>CM073140.1:3934720-4594720 GCA_037039145.1 Fundulus diaphanus
TATGGAAAAAAAATTAAAGTGCTTGATAGATGGATTTGTCGTTTCATTTGGTGCGGTAAGAGACCCAGAATTAAATTTAAGACCCTGCAGCTTGCCAAAAACAAAGGAGGGCTCTCTCTGCCAAATTCCAGACATTACTTTAAGGCAGCCCAAATTAAAACCCTGATAGAAATATTTAATCTGATCTATGCAGCCCAGTGGAAAGAGATTGATTACCAAATATCAAGCCAGATTCCAATACAGGCAATAACAGGGTGATGGGAATCTTTACCCCCACCTTAATGAATCCAACCCTTGGATACAAACACCTGGTGTCAAAACAAAAAAAACAAAGAACCATACAGATTATTGCAGTGGATAACACACGACCCTGAATTCATCCCGAATAGGCATGACAGTAGTTTTAAAAAATGGAAAGAGGCAGGTCTAGTCATATACTATGATTTATCCAAGAGAAATACGTTAAAATCCTTTGATGATTTAAAAGACCACAACCGGGCTGCACAGTGGCACAGTGGGTAGCGCTGTTGCCGTGCAGCAAGGAGGTCTGGGTTGAAGTCCTACCCTTGGGAGTTTGCATGTTCTCCCTGTGCAAGCGTGGGTTCTCTCCGGGTACTCCGGCTTCCTCCCACAGTCCAAAAAACATGACTGTTAATTGCCCTCTCTAAATTCGCCTTAGGAGAATTGTTGTTTGTCTTGTTTGTCTCTGTGTTGCCCTGTGATAGACTGGCGACCTGTCCAGGGTGTACCCTGCCTCTCGCCCATTGACAGCTGGAGATCGGCACCAGCACCCCTCGCGACCCCACAAGGGATAGACATGTTAGAAAATGGATGGATGGGTTAACAACCCAGGACTTCCACAGATTCCTACAAGACATTATGTAACAAGTATATTTAAGAAGGAGTTGGAGGCTGTGGAGTCAGGGGTTTCGAAGGTGTTCCTGTTGGTATACAAATCAACACCAGGAAGTGAATACATTTTTAAAATATATGAGGGATTAAACCAGTTGTAAGGAGTAAACACACAACATGTAAAAGAAAATGGGAAAGGGAAGGTAATTTTAATTTGGACTTGGAAAACTGCAAATACATACTGAAGTTACAATGGAAAAGCACCTCTTCCTTGACCTGGAGAGAATTTGGGTGGAAGAACATAATGAGATTTTTCATAACAAATCCCCTGTTGGAGAACCTGTGGAGAAAAAGGAAATGTATATCGTTTTCATATTTGCCTGCACATTAATGCTCTAGTACTGGACTGAGATCCACAGAACATTAGAAAAACTATTCAAAATAGATATTCCTTTCAACATCAAAACTACTTTGGTTCTTTACCCCGGTCCTGTTGAGAAAGAAAGAAAAATATACCTTCAATGTTTTATTGGTTGCCAGTTAGAAAGCTCTAACTAGATAATGGCTAAAAAACTGCCTCACCCTTATGTAAGAGATTATGAGATTACAGAGACTGAACTGCAAAGTTGGTTGCCATGGAAATTACAGATAAACAGACTCTGAAGGCAAAGTGTCTGACATACTCAGACTGGCCAGAATGACTGTTATGGGTGTTATGTGTCAGCAAGGACGTCTGCATTACTGCATGATCTTCTCCACCAATGTGATGAATGAAAAGCTGATATCATACTGTGCACGCCCCTGAATGGGTGGATACATGCTTGGTATTTAATGTCTGTTTGTGAGAAGAAGTTCTCAGATACCGGTTGCGTTGTGTTGTTACGATAACCCAGTACTGACTGTAAACATTCCTCTGTCTTTTAGATTAAATATGGTAAAATATAGTTACGGTTTGAAGAGTCTTTTTATTACTAAACAAGTCTACAATACAAACACCACATTATCAGATAAAAGAACCAGGGGAGGCCGAGAACAGGTCGATATAATAGTTGAACAGATGGTCCCGAAACCTGGTCTGAGTGGTGTTTGTTTTGAATTTTTGAGTCTGCAGAAAAGAGATGGCATCACAGCAGCTGCGCAGCAACAAAATAAGGTGAGATTTCCTCTTTTTTATTAAATCTCTTGGAGCTGTAATGTCAGATCCTATGTGAGCAGAATTTTTAGGGGCAGAGGAATGTTTCAGGATAATTGTTTGCAAACGGTGATAAGTCCGAGGGACCCTGTTCCAGGTCCCTGAGAAATACAGTAGCCTTGAGAATGTGGGTTTAGAGCTCCCTTGTTAGGCACAGAGGAAAATGCGTCTTCCTCTGTGTTTAATAATGAAGCTGCCATTCTGACAAACAGGCAGGCGGTCACCTTGGGGTTAAAGTTTGAACATTCTTAATCTAAACCGACTTTTTTTTGTAAAGATAAAAGAAAGAACTTCATCTTGATGGGGAGGCCCCAAGTCATGGGTGGATATTGGGTTTAAATGGTTCCCTAAGGGTCTCTTAAAGTCACTTTAAAATACTGTAGACTTATCAACAGATACTTCATGAAAGTACAGGTAAATGATGCTGTAAGAAACTCGCCAGTGTAAAGCAGTAGTATGAAAACATAGAAAGAAAGAAAAAAGGCGGAAGCGGAAATTAAAGAGACAGCGCTGCGGAAAGGGCGTTTTAGAGAAAGACCGGTAATCTTGTGTTAAAAACCTTTAGAATCTACAGTGTAAATCAACGTAAAAGTGTTAAAAATGAATATGGGTCCGGGTGTCTGCGAGATAAAGAGATAAATCCTCATGGAGCCGAAGCGAAAAAAGAATAATGAAGACAGTCGGGGTCGGTTAAACCCCCCCACACTCCCTTCTCGGATAAGCTATTACAAACTGTTTTCTTAGTTGGAACGTTTCAAAAATGAGAAACCACAGATCTGTGTAAAAATAGTGTGAAAGTGCAGGCCTGCGTGTGTGTTTTTTTTTAAATGTCTTGTTTTCATGTTACTAACTCTCTGTTCATCTGTGTGACGTAATTCATTTTAAACTATAAAATACCATAGTTTCAAAAATGTTTATTTGTGTTGATTGTCTGCAGCATTTAACATCAATACATTTTGGAGACCTCCAATAAAGAGAAAAAGGGTTTAACTAAAAGTTTGAAAGAGGAAAAAGAGAGACAATTTCATAACATAGAAGTTTGTTGTTTTACATTACATGTCTAGCCCAAATTAAATTGATACACGGAGTGATAATATATGATTATGGAATATGACTAGAATGGCAAAGCAGCAAAGCAGAAATCTTATATAAAAGATAACTGAGATTATGAAATTGCTTTTAACAATGATGGTGCATCAGTTCTGATACAATTTTTTTTACAGTATTTACATCCATCTTTTCTCAGTTAAATCAACTAAGTCATGAATTTTGAGTATTTTATGTCGTATGAATAATGGATTGGAAGTATCTCTAAAATGACTATTGGTAATAATTTTTAGGGTTGTTTTTTACTGAAAAATAAATAATGGCTGTATATAAGTTTTGTATGTCGATCCCCAGATTTCTATGCAGTGGAGTGGGTTTGGGACAATCAAAGAGTTGTGCAATGTTGGCAGGCCAGAACTATTTAGTGAGAGCCTTTAAAACTATCCTAGATTCAATGTTTTGCTCAAAATGTGCATAAACCGACGCACTCTTGGCTTTATACTTTAGACCTTGTGCTGACATATGGCATTGATTGTGAAGAATTAACCGTATTTCCTCACAACCCTGTCCTATCCGATCATTTTTTAATAACATTTGAGTTTAATCTAACTGAGTTCTCCACCCCCAAAAGAGGGTTCCATTATAGTAGATCTTTATCGGATAATGCTGTATCAAACTTTAAAGAGTCTGTCCCACTTCTAATATCTTCAGAATTGCAGAAATGCCCTGCAGATAGCAGCAATGTTGTTTCTTCCCATTAACAAATAGATGCCTTTGTTAACGGTGTGACTTTGTCATTGTGTTCTGCATTAGACAATGTAGCTCCCTTGAAAAAGAAGGTGATTATTAACAGGAAGCTGGCTCCCTGGTTTAATTCAGAGCTGCGTTCCTTGAAGCACAATGTTAGGAAATTGGAGAGAAAATGGCGCTCTACACACCAAGAGGAATCCTACCTAATCTGGAGGGACAATCTACAGTTGTATAAAAAGACCCTTCGCAGAGTTAGAGCAGCATATGTTTCATCATTAATTGAGGAGAATAAAAATAATTCTAGATTACTCTTCAGTACAGTTGCCAAACTTACTCAGAGTCACAGCTCCGTTGATCCATCCATTCCCTTAGCTCTTAGCAGTAATGACTTTATGGGATTCTTCATAAATAAAATTGATTCCATTAAAAATAAAATAATTAGCGTCCTCCCAAACATGATTACCTTGTCCTCAGCGTTGGAGGAATCTTTAGAACCTGCGCGATGTTTGAACTGTTAGAAGCAGTAGAGCTTTCTGAGCTATCTAAAATTTTTGCTTTATCTACCCTTCTACCTGTATGTTAGACCTAATCCCAACCAAATTGTTTAAGGAGGTAATCCCTTTGATCAATGGCCCTATTTTAGACATGATTTATCTATCCTTAGTAAATGGATATGTACCACAGGCTTTTAAAGTAGCTGTTATTAAACCTTTACTTAAGAAACCATCTCTTGATCAAGATGAGTTAGTAAATTACAGACCTATATCTAATCTTCTTTTCTTATCTAAAATTCTTGAGAAAGTAGTTGCTAATCAACTTTGTGAACATTTACAAAGTAATGACCTACTTGAGGAGTTTCAGTCAGGCTTCAGAGCTCATCATAGCACTGAAACAGCTCTGGTGAAGGTCACCAATGATATTCTCATGGCCTCAGATAATGGACTTGTGTCTATACTTGTCCTGCTAGATCTCAGGGCTGCATTTGACATAGTTGATCACAATATTCTCCTACAAAGACTTGAGCATACTGTAGGGATTAAGGGGAAAGCTTTAGGCTGGTATAAATCTTATCTGTCGGACAGATTCCAGTTTGTTCATGTTAATAATAAATCTACCTCAAACTCTAGGGTCACCTGTGGAGTACCACAGGGTTCAGTCCTTGGACCAATTCTCTTTACTATATATATATATGCTTCCGATTGGCAAAATTATCAGACAGCATGGGATTAATTTCCACTGTTATGCTGATGACACTCAGCTATATTTATCCATAAATCCTGATGAATCCAATCAATTACTTCAACTGCAGTCATGTCTTGATGACATCAAAAGCTGGATGACTTTAAATTTCCTGCACTTAAATTCTAACAAGACAGAAGTTGTAATCTTTGGACCAGAGTCCTCAAAAAATAAACTTCTTAATCAATCACTTAATCTGGATGGCATTAACTTGGCCTCTGGTAATAAAGTAAAAAATCTTGGTGTTATTTTCGACCAAGACATGTCATTTAAATCCCATATTAAACAAGTTTCCAGAATTTCCTTTTTTCACCTCAGGAATATTGCCAAAATTAGAAACATTCTGTCCAGGGGTGATGCTGAAAAACTAGTCCATGCATTTGTTACTTCAAGGCTGGACTATTGTAATTGTTTAGTATCAGGAAGTCCACAAAATGCAGTTCAAAGTCTTCAGCTGATCCAAAATGCTGCAGCAAGAGTTCTGATGAAAATCAACAAGAGGGATCATATTTTCTCCAATTTTAGCTTCCCTTCAGCTTCCTGTTAAATCAAGAATAGAATTTAAAATTCTTCTTCTAACATATAAAGCCCTTAATAATCAAGCTCCATCATATATCAGAGCTCTGATTACTCCGTATGTTCCCAACAGAGCACTTCGCTCTCAGACTGCAGGTCTGCTGGTGGTTCCTAGAGTCTCTAAAAGTAGAATGGGAGGCAGATCCTTTAGCTATCAGGCTCCTCTCCTGTGGAACCAACTCCCAGTTTTGGTCCGTGAGGCAGACACCATGTCTACTTTTAAGACTAATCTTAAAACTTTCCTTTTTGACAAAGCTTATAGTTAGAGTGGCTCATGTTACCCTGAGCTACCTCTATAGTTATACTGCTATATGCTTAGGCTACTGGAGGACATCAGGGCCTATTTTTCTCACTCTACTGATTTCTACTGTTCTCCAGTTTTGCATTGTATTACATTGAAATGACTGTTGTCATTTCAGCTTTTAACTTTTTGTTCTCTCTCTTTTTTCTTTATAGTAGGTACACCTGGTCTGACGTTCTGTTAACTGTGACATCATCCATGGAAGACAGATCACCCACTATTACCATCTAATGTAGAACAGATTACTGGATCAATGTGTGCTTCTGTGCTTGTTTGTCTCTCTTGTGTCTCTGCTCTGTCTTCTGTAACCCCCAGTCGGTCGAGGCAGATGACCGTTCATACTGAGCCCGGTTCTGCTGGAGGTTTTTCCTTCCCGCTAATGGGTGTTTTTCTTTCCACTGTCGCTTCATGCTTTCTCAGTATGAGGGATTGCTGCAAAGCCATGGACAATGCAGACGACTCTCCCTGTAGCTCTACGCTTCTCCAGGAGTGAATGCTGCTTGTCGGGACTTTGAAGCAATCAACTGATTTTTGACCAATCTGTATAATATGCTTGATTTTGACTTTGTAAAGTGCCTCGAGATGACATGTTTCATGAATTGGCGCGATATAAATAAAATTTAATTGAATTTAATTTGAACCATATTTTGTTATAGCTACTATTTGAGTTTTAATGACCTATTATTAAAATTATAATACCAAATTATAATTAATAATAATAATCATATTCAAACAGCTTTCGGGCATAACAGTACAATTGCAATAACAAAGTTCTTTCTTTCTAGTACCACCTAACAACTGCGTCCTTCCTCACAGTGTGCACGTGGTGATTTCATTGCAGTACAATGGGCTTTTATTAATCACCTCTGTTACAATTCTAAATGTGCAATGCATTTGTGGTGCAAAGAACTGTTGTGGAATAATTTTGGTTCTACAGTTAGTTGTGGAATAATTTTGTCATGTAATTGTAGTTTGTGTGAATGAAATGAGAGTTTGTTGTTTGTTCCTTTTGTGTGGTGTTGAAGCCGTCTTGCTTCCCCGGGTCCGTTGAGTCGTGTGCAGGACTAAGAGTGCAATTCATGTTCGCCTTTGCAAAGGGAGAGAAGTTGCCCCAGCCAACGTCTGCGAGCAAACAACTCTAGTCTCTTCCTCGTGCAGGCTCTTTTTATTCACTTCAAAGGGGAGGGTCCTACAGAATTACACGAGCAAATGGCGCACACCGTAGCGCAATCAGTTTTACACTCCAACAACTACTTCTACCCTATATGGAGTTGTTTCTTTCTTCTTTTGCTGCCCGCTGCGCTGGTTCTTCCGGTCATCGCCTGCAAGCCGCGCACCGCACCCTAACCTGCTCAGCAACAACATGTCTTGCACATTCCATTCCTCATACCAAAGGGAGCGGCCTTAAAACCTTCATAAAAGTGTAAGAAACGGATCAAAGTTAATACATTCCACAGTAGCTCCTTAAATCTTGCACAGCACTGTCTTTGGGCCCTTGCCCATCAGTCAGGTTGTGTTTTAGCAGTTTTGTTCTAACTACATTTTCACTCGCTATTACTACACTGAATTGTTTGCAGTTTTTTTGCTGAATGAGGAGACCAAATAATTTTGTCTTGACAAAGTTCAAATGGACTTGAATTTCTTGTATATGTTACAATAAATTGAACACATAGATCTTTGCACACCCCAAAAACGAAAAGTATTTTGACTGTTAATTTTACAACTTTTTTTTGTAGTTTTTCTCTCAAATGTCTTCCAGAGGGAATGTGGCCAGTGACATTGCGGCAAATTTTAACTTTTGCTTCTGGCGTGGACACCATCCCACTGCTTGGCTTTTCTACCTGTCCAACAATTGGAATTTTTGCATAGTGAGGATGGGAACTACCGCATGTTCCCAGAGGCAAACACTTGCGGGGTGATACTGCGGTTGCCTGTTCACTCTACCTACGACCGCTTTCTAGAATATTTGGAGTCTGGAATCTTGCAGTCCCCTACATTTGGGTTAATCTGATTAGACAGCTATTGACAAGTTGAGCTGCAAGCATTTATACAGTTTGAGTGTTTTTCCCATTCATTCCTATGTTCATGTCACTTTGAATTGTGCATTTCAAAGTCAACAAATCATTGCAAACTCTTGAAAATTGTGTCTTTAAACTTTATCTTTTTATGAAAGCGAGTGAAACATTTTTCAAAGTATGGTGGGCTCTTGGTATGGATTGTTGAAAATCCCTTTTTAAATGCAAATATCTGGGTTTTAAAACTAAATACATGAAGCATGGCTGTGCTCATTTTAATAGCATTGAAGCTCAGCTTTGCAGCAAAAGAAGGCGTTTGTGTCAAAGACTCTTATTTTGAGACTCAGTTGAACCAGAAGTAGTGTGAACGTAGTTTTATCCTGACCGCATTGACCAGTAAGTAAGGAACCAAGGCGTATGTCAGAGCTAATTGGTGTGAACAGTCAGATTTGAAGGAAGTTATTAATGTTGTGACATTAAGATAAAAATAAATAAAATGAAACAGCCAACCACAATAAGGAGAGGAAGTTGACACTGGCAAATGGAACCAGGTGACAGCACAGGGAGACGGCAGCAGGAACCCACCCAACAGTGTAAAAGCAGCATGACGACATCACGTGACAACACAGCCAGATAACGGGGAGAACAACAGGTTGTAACAGCAGAGGAGATGACGGGGAAGAACGACAGGAAAACGAGAACACGTTCAACAACATGGTCAAACAACATAACATGAGGACAAGGTAAGCAAGTCATGATATGCACGTGATACCTCATGTAGACACAATACATATGCTCACAGCATATGGACACATCATATGCATCTGACATATGCACTTTAACCCACTACATATTCAGTGTCAATTACATAAGCACGCTACATACACACCTTACATAGACACAAGAACACCTCAGAAGATACGTGAACATATTACAAAATCCCATTATGCACAGCCAGCAAGGCAGCTGCTCTTCTTGACCTTCAAATTGCACTTTTATGTGTATCTGCCAGTATCTACTTTCCCCCAGTAATTGTTTTGTTTTTCAATAAATGAATAAATGTACACCTTATTCCTAATATAATTACACAATAAAAAGGAATTGTTGCTCAACTCAAAATGTTAACTGTACTGTTATTGGTCTATGCACAGTAGATCATTAGTAACATTAAAAATCAAAGAATAAACCAAAAGATATTAGTAGGTGTTTACTTAAGTCTTTAAGACCGTTTTCTACAGGCAGCTTTACTACAACAGTAGAATAAAATCCTGAAATTATGGCTTTTAGTTTCAGTGTGCTACCCCGAGAGTTTAAATGGCCCTGTCTGGCCACCCCTATGAAACATTTCTGGAGGTGCCACTGTAACAGAGGGGGAGAACTACAGGGAAACAAGATCACGTGATGACAGGTTCAACAACATGGTCAAACAACATAACATGAAGACAAAGTGAGCAAGTCATGATATGCACGTAAAACCTCACATAGACACAATACATATGCTCACAGCATATGGACAACATATCTGACATATAGACTTTAACCCACTACATATACAGCTTCCATTACATAAGCATGCTACATACACACCTTACGTAGACACATGAACACATCAGAAGACGTGTGAAAAGATTTTTGGCACAAATGGAATCCCATATTCATCTTACGTTGAAAACAGCAATCATGATTAATTCCTAAGTTATTTTAATGTGGGACGTATCTGTGCTTTTATCTCTGGTCTTCTCATTTAATAAATGTCTCTCTTCGAAAATTCTCCGGAGTTTCTTTGTTCTTTCTCCGTGGCTCTCACGTGACCACTAGGAAAAAACGATTGGCTGACTTCTAGGAACCTTTCATTTATGATTGAATCTGGGCGTATAGAGGTCAGAACATGAGGGTGTACCAGGTACGCAGACGTTCAGGTTCAGCTGTGATCTATAAAGGAAAACTACGTGCTTCTTTGCGTGCGCATGGTTTTATAAGACTGAATATTTTTTGCCATACGCCAATTTCTTTTTCTTGGCGCATTTACACTTTTAGTATGGGTTCCACGCAAAGTTTGATAAATGAGACCCCAGGGCTTTACTGTCAGACGGAGATTTACCTGTGCCAAAATTGAGTGAGATCTTTGTTTCCATGCTGAAATTATCAAAAATACAGAGAAAAGTACTCTTATCCCAACGCCGTAGTGACTGAAAAGAGCAGCACATTGTTTATTTTTGCAGAAGTGTGCCTGAAGAATGAAGCATTATAATTACAGAATAATGATTACATTGAGCTGATAAATGAAATATGTAATAATTATCTTGAAGGAATCGGAATAAAATAAATTATTAATTGGTTGTTGATTTGAATACTGATAACTAATCTCATACCAGTGATCCTATGTTGATTCTAAGAAACTGTATGTGAGAATGATCGTCCGTAACTGTGATATGTTAATAATTTTAGATGTATAAAACTATTAAAGTACTGAGAGATGATCTGTGAACTATCTCTTCTGTATATCAAAGGACCTTATAAACCTACTTGAAAAGAGAGAACTTTATTAACATCAACATTTTTGTGAAGATTTCTTCATAATAATTCATGATGGTTCGAGATTAAAGCTACATTCTACCATTTAATTTACTGCTGTTTTTATTTTAATATGTACAAACAAAAACACCACGCAAACAAGGTCCGTTATCTCATCTTTTAATAACACATTCATATCTATGTTCTGTTTGTTTACAAGGAATTAAAACAAGTGTTGATGAGAAATAAAGAAATCAGGCAGGCAGAGGGTGAAAGTCCATATACTGTGAAAATCAAAAAGTCCTATAGAAAGTGTATATTCATGACTGTGATTGCAGCTTATCAAATCCTTTCATCTCTTCTAAGAGATCTACTCTAATTTTGATCAGTGTAGATGAATCCAACACAAATCAATAGTCAACAAGGATCTCCTTTTCACCAGCATCAACACAGTCAGCTTAGAGAACAGGTCCTTTTGCTTCTTTAAAACAAATCGTTAAAAATGAAAATACATCACAGTTGGTGTAAAAGGTCCTTGCAGGGCGCTTAAATTTTTTACTGAGAGAAAGGAAATGCTAGATGCACCCGAACATAAGAGTTACAATCTGATGTCAGAAAAGGGAGACAAAAACAGGAGTCAACCAAAATGAAATAAAACATGAAGAATATTTTCAAGTTACAAACAAGAAAGTTCAATTAACTAAAAAATAGATGCAAATTGAATAAAGAAATGTAATATATGTTGGGTTGGTGAAGATGAGAAATAATTTGATTTGTCTGGTTAATATCCCATCAAACATTTCCTTCCAAATCAACTAAGAATGGAGAATGTACATAAAGGTATCTTTGGAAGAAGTATACATTTTTTCCCTTTAATAGACTATCCACTACAGTATATGGAGATGCCCCTTCCATGTTATTTAGTCGAGATTTCTTTAGGGGGTGTTATTTTGAAATCACTTTTTCAACAGAACATATCTACTGGTTTCCTGAAGAGGTAGATTAACAGAATAGTTACATGGTTTCCGGTTGTTCCGGAGATGAATCACAGAGAGGATTGCGGAGCTAGGGGTGGAGGTTAAAAATAACCTTTAATGTCTCTCAGTGCGGAGAAATTCAGTGGGACTGTAGTTAATTTTAGCGGTTATCATTTATAATCCAGCGCATGCTACAGTAATGATTTCAGCCTTGAGCAATCAACACTTAGCTGTGACTGATAAACACTAGTCCAGTTAGGTTCTAAAAAAAACTCGCTACACCCCTCCACCACACATTACCCTGCACCAAAATGTGCGCATTCTGGATTTTTAATTTTTAATGTCTCTTTTTAAATTTACTTTTTTACTATTTTACTTACATTTTTCTGCTTTAACTCTAGCTGGAGATGTACAATGTCAAAAACTGGAAAATATAACCTAAGGGTGAAAAATGTAATTGTGCTATGAACTATTGTGTCGTCATTTCTGTTTGCATGTGTCCAACTGTCTGAATGCTCGCTCCTGTCTATTCTTACAAACAGAAAAACAATCTTCCAACTGAATTAGATTCTTTGTTTGAGGTAGCATTGCTGGTTATGTGTTAAGAGGATCACGTTTAGTTATTTCCAGGTTACAGTTTCCCTCTGCTGTGTTCTTAGTAATCTTCCAACTCGGCCCCATTTCAGCTGAGGTATTGTTGTTGGGACATTATACCACATTGGAGTTTGTCAGTTCCTCAGAATACTGTCAGAGCAGATCTTCCTGCTGCAGCTCAACTCTTTATAGTGCAGCTTTAACTCATCATCCAAGTCTGACTTTCCAAGGTCCTACACTTAAAAGATTTTTTTTTTATCAGTTTTTTATTTTTTTTATTTTTTTCTTGTTTTGTATTTTTGCCAATTTATTATCTACTTCACATTAATGCTGACCATGTCACTAACTTCAGTAATATTTATATCTATATGCTGTCATTACACTGTTGTGGTCAACTGGCTATAATATGGATGTTCACAATAACATAATTGAATAGGTAGGGAGTAGGGGTAACTCTTGGCAAAGAATCACTCTCTGAAGAGTGTTCAGAGTGTTTTAACCTGCTTTAGTTAACTCCTTAGAGTTGGGTTTATATGTTCAAGCACAGCAGGGAGTAGCTCTGATGGAGGATCAGCGCACTGTCCATAAAACACCAGCCAGATAAAGTACCCTAAACCAGGCAGTCTGTAAGAGACAAGCTTGTAAGCCGTGCAAGAATTAAACTATGGCATCCTGATGCTTTCCGTCTTAAGGTCATCATCATTTGTAGTCGTTTTCCTGATTTTGGCTTCACCACTGCTGGCAATACTTCTGTACAGCTGTCTGAAATCTTGTGAGTTGCCATTTGGACAGGCTTGCAAGTAACATCCACCAAGAAAAATCTCTCTTTCCACCTAAGCCATTTGTCTGTACATGCTGCAAAACATGCAATTATATAAAAGGAAAATAAGTTGTGCGCTCAATTGCAACTTTGAGCGTGAAAAGTACCACTGATTGACTAAGCGGTATAAATTATTAACTAAGTAAATAGAAACAAATTGTGATGCTGCTGATGAAAACGAACCAGGAACAAGTGCTGGTGGTTACTAATGCTTCATTTACTTCAGAGGTAGAACCTTGGATCTGGTTCTAAATTAACCATGATAGAAAACCAGTGGAATCTGCTGACTGATGCTCAGAGATCAGGCTAACCACTGTTAGCAATACAAGCAAGTGGTTTCACTGGATTTAATACAAACTCTGTAGTAAGATGTTCATTGAAAAAGGTTGTGTTTTACTGAGTGTATAAAAGATTTATACATTTCATCATGAGATGTCCAAATCTTTTTTTTAGTCCAGCTATTATTACGTTGTAGATGCTAGAAAACCACTTTAAAGGAAAGGTTCCTAGAAGTTGGAATTCTGAGTGAGAAGTCAGAGATATCTGACCAACTTCAAAATTTAAAAGGGACTCATAGCTACACTGCCTCTGTCCACTAAACCAACAGTGCAAATAGAGAGGATGATTTTCTTTGTTCTGTTGTACATCTGTTTTTAAAAGTCTGTTCGTTTGGTGATAATAGAAAACTACCAAATTGTTACTTGTTACAGAAAACTTTGAAAACCATTGAACTAGCATATTCTCCCAGGTTTTAATGAGTAAATATTGGAGCTGATAAAACACCATAATGTACAGTGGTGTGCTTAGATAAAATTCCTGGTAACTCATTCCCATTATAGTAAAAAACGAGACAAAAGTGAGGATTTCAGGGTTTCTTATCAGAATGGATAATGTTGACGTCTAGTTGACAAAGAATATTTAGAATTTATCAAACAAACACGACTTAAAGTAAAATAAGGAAAACGTGACTTCCGTTGTGGTCTCTAATTAGACACACATGAAATCAGCAAATTTGATATTTTAGAGCATAGTATAAAAAGTTAAGCCCAGCTTTTTGCTATAGAAATGGTCAGCATTAATATAAAGCACTTTAGAATGGAAAGGGGCAAAACATGCACAATAAACTAAAATGAGGATTCAAACAGTATTGAAAAGTTTAATACAGCAAAATTGTCTACATCTTTAGTGTTAGCGTGTGAAGTTAATATTGACCTATTTCCAAAGGTGGCATCACACTACTAAAACTCTGTCAATCTTATATAACAATAGATCGCTTAACCTGGATTTAGGCCAGAAATGAGCCAAAATTAGGTTTCAAATGGTTGAGAGCAAATTAAAGGAGTACTTGTCAATACATTCTGTCCTACAAAGCAGCAGCTGTAGGTAGCACAATGTGCACCTGTGTTTCGGTTTGATCCTAACAGGTGTTTTCTCTACTGTACATTAAAAAAGACAAAAAAAGAGGAGTTCAGTTCCAAGATGAGATGCTGCCGTTTGAAAGAAATAGCCTTTCCTTCAGAAATATCTCAGAGACTGTACTGATATTCTTAGTTTGGCTTCTCTGCATTTTGGACCAAGTCCCGACTGTGAGTTTGGCACAGTTTCTGTCCTGACCTATTTGTTAGTACTTCATCATATTTAGTAGCCATTTCATTAAAAGATGTGTGTATTCATATAGAAGTTAAACTATTTTCATATTTACCAATCAAAGAAAGTTTAAGCACTGATTAAAAAAAAAATAAAACAAGTGGACTAAATAGGAAAATCAACAGGTCTTCAACAGAAGTGAGCAAAACGAACAAAATGGAGACCAGCGCAAGAGACCCAGACGTTCCTGCCCGCTCCAAAATTAAAACATTATTTATAAAGTCAAGGAAATAGAATATTTTTTCTCAAGAATACAAAAGAGAGGAAAGACTGAAAGTGTTGAGTGGAAGTAACGGGAAGGTGCATTAGGATGACATGTTTTTTTTTGTAGACTACTCCCCATCCCAAGCAGATGACGACCCCTGCTTCCTCCCATCATTCCATCTCTCCTCTCCTTTGTACTTCATATTTTTCTTTCGCAAGATGGGTCGGATGTTCCCAGTCATTTTGTTAGTTGTTGTCAGCATATTTCATCAGTTAGTGCAACACTACGACCCTAGATGTTATGTCCAAATAAAGCTTGCTGTATTGTCTAAGCTAAAAAAAAACAAAAAACACACACACACACATCAAATCTAACCAATCAAAAACCCTGCAGGCTGAAAGATAAATGTGTCTTGGTGGCTGAGAACAGAGCTCTATGGTTTGGAAAGAGGTGGAAACAACACAGGATATTTATGCTGAGTTGTGAAACCTGGGCCTCTGGATAAAAATGGAAGCATAGACATGATAGAATAGGTTTGTCCCTGTTTGGTGCTTAGCTTGTAGGGCAGCCGATGGAGGTTGGTGTCAGTGACGTTGAGTGCTGCGAGGACTTCAAAGGAATTCTACATTTGGCAGTGTTTTGCAATGACTAGTGTAATCTTTCTGTTCTCAACTCCTTTTCTTAATCTTTTTTTTTCCTGAAATTGTCTCCAAAAGTACAAAAAAATAACCGTCACTGAACAGGTTGTAAACTATTTCAGAGCAGTATTCCTGCTGTTTTGCTCCCATTTTCTCAGGTTTGCAATCCTCTCCTTCCCTGATGGGTTTGCACATTGATGGCGGGGCCATAGGTTCTCGTCCTACTTTTTTCTGCTTTTTCTTTTACCCAAACACATTCCCTGACCAAAAAATAAACAACTTTGAAAGCATACTTGCACATGCCTGCTTTTACACACACGTCCATGCAGCCAACAGGGAGCATCATGGTCAGTGCACAGGTAATAAATATTCACATTTAGAGACATCAGAGCTGCCTGCAGTGTGCCCAGCTAACAAACCCATCAGATGTACCATTTGGCTCTAAATGGACCACATTATACAACTGATGGTAAAATGAAGTTCTTAAACTGCTAGAGAGAAAACACAGCTCCTGTATAGCGCTTCCTGATGATGTCAATACAATAAGGCACCAGAGGAGGGACCTTCAGGGTTCAGGCAGGCACACTGACAAAGAGTAGAGGCAGGGACTCAACTGGTCAGAGCTTGAGACTGTCTGCTTGGAGGAATAAACCCATTTATAATGGTCAATTAAAGACCTTCAGAGTGGTGTGTTTGGTTATCCTTAGGCCTGGTAGGACCCTCCTCTTGAGGTAACACTGCTCCCCATTGGCCATGTTTCCACTTCAGACAGTGGCTGATACAATCACACTTCAGGTACACAGGTGGCATGTTAACCCACCAAAAAAAAGCAATAGCTCAGTGTTCTGTACTGTACCAGCATTTTATATCCCTCTACTTAACAGCCTCCTTGTCATCCTGAATTCATTCACCCATCCACCCCTACCAAAAAAAAAAAACAGAAAAAAAATAACCAAAGCAACTAGACAATACTTAAAAAAACGTTTTTCTTAAAAAAATAAAAAATATCCAGAACTATTAGCTCTTTTTTTCTATTTATATAAAACACCAGCAAGCAGAAAAAAAAGTTAGGAATACTGAGGTAATTTTACCCTGAGGTAGTTTTTTTTTCTTTTTCATTTCTTCTCTGATCTGTTCTAATCTTGGTAAAAACATCCATACTCCTGCCCCTCATTATTATACAAAGGCAGAATCTGGAGGCTCCGCCCACAGGCCTTTGGCAGATTTGGGAGAGAAAACCGGCAAGCTGCTTCTACTCAAGTCAGGTTTCAACTACTGAGGTCAAGGTGGTGAGCTTAGGAAGACTGCTTTTTGCTTCCTGTGCTTTCAAAGCAAGCCTTCCCATGTGCGCTACAAATGATTTCTGCCTGTACACCAGTTTGTAAAGGCAGAAACAGGCATTCAGTGCAGGGATGGTCCTAAACCCTGAGCATAAAGCCAACCTGTTTCAGACGGGGCTTGGCTGCCCAGCACTGGAAGAATGCAACGAGCAGAAGGTCTCAGACACACCTTGTCTGTCTATCATTGCAGGACTTTCAGGTGCAGCAAAACCTCACACCTGACTCACACTCCAGAGTATATTCAGAGGGGGGCCGGGCTAACTCACATATCAAATATATATAATATATATAAAATATGTTGTTGAAGGTGCGGGTCGCTGACCAGCTAGCATGGCTGCTGGACTCTGTAAACTTGGCTTCTTTATATCACCATGTGAGCTGAGTCACTGCATTAGAACTGCAGGACCAGCTGCGACTACCGCCTCCTTACTGTCTCTTGCTGTGTCCTTCTACCAGCGAAGCATGGAACAGGATGCAGAGGGCCCCTCTCACTCCTTGTCTTACTGTAGGCTACAGAATGCTACACATCATAAAACAGGAGAGAGGGAAATAGAAAGGGAGCCCCTCCTTTTTTATTAAAGTGTGGTCAGACACAGCATTTTTATAAATAACATGAAGATTATATATTTACAACCTCATATTTTCTTTTCAGAGAGTTGTTTAAAGAGCAGTGTTAGCATCTACGGCCCCCACCTCAAAAACCTCACTGACTTGGAGGTACATAATGGGTAACCCCAGAGCTGCTCCCTTTCCCTCTGCAGCAGCTTCCCAACTCCCTCTCCCAGCTCTGCCTCACTGCATTCAAATCAATAATAGCTCTGAATATAACATTTCTATACATATATCTCTATGTTAAAAAACGCCCTTAAAATATAAGACTGACTGCAGATGATTGGAGAGGTCTGTAGAGGAGGAATAAAGCATGACCAAGCGGCTGCTTCCAGTGTGTCTGCACACAGATTAGTGTGGCTAAGACTTTCCTCCCTGCATGAGCTCAGACGGGTCTCAGAAATCACACCAACTCTCCATCATTACATGGAGAACTACATTTGTCTGCCACTCAAACTTAACCAAAGTGTGCGCGAGAAGCTGCAGCAAGCAAGGAGCTTTCTGCAGCCATACCATGGCACACCAGAATGACGCCCTCACTTGTCCTCGCCATCCCTCCTTTTCTTCATCCTCTCATCCACACTCAGTCTCTCTTCTGGCCTGGCACTGGGTCTTTGTTTTCAAGTTTCTTTTTATCTAAACCCTCTTTTTATTAATTTCATCATTTGATTTTTTTTCTCTTAGGATCTTTCTCAGTGGCTGTCAGGCGTATTTCCTTCCACCCTTCTTAATCTCTCTCCCTGTCTATTGCTGGGTCCGTGTATTACTCTTCTGTATCCGTTCGTCTGTCCGTCTGCGCATGTCCGTCAGATGGGGTGGGATCCCCACACCATGTGAGGAGGCCCTTACTTCCTGCGTGGCTGGTGATCCTGAGAGAGTCCCTGTGTAGGGCTGCCCATCTCAGTGAAACCCTGAGGGTGGGGGCCAGGGCCCATACCCATCCCACCTTTCTGTGACATTTTGACCTGTGTCAGGATATCTCGAATCTTCCTTTGAGCCAGCTGGAAGACAAAGGACAACAGACAAAAAAACTGAGGGCTTTTTATAAATATTGGTTTCCGACACATGATAATCCTTAGTAAGGTCCTGGGAAACAGATTTTCTTTCAGTTTGTTATGTTAAAACAATTAACTTTGACATATTTCATTGGAATTTTCTTTGACAAACCTACAAAATGTAGTGAAATTGAAAAGATACATGGTTTTCAAAAGGTTTTGGAAATAAATATCTGAAATATGTTGCTTGAATTTGTATTCATTACCCTTTTTATAATACCCTTAAATAAATGTGCAATCAATTACCTTCAGCGAGGAGAAACTAGAAGGTTTTTCTCTGAGGAAGTCCAGAAAAACTGAAGAGCGCCAACATCAATATTAAAGATCACTATGAATGGAGGGGGTCAAACTGAAATACAATTTTACTATTTACAAGCCATGATCCATGCCTGAAGGAAACAAAAGAGAATCAAAAAGACACTTCAGCTTTCTATACACAGATCCACAGATTTACCGAGGCTCTCTCTCATTTTACACTGAAAGCTGTTAAGCTTTGTCTCTAAAGAGTGTTTGGTTCAAAGATGTCTTCATGGTCCCTGATCCCTCCACTGTGTGCAGGAGCTGTCTGCCTCTCCTGGGTGAGAAAAGAAGCGGGCGTGGGCTGCCAGCTCCTCTGAACCAATGATGAAAATGCAATATCCATCTTATAAAAATAATTTCACTATGGTCAAAAATCTGTGGTTTAGTGCTATTAAAGTCTCCTGGGGGATTATTGTTTTATTTATTGTTTTTTTATTTAGAATGATTATTTTTTTTATTCTTTACCATTTCTCACAGATTTCTTTAAATTGTTAATAACGCAAACAATCCATGGAGTGTGGGGCTTAACCCACAACCCAGGAGGTGTTTCCCTTTTCCAGGCTTTTCTAGGCCGGTCGAAACACAAACTACGTAAAGTTGAGTCGAATGGCGAGGAGCCAAGGTCAGGCTAAGGTCAAATTGAGAAGGGTCGGTGGAAATGGGTCTATTGTTGCCTCACACAGCCCCTCTTTTGCCCCTGTTCTGAGATGCATCTGAGAGCAACTCGTTTTGGGGCAGTAATCTGCTTTATGAATTATGTTACGTTGAATTAGGGCTGGGCGATAATTCAATAACAATATATATCGATCGATAGACGTGTGGCGCGATAGGAAAAAATAGTGTCAATAAAAACTTCGATAGACAGTTTTACTTCCTTGATACAGTCGGCACGCCGTCACTAAGCGCCGCCCTCTCAAACCACAACACAGAGCACGTGAATATGTTGCAGCAAGGAGCGGCGGAGGAAACGGTCCCAAAACAGGGTTTTACTAGTTCGCCAGCCTGATAGAAATAAACCACAGTGATTTGTAAAACTTGCAAGGAACCGTTAAAAGTAGAGTCTGGTAACGCAACCCACCAGTATTCATCACGTAAGCCGCTAACACCCGCAGCAGCGCGAGCTGCGCGGCCCCGCGAGCTGTGCGGCTCCGCGTCGTCGGAATTTTCTGTAACTTCTTCCAAAACAAAGCAGGTGTAGCAGCTAAACTGGGCTCCCTTCTTTGTGATAAAATGACAAAGCTTCCAAGCGGCATAAGGACATAACGCATGCAGTAACGTGCTTCATAGTGATGGATATGTCTGCTGTTCTCTGCAGCTGAAAAACCTGCCACTCTTGATCCGCGATATAAAGTTATTTTTCTTTAAAAAAATTCTGTTATGGTTAAAAAAGTTGGTTAAATAAAGATTTAATTGGAATTCTGTGTTTGTGTTCTTTATTTAAATCAAATCATTAGGCAATATCATAAAATGTCCAGGCAGAGCTGCACATAAAATATGGTTTTAAATATTTTCAATAATTATCGATATCGATCAATATGCATTTTTTTTTTATCGATAAGCTTTTTTTCTATATCGCCCAGCCCTACGTTTAATTACTGCATGACGTGTACAGATGAAAAACAAATGTACTCGCTTCACAATGAACTCCCACGCTGTCTCATCAATCCCTACATTAAAGTCGCTTGACCAGGCATCCCAGGTGACATTAGAAAAAACATGCAGGCTAGAGAATAGAATGTTATAACGTTTTGATATGGCTCCTTTACGCAATGTTTCTACCCCAAAAATAGAATCCACCATGGTGTACTTTGGAATTTCAGGGAAAATAGGGTTGTTTTTGTGAATTAAGTCTCTGGCAAGTAAATACCTAAAAAAATGCATCCATGGCAAATAAAAATGCGTGGATAACTGATGCAAAAGATGCAACCTTATCATCTACATAAAAGTCCTTTACTTATATAATACCGTGCCGAGCCCAAACTGCAAATCAGGCGTCACCTAACAAAGAAGGAATGGGGGGGGAGTAGCAAAAGAGTTTCATTTGTGATCTGATTTTTAAAGAGTTGTTAACTACAATGTTAATGGAGACACTAGTAGGCTATGGGTTGTGCGAAAAATTCAGAGAGAAATGTAAGGAGCCTAATGTGCATGAGAGTTTCTCAATGTGCAGCCATTTTGGTTTCACGCCATCGAGACCATGCCAAAATAACAGAGCGTATATTTTTGGCCCAATAATAAAGTTACAAATTAGGAAGAGCATATCAAGTGCTGTCCCTGCTCTTTCAAAGACTGGTTTTGCACAGCCTTGGGGGTTTCTTGGCCCACAGGAACTGAAAAATTAGGCTAGTGATCTGAGTTTTCTTGTGGGAAGGAAAGCTGGAATACACTGGAAGAAATAGAGAAATTTGGGCAAACCACACATCCTTATACAACAGACTCTCTCAGAGAGAGACAGAGGCAGCATAGACCCGCGTTGTACATCCAAAGCTACCATTTCGAACAAGGGACTAAATTATTCTGAATCAGCTCAGAGAAATCACTGCATACCTGAATGGCCAAATATCTAAAACTAGCTGATGGTGCCTTAACAGGCAACCTGGTGAATGATTGAGCAGTGGCTGCAGAGTTGATTAAAAGAAGTATGCACTTGCCCAAATTGAACTCATAGCCAGAAAGATCCCTGTACTCCCTTAACAGCGAAAGGATAATAGGTATAGAGAAGTCGGGATCAGTGACAGAGCAATAAATCGTCTGCAGACAAGGATACTTTATGTGACAATGCCACCCATGGAACATGATCTGAGAGCAGCTACAAGAGGTTTAATGGCAATCGCAAAGAGGAGTGGTGAAAGAGGGCGTCATTGCCGAGTGACGCGCCCTACAGAGAAATATGCACAATGATCGTTATTCGTATGCAGCTGGGCAAGGGGAAACGAGTACAAAAGTTTGACCCAAGCAATACATTTTCCCCCAAAACCAAAGCACTCAGACATCGTGCATGCAGAGCCACTCTACAGTGGCTTTGCATGCACATGCTGAAATCGAATTTTTTTAGGTGGCCGTTCATACTACTATTAAAGGCGACTGCCGTCATACGGCTGTCTAAATCGTTCAAGATTGAAGCTGCTAGTGGCTACTGTTCCATTCTGCTCTCAGGAGGGAAGGAAAACTAGAGACGACACTCCTGTGTTGCCCATTTAGCGTCTTTTTTGCTATATTTAGCAACCCTCTAGCGACTTTCTTTCAAAAAGCAACTAGAAGCAACAACTCTCCTACGGTTTGCCTGATCTTAACCTGGAGGTCTGTGGGGCTTTCTTTTCGGACCATAGGCCTGTACTGTTTGAAGCTGCTGTTTGCTGTCACACAGTCAAAACTCACACTGCTGCTCGCAGATGTCGAGTTATTAACTCTTCCACTGCTGCTCACTTCTCCACAGTTTTCAGTCAGAACTGCATCATTCCTGAGTCTGTATGTGAGGATACAGAGGCTCTCAACTCATGGTTCCTAGAAACCTGTCATAGACATAGACATAGACATTGTGGTTCCATTAAAGACCAGGCAGCAGAAAGCTATATCAGAGCCCTGGCTGAATGACACAACCGGCACTGCCAGACAGGAGTGTTAAAGCGCTGAGCGAAAGTGGAAATGGGACAAAGTGTCCTTTCAAATACTGAGGTATTGCTGGTGTCATTATTAGTTCATTTGAAAGAGGCAAAAAGAAAATATTTTTCTGATATTGTTCTGTTAAACTGTCATAAGCCTTGTGTGTTGTTTAAAGTTATCAACTCTGCTCTAAATCCACCACAGACTGGGATTGAGGCCTACTGTGTGTGAGAACTTTCTTCACTACATCATTGATAAAGTTTCTTCTACCAAAGCAGTTATTTCATAACCTGACTCTCGCCAGATGTATGTCGCTCCGCCTAGCTTCACTCACATACATCTGGGACATCTCCCATAGAGAGTGATTTCTCCAACCAATTTTATGGTCTGGCCAATCAGGACGCAGGGCGGGAGTTTCATGGATGTGACATAGTGGAGAAGCGACCGTGAGATTTCAACAACAATGGCGGCTCGCATCGAGGAAGCAAGCGTTAGCATTGATGCTGCTATTTCTTCCGTGTTGTCCAATCTACCTAATATTGTTTCATTAAAAGAACATCAGAGAACGGTTCTGAAGGCTTTTGTTGGTGGAAACTATGTTTTCGCCCTTCTCCCGACCGGATTTGGCAAGTTTTGTTTTCCGGGGCGCGCCCGCGGCAGACGCGCCCGCGGCGGAGCGGTTAGCGCGAACCTAATTAGGAGGCCTTTAGTCCTCGACGCGGTCGGCCCGGGATCGACTCCGACCCGCGGCGCTTTGCCGCCTGTCTTCCCCCCTCTTCCTTTCAGCTCACTGTCAATGAAACGCGTGCCACTAGAGCCGCAAACACATAAAAAAAAAAAAGTGTCGCTCTCATCAGCGTCACGGGTTAGCTTCGGTGTGAGTGGTTGAAATAGCACGTCGATAAAGATGACAGACAAGTGGCTTATCCAATCATATGCAAGGATTTTTGATAAGGCCCAGCCTTCAATAAAGGCAATAGCGTACCGCGCACGTGACGTCATCGTCTCAAGAGCAACGCCCCTTTTGCCGCTTAGGTAGGCCAAACAGATAGAGAACGCACGTAGCAACCAGCAACAGAACCAGCGATATGACCGACTTTGCAGCCATTAAACTTTCCCAAAACGATGTCCCAGGCGCACGGTTTACTGGTCGCACAGTCGAAGAACACACCAACCTTCAGCTCAAACGATGGCTTGAGTGTCGAGGGCTTAAAAAGACCGGAAAACGGGCCGAGTTGATCGAACGGTAAGCTTTCTTTTTTTTTTCCTGCACGGCGTTCATTGTGTCGTCGGCCGTTTTTTTGTTTGTAATCACCGTCCAGGAATCGGTATATGTTGCCAATTGGTAGCTACAAAACAACTGTTTACATCTCAGAATCTTTCCCTTGAGATTCATGGCGAATTGTTTGTTTAATGTTTGTCTTATTTGAAATGTTTTTGAGTAGGCTATCCTGGTAGCAGGGTATCATGTTAGCGCCTGCTACCATGATAGCCTATATGCTATCATGGTAGCAGGCGCTTCATTATTAACATGTCAGCCTCCTATCGTGCCTATCCGTGGCTAAAATATTTGCTAGGCCTATTTTAGGCCTTTTATAGAGGGAACATGTAGAGGCAGGCTTGCTGTTCAGTTAGTAAGTAGTAGCCTTGGCACTCTTGAATTTCAGGAAAGTATTGAAGAAAACATCCTTCATATGTGGCCGATCAGCGTACCTCGAGTCGTTGTTGCACGTTCCATAGCAACAATGTTTAATAACCATGGTCTTAGATTTTGGAAAAAACAGTGGTTTAAACGAGTAAAACCTAGGCTAACGCACGCCTCTTTTACAGCGAAACAGCGGCGGACTATGCAAGTTTGTACTACCGCGTACCACGTGATGTGACGTCATCGTGACGTTACGTTTCTAAAAATAGCTCGCTCGCGGTACGCTATTCCTATGGAGAGGTCCCAGATGTATGTGAGTGAAGCTAGGCGGAGCGACATGCATCTGGCGAGAGTAAGGTTACTTATTTCACCTCCTGCTTCAGAATCTTCAGTGTTTGTCCCTTGCTCTGCTGTGCCGGACACGTTTGATCCTGTGACCCTGCCAGTGTCTGAAATTAACTTCCTGATTCACCTGCCAAGTTGGCCGGTAGAATTAAGAATCAACCGGCCAAGCATATTTTTTTACCAGCCAAAGTATTAAATCTGACTGACCCCTACTAAATATCTCCACGTAAACCCGCCACGTAATTAGCCTGAGCTAAACGGTAGTTGTTAGCAAACGTACATGACGTAATTGCTGTAGTTCTCGCATCACATGTGCAAGTGTGACTGAAAAACACAACTTATTTGGTGCAAATATTTACTCGCTACGTGGCAGCTAGCCCTCTGAAATTTACTCGCCAAACGAAAATTTACTCACATTTGGCGTCTGGCAAGTGTTAATTCTGGACCCTGCCCTTTGTGCAGGAGACTGTGGATCATTTGAAGCCCTCGGATTCTCCAAATGACATTGTTCCGCCACGTCTTTTTAAGGAGGTCTTTCCCACTGTTGGGCCATTTTGTCGCACATTATTAATAGCAGTCATCTGGAGAGATCCCTGTAAATTTTAAACATGCAGTTGTGCAGCCTTTGTTAAAAAAAAAACCTGGGCTTTAGCCTATTGTTTTGGCTAATTTCAGACCTCTCTCTAAATTGCCTTTCTTATCTAAAATTTTTGAGAAGATTGTGTATTCCAAGCTCATGGACTTTTTAAATGAACAAAATTTTCTTGTGTTCCAATCTGGTTTTAAAACATTACACAGCACAGAATCGGCGCTTTCAAGAGTTTTTAATTATATATTCTTAGCTAATGACTGTTCACTGGTACTTTTAGATTTGACAGCAGCATTTGATACAGTGGACCATGAAATCCTAATTGCTCAATTGGATATATTTAGTATGTTTTATTTTGTTGCACAGCGATTTTGGAAACCTCCGTGTTTGGACTTAGCAACTTTTTAGTTTTAACAACGACTTTACCGAAAGCACCAGTCGTTCTGGAATCACTGTAGCTGTAGCTGCCAGAACTTGAGAGTTCCCACTACCCTCAGCGCTCTTTCATAGGCACACCACAGCTCCTGCTACCTCATCACATAAATGTAGTTTTTAAAGTGGTCTTTTTTTTTGTCTGTTGCACTAAAATAATTCCCTGAATTTAATTCACACACAGATTCAAACACTTATTCATCTTGTTTATCATATTGTATGCCTCTGATAACTTAATCACTATTTTTGATAACTCTCCTACAGCTTGGGTCACAAATGTATGTAAAATATGCAAAAAATGCCCCCCCCCCACTACCACAGTTTAAAAAAATCCTAAAGGCAAACCCTGATACGGGCAAAAAATAAATGAATCGGATTTGTGTTGCGTTTCCCGGCAGTGTGAAGGTAGCCCTAATGCGCAGCCTGGCTGGAAACAGCAGCGCTGGCTTAAAACCATGTTGGTAAAGTTCAGCCATGGAGCTCCAGTAGGTCACACACAAGTGCGCCACCTGTAGGCTATAACCCTCAAAGAGATGGATCCTGTGTCGATAGTGGGACAATACTTCTTTCTTACGAGTCTCCTGGATAACTGGATCGACAATCAGAAAACAGTGGAAATGTAGAATTACAGGACTGGCTCTGGAGTGGGACCTGGTTTGGGACTGAGAGAGCGATGGGCTCGGTCCAAATCAGTGGGATAAGAGAGAATGTCTTTGGCAGCCAAAAACATAAAAATGGCGGATTTGTGAAATTGGTAAGCCGGAAGTCCATGACCTCGTTCAGCAGCTCCACAGTAAATACTGTGACGTAATTGTTTAAAAAAAATGTAGAATAGAGAAAACTGAACAGCTTGAAAATTATGACCCAAAAAGAATATAAAGGTATTTATGCAGCTCCTGGACAGACTATATTCAAGTTTTCCGCATTCCTAAAAAGTGGACTTTGCTTGATATGTCCCCTTTAATTCACACAGGTGTACTCTTGATTGCGGAGTATCAGCTTAAAGAAGTCGAGTACAGACAGTTATTTTCAGATTTTTATCTCCAAAACATATTGAACAAGTGTGATTTTCCTTCCAATTCACAATTAAGAAGTAATTATTATTGGTCAATCAGATAAGACATAGTTTAGATACATTAAGGTTTGTCAGACATGACAGCATATGAGACATGAACATAATATGTTGTCCTACATGACAGCAACCCTACAACCCACAAACGGTGTGTCCAACTCTAATCTTAACCAAAGCACCAAAACTGTACCTGGCTGGCGTAGAAATGGCCATTAATCTTGACAATGACCTGATCATTTTCATCAGGCGTCTGCTCTCTTGGGACCACCACCTCAGCTGCTGTCAGGTTTTGCAGCTCATTCACCTGGAAACATAACTCTTGGTTACTTTAGGAATAAGCAACAGCCTTAACTTGTCTGTTTGAATGTTAATTTGCTTTGATGGCAGAACAAACACGAAGATGAGGCTTAGAAACATGTACTTTCTGCTGCTTACCGTCTTCCCTCCTTTGCCAATGACCCTTCCTGCAGCA
The DNA here is from genome assembly GCA_037039145.1 of Fundulus diaphanus. Taxonomy (NCBI): domain Eukaryota; kingdom Metazoa; phylum Chordata; class Actinopteri; order Cyprinodontiformes; family Fundulidae; genus Fundulus; species Fundulus diaphanus. The sequence continues at coordinate 3,961,550 of CM073140.1, forward strand.
GCAGCAGCCATTTTAATGTGAGTTTCCAGTTTGACTTCCTCTTTTGGTCCAAAGAAATTCTCCTCTTTCAGCTTCCCATAGATTCTGCCCTGAGCCTATGGGTAAGATAAAGAAAAGATGCTTAAAGAAGCACTTCCGCAGATCCTTCCTCCTAGCTACTACCAACAAACTTGATAAGTGTAACATGCAACTGGTGGCACGGGTTCTTGATCTGATTAGGAATCGTTACACCGTCTCTCAGATGCTAATGTATGTTTGTACACCTTTAGCTTCTCAGGGAGTGACTGTTTCTACATTCATACAAACAGCATATTTTTTCATCATTCTGTAAATCTACTGTCTTCTTTTTTTAACTTGAACATTTTATATGTATCTGAATATGCCTCATTATTTATTAATAATTGTACAGTATTTTTCCTTTCTGAGAAGTATTTCTCTTCTGCTGTACAGGATAACTTTAAATTTAGTTTTTTCATATTAATTAATCTGGTGTGCAAGTCTGGTGTCTTCTGTCTACTTGTTTTTGCTACCATCACACCCAAATTTACCCACTCTGTGATAATAAAGGTATTTCTATTCTATTTTAAAAGGACATAAATAATCCGGCAATCTGCCTGCAGTAAGACCCTATATGGAATGGGAGTAATGTCAACCAGCAGTCAATTTTCACCTTGAACTGAGCTTCTGGGGGTCCCGTCACAATCACCATTCTCATTTTAGAGTCTGGAGTTTCAGCTGGTGCGATCTGGAGAACAATAGAGGAATGTCTGAATGTCAAGGTGTTCGCTGGAGTACATACTTTTAAATTCTTAAAGGACTAGAGAGTCACAGTGTTCTTGGTAGAAATCTATATCTGACATTTTTATCTTGACGCCTAAAATATGTAAAGATTTTTATTTCAGGAAAAGCCCGATGTTGCTCAATCCTAATAAACAAACATCTCCATGTTTAACAAACCTTAATCGAGGCTCCAGCAAAGCGGCTCAGCTGTTTGATGTGCTGTCCTTTCTTGCCAATAATAGCCCCCACTGCTTGTGCTGGGATGTATACATGAACAGTCTCCTGCTCTGGGGCCTGAGCACACAGACACATTATTTCAATACATTGTACAGTTATTGTTATACATGGTAAACTGTGTTCAAATAAGACCTAATAATACAGACCATGTTCATGAGCCCAATGCACTGTATCGTCTTATGATTGGCATGACATCTTGCAGCATTTGACCAACACACCAGTGTTGAACCAGTTTAGTCTCATGATGATCGTGTCTTTTAAAAAAAATCTTATACAGTCTCTTGTTTTGCACCAGAGTCGTCAGGGAAATCTGACTCCATTCATAAAATACATTATTACATATATATAGTTGAAATGGCAATAAGTCTATTGAATCTTGACAAGCAACTGGGAATAAAAAGTGTGTAATCCTAAAATTAAACACTGTGTTACCAGTGATGAGATCTGGGGTCAGATAAGCAGCAGCAAACAAGGAGCCATGCCATAAAGTATTTATAACAGAAGCACCAAAAATAACAAAAAAATATTAGAGATGTAAGCATACATTGACTTGAGTCCATCCTGGAAACGTCATTACTTTCTCGGATAAATGTATTAATCTTATCTTTGTGACAAATGTATAATCTCATCATGTAAACTGGAATCAAACAATGCATTAAAATGAATGCCCTACCAAATGCTAATCAAGAAACATAACCATGGGGGAATTTCAGATTCCTGGAGATTTATTTCACGGGAAAAAGTTCCTGGTCTGATACAAGGGAGTGATTGGTCTGTTTGTCTTCAAATAGAAATTTAGAAAATAAATTTAGCTGCTCAACAGAGGTCCCCATTCCGCAAGCCTACTTTTTAAGTAATTTTTAACATTATGTAAGAAGCTAATGAGTCTGTGTTGGTGTAGAAGGCAGCCAAACAGGCTGCCTTTGTGTTTACAAGTTAATTGTACTTCAACATTTTGTGCATACTCAAGCCTATAGAATGTAATGAACAAAGGCAGAAGAAACCCCTGTAACATGAGTTACACCAGCATTTAATTTTCTTTTAAGATTAATAAAATACTTTTCAATTGAATTGAGAATAGAGCTATGCCAAACTGCACTCTGATGCTAAGAAAAACAACTGGGTTTATTAAACAGTCAGCCAGCTGCCAGAACCAGAAGAGATTGATGCAGAGTTATATCTTGAGTTACGTCTAACTCAAGAGTTTTCACAATGCCTTAAAGTGATTCAACTTTAAGGCAAGGTATCCAAATTTAAATGAGCAATCGCAATTTGTCCTGAAAAAGGCAACACAGTACAGAGGTCAGATTCTCCTCAGCCTCCCGAAAGGGATCTGAGCTGTAACATTATTTGAAGTATCTGAACCTGAACGGCCTTACATGCAGGAGCTGCGGAGCTACCTCCTGCAAAATTGCTGGGACTTCACATTATGAACCCATTGCGCTAACAGGGATTTCGTAAACAAAGACATTGGTAATTTTTGTTCATAATTACACTGATTAATGGTTAAAATAAAGAATAATTCTTGGGTAAATTATAGTAAAATTAAAGGGTAATTCTTGCCATGGATAGCTCGATGGCAGCATGAAAACACCCACTGCAGTCTGCAGTAACTATTTTAAGTTACCAATATATATTTTAAGTAGGGTATAAGTTGGATATTTAAACTCAGGCTTAATCGTCGATTTGTCCGTGGTTACCATCAAATAACTTCACTGACACGATGTACAAATTGTTTGAACATTTTTGTTCCCTGTCTCTTTTGCCTTAATGTTGGTAGATAAGGAAAAAAATACCTCTAGTGTGATCTTCACTATCACCGCCATTACAATGTCTTTGTTGGCGGGGGGCTAGAGCAGCTTGGGGTATACTTTCATGTGGGAGGAGCAATCTTATAGTTGGAGTCATGTCAGTTAAGCTCCCAGTGAGGATTCTCTTACCCCAAAGGAGCCATAGGGGGTTCCTCCAACTGCATTTCCGGGTGGTGGGGGAGGCATGTTGGATGACGGAGGAAAGAGGCCCAGAGCACCCAGGTTAAGGCCAGGGATCAGGTGAGTTTGCTGCTGTAGAGAAGGATATTACAGGAAGACAAGGTTGATTTTTCTTTGTTGCCCTGACAACCCTAGAGATGCACGATTCCTCTCCAAAGCTAGTCTTGTAGAGGTTTCTTGATCTTTATGAACTATCCTTTGCGGAAGGAATTCCATACACCACAGGTGCTCAATACTGTGATCACCAGAAAACATAGAAAGTATACATAATATAAATACATATGCACCCTATATATTTGATCCATCTCATAAATATTTTTCGCTCCTATTCTGCTCTTTTTACAAACAGGTTTGTTGACGTGTGGCTTGAATATTTAAGGGCTTCTTAAACCTTTACATTCCATCTGTGCTGCAGATTCTTTATGTAATCATTGAAAAAAGTAGAAAAGATATACTCTACATGATCTACAATTTAAAGGACGATGTTACTGGAGATAATAGCAATGGTGAGAATGTGTGTGCACTTACATTCATTGCTGCAATGTCGTTCTCATAGGCCTCTCTGACCTTCTTCATAATCTCGACCTCAGCCTTACAGCAAGCTTCAATGGAGCCTTTGACTGTGATAGTTCTCTCTGGATTATACAAGGTCAGGTCCTGGAGACTGGACAGATCATCACACCAAGCATGGTTACTCATACAAGCAGTGTGTTCAATTGGAAATCACTTCAGCCTCTTGGTGGACATTTTGGCATGGTCGACCTAGTATGAGTTCCCTAACACAGTAAGGACCAGTCACTGACATTACTGAGAGAAATTCCCATGAAAATACACCATGTTTGCAAAATGTGAAGCACTGCTAAAAATCATTTATTGAGGTTAAAAAAGTTCTTTAAAATATCTCAAGGTCGGATAAACCTGAAGACAGGGTCTTGACGAGGGTGCAGTATGCTGGACTACAATACTTCTAAATGTTCTTATTGCTGCTGAGAGACTCAAAGTTCAATAATTAACTTTTTAAACTGACATAAAATGTAAAAGCGTAGTTAAAGCAAATTTGTGGAGAGCTATACTATACCCTATTTCTTAGGTAAATCAAATCACAAATCAAACTTGTGGCCTTTGGTCATACTAATCAGACAGCAAGTGTTTACAGGAGGAGGGACATGTAATAATAGAAAGGTTCCAGGGTCAGAAATCAAACCCCAGATTGCTGCATCGAGGACAAACCTCCGCATATGGGGCACAAGCTCTACCACAACACAAAAACAGGAACTTGGATTTTACCTTATGAATAATTTTTCACTCTTTGACAGCTTTCTCATACAGGCAACCATTGCTGACCTAAAAACTATATTCCTGTATACAGATAAAGGAACTGTTGACATAACAGTAAGGAGACAATACTTGCATACACATAAATAACTACCATTTACTTCTAGTGCCTTGGAGAGGTATTCATGGTAGGGCTGGACGATAATTCAATAACAATATATATCGATCGATAGACGTGTGGCGCAATAGGAAAAAATAGGGTCGATAATAGTTCGATAGAAACAGTTTTCCTTCCTTCCTTTCGGCCTATCATATTAGTTCACTACTTCCTCTCAACCAATCATAATTGCGGACCCAGGCACGTCGTCACAAAGCGCCGCCCTCTCAAACCACAACACAGAGCATGTGAATATGTCGCAGCAAGGAGCGGCGGAGGAAGCGGTCCCAAAACGGGGTTTTACTAGTTCGCCAACCTGACAGAAATAAACCAGTGATTTGTAAAACTTGCAAGGAACCGGTAAAAACAAAGTCTGGTAACGCAACAAACTTGTTTCATCACGTAAGCCGCTCACTCCGCACGCGCTGCTGCGCGAACTGTGCAGCTCCGCGCGACACCGCGGACATGCTGCTGTTGTCTGCAGTTAAAAAACCTGGCTTCAAACAACTACTCGCTACTCCGCGAGGTATAAAGTCCGTGATATAAAGTTCCGGGACGCAAGTTTTTTTTCTAACAGCGCTCCCTAAATTGTACAACGAGTGCCGTGAATCAGTGCAAAATGAGCTGCAGTCTGTGTCCTTACACGCCACAACCTCGGACCTGCGTCAGCCTCTCAATTATGAAACCTGAGAAGTAACTAGTGTACTATTCCCACCTAAATAGGCTATTTTATTTATTTATTTATTTGGTATATTTATTTAGGTCTTTATTTAATAATAAAGTCTTTATTTAATAACATAACTCAGGTCTCTTAAGTTATTTTTCTTAAAAAAATGCTGTTATGGTTAAAAAAGTTGGTTAAATAAAGATTTAATTGGAATTCTGTGTTTGTGTTCTTTATTAAAATTAAATAATTTAGCAATATCATAAAATGTCCAGGCAGAGCTGCACATAAAATATGGTTTTAAATATTTTCAATAATTATCAATATCGATCAATATGCATTTTTTTTTATCGATAAGCTTTTTTTCTATATCGCCCAGCCCTAATTCATGGTCCTTGAACTGTTTTCAGACTTTGTCAGGTTACAACCAAAAGTGTCAGGGGTTTTGGTTACTGGGTGTTTACATGATAGGCTGATGCAGTGCATGACTGTTAAGTTAAAGGAGGAGGATGCATGTTTTGTTTCTTGCAAATAAAACTCAGAAAAGTGTAGCATGCATTTGTACGACGCCCTGAGTCAATACTCTGTAGAACCATTTTTTACTGCCGTCGATGCAATCTGCTGGGTTTCCTTAGAAAACTTTTAACCAATCTGCCAGAATGATTTGATTAATTTGACTTTGCAAAGTGCCTTAAGAAGAAGTGTTGTGAATTGGCGCTATATCAATAAAGTGATTTGATTTGAGCCTCCACTAACCTTTCTGTTTGTTCTCTAATATTCTCTAACAAACCTCTGATGGCTTCACAGAACAGTTGGATTTATACTCAAGTTAAGTTCCACACAGAGGAATCCCCATTTCCTAGATGAAATGCAAATTAACTGCAGTGGAATTTCATAAGTGACATCAGAGTAGAGTGGAACTAAATATAAATGCATAAAACACTTTTTTGATTTTTATTTGTGAAACTAATCAAAAACTATGTATTCTTTTTCTTTCATTTCCCAAAAATGTTGTACATTGTGTTGGTTATCACATCAGATTTTGTGCTTGTAATGTGACAAATCGTGGAAAATCTTTAAGGGGTGTAAACACCTGTTCATGACACTGTAAATACTGAAGCCAAATATAAAAGTGAATGGTGCTGAACTGGTTGTAGGTGATGTATGAGTGTGTCTTACGGTGAGATGGTTATCTTGGTGTCTGTGTCCTGCTCGACTTTTTTCAGGTTGCGTCCCTCCTTTCCAATAAGGCGGCCAACAAAGTTGTTATGGGCCAGAATTTTGAGAGGAACCTCATCAGCTCTGGAAATCAAAATTACTGCTCATCACACGGGCCTCATGAAGCTGACTGGCAGCCAGGTATCATGTTCTGCTCCGTTACATTCATGCTGCTGGATCCGTGTTGGAAACCTACGTCTTGGTATCTTTGGCCTCCTGGTGCATGATCTCCAGGATCATCCGGCAGGCAGCTGAACAGCCCTCAGGAGTGGAGTGGATGCTAATAGGCTTCTCAGCAGCACCGGCATTCTCCTTGCGGTGAACATCAATCCTGTAGGGCAACAGATTAAATTTACTCTGCAGGTTCCTTAATTCTTCGTCTTATTGTGTCACCTTTCATTCCAATTCAAGAAATTACAGTCCTCATAACCCTGTCCTGTCTGGCAGTTTTTGGTAACCTTTGAGTTTCATTTAACGGAGTTCTTCACCCCCTGAAAGAAGGTTTCATTAGAAAAGATCATTACCAAAGAGTGCTGCAAATCTTTTTAAAGAATCTGTTACATTTTCAATTTCCTCAGTATCGCAGAGCAACACAGCAAAGGGCAGCAATTTAGATTGGTCCCTTTCACAAAATGATATTCTTGTTGACGTAGCCCACTTGAAAAAGAAGCTAATTGTTCATAGGAAACCGGCTTCCTGGTTTAATTCAGAACTGTGTACTGTAAAGCCCAAGACTAGGAAATTGGAGAAGAAAATAGTTCTCTACATATTTAATGGAGCCCTACTTAATCTGGAAAAATAGTCTAGTGTTGTATAAAAAGATCCTTCGCAAAAATAGAACAGTGTGTTTTACATAATTAATACAGGCATGCTTCAGCTTGGGATACAAAATTTCTCAGAAAAATAAAAATGACAGATTCACAAGACTGGTAAGCTGGAAGTCCCTGACCTCGTTTAGCAGTTCCACAACAAACACTGATGTAATTGTTTAAAAAACGTCATAGAGAGCAGAGAAAGCTGAACAGCTTGAAAAACATGACCCAAACAGAATATAAAAATATGTCTATGCAGCTTCTGGACAGACTAGATTAAAATTTTAGAGAGTCCAAGTACATGACATGTATTTAAGGGCTAAAAAAATAAAAATAGAATAAATAAAGGGAAAACATTATGTCTTGTTGTGTGCATCGGCGCATGCGTCGAGCTCATAGAGCAAAACCCGTGTCGATGTGTGTATCACTATGGGAAAGTCACATGACCGATACGGGAACTGTTTTGAACTGACTCTGACGCGCCAAACTGTGTTTATAAGGAAGGGTATCCGTCAACAGGATGCATCTGCCAAAATAATCTTTGATCTTTAGCGGTTCATCAAATTCTTTAAGAATTATGGAATTTTCTCAAGCCAAAAGAAAGGTTTCCGCCATGTTGGACCATTTTTATCTCATATGGAAAATAAGGTATCTGTTTTAATTTCCTTTTTCATCCTGTTCCTCTCAGAGTTTCCACTTGATCTATCTGAATTGAAATTCATTTCAAAGGGACTCTTAATTTACTGTTCCTATTATTTTCTGCAGGTTAAATGTCGCATTTGTTCAACAGACCATTTCCTATTTAAACAAAAGCACATCCTCAATTTAAATCACTCGGATTCCGCAGTTCCTCCAAGTGCAATGAGGCCGTCAGCAGACGGCATTCTTCTGCGGTCAGAATGCGCATCTGTAATCAGAAGCACAAATGAGCCCCAGCCAGGACCATCTTCACAACAGCTCTCTGCCCCCACTTCAGGCATGTTATTGAACAATATTTGTTTGTTTGTAAATCATGTACTAAAATGCCAATTTGCTCTTTTTGGATAAGATTTGGCAACATCTTGACATCGAAGTGGGCAGGCAGACCCAAAGTGCCACAGCTGATGCCATCCAGGAGGTGCACAGATACTTGGCAGAGGGTCCCAGGATCCCATGATATACTGGAAAAACCAAAAGACAGTCTGTCCAAACCTCTTCCGCCTATCATTACAATTTCTCTGAACTCCAGCATCATCTGTGCCGTGTGAGCGAGTGTTTTCTACAGCTGGAGAAGTGATATCAAAAAAGCATAACGGACTCAATATCAAAACGTTGAAACAACTTATTTTTTGAATAAGAATTTGTAAAAAAAAAAAAAATGCCAGTCCACAAGAATCCTCATTCACAACATGTTTACTTAGAGGTTATTACGTTATGATACAGGTTCACATTATTTATTGACTGTATCTAAAAAAAGAAAATCAAAGATATTTTAAACTTAAATGAAAATATAAAAAATTACAATGCAACATACAATGACTTAAACTGTATTATTGTGTATACTAGGTCATCAAATCAGTGTCAGTTAACTCTGTCAACTAGGTTGCCTGTAGGGATGTTTACGGTCCAGCAGGTGTCAGTATTCAGTGACACAGTATCTGCACAGTATCAATACAGTTTGGCAACGTGTCGAAACGCTTCATGACGCCTCATCAACCCATCACTACTTAAAACTAAAAACCAGATGCTCTGTTTTCTTCTGTCCCTCATAGTTCATTTTACAGGACAACCTAACAAACTCACCCATTACTCTACTTACAGCTGCACTCACTGCACCCCTCTCTGTTGTTTGGCCGCCATGTTGATCAATCAAAACAAGGTCAGGCAAGAGAGGAAAGGTGGGGGCCGAGCAGCGAGAAGCAGATAGAAACTCAGTCAATACCGCGCCCCAGGCAGCTTGTGTGGTTTTCTTTTCTATTAAATGAAAGTGTCCCTCCATCTTTAAAATTTTATGTTTCTTTCTCTGCGTTGCTTTCTGTCTCCATAGCAGATAACACTTGGCATCCATGTATTAGCAGGCTAGGCTACTATTAGCGTCAGCCACCTGGCTGGAACACAGTGCGCTGAATAAATAACGTAAGGAACCTTCAAGGCAGCTAATTTTTGCCTCGATGAATTTTATGATTCGAGAACTCATCACATCAAAGTCACCCAGATTTAAAGTTTGACATTGCCAAGTTATCTAGCGTGACCGGATTTGGGGCGTACAGGTCTCTGCAAATTCGGCGACCATCCAGAAAGCTTCAGGGCATGGCTACCAAACAACCCTGAACAGGCTGCAAAGCGCCTCACCTCTTTGTGTTGCACACTCAGTCGTAAGACGAAAATGGGGGAACATTTTGAGAGCTTCATGAAGAAGATCGTTGAAAACATAAATTCTGAGATAGCTCCCCCTAGCAGAGAATGAAGACTGCTGGTACCTGCCATCCCTTGGGGTTTACCACCCTTAAAAGCGGGGGCAGATCAGAGTTGTCTTTAATTCAAGTGCTCAGCATCATGGAATTTTGCTGAACATGCTGCTTAATAGGCCAGATCTCAATAACATTTTACCTGGGGTCCTGCTTAGATTCAGGAAAGAGACAGTGGCATTCACAGCTGACATTAATCAAATGTTCTACTGTTTCTGAGTAATGGAGAACCGTAATGGTTGGACCACAGGAACCTCAAAAAGTTCCTGTGGCCCAATGACATTTCCCCCTGAGGACCAAGCAAAGATTTGGATTTCAGTGAAGACATCGAGCACATGAAGCGCAGTCAGGGGTTACGCTGAGAGGTAGCATTTGATACCTTCACCTTCAGTATTTCTGTCAGGGACAAACCATTCACGTGATGGGGCGTCCTATCCATTATGAACTGTCTGTTTGAACCCCTTGGGTTCATTGCTCCAGTCACAGGAAGTGGAAAGATCCTTCTACTTGAGCTAAATATTGACATGCTGGAGTGGGACACACAATTACCTGAAGAGAGGCAACAAAACTTAGTAACCTACATACTCTTTGCATGTAACACCAGCAACTCCCAATGCGAAGCAGTGTGCAAAGAATTATGTGTGCTCTGCTGCATCAAGTAAGGCCATTAGAGTGGCGGCATTCGTCAGAGCCATAAGTGGAGACGGGACTAGCAGTGTGGGTTTTGTCTTTGGGAGGGCCAGACGTGCACCCACCATTTAAGCACCTGGCTGGAGCTTTGTGCTGCTGTATTGCCAGTAGAAATGGCAGACTTCATTCTTAGTGAGATCAACCTTCAACCTGATGCAGTGAAGTTTTACCGTGACAGTAAGGTTGCCCTGGGGTACATACATAATCAGAGAAGGCGATTTTATTTGTATGTACACAACAAAATTCAGCAAATATGTCCTTCTACTAGGGCTGGGTGATACGGCTTAAAAATAAAATCTCAGATTTTTTTCACAATACATACTACATTAATAGCGCAATAACTTAACCTGACCAGATGGATTTTGTTCCACAGAGCTCCACACATCCACCTGGGATTGCTCCATTGGAGATGTATTTCAGAAGGAGGGGCCTTATAAAAAATCCTTGCATATGATTGGATAAACCACTTGTCCGTCACCTTTACAGACGTGCTACTTCAACCACTCATTAAAACCAACCTGTCACGCTGGTGAGAGCGACGCAAGGAAAACCAAAACAGAACAGCCGCCAACTTGGACAAAGTGTGACGTCAGTAAATGACCGATGTCGCCTGTTACCGCTTGCTTCCCCGTTGCGAGCCGCCATTGTTGTCTGAATCCAAACAGTCGCTTCTCTGATACGTCACGTCTACGAAAATCTCACCCGGTGATCCTGATTGGCTCGTCCATTTTATGTGGTATTGAAATCCTTCCCAATGGCAGTGAGTCCAAATGGATAAGTGGAGCCATGTGGCGAGAATCAGGTTAGCAATAACTTGCCTTTTTACAAAACTCATACAGCATCTGCCTGTGCAACAGCATGGAGGGAATAGGGGGTTTTCAGCTGACGTCACGCTCACGTGACTACTCTGCGCGTCCGCCATATTGGGTGTCTGTCGTTTCGCACATAGACATATGTCTATGGTTTCGCACCGTTGACCCGCATTGTATTACGCCTTAGGCAGTATTGGAAGTGAACAATGGGGAAAACGTGTTTAATGGTTGGTTGCACGGCCCGTGGAGGTGGAGAACAACGCTCTTTCTATCGCCTACCAGCCGTAATAGTGAATCAGTGTGAAAAAACAAAACAGCTCTCTGAACAACGGCGTCACCTATGGCTGACACGGATATCCAGGTCCGATTTGGACGGTGTTAAGCTGGAATACGCCAGAGTCTGCGGTGCTCACTTTGTCACAGGTAATTAACTGTTAAGTATTTAAAAAATTTAAACCGTTGCTGTATTGTGGGCTGTAACAGCGCAACACATGATCGCCATGGGAAAAACATAGAAACGGGTTAATTTTCCACCGCTTTCCTGCCTGGAGGCGCAACCACGGAGAACAACTGTTAGAGATAACAAAGAGTCGTCGGCTCGCTTGGATCGCGGCTGTAAGACGACCGAACATAACTTTCCACAGTATCCCGATGTCAATGAGAGTGTGTTCTAAACGTTTGAAACACATAGCAGCTAGTTAAAAGTACATTGCATGCGTGAGTGGTTGTTAGCACTAACAGTTAGCATGTGCCAGAGCCCGTCTGAGCACAGCTTACCTTTGAACGAGTTGCTGTGTTCCCACTGTTTGCTGGCTTTATGATCGGCAGCTCCTGAACCCATCCATTCGTGAACTGCACATGAGACTCAAAGGACTTGTAGCTTCAGAACTGTTCTGAAGTATAGGCGCTCACACCACAAACAAGGTAGCCGAAGACGTCCGATATCGACGTCTTCGGCTTAACCTACAGGAAGTGGTAAACCTGCTAATAGATACACTTGCAGGCCGGCCAGCTGACAGCTTTGCTAGGGCCCGGGGCAACACAGTCTTTTTGGGCCCCCCCCCCTCTACACCTGCTGCCAACACACCACACACACAAATCTCTGTATTTTATTCTGGATATTTTCATCCCAGCTATTGAATTTAGTGCACTAGATGATCTTTTCTTCATAAGAGAACAGCAAGCACTGCAGCCAAAATATGGCCTTTTTGACCTGCTGTATATTAGCCAGTCCATAACAATTTTTCCCTTCCATTGCAGGAGGTAGAATATGTTAGATACTTTGGGAATTCTCTGCCCTCTGAATCTGCTAGCTCCGGCCCTGGTTTATACTAATTTACTAATGGACAGTGTGGAAATCTATGTACAATAAAACCAATGTAAATTGTGTTCCTCTGTTTTATTTGTCTTTATCCTAATTCTAGAAGTAGAAATAGTCAAATGAATAACACTATTATTTTGTGGAACCCTAATCATACTATTATAACTACGCAAAGGTCTAAACAAGAGTAGCAGATGTTTAGGTGGTATCTAGTGTTCTTATGCAAAAGAAATTACACCTGCTATTTATGCCTGAACTGCCTCAAATGGTCGAAAATAAATAAAAGCAACAATAACAACGAAATAATGGTAAAAGTGAGACTCTCACCTTTTTCAGACGGCTGTGGCTAAGAATCTGAATTTTTATGACCTACAGTCTTTCCTTTTCCATCTTTCCAGCAGTCTTCAGAACTCCTGCCTGGCACAGAATATTTAGTTTTATAGAGGAGATTAGGTTTATGTTGATAAAATGTGTTATACTTCAGAATTAAATGCTATTTTGAGATATTAACGTTGGTTACTTACATTTCTCAAGTTCAACAATTCAAAACTCTCTCTGCTGCTTCTGATCAGAACTGCACTCAGCAGCTTTGCGTACGTGCATGTGCGTACGTGCTTGGAGCACGTACGCAAATACACGCACACACGTATTAGAAAACAGCCAATCAGGAAGAGGGAAGGCGGGATTTAAGACAGCACAACCAATGAGAGCGGAGTTAAAGGGGGGTCTCTACCTTGTCAATCAAAGGCCAGGCGCGTTAGTGATTGGCTGCGTGGAGCGCCAGGCCCCGCCCCCGCTGGCGCACAGCAGCTTTGAAATGACACGCCGAGCGCTTCAAACGGAGGCATGTACGCACGTCTGGCTGAGCCAAACCGACACTTTTTTTGTAACGAGTAACTAAACCAAACATTGAAAATGTATCGGAGTAAAAGTATGCAATTAAGTACAGAAATATAGTGAAGTAAAAGTAAAAGTAATAAAAAAAATTATACTTGAGAAAAGTATAAAGTACTCCAAAATATACTTAAGTACAGTAGTGAAGTATTTTTACTTCGTTACTATACAACACTGCAAAAGAGAAAATACTTGCAAAGGATAGCACACATGTTGTGAGCTTGTTCAAGCTGCAAACATTATAATAAGATCAGTACATAGCCAGGTTTTTGCAGAGGAGATAACAGCGATGACAGCAGGGAAGCCCGTCCCTAAAAACTAAGGATGTCCCAATCTGATCACGTGATAACAAGTTGAAGATGAGTCAGGCCACATTGCAAGAAACTTGAAAGAGGAGAGAAAAAAATACCCCGCGACTGTGAGAAAGCGCAGGGGATCACAGCCGAGTGACCAGCCATTCACCCTTGTAGAAAACCCGGGATTCCTTATGCTTATGGAGTACGTAGAGCCCCGGTTTGAAATGCCCTCTCGCCACTATTTCACAGAGAAACCACCAGCGCATCAACAGAAAATTTGTGACAAACTACTTGTCTGGTGGTCAGACGTGCCCCATGTTTAATTTACCACAGACATCTAGAGCTCGTCTGTTGCTCCCATGTGCTGTGCCATTAAGTTACTTAATGTTTAATAAATAACTGTCTGTTAGGTATTGTCCGGTGAATATCAGCCCAAACAGCTGATACCAGGACAATAGTTGGAAGAGTGATTCGAGCACTGGCATTCTTTTAACAGCAAACTCTGCACACATATGGGATAAATGAGTGACAAATTCTCTTCAAGTTCAAGAATTTATAAACAGAAATAAAAATGAACGTCCAGAGAACACCACTATAGAATTCTGTTTATCTGAATTAACACTATATTTCAATCAACAAATCCTCTCTACTATGCTTGTGAAAGTTAACTAAACTACTAAGTAAAATTAAGATGAAAAGAAGCTACCTATGTACAAACAAAATAAACAAAAAGACAAATAAAATAGTTGAAAATCATCATCAGAATGATTCAGTGAATCCTGGTTCACAGCAGATCGAAGTTGGAGAACCAAAGTTGATCTTAAACAATGTGGAATGAGATCAAATTAGCTTGACTAATTTAGAACAACATTTGGTATGCGTTTCAACCCATTCACAGTGCAAATCCTGAGTTAAACAAAACCTTATTCAAGAAAATAACATTTTAAAGAATGATTTGCTCAGTGAAAATCAATGCCTTTAGGACACTTGATTTTATTATCGGTCGCTTAATGGGTTAATCCTAAAGTTATACAAAACCCCATTAAATCGATAATAACACTCATAGCATTATCGAACAATGGGGGAGTGAAACGAAAACAAACATTATGTTTGAAAATAAACAAACTGTAGTTGCGTTGACTCAGTGGTAGCACTAACGTTATCCGGGAAGCTAATTGCGCTATGCTAGCAGACATTCGCCGCCAAAGACCTTAAACTCCATTTGATCGTAAATAGCGGACCGGAAAGCACAAACATTAATATCCCATCGATGTATAAAACCTTTATGGAAATAAAGTTTGTTATAACCGTAAAAACACACTCGAACCACATCAGCAAAGCTTGGTTTCCAGAATGCTAGGGGAAGCTAGCCTATAACTCGGTTAAGCTTTAAAAAACACAGTGAAAACACATTAAGTAAACCATTCTAAACTTTCCCTGTTTATTTCTCTGCCGAATCTCTGCCGTTGTCTCAGATTGTGGCAACAGGGTGTCCGGCTGCAGTGAATTACTCCAAGGTAAAGCTGGTTATCAGCGAGCAGGCGGCTAGCTCAAAAGGGGAAAACAGACGTCGTTTAGGAAACCAGGCCTTGGCCATCTGTACACAGCTCCGGGGAGTGGGGTGCGTTCAGGCTGTGGAAGCGGAGACCTCCGCTTGGCCTCCTTGGCATAGCTGCTTCTTGTGAGGGCCTATGCAGGTTGAAGCGGGTGACTTCAAAACTGCTTTCCTCTCAGCTTGGCCTGGCCGCAGGAGAAGAGACCGCTCTGCGCCGTCTTGACTCAGCTTTCCTGCAAGAGCTGAGAAAGTTTACAAACAGACTGTCTCCAGGGCAGTCGGCTGTTATGTTCCGATGTTGGTTTCACTGAAAACAGACTTTACTTGGCCTGGTCGGCACTGCAAATGGGTGTCCGAATCCATGCAGACCCAAGTGGCTGTCTCTCCAATGCTGCTATTGAGGAACAGCGTGCAAAAGAGAGCTATTGTAGCGTGGCCAGGGGGTTTTATACAGTGGCCTCCTGTAAGAACAGTTACCTGAGGGCCTGTAAAAGTTTCACATTTCAGTAGCTTTAAACATTTGTCTGATTTTATTCCTCATAGCTTGATTGCACAAGATGTCGTTACTCAGGTCTCACCGCACAATGGATCGATTCATGTTTTGTTTTGTTTTATGCCGTGCGACCCTGCATACCCAGGAATTTCGCGGATCTCACACAGCAGAGTGCATCCAACAGGAAATGGAAAAGATGCTAAACAACTGAGGAATCGACAAGCAACGGGTCCATGTTTTGTGCGACAACGCTGCAAATATGAAGAAAGCCACGGGGAATAGTGGAGTGTGTCGTACATTCTTTCCAACTCTGTGTGTATGAGGGCCTGCTTGCCCAGCGAAGTGTGACAGACACCCTGGCCAATGCGAGGAGTATACTAGGCCAGTGGTTTTCAATAGGTGAGGCGCGCCTCCCTTGGGGTGGTGCCAAAGAGTCAAAGGAGAGGCGCGAGAAGACAGAGAAGAAGACAGAAGAAGACAGCGCTGCCGCTCAGCTCTGTGAAACTATGTAGCGATATTTTTGCCTTCTGCCTGAGTGCGCAGGAACCAATCAAGCGCGCAGTGAGACAACTCTTAACGCTCAAAGCTCAACTCTGAAAAACTCTTCTCATCCTTCTTTCCTCGCGCTCAGTTCCATCTCTGCTCGCGCGCACCTGCTCATTCCACGCTCAACGACAGCTTGGCTGTTTCTGCGCTGCGACTTCAAAAACTGTCCACTCCACCAGCCAATCACAGACCATCCAATCAGAGTATGGCTTGCAAATACTGCATTCAGATGGATTAAATCAAAATGCTGTAATATTAGAGTTACTAAGAGTTACTAAGTGAGGTGTGAAAAATATTTGTGTCTCTTTTCTTTCCAGCCTCTGGGAGGTGATGCAAAAGTTTATTGTGATCATAATCATAATCATTGTTATCATTATTTAAAGAGCACTTTAACACGAGGTAAAACAAAGTGCCAAACATCATAAATACATCAGATAACAGATAATAATGAAATGCTTGGTTGTTAAAATAGCAATAGGTTTAAATTGTGTATAATTAGCCTAAAAAGTAAATCGGAATATGGAATATGTTGACGTCTGTTTAATTCAGGTTTTCTTTTTTATTATTATTTCAGTTGACGTCTCCTGTTGATGTGAGTTCAGTTTGACATTGGCGTCAGTTTAGTTTAGTTTGTCAGTTTATGAATTTGCTCTAATGATTAAAACTAGGCCCTCTGTCCGTGATGTAAAAGTAGCATGTAAAATGGAAATATTTGGATGGATGGATTTTATGAATAGGCCTTTTTTTATGGATGTACTTTGTTAAAGTAAATACAATAAAAAACATGTATTGGGCTATCAGATGTTTGTGAAACACAGGATTCCAGGAGCACAAAAGAAAGATGCATTTGCTGCAGGGACCTGTGTGGGGTAGGCTTGTGGTTTTGGTTTAAAAATTTTTATCGGTTTAAACTTATTAATGTGCAAGTGAAAACGTGGGAACATTAGTGTTTTGAGATCACTGCTATGTGTAGCAACTGATCCAAGTGAAGAAGCCCCCTGACAGTTCATACGTAAAGTCACCCTACAGATTCTGGCCCACGTATACTTAAGGAAGGGCTTCTTGAGTTACTGAACATTTCTCAGGGCAGAGGTTTATATTGGGGTGTCTAACATGAGGGGTCAGCAGATGTTTTTCCAGATTGTGTACAAGTGAAGGGATAGAAGAAAAAGGCGCTTAGAAGGAAGTATTTTGAAAATACAAAAATACAGTATTTTATTTTGATAAATTTTTTGGCTGCTGTATTTTGTAGTTTATTTTGATACATTTTTAAGGTGGGTATTTTGTATTTTACTTGGAAATACATTTTGATGTATTTGTGCCCATCCCTGCACTCGGCCATCGTTCAATAGTGCTATGAGTGTTATTACCGCATTCATATGGAAGATTAATGTCGATTTAATGGTGTTTTGTATAACTTTAGGATTATCCCATCAAGCAACCGATCGCTACAGCGCTCCCTATCTTCCCAGAGGGATAATTGCATTAATAAAATTGAGGGTCCTAAAGATATTAATTTTACTGAGCAAATTATTCTTTAAAATGTTATTTTCTCAAACATTGTTTTGTTTAACTGAAGATTTGCATTGTGAATGGGTTGCAACACATACCAAATTTTCTAAATTCGTTAAGCTAATCTGATCTCATTCCACATTATTTAAGATGAACTTTAGTTCTCTAACTTTGATCTGCAGTGAACCAGGATTCATTTAATCATTCTGATGTTTTTCAACTATTTTATTTGTCTTTTGTTTCTTTTTTGTATACATAGCTCCTTAGCTTCTTTTATCTTAATTTTGCTTAGTAGTTTAGTTAATTTTCACAACCCTAGGAGAGAGGAGTTGTTGATTGAAATAGTGTTAATTCAGATAAACAGCATTCTATAGTTGTGTTCTCTGGATGTTAATTTTAATTTCTGTTAATAAATAAAACTTGAAGAGAATTTTTCACTCCTTTATTCCATATGTGTGTAGAGTCTGCTGTTAAAAGAATGCCAGTCCTCGAATCACCCTTTCAGCTGTTGTCCTGATATCAGCTGTTTGAGCTGATATTCACCCGACCATACATATCAGACCAAATTATTTATTAAACAATAAATAACTTAAAACATGAGTAATGGCACAACATCTGGTTCTGCTGGAGGCTTCTTCCTGTTAAAGGGGAGTTTTCCTCTCCACTGTCGCTACATGCATGCTCTGTATGAGGGATTGCTGCAAAGTCAACGACAATGGAGGGTACTGTCCAGCGTGGCTACATGGTCATCCAGGAGGAGAGAATGCCGCAAGTCAATGACTTGGCTAGTGGGTTTCCTTAGACAAAAAATGTATAACAATGAGCCTGGATGATTCAATCCTGACTTTGTAAAGTGCCATGAGAAGACGTGTTGTGAATTGGTGCTATATAAATAAACTGAACTGAATTAATCTTTATAAAATACAGAAAACTTAAAACATAAAGGAAAACATCAACTAAATTGAAAGAATATCACAATTAATTTTGGTATTATATAAATAAATCTGTACTTTAAAATCCCCTGTTTGCATTTTAATGTAAAGATTATAAGACATCATATTCAAGCACATTATACAGAATGTTTTCCTCCACAAACTCAAGTACTCTACAACATAATCACCCACTTGCTCTGTGTCTGCTTGGTGATGTTGCGAATGGTGGCTCCCTCTTTGCCAATGATGGCGCCGACATACTGCGTGGGCACCAGTAGTCTGAGAGGGATGTCGGTGTGTGGAGGTTTAGGGGGCATTCCAGAGCTCGGGGACCCTCCACGCAGTCCGCCGCGGGGCCCATAGCCAGGACGACGTCCGTTTTCGGTTCCACGTTGGCCCCCCTCCATGTCTGAGGTTTCATCAGGTATGTAGGAGACACGCAGTGAGTTGCTCTCCAGCTGATATCCATTCAGTTTCTGAATAGCTCTGATGGTACACAACATAGCAATACAGGGGGATTAATTGTATACTTTACCTTACTGTAGATCCAATTGAAGAACAACAGTATACCTTACATTTTCACTAACGCTGTCATGATTGCCGTAAGAAATTTGGTTGCTGTCACAGTAATAACTACACGTTACAATGACGTTAATATTCCAACTTTTCTAGAGCTCTGGGTGACCCCTCAGCTGAACATCCTCCTGAACCAGAAGAAAAAGGCTTTCAACTCAGGGGACAGAGAGGAGCAGCGTAGAGTTCAGCGGGAGCTCCAATGGAGGATCAGGGCGGCAAAGAAAAACTATGAGAGGAAGATGGAGGAGCAGCTGGCGCAGAACAACGTCAGAGATGTGTGGAGAGGTCTCAAGAACATCTCCGGCTTTGGGCATAGGACCAGCAGGGCTGCAGACGGTGACACCAAGTTTGCAGATGAATTAAACCAGTTCTTCACACGGTTTGACTCCCCCCACACTGGCCCCCTCCCTGCCCTCAACTCTCCACACATCTCCAACCCCCAGCCCACCAGAGACCTATACCCCCCCACCCCCGCCGCCACTCTCACCAACCCCTGACCCATCCACACCTTCGGTCCTGCCTTCCTCCCCCCTCACAGTCACTTCAACGCAGGTGAGAGGCCAGCTGATGAGGCTGAAACAGAGGAAAGCCTCAGGACCGGACGGCATCCCCCAAGGCTGCTGAGGACCTGTGCAGACGAGCTCTGTGAGGTCCTCAGCTACATCTACAACCTGAGACTCAGCCTGGGGGTGGTCCCCACCCTGTAGAAGACCTCCTATGTAGTACCGGTTCCCAAAACGCTGCACGCCAAGGAACCGGCCCACTTTAGACCAGTCACCCTGACCTCCCATCTGATGAAGACCATGGAGTGCCTCATCCTTGCACACCTACGCACCGTGCCGGGCCCCACCCTGGACCGGCTGCAGTTTGCCTACCAGCCCAACATCGGAGTAGAGGACGCCATCATCTACCTGCTGCAGCGGGCGCTCACCCACCCGGAGACCACCGGGAGCGCTGTGAGAGTCATGTTCTTTGACTTCTCCAGCGCTTTCAACACCATCAGACCGGTGCTGCTGAGGGGGAAGCTGGAGGACGTTAGAGTGGACAAACATCTTGCTGCCTGGACCATCAACTACCTCACTGACTGCCCTCAGCACGTGCGGCTGCACGGCTGTCAGTCAGAGGTGGCAGTCTGCAGCACCGGGGCCCCCCAGGGCACCGTCCTGTCTCCATTTCTCTTTACCCTCTATACCTCGGACTTCACCTACAAAACGGACAGCTGCCATCTTCAGAAGTTCTCCGATGACTTGGCCATTGTGGGCTATGTGTCGGAGGGGAACGAGCTGGAGTACCGGTCGGTCATCATGAACTTTGTGGACTAGTGTGAGAAGAACCACCTGTGTTTAAACACCAGTAAGACCAAGGAGATGGTGATCGACTTCAGGAGAAGACCCCCACCTCACTCCCCCGTGAACATCCAGGGGCAGGACATAGAAACTGTGGAGAGTTTCAAATACCTGAGTGTTCACGTCAATAATAAACTGGACTGGACTCATAACACCGACGCCTTGTACAAGAAGGGCCAGAGCCGCCTCCACCTCCTGAGGAGGCTGAGGTCCTTTGGAGTAAACCGGCCCCTGCTTAAAACCTTCTATGACTCTGTGGTGGCCTCAGCCCTCCTCTATGCTGTCGTCTGCTGGGCCCCAGGCAGCACAGAGCGGGACACAAAGAGACTGAATAAGCTACTGAGAAGGGCCACTTCTGTCTTGGGCTGCACTCTGGACTCTGTGGAGGAAGTGGCCGAGAGGAAGGTGTTGCCCAAGCTTACATCCATCATGGAAAACACCTTTCACCCCTTGCACCAGACTGTAGAGGAGCTGAGCAGCTCCTTTAGTGACAGACTTATACACCCTGTTTGTAAAAAGGAGCGCTACCGCAGGTCATTCATCCCTGCTGCCATCAGACTTTACAATGCTGCACTATAACTGTAATAACTTGTGCAATACCTAATGTGTAATTACTATTTAATACCCTGTGCAATAACCTGTGCATAATCCTGTTAAATAAGAGACTTCAGCTGTTATAGTTATCTCACTACCTCACTGTTGTTCTTTACCTGGTAACACTTTAATGTACAACGTCAAATCCATATGTATATAAGTCACCTTAAATGTACATAAGTCATCTTTATCCTTTATTTCTTTTTTTTCTCGACCCACTGTATATATGTGGATGCACTGTATATACCTAATGCACCTTTTCCTCATTTTCGTACCTTCTTTTTATTATTAAGCCGGTGTGACACGTGAATTTCTCCACTGTGAGATCAATAAAGTCTATCTTATCTTATCTTATCTTACTTGACTGGGATTTAATGCGGAACCATTAACTCCCCTGTGTAAATAAATCCAGGAGGGACAGAAGGAGGGTTTCTCACTGGGGGAAAAAACAGTTTGGGGCGGAGCTTACAGTTCAAACTAACGCATTCACCTCAGTCACTGTTTGAATTTGTGCAGGATGAGGTATTATTTATGACGGTAAAAGTGTTTCATAATATCCGTACTTGTATTCTGGATGTGAATACTTGTAAATTATGATGTGAAAAGTTGTACAGCAAAATGTTTAAACTTCAACAACTACAACTAAATAATTACTTGTACAAAAAATTCACACATGGGGAGGGGTGTTGTCGGGGCAACGAACTTGACCAATCACAGTAGAGCTGGCCTGAGTTTAACGTTCTCCCTCAATTTTGCCGTTTTCAGAAACAATGAGCCAAGGTAAGTTTGTTTTAAGATTTTTATAAGCTTTATTCTTGCATTTTTGAGAAAGTAACAAACACCACTCTTCTTAATATGAGTTCTAGAGTTAAAGTAAAAGAGTGCTGTCGGCCCAACGTCTATATCGGCCAGATTTGTTAGGCTGTATTAGCTAATACAGTTTGCAGCAGTCCAGACCAGAATGCTATCACAGCTAACACAAACGCTAGCCTGGGATAACACCAATTTATTTATTTATTTATGTGTATGTTTCCCATAACTATTTTAAAGAAGCAACAAGTATTTTTGATTCAGTTTGTTTGGTTTATTTGTTTTGGAAAGTCTCAGATTTGTGACAACAGCTGTTTTGAGAGGTAACCTGTTCATACTAAAGGGCTTTAGTTTATGAAAACAGAGCTAAATAAGCCATGATGTCTATGATTACACATAGCAACTGCAACTCTGCTAAAGAGGTACAAATAAGATGGCCATTGGACACCTTACTTTATCTATTGTTTTGTCTTTATGTTTCAGGTACAATGTTAATATCATGAGCCAGGGGACAGACATAAAACTTGCTGGGAGGAATCTTCTTAGTTGCCCTGGAAGATCTAACTAGTTGTCATGAAGATCAGTGGCAGAACTTGCTCCATCAATGGGGGGAAAGTTAAACATTTTATAGAAATGGCCACCAGATGGCAGACGCACAACACAAAAACTGTTTTATTGAGCCATTTGTTATTTATTGACAGACAGGTCTGTATATAAATGACAATATAATGCACTTTTGATTACGTGATTATTCCAAGTTAAACATATTTCCTGTTCATTTCCTTGGTTGAACAAAGGTGCTGTACATTTTCATCACTCATTCAGCATAAACGGACATTTACAATTGACATTTTGTGGTGTTAATAAAAAGGTCAACATATGTTCAATTAAAAGTGATAGGAGAACCATAAATAATGAGAGTTATAACCTACTGTCTTGCGTGCTCCCGGGATGCATATGTAACGTTAACCACTGCAGTCTCACTGTCTGTGTTGACTGAAACAAATCAAACAAAAATTGCAGAAAGCCGAGTTAGAAAGTAGCATAATGCAGCATTCTTATAAGTAGACTGGGTTCACCTGCTTTCGATATCAAATCTCACTATTTGGTTGTAGAGAATGTACTTGTCGACCCCCCACTTAACACTAGTTTTCTAAAAAATCAGAAGCTTATCAAAAAGATGAAGGTTGTAAATTTGTTTTCAGTTTTTTACTAGCAGGCTGTACCATGTGGGAGAAATGTGTTCTCAGCTGTTTTTGGGGTTGTCTAAAGCTGACATTATTAAACTGCTCTAAATTGCTTAAGGTCAACAGCTGATACACAGAATAATCCATAACAACATACAAAAATTATTGAAGACTCAAATTTTATTTCAAGTGCATTAGCAGACATCCATTTCTTTAAAGGAAAACCCAGTCATCGAGCTTTTAATCATTCTTTGTTACAAGTGATTGCAAAAGTAGAAATAGAAAGAATGGATCCTTCAGAACATGGTTCTGAAGGATCTTTCAATGAGGAACAATTCATGTAAGAAAAAAATGCGTGACGATCAACCCTTAGTCTGCCCAACATTTTAGAGGATCAAGAACTCCACACATCTATGTAGAACAGAGAACCACATGTGGATCCTGCTTGAAGAACTTGCCTGGACTGAAACACCTAGTCTGCTTTGGGACTAACCAGAAAATCTGAGGAAACTGATAGAACGCTACGCTGAATTTAATGAACCTGTTAAATGACAGACCAAACATCAATTTAAAAATGGTGATAAGTTGGGATATTTTCTCTTTTTTAAGCTACAAGGACTTCTCTTAAAATCAAAAACGAATTAGCAAAGGTATGATTGGTGAATTATCAATCCTCAGACAAAATGAAACTCATAGAAATGGGGCACAGTTAGGCAAGTAGAACTAAACATTTTAGATGCAAAGTAAAACAGAAGAAGACATACACTAGGAAGAGACCAAATAAGAACAACACTAATTTTACTGATGCTGAAGATAACAGAGTCTTGCTCAGAAACTCACCTTGTTCACAGTTTTCCACGGTTCCACACTGTGCCAACAGACCATCCAGCACCTGATACACACAGAAAAAGATCATCACTTTCAGGATTTTTGCCCTTTTCTGTCTGTTCTTATTGACAATTCACTATAACAACAACAAAAAAGAATCAGAACAAATATCACAAAAAGGGATTTTTCAATAGTTTGCGTGTAAGTTTTGTAGTGATTAGAGTCATGAATATATCAAACAGTTGGTAACAAATTTGATGGGGATTTTTTTTCCTTTTCTTCTGAAATCAATTTAAAAGCTCCCTCAACTCTGGCTCCATAATAAGATGGGAAAATTTCCAATAATGTCATGCACCGACCTACAATGTGAAAACAGTTGAATCTGCCTTAATATAAAAAAAAACAAATATCACTACTTTTCTTCTAAATTACAAGCGGCCATCCCAGAATAAAATGATTTATGTTGTAATGGCGGTTAGATAAAACATGTAATTCTAATCGAGTCAATGGAGCATTTTTGGTATGGAAGATGTCCAACTGCACAAAATTGCTGATGAAATTAAATCTCTTTTGCTGCTAATCTTTGACATGCTCAACACTCGACCACCAAAGTCCCACCCCCTATTATTTATTTCATGGGAAATAATAATTTTTTCATTTGTTTTTTTGTTGCTAATAATTGCTACTTCATGACATTTTAGGTTACAATTTTAAAGAAATAACTGAATGATTGGTAGTTTTGAGTAAGTCTTAAATTGTTTAATGCATTTCTGAAAAAAGCAGAAAAAATATTGATGTATCGTATTGTATGCAGTGGTGGTTTCTGATATGGGCAACGTGGGCAGCCGCCCAAGGGTGTTACTCATCCAGGGCGGCCTCTGATTCCCCCCATACCTCACGGACAATGTTCACAGCGCCTCCACTTGTGGGTATTGGGCACCTTGTGCCTGCTGCAGTGCAAGTAGCTTTCTGCCATGGTTGTCTGACAGACAGGTTGTAACAGAAGAGGGGAGGGACCGGGGGATTGGAGGACCCTACGACGCTTCAGTGCCAGGGTGCATGCGTCGCGGCCATATTTGATTCAGACAAAAATGTTGTGCAGGAGAGCTTGAATAGTTTACTTGTTTTATCTGCTGGAGTGACTCGTGATATGATGATCGTGACCAAATGGAGGAAGTTTTTTTTCATTGATTTTTCTAAACCCCATAGGAATGCAGAACAACGTCAGTATTGGATACGAGCTTCTAACTGAGAGGACTTTATTATGGAATCTGATCAAAGACACCTATGTGCTCTCTACATTTCCTCAGTGGTAAGGAGCCAACAATTGAATGTTCAGGCTACATTTATTTGGCTTTTTCTCAGCAGAATGTAAACATCATACAATACATAAGGGGTGTTTATGTGAGCTTCAGTGTGTGTGTGTGTGTGCGCGTGTGTGTGTGTGTGTGTGTGTGTGTGTGTGTGTGTGTCTGATTACAGTGAGATGATTGACTTTACAGCTTCAGAAAAGAAGCTGCTTTTTGCAATAAGCCCTATAATAATTTCAAACCTGTAAAAAATAAAAGAATAATATATATATATATATATATATATATATATATATATATATATATATATATATATATATTAGGGCTGGGCAAGTTAACGCGTTAATTTCGCGTTAATTCATTAGACTATTAACGGCGATATTTACTTTAACGCGGGTTAACGCATGTTGCTCACATACTTTTATTTTGTGAAGGTCTGTTGCTGCGGTGTAGGGGTTTGAATCAGAACAGTAGGTGGCGATAATGCGCCAATAACCTCGCTGTCAGCCCAGCCTCGGATTCAAAGAGGAAGAAAGGTGCTGGCCGGAAAAAAACAAAGCCAACATGGGGAAGGCGGTGTTTCCCACAGGAATTTGCTTAGGCGAGGCGGTGAGTTGGCGAACGGAACAAGTTTTGTGCGGAGCGGGGTCTGCATCGACGCCGTCGGTGAAGTCGCTTCTCGCTTCAAAGTAACCATGTGTTTTTGCCTGTTTTTCCCTGCCATTCACTATATGCACGCGAGAAAGCAACAACAAAAAACCGCGTGTTAACGTCAAATAACCATGCAAGCATATCGAGTTAGCAAGCATTTCAGTTTAAAGTTCTTCCAGCATCGAATATGACAGAAACAAGTTAGTTGTAACCACTGCCAAGTTAAACTTTGGTATTGAACATAAAATGGTAATGCTGCTCCCTGCGGTTACCTCAGAAATTGCCTGTTTTTGGTAGATTTTTTCCCCATAAAGAGAATTCCCTGTCAGTGGCAATAAGCTTTAATTTATTATTATTGCTATTTTTTGTTTTACATGTTTAAGTTGAGCTTTACACTAAATATGTGTTACTGATAAGTGCTACAAATGTTATAACACTTTTGTTCATATGGCAGCAGAACATTAAAATAAAAGTGCTCTTTACACTACTTTTGAATTAATTCTTGGAGTGTGTAAATACAATGCGATTAATCATGATTAATCAGGCAAATTATGCGATTAATCGCGATTAAATATTTTAATCGTTGCCCAGCCCTAATATATATATATATATATATATACACACTGCTCAAAAAAACAATCTTTCATTCAATGGCTGAATAATTTAATACATTCTGATATATTAATATGAAAATTTTCTGCATTCTTTTGCTAGAAATGTCATCAAAATGTAACGAATTGCAGATTCTGTCTTTAAATATTGCATTTCCCTCTATAAGTACGGCGGATGGGTTGAGAGTAATTGGAACGCGGTCTGCTTTAGTCCGTCTACATGCGGTAGAACACGTGACACTGAAAGATTATCTACCTTCCCTGAACGAAGATTATAACTATATTATGCATACTTTTCGTTAGCGATGTCATAAAAATGCATTGAACTGCAATGAGTTTATTATTGTATTTTATGAACATGAAAGTTGTGATGTATATGGCTTCATCGTTGGCAATGGGAAGAAGCATAGCTGTTTCACATCTTTCTAAGAATGTACTGAAAAATCCTTGGCGAAACTAAAAGGAAAGGATGTCTCCCTTCCCTGAACGAAGATTAGAAATATATCATGCATATGTTTCGCTATAGATGTCATCTAAATGCATATAACTGCAGATGTTTTGCTTAAAAGTTGTTTGTTGGGGACCGGAATCTCGGGGCAACTCGGTGAAGTAGGTAGGAAACATCACTTTCCCCCATCTTTGCGAGACAGAATGCATTAAAATATTTGGCTAAACTAATGAACGAAAAATTGTCTACCTTCCATGAAACAAGATTCTAAAAATAACATACCTACTTCTCACTAAAAATTTATTTAAAATGCATGTATACACAGTTGTTTTGCTTAAATGTTTAATGTAGGCTGGGTTGCTGGAATATTCCACAAGGGCACCCTGTACATCAAATAATGACGAAATGGGGTACCCCGTGCATCAACTTGTTACTCACAGGGAACCTGACCAAGCGTCAATATATGACAAGTAGGGAGTGAGAATGTGTTGCCTTACTCCACCCTTGTGGCGGACAGTTTTTCTTACTGCACGCAACCCCGCCCATTGAGCAAGGCCCAGAGAAAGCAGAGAAATACTGGGTTGGTTGGGGGCCAAAGCCCCGGGAAAGTAAAGCGCCGGTAAATTAAATTAGTTGGGTAAATGTGTATGGAAACGCTACACATGATTTGCAAAGCTCCAAAAGCGGCAATCGAAAAGGGGCTATTAAGAAAGGTAATAAAGGAAACAAGGACTTACCTCCCACTGTAGGTGAGGTGGAATGTTTCTGATCTGCAGTTTTCTGGTCCTGTAGAAGCAGAAATATGGAAATCAGAAAACTTCAACAACCTACATTGTGAGCAGAGCTGAGAAAAGGTGAAGAAAGTGAGAATAGACTTTGTCTCAAATGTGAGTAAAAAAAACAAGAACTTTAATCAATTGTATTTTTTATGTGATCTCAAGGTCACCTTTATAAGCACTTTTTCTGTTTGGTCAGATACAAATATTTAAACAACTTAGTAGCACTGGGCAACACACTTAACAACAATATCTCAAACTACTGGGGAAAAAAACGAAGTTAAACAACCTCGTTAATATGAAAGTGGGGTGACGGCGCGCTCACCTCTTCTTCTACTACTCTGTCTGTAAAGCAAAAAGCAGCACGAGTAGTGTGCTAATTTTTTTCCCCCTCACTTCACTAAACTCTGAAAGTCAGGGAGTTTTCTAGGAACAGCTTTTGCTGGGGACAAGTCATCCAAAACGGGGAGAAACCCCGGAAATCAGGCACATCTGTTCGCCTTATATTAGACTGAAAATCTTCTGAAGCACAACTGTAACTATGGAGATTGCCATTGCTGTTGTTGGCTAGGGAGTGCATGTTAAAGGAGAGACATGGTCAACGTTGACTTGCATGCGCAAACACCCAAGTTTGTAGGCAGTTATGCAGAGAGGGGTATGGAGACTTATCCACTTAAGGAGCCGGTTTCATATGTAGCAGCTTCGTCTTGATGGGCCCCCTTATCTGACCAATAAGTTAGTTGGCCACAGCCAATCCCAGCTTCCTTTGGAAGGGGCCTAACTATGGGCTGAACGATATAGAAAAAAAAGCATATCGATAAAATAGAAATCATATTGATCCATATTGATAATTATCAACAAATTCAAAACATATATTTTTTAAGTGCAGCCCTGGCCATTTAATGCTGTTGCTTAGCGACCTATTTTTAGATACAAAACGCACAAACACTAAATTCAAACTCAACCCTTTATTCAACCAACTTTTTACCAAAACTGCAAGTTTTTAAAAAAAAGAATAAAAGAACGTGTGCTCTCTCAAAACTAAAGGGAGGCGGTGCTTGGTGACGGAGCGTTCCTGGGTCTGTGTTTGTGATTGGTTGGTATGGTGTAATGACTGTAATATTAACCTATGGCTAGAATGCAAAAGGAAGGAAACCAGTTTTTCTACTGAACTTTTTATTGACCCTTTTTTCTATCATCGATATACGTCTATCGATTGATATATTGTTATTGAATTATCATCCAGCCCTAGCCTACATTGCTGTTACAAATGCAAAAGTACAGCAAGTTGGTGACAGAGCATATTCAAATGTAAGGCATGTTGTTCTTATCAGTCAATCTTCTTATCCAGCCCATTCTTACGCTGTTGCCATAGTTTCAGCCTATGGTGTAAGTCATGGGTCAGCAGGTGGTAATGGTAGGGGTCAAACAAGTTCTTTGATGGTGACTAGGGGACTGATAGTTTCCCAAGGCATGGGGGAGGATGAAGAGTGTTCAGGTGTTGATACGACTAACTGTACATGTTTATGGTTTCAATATATTCAGAGCTTTGACCTGGCTGGTGGTAGTACCTCTGACTCTTCCTTTTAGTTTACAATCAAGCTATGAAAAAATATATTTCCGTTGAGGCTGCCAGGTATTTTAAGACACAAAGACTATTCATCTATGGTATCGCCTCCTAGGAGTTTGGATGGCTTTTAGTATAGGAGGGGGTATTGTGGCATGAGTGGGGGTGGCCATTTAAACCCATTGATGCTCAGCTGGGTGTAGGCAGTGACTTAACAATGGTGCGGGTGGTAGAGATGGAGCATGCGATTGGTTTGGATTTGTATAGTTAAGGCTTTGACAATAGTGAATGAAACACAATGAAACACAGATCCAGAACAACAGATCAAAAACTTCTACAAAATTTTAAATGACTTCTTTTGGTTTTCTGTAGGGATATGTCCGTGCAATGGATGAAACATCCCTCTAATATAAAACTTCACTCAGCCGTGTTGTTCAGAATTAGGCCCACCTTGGTTGAGGTCTGAAAATGTGTTATATGCTGGACACCTGATACAAGGGCTTAAAACTGATCTTAAGACTCAAACCTTTTTTTTCCTGACAGAATTACAGCCACACATCAGTGCTAAGCTAAAAAAAAAAAAAAAGAGTCCAACTTCAGGCAGTCAAAGGATCAGCTAAAAATCTACTAGAGGAGCCCACCTAGAGGGCTGCTCCAAGATATTAGTCAAAGATGAGACATGTCTGAGACATTAGGATACAACCGAAAGCATCCATACCCAGACTGATTCACAGTGCAACACTGAAACGGGTTAATCGGTGGTTCAACAAGATGGCTTCACTGGCGGCATTAGATAGAATTCTTTTTTTCTAAAACTCATGTGCTATACCTGCCCGTGGCAGCTTGAGATGGATACATGCTATCAGGAATCAAAACATCCACGTACTCTGTAAAATCCAGAGGCTTGTCAGTTACAGCAAAATCAGAATCCATCCAGCTACCAAACATGACTTTTCTACAAGTTTTACTGGGTTCAGTGGGTTAGTGGTACCAAATGTTGGAGTATCAGTACCTCATTGGTCATACGATCAAATTATAAAACGAGATCACAATGACAGCAGCTCCTGGATATGGTTCACCTAAATTAAGAACCATCAAGGATTGCTCTACAAACCACACTTTACATTCTCCAAGAGGTCTAAAGAAACTTAGAAGTTCTTCAAGTTTTAACATACCTTTAACTTAGAAAGAAGACCATGTGTTTTCTTTGGTCGCAAGAAGACCATCGGCCAATAAAAGATTAGGTCAACACAGTGCCGGCCCGAGCCTTCTGGGGGCCCTAAGAAGAATTTGATTTGGGGGCCCTCCTCCCACCATTCAGAATCACCTATGCTAGAAGATTATTGACACAAATGTCATGCTATAATGTTATAGCGAATATTATAAATGAATACAGTGAGGTTATGTATTAATACAAAATAAATGATACTTAAAAACACTTATTAAAACCTCTGAATACAAACTGACACAAAACATATTAAATAAATGATTTCATCATCATTAATTAATTTATATCACTTGTTTAAGTTATTTACTTGTAAAAACAACAAAACAAAAAACAAAAAATGATTGGGAGGGCCCCAAGCAGCTGCTTAGTTCGCTTATGCCTCGAGCCGGCCCTGGGTCAATGTGAGGCAATAATCTTAAAGTCCCCTCAAATAAAAGGTTTTAATGTTTCAATAAAATCCACTAATATTTGATTTTATAGTATGATTATTGTAATTCACAGAATGAAAAAAACAAATGTTGGAAGATTGGAACCAGTTCAAATGGTACTATAAGATAATAGTTGTGAAAATTGGTAAGTACTCAGTAGAAAAATCTAAATCAGCTTGAATAAAACCTTAAAACCTAACCTGTAAAGACTGAGTGATTTAACAGTAGAAGCAACAGCAGAACATTACTCACAGTAAAGTGAAAGTACAAAAGTGTGATACTATTCAGAGATACAACAGAGCAGAACAGTTGGACAGTTTAACAGCCTAGCAGCGTCAGGGAAGAAGCAGTTTTTCATCCCAGTCGTGTTTGCACAGATGCTGCAGAGTCTCCTCCCTGAAGGGAGGCAGGGAAACCCCTCCATGTGCAGGCTGGGATCTTCCACGATGCTGGCTGTTCTCTCCTTGCATTGGCTCTGGTAGATATCTGAAAGGGATAGTGAGCTGTACCTGATGGTCCTCTGAGCAGACTTCACCACCTTCTGCCGCACCTGTTTCTCTAATACTGTGCAGCTTCAGTAACACTGCAATGCATGAAGTTAGTGTGCTCTCCACCACACATCTACAGAAGGAGTCCAGAATGCTGTACACTAACCTCACCTTTTTCAACATCCTAAGAAAATACAGCTACTGACGTTCCTTATTGATAATGCTCAAGATAGGATTGCTGGTATAGCGGGCTTGGCAATCATGTGTCAGCGTGTACAGAGCAGCTGGCTGAAGACACAGCACACTGTGTTAATCCTTACAGTTTGTTGAGGATTATGAGGCACAGCGATATGTGTGCAACAAAGACCAGCGAGCAGCCTGATGTTTACTGCTGTGCAATTTAGCGAGTTGAAATTATTTGATGTCTTTGAGCAGGCATTGAGCATACATTACTTATGCTCAAAAAATTGTTTGTGTCCATTAAACCATTTTAACCTCACTAAACGTGTTATGAATAACTACTCCACAAAAATGTGATTTAAGAGAATCTCAGTGTGGCCCAGTGTGAGTGATTGAATGCATCACTGACACTCTCTAGTTTGCTAGCTTAGTTCGGTGCTGATATGGATTCTGGCTGGTCCAATCCGAGGAGGGATCTCTTTGCATGTTTGCAATTTCTTTTCAGAATGCTTAAAATTGGCATCCTGGTGAAAAAACATGTGATCTTTTTCTAGTTAATTTCCATTTTCTGTTCATTCGTTCAGCAGGATAAACCAGAAGAAGTCCAGTCCAACTAAGCACATTCCAATGGTAGGCTCACAAATATTTGAAAAAGATGGATTCAGGCATTTTAGGGCTAATATCAACATTTTATGCCAGTCCACAACTTCATAGAGTAGTGAAGAAGCTACCAGTGAAGAAGCTGCCAAATCAAAAAACATTTCTGCAAGACATTGCATTGCCCCACCTACTGACAGAACCCATTTATGGTTTAATTTTAATTCCTTTTAATTAAGAATACATGTCAATGTAATCAACTCTAGGCTATTTTTTATCCACCTGTGTGGAGTTCTCACATAATCTGTCCTGTGTTATAAATCAGCCCCTACGTCTGAGCGAGAAAGGTGTCAACATGAGGCTACACAGAAAGAAGCCAGGCTGCTCATCCAGACATGATGCCTGCAAGTTGATCTGCCATCATTACCTGCTGCATTACAAGACCAAACAATTAGAACACAGTTTGCTCTCAAATCTCCCCTGGCAGAACGCATGAGCTGGGGCCCGACCCAAAAGCACAGAAGTGCGGAGGCTTAATATTTTATAGGAGCAATCTAAGCAGCAAAAAAAGGAAAGATGAATGTTTTATTAACAGTGGTGCCGAGCAAGGAGAGAGAGGAAACTGAACACAAGACAACACGTGTGTTAACAGTGCTGCCATCTTAAAACCCAGTCATTAACCCAACATCTAGTCTTGTCAAAGTAAAATTAAGTATAAACCTCTCAGTCGGTCCTTACAAAGTTATAAGAACTTGAAAATAGAATATTAGATAGATAATATAACATACCTATGACACGGCACACAGATAGATTTAAAAATTCCTATTGACTAAAAGAAAAACTACGGCATATTACAAACCTTAGCTGTGTCTGTATCACCCAACAAGAAGGTCATCAGCCATGTTCCTGCATGTTCAGCAGAAGGTTAGACAAAAACCTGAATGCTCCATGGGATTTTACAGGCCTCAGTTAACGCATTAAATGTTAAAGTTCAAAATGAAAGAACAAGTTTGAAAGGTTTGCCCAATGAAAGCCAAAACAAAGCAACACAATCTAGATCAGTTAAGTTAATCTGGACGAACCACAAGACTTCTGGAAAAATGTTTGAGCAGCCAAGACCAAAGTGAACAAGTGGGCCGATATAGCACAGAGCAATGGTGGAAAACAAAGAAAAAACACATAAGCACAAACCCTTCATACTCGCTGTCAGATACAGTTTTAGAGCTGAAAAACTCAGCTTCTTTTGAAACTACAGGAAGAAATCACAGATTGGACTCGTGTGTAAGGTTGACCCAAGCATGACAGCAAATCTACACAACGGCCAGCATGGAAGTGGAGGAAGCTTAGAATGCGAACAGAGGGGGAAGAAATGAAGCACCAGTGTTGATTAAAGTGGAACAACAATAAGACCGTTACCATGCTGCAGACCAGTTATTAATATTAAAGTTAGTTCCACAAATAATAAATCATAAGGTGCAATTTATTTTTTATGTAAAATGGCACTTATACATTTTTTACTATGTACAATTTGATAACATAAAAAATATGAACTTGCTTATATCTGACTTTGAGACCTGACAAAGCTGTGAAGACTTTTGGAGAAAGTAGTGATTTAGGAACCTTTTTGTTTGATGTTCAATTTGAAGGTCTAAACATCAACAAAGAGGGAAATTCACTAAAATTAATGATAAGTAATTTACATGCTAAATAAGTTAAGCCGTTGCTTTATAAAAAGTAACCACACATTTTGTGGCGGTTTGAGCTTTTATCATTTTCGTCATGCTGGCTTGTTTGCTTGTTCTCTGTGCTTTCCAACCCTGTTTGTTCCTGTTCATTACTTCCCAGGAGTTTTCTCTGGAAAGTGCTCATGCTGGCCACATGAAGCAGCTCTGAAACATAAGTGAAAATAGCACTGCAATGTGCAACTCTGAGTAAATCTAGGTGTGATTAATTAAACTCATCTGCAAAGGTCCCTTTATTTAAATTAGACAAGGTGGGAAGCATGTTTAAGAGAGACAGAGAGACCTCTGTTCTGAAACTAATTAAGGCCAAAGGAGAGGTGGGGGTGCCATGGGTCAAAGTTCAGGTTGTGTTCTCCACCACCACCCCCGCCTGCTGCACGGCTCCATTTTAAAGAAGTGAGGGTATCCATTTTGAGAGAGGCAGCCGACTGGCTTGGTGTTGGTATAACAGCAGATTTCATCCCAGTTGAAATAAATCTCAACACGTGGCGTTCAGTTCTAGGTGAGATGTTTAAGACCTATGCAGTAAATTAAAGCTGCTGGCTGGGAGGCTTAGCAAAGGACTACAAAAGCGCAAACCCTGCAGTTGTAGCTCAGAGCCACGCTGCTTGGAATTACCCTGAAAGAAGCTGTGACGTCATGGTATGACGTGATCCGGGTTGACAGTTTTCTACAGACTGATGGAAAAAGCAGCACCTTACGGCCATGGCGCCCCTCCCTTCCCTGTCGCCATTTTGCGCTCCTCCTTGTAGGCTCGGACACTGTTTGTGCCTGACGGGATCTCGGCAGAGCAACAGGAAACCATGAAGATCTAAAACACCAAGACCAAGTGAGGTAGAAGCTGTTATGAATCACTACCCGGCGAGGAGGTTACAGGTCGCATCAGAAACCTTTAACCCAACCAAGACTGTAATTATATATTTTATCACTCATTCAGTAGAAAAAAAAATCAATAACAAAAGCATCCTCTAAAAAAGCTCGGCAAATGGCGCATCTAGAACCAATATTCTGCTGAAATGCAACACCACCTCCCTCCTCCTCCCGTCCAGCTCATGTTCTCACACAGGATACATACATGTGGGAGGCAGCATGCCGACATCTTGAGCAGGCAACGCCCATTTACTACTACTAGAGTGGGTTGTCACGTGACGTTGAGAATTCACCAGAAAAGGAGCAAAATGCACGGAGGGGGGAGGAAACGGATAGATGCTAGAAGAACAAGAACAATGGGCTGTGCAGATATCCTCCCCACAGCTGAACTACCCGGAGAGGTCGCTCTGACAGATTCATTGGCTTTAGGCTGCAGTAGAAGTACTGAATCTGTTAGAATTAGAAGTAGGAGATCCACGGCATCCAGCAGAAACACGCCTGCTTTCACCAATAGGTGGAATCCACACCATTTGTACAGCTTACACATGCTCACATTGTCTCCCATTAAAGAACTTAAAACCGTCTGTCTGATCCAACATCTCCTCCCGACCTACCGGGCGCGCATCTGACTGAAAGCTGCTGCTGGCAGTGTGGCGCGCACACCGTGAAGAGCCCCGGAGCGCGCATCACCGTTCACAAAGTGCGCCAAAACCGCTTCGACCGGGGGACGAAAGAACCATTCATTCAGTGCCTCAAATATGGGTGGGAGGAAGAAAATCAACTGTTTCTCGGGGTTCGCTGAAAGCCCGTCTATCACTTCCTCTATGATCCGCTCTGGGGAAGAAGACTAGATTACTACAAGAGTAACTTGGTTTTGGAGGTTGGTAAAGAGAAATATGAGGTGTCACATTTTCCCTTTAATCACTCCTGGCTGAAAAGAAAAAAAAAACGAAGTATAGAAAATTCTAATAATTATTTGTAAAATAAACCAACGGGATTGCTTGTTTAAGGACAATGGCACTGCATTACTCCCAGAACCCAGATCAGAAAGGAAAAAAAGCCTTACACTCAATTAACTGCATATAATGAATGTTTCACTAACACTGCTTTACACTGCAATATTTTTCAGCCCGCATATTTATTTAATTATTTAGCAGTTAAATGTCTCAAAGTCCACTCAGAGAAAACAACAAAAACTAAAGTGGGAAAGAGTTCACTAAAATTCAGAAGAACTGATTAGACTAAAAGTTTGCTTTTGTAGTGAAAGTCCAAATTCTGAACTGCAGAAATCTGCTTGGCTCACAATAAGTTCCACAGAAATTTTTAATTATTACATATAATTTTGCTTGGTGCTTTATCTGCTACAATATAAACATATTTCTTTAGATAAATAAATTATGCACTAAACATTTGAGAATTATTTTCAAAACAAAAAATAAGAATTTAGCAGGAAAAAAAACATCCTTTTCATCACTTTATTTTTGCACAAATCAAAAACTTTGCAGACATATCTATAAATAAATAAGAACATGGCAATAAACAACATTTTTACCTGTTTTTCAATTAAGAGCTGACTAAACAACTGACAGCTAGCAGTATTTTGTAGGGAAACTTCTGGAAAACTGGAATATAACTAGCAGAAAAAAAATACAGTTTGGAGCTCGGAATGATAAAGCATTTATTTCATCTTATTTTCTTTTTACATCCCTTTAAATTTTTGTAATATTGGTTTCAGGGCAAAATTTAAAAAAAAAAGGTTAAATATAGGCGTTATTTAATTCAACTTTAGCAAAAAGGGGAAAAGAGTTTTGGAAACTCAGAGTAAAAACCGAGATTTATATATTGGACAAAAACGACATTTATAACAGTACTTGGTTGTAAAAAAGTCACCTTTAATAGCTCAATACATTTATCAATTATCTCTTTTTTAATCCACGGTGAAATTTGGTTGAATTTCTAGAATAATTCATCAGAAATCAGGTCACAAATGTTTTACAATTTTCTTTCCCCCCCCTCAATATTTCTTTTCTTTCTTCAAGCTGAGATGGGGACCCTAACCTCGGAATCGGAGGGGAGAGCTCATGCCGCCTGAAACTCGAGGGTGTGTGAGTGCGTATAGAGAGCCGTCCCTGATTCGCTGTTCGGGAGAAGGGGACGGGTCCAACAGCAGCCAATCGAGAAGCAGCACGGAGAGGGGCCCGTCTTCTGTCCACACCGCTGAACGCCTCGCCTCCCTGGATCTCCTCAAGTAGTTACAGATTGGACCAGCAGAGGGCCAACTGAGTCACACTTCTTACTAGGCTGCTGAGCCTTCAGCACATCAACTTACTGCATGTGGACTTTAAAGGGAGGATCTACACTCGATTTAATAGGATATATGTGTGGGAAAAAATAAGATTGAGATAGTCTTAATTGGTGTGTCCCATTTCTTCACATCTAACAAGTGTTGCATCGAAATAGTCAAAGGATTAGAGGAACCCAATGGTGTTTTTGAGGGTTGGGCATTCCATCTGCCCAGCCTTTGGAGTGCTATCTCACATTTGTAGTACAGCTCTTTTTATTTTACTGCTCCCTTCAATTTAGTTGTTTATTTGATCAAAACTATTTGTACATTTAAACTAAAATATTTCCTAAAACAGTCTATACAGAGTGTTTTCTGTATGCATCTGGGTATATTCATGCTGAGAATGCACAAATCCATCATATTCTGACATTTCTTGTAAGCACTTTTTCAAAATATTAGATACTTAACTCTAATCAAAATGGGTGGCTGTAAATGCAAAGCTGTGGACTAAACTGCAGCAGGTTGTGTTTACTTAAGACGACAGAATGCAAGTTTGTTTGACAGACAGACATTGACATTAATTACAAATTAATTTGACATTTTTGTGGAGCTTATTCTGGAGGAAAATTGTTTTTGACTAACTTAAACTGAAAACACCACAGGTATGCATGAACTTTATGGTTGCACACTTAAAAAAAAGAAAAACTAGCAGTTCAGTTTCTAACTTAATCAATTCTGACATAAGCAAAGAGTCAGCACAATTAACAAATGAAAACAAGGTACCGTGCTTAATTAAATTCCCTCCTTCACAATTATATTTATTTAGGAAGATTAAAGTAACATGTAGACCAATTTCTTCATTCATTTATGGTCTTGTTTAAATTACGTTTAAGTTTATTATTAACACTTTTTACATGTAGTAGTGGAGCTAAGATGATGAGCAGGCCTTTTGATTCAGGAAAATTGGGCCCTGATGCTCTCCTGGGCTCCGTTCGGCTCTCTGCTCCAACTAACAGAACTCCCGATCACACCTAAGGAGCCTTTCCAGATGGTGAAATATGCTCTAAACCGTCAGAGGATTTCTGGAGGCTTTCAAAGACAATAAGCTCCTCAGAGTTTTCTCGAAAGATCTTGGTCAGCATAACAATGTCCTACTACTACCGCTGGACCACCACCCCCCTCTGAACACACACGCCTCCCTGCCACGTGAGCCAGCGCAGTGGCTGTGATACGGCACACCCCCACTCGGCCACGCCCACTCGTGAGGCGGGAGCTATGACACGCATCCTCGCTAGGGGAGGGGATTCCTCTCTGGATCCTGCTTCCGTTCCTCTCTCTGCAGCTCATACATGTCTGCCCGGGAGCGTGCATGAGTGTGTGTGCGTGCGCGAGTCCGGAGCACATGCCGTCGTGTCAGACATGTGACCAACAGGCATAGCCTCCATTTTAACTCTTTCAAAATCGCTGCTTGATGGCGGGGAGCAGAGAAGAGAGTTCCTGACAGACCTTCCTGCACGCTGAGCGTGGACAGGATGGAGAGTGGATGCACCCACAGACATTCTGCACCTTGTTTTTACCACTACATGCTGTTCATTTGGGTTCAAAGTCCTGCTCTCCGCAAAATGCACAACCAACACTGAAAATGATGCTTCCACAAAGAAAAACAGGTGTTGCTTTTTCATCTCAATTAAAATCTTAAAATGCATGAACTCCACAAAAAAACGTGCATGTTGCCTGGGCGGTTTCGGTTTGCAAAAATGTCGCTTAAATTTCGATTCATTGTCTAGCAAAAGGACAGCTTGGAAGTAGATACGTATTAAATCCACCACTAAACCTTTTAGAATAGGCTACAGTCAT
This sequence comes from Fundulus diaphanus, assembly GCA_037039145.1. Classification (NCBI taxonomy): domain Eukaryota; kingdom Metazoa; phylum Chordata; class Actinopteri; order Cyprinodontiformes; family Fundulidae; genus Fundulus; species Fundulus diaphanus. The sequence goes on from CM073140.1 coordinate 4,000,560, forward strand.
TTGTTTTGCTTTAAAACATTTTTACATAGGCCTACTATAAAATTTAAGATGGCCTCCTTAATCCAGACAATTTGGGGAAAAACAGGTTTCCAGATTATAAAAATCTTTCACCATCTACTTTTGGCTGATTTTCTGGATTATTCTAAAGGTTAGTCTAAGATTTACAGTGACTACAGGCAAGCAAGGGAAAGGATGACTAGCCCTGCATTCTCCTTCAGCTTCATTAAAACAGGAACTTCCAACTGCATTTTTCAGATATTTGGTGCAGGTGTACTAAAATAGAAATCAAAGAAGAAAAATAGATCATTTTAAATTTAATGTAACAGATGCTGCTTATTAGTGTTTTTCGTTTTATTTTTTAAATAGTTTCTAGAATGCGGTGTTTAAATCCTGACAGCTCTAAGTCCCTACAGTGTGCTGTGTATAACAGATCTGCTCTTGCAGGAAAACCTTGTTGACGACTTTCAGAATTAGATCTAGTCTGCCAACAATTATAGCCCAAACATTTCATTTTCCATCTGGCAAATTTTTCCTCTAAAATTTTACTTCTCTTTTTCCAGTTAATTTTTCTACCCAATTCAGCAGTTTTAGTTATTTCTAGATAACAGAACTGAGATACAAACTGAAAGTGGTTTTCTCTTTTCCATTTCCCTTTCTGCCATTTTCCCCTTATTTCTGTTTTAATTTTGAATAATTATAGTGCAAACAGTGCTTAGTATGACTATAAATAATCAATAGGGAGTTGAGTCGGGTTAAAATTATTATTATTATTTTTCCATTCAACACAGTATCTAGTCAGAACGGCCCAGTAAAGAACATTTTATAACAAACAAAACGCCATTTTGATCTGCGATTTAAAACGAAAGAAAAACATGATTCCTACGATCGTGTTTGATCAGTTTTCACCCAACTTAGAAATTCTTGTTGGACATAATAAAAATAAAATATACATGAAAATATAACCATCAACATATATCCACAAACATATGAAGAGGTATCTTTGGGTTTCCATAAGAGCATTTCTTCTGTTTTGCTTCATTAATTTCTGGGGTGATGAAGCCCATGCTGGTGGAAACTCAAAAAGAAATATAAAAAGAAAAACTCAGTCATGAGGCCTAACCCCATCCTGTGTCAAATCATGTGACTGCAGCAGCTCCAAGGCAGCACAATTCGTATGACACAGACAAAATCTAAACCACCTAAAATGCTGCTGCTAGTCATTAACCAACAGGGTGCTTGAGATCAAAAAGTTCTCTCCATGTACTCTGGCTTCCTCCCACAGTCTGAAATCAAATGTGGCTGTAAGGGTTGTTGGTTACTCTGTACTGCCTCTAGGTTGTTTGTACGCTACCTATCACCCAATGACTGCTGGAGATAGTCACCAGCCCGCCCAAGAGACTGAAGGGATTATAGGGTAGGGAAAATGAATGAGCAGATTTTTGCTGATATATGTGATGTGTAAAGAGTTAGAGATGAGAAGAAGAATAGAAACCAATCTGGGTCAGACAGGCTTGCTGCTGGCAGAGCCACAGTTTACATACAGGAGCAGTAAAAAGAAAAAAAAAACAGTTCTATATACATACAACTATAGAAAGGGCTCTGAACCAATCAGAGCCGAGCAGCAGCCAATGAGAAGCAATGCTGCCCTATAGGTTCTTTCAGCTTCTCTTCCCCCTTTACCTGAATTCTTGAAATTTTTTCAGCAATGAAGCAGGCAGTGTGCTTCCCTATCCTTCCTCTCACACCCTGTCTGAAGCAACCCCCCCAATCTTCTGCTCAGTGTTGGGGGAAGGGTCTACAAGGTAGCTCCAAAGGGTTTACACTCCAAAAAAGAAATTCTAACAACATAAAAACAAAGAAATAGGGTTAAGACGTGCAGAAGAAAAATAAAATACAAAATGGGGGAAGTCCTCAAATAGACACCTGTATGATTAAAGGTTAAACTTTTTAGAAATTAAAATGTCTAATTTATCAGGATGGACTAAAAAGAAATTTTTACTGTGTTTGAATGTTAGATGGTGCCGTTAGGGACTACTTCCAAGTTAAATTTTCTATCTTAGTGTGTAAGCACAGCTATGTGTTTTTCTGTGATGGTTTCACAAGAGGCCTGTTGTTTTAGAAAACAGAGGCGGAAGTAGGAGAGCTCAAGGAAAATGGCGGCAGTCAGTTGAGCTCAGTTTTACTTCCACCAGCCGACAGGAAGGGTCACTACAGAGAACATCAACACAGGAAATCTGACAGACCAGCATGGTGTCTTACTTTCTTTTTACAAGAAATCACGTTTTATTTCTAGTTACTTTTCTTAGACAAAAATGAGATTATTGTTATTCTGTTCATGTGTTGGGTCAGAAACTACAACCCTGCTTTAGATAATCTAGATTCAAATCCTAGTTAACCCAAAATCATTTTTGTACTCAATCGGACTCCACTTCCTTTTTCATTCAAGATTATCTTTGATATTTAATCTCACCCAATTTTTTATTTATTATCCTTATCTGAACACATTTTCTTGCTGTTCCAACATTCCAATAATTATTTTTATTATATTACTAGCATTTTGTTTCCGTATCTCCACTTTGTTTTGAGCTCAACCTTCTACTGAAATATCTGACCTATAAACAGAGTGGAAACATTCATCTGCAGAGAAATTTATAACTAATTCAGTTGTATCAACAACTAGCCTCACCATCCTGAAACATAATTCAAAGAAATCTATTCCAAATCGCACTTGAATATTTTTTCTAAAAGACCACAGCCAACTGGCAGAGCTAATTACAGTTAAAAACGACATCACATGATCCAGAAGTGTAGATTTATTAAAAGCATTTGGTCCAAGCCAGTGGGCTCCAAAGGTTTGTTTTCCCTGCAAAATGGCCAGCAGTTAGAGAACCCTGAAATGAGAAGAGTGCTGAATGATTCCACAGATCAAGGCTTTGGCCAGGGCATCATGGTTGATCTACCCCCAAAGTTCTAAATGGGTCACTGAGGGGTCGACATCCTCCATCAGACAAACCACACATTTTCTTTGCTATTAAGCAACAGAAACATTTCCAATGAACCCACACAATATCGGTACAGGTTACTGTCTCCACCTTTCACCAAAAACTACATTGCATATTTCAGAGAACAAAAAGGCTCCAATAGATACAAAAAGCAGAGCAGTCGTCATTCTTTTTCCTTAACATAACTTGTAGAAAACTTTTATCCCAATTTCTATTTCCACGGTGTGTAAAAAGGAAAGCAATAAGCTGCCCCCCCCCCCCCCCCCCCACCCGACTGTCTGGGGGACAACTGATGGGGGCCCTTTTGCCTAATATGAACAGTAATTCAGCCGTCAGTATATAGTGTTAAATTCAGCATGTACATGCTGCGTTTGCTTTATGCGATAATGAATTTATTTAGTGCAACTAAGATAAGATCATTTTAAAACTCTTTTGAAATTCACATTCAAATCAGTAAGTTCTGGTAAAAAATTTAATCATTCACATCAACATTTTACTATTGATATTATTACAAACCTTTGATATATAGACGTAGGCAGTGAGAAATCCTCATGGGATTGTCCTCTATTAAAAATATCACGCATCATTTGCCTGGATGAAAATTGTAAGAAAATGTATATGAAGATGTAACTGATTTCAATGTAAAATGAAAATAAAATTTATTATTACTATAAACAAATACAATTATTGCATGTTTGTGACTGATACAAATACTTCAATAGAACATCAAAGTAATTTACTGGCTTTAGTTTTTAAGTCTGAGCTGAATTAGTCTTAAGTGAGGGAGACCCTTCATCAGACAGCTGACTGGAAGTGCAGAGCAATAGGTGGGGGAAGGGCAAACCAACCAAGGAAAACTCTGGGACTGTCTCTGGCCTGTCATCAGAAGGGCTTTAAACCATAGAACAATTCTGGTACAGCCCGATAACGGGCCCATGTGTATTCAGCCATTACCAGCGGTCAGTTCTTGGACTGTTTTATCAAGTTCTGATGGGTTTGTGCATCAAAATTAATATATCTAAAAGAAAACAAGGTCTGAGGCATTGGTTATGTCTAACAGAAAACTGGAAATGGAGAACAACAATAATGAAAATGAACTGAAGATTCCAGAGAGTTTGACTGAAGCAGGTCCAGCACAGCAGTGCTGTTCTTTGTGAACAGTAGCTTAATAAAACCGGAGAACTGGGTCAAGAGGCAAATATCAAATTGCACGTTTGATGTCACTGCAATGAAGCATGAAGATTGGAGTATTAATGAGAGAAACATATTTTACAATATTGTACAACCTATTTGGGACTGTAATCATTCATCTTCACTTACACAAAGAGCTCCAGCTCCAAGTCAGAGCTCCAAAAATCAAATCAAATAAACCAGAGTTGTGAAAATAAAACCATCACCTGAATGAACAACAATATCTGTAAGGCTCGGTTCAAGGATAGAATTGACCAACAGGTTTGTGGCGATAAAACCGCCATCCCGCAGCTGTGGGTGTTCTTCAATAACAGATCCATGAAAGATGGGCTGTTTTTCAGCTGGTTCCTGCTATAACAACATGGTGTGGATTAGGACTGCCTGGACTATTTACTAACATTGACTACAATAATCCATGCACATAGATTTTTTAAAAATCTTTTATTAAACATCAGGTGTGGGTCAATTAGACATAACATGTTATGATAGTACGCAGTAATTATTGCAATCACAATAAACACTAAATAACCTTTTTTTATTTATCTATCACAGCTTTGGCTATAAATCTAAAACTTCAGAGCATCGAAGCATTTATTGATGCTCTCGTAGGAACAACCGTCAGAAAGAGTCCCAATCCCCATCATTAATGGGTTGGGGGGGGGGGGGGGGTGATAAGGTGGTAAATCAGCGGATTATTATCTCAGCATGACTCTTGTGATGCATAAAAATGATGACTTCTCAATTGTAGTCAACACACTTTTCGCAAAATACTTTTTGTTGCGCATGTGCGTGTCTGTGGGTGTGTTTGTTCATCCCAGCCATACTCCCTAACCAATCCTGGCAGATAAAGTGTCTGCTTCAGCGACAAATTAGCCCGGTTAGAGGTTTTCAAAGGCCGAGAGATTCTGAGGGGTACTGGAAGGGTCGGTAAAGAGAAACTGGAGGTGTGGACCTCCTGTGAGTTTCCTTGGTTTAACAGAGTCACAGACACTTATGAGATGATAGAAAAGACAAAGCCCCCTATGAAGTGAGACGTCTGCCTGAGGTGGGAAATGTACATCTGCAACATTTTTCTTTGAACTAAAGTGTGAGCGAACTTTGACCAATGTTTGATTAGTGTTCATGGATACGCCACCATATTCACTTTGCTTCTGCTCATTTTAAGCCCAGTAAGCACTGTAGGGAATCGAAACATAAACAGGGATTAACAGAAACAGATTCTTACTCCCATCACTGAAAAAAGGCCCGTTTTCTGTTCAATCACACTATATTCACATTCACAATATTCTGAATTTTCAGGATTATTATTTCTTACATATGATCAGGGCTTCATTGTATTTGGTCTCATAATGCTGGAGTTGGCACTTTCTACTTGTAGACGATGTCACGTTTTTAATGTTAATTTATTTTCTGGAGAAAAACTGTTCAGAGATTATATTTAAAAAGTTGATATAAAAAGTTGTGATGGTGTGGAAAATAAAGAATGCACCACCTTTTACACTTTTTAATGCAACACTGTTTTAAAACTACTGTTGACGACAGATATTGTTATAATTGGAGTAATCAGGATATTAGAAATAATCTTGGCAGCTGTTTCATTAATTGTTGTATTTCTATTTTAAATAAAAACAATTAGATCATCTTATACATTTTTGTCCATGATAAAATCTTTACTCAAGGTTATTATAATGTGTGACTCCCAGAGAGGCCGATGCTTATTCTTTCCTCATTAGTTGTTATGGATTTTTGGAAAACTTTGCAGGTATAGCTTCAGATCTCCAAGCTGCTTTTGTTTGAACTGGGCCGTTTTAATTTTGAGCTAATTCTGTTGGAACCTTGAGCTCATGAACATTTCGCTTCTGCTTCCCAAATTCAGAATTTGAAGACATCCAAGTGTTGAGGAGGTGGGAGGATACAACCATCTACTTCCTGCTATATTGTAGCTCTGGGTTTCTCCTGTTGTTCAATGAAAGCTTTGCAGACATCCTCCAGGTTGTTGGGGTTTTAAGTTTAGTAAACTTAAAGTCACCAATCTTCAAGGCCCACAGGCCTATGGCCAAGACAACCCAAACCTAACAACCGTCGGACGAACTCATCATTAAAGGGAATAATGAATACATCAAAATTGCACAGACAAGAGGGAACAGCAGCCATCTCTCAGAAACACCTGTTGAAATCCACTCTAAGTGGATTTTTCTGCAAAATGTGAGAGAAAAAAAACGGGAAAAAAACGTTTGTTGATGCATGCCATGACTGCAGCAGTTCTCTGTGCATGCTCACAAACGCATAATAACCACGGGCTCCCAGCCACCACACAGACTCGGCCCCTGGGCCCCAACCAACACGCCTCCACCCCGTCCTTCCTTTGTCTTCATGTCTTGATTGTTCCTCCAGCCCCTCCCCCTCCCATTCCTCCTGGTGTGTCATGCATGTAACCAGATGTGTGTGCAGTTTATTTTTGGTGAGAGAAAGAGCAAATCGTCAGAAAGAAACAAGGGACAGATGGTTTGAACCAGAGAGAAGAAACAATCAGAAAAGGGCAAGGGAGGGGAGGGCTTCTTAAAGAGACAGGCTTTATTTAGCTCCTCTTTAAAATGTGGCCACATCTCTCCACTCTAGGTCTCTGAATGAAGCCTAAAAATCCCCAAATACAATGATTTCTAAATGTTTACCTCTTAACTGATAAATCTCTTTTTTAATGAAGCACTTTACAATCTGCTGAATACTTTAGGCAACATCTATCTGCCTGAAAGTTGAGAAATTTTATTTTAAACATACATCCACTTGAATAGATATTCCCTTTCATAAGAGGGGAAATTTCTCGTCCCATCCCTTAAGGCCGAAACACACCAAACTATCTAATCCGACGGACAGATCCGTACAGATTTTCCTGACCGACTGACTGCGTAGAGGCTCCCTCTACAGACCACTGGACTCTTGAGATCAAGTATTCACACAAGTGTATGTACCACAGATTGCTGCAATTCCTCCAGCATAAACAAGCCGGGCAGTAAACGTAAAGCTGCATTTGCTGCTGGAACAAACAAAGAAGATCACAGTTTCACTTTCTTATCTGTTTGCTGTACTTCTGAGCTCCTACCCTAGGTTAGCACACCATTTATTGAAATGTTTTACTGATTATTTACTGAGCTGTGTGCTTCCAGGACGAACCTGGTCAGAAATTGCGTACAACTTATCTTGCAGTTCAGAGTGGTTAGAGAGCCAGACCCAAACGTCTGGCTCTCTAACCACTATGCCACCACTTCTGGGTTATTTTTCTCTCCAAGCGAAAAACGACGAAACAATCATTATGACAACTTAAAAGTTTTACACCACAGTCTTATTTTTAGATTTACTCTTTACTTCTATTTTTTTTACACCACCCAGACAGCGGTACATAGACATACACGCTGAATGTATGCATACAACCCCCTAATATCATCAAAGATTCCTTTAGAGATCTAAACGTGATATTAATGTGAACTTTATCTTAGAACCACTGCGAAACGGCACTCCAGTTATTTCGGAACTCCCTTTATTCAAAAGCCTTTAGGAGCAAATACCTGAATTTCATGCTATCATAGAAAAAAGTGTTTGGTCACACCAAACTAGCTCTCAACCTGATGTGATTAACATAATCAGGATGCCATCAAAATTATTTATTGATAAATCCTAATTTTCCCCTTGTAAGTCCCCTTTAGCATAATTAATCTTGGATATAAAACAACTTCAATTTAGAATGGCACAAAAAAAAAAAAAGACTTAAAAACCAGCCGTCTTTGACATAACTTTATTCCGATGAGTCAATTTAAACCCAAATTTGTATTTATAGTATACGCTAGCTGAAATATATATTTTTTTGTTTTTATCAAATTTTTTCCCATTGTTTCACTTTCAATGTATATCAAATGTTTTAATATTTTTCCACATTCCAATTCTGCTTAAAAATCCCATGGTAGGGTAAAGCTAGCTTGCTGATGATTGAGGCTGTAACATATTTCAGTGCAGTTCCAAGTCGTAGAGAAACATTTTCCTCTGCTCCTTTATAAAGTTAGAGCTCTGCTTTGAGCTCGAGTGCTTTTGACTTGACAATTTCGGCCCACAAGCCAAAAGGTTTGGACACTCCTGCTCTACACGTTTCTCCGACTGGAGGATCACAACTCAGACAGTAAGGAAAACGGCTCTAGCTCCATTAGTCTCACAGACCGTGTAAAAGGCCCAACTGTGGTCCAAATGGACCCTCAATCATTAACAAGGGTTCAAATCTCTGCAGAAGATTATGGAAGCATATGCTTAATGAGATACAATTAGAAAACTTTTATGCACATAAAAACCTGATATGTTGCTTTTGAACTGTAAGATCAATAATGGCCTCCTGCTGTAATTAAGCAAAATGTTCTTTTTATTGAAGTAGAAGTAGACTGTAACTCTAGATTGAAAAGTGTGAAGCACTTGGTCCTCCACCTGTAAGTGAACAGCTACATTGCTCATAAAGCTAACAGAATGAATTATTATCTGGAGCTTCTGATTAGAAATAAGATCTGATTGAAATAAATTGTTTGAATGGCTCAGTCAAGACCAGATTTTTTAAAATTTTACCTTTGCTGTACATTGCTTATGTGGGCAGTTGTTTTTTTTTCCTATGCATCCGCATATCACCCCAAACACTGGCAGTCAGTATTAGCTGCCATTTACAAGCCTTACACTCCTAACAGCAAAAGTCTCTGTAAATATGTTGTTCTGTTCACATGAGAGTAGGGACTGGTGAGTTACCAAAGAATGCCAAGGTTTAAAAAAAAGTTTCAAAACCACCCCAATCTTTATCTTACCTGTTCCTACCCTTTAAAGAAAGAGCCAGAGAAAGGGACTGGGGGTTTCTCCAACTCTACAGAGCAAAATAATGCAGCAATGCCCCTCCCCTACTTTTTGTAGCAGAAGGTTTGGGTCTGGGCATTGCGGTGGCCGGGGGATTTCCTCAGGGTCGTCTCTCCTCTTTCCTTGGGGGGGGGGGGGGGGGGGGGGGTTGCAGATTTCCTGTGTTGGCCCCTCTTGGGCGCCCTGCTTTGGGGGCCCCTTTGGGAGTCCGGTGTTATGGGTCCCCTGACCCCTGCGCTCGGGGAAGGTGGGCCTTTGGTTCTCCACAAACACTATCGAGCTATTTCCTTCTGGATAATTTTCACCTAAACTAGTGCACTCTCACAAACTCCCACAGGTGCAGGGTTCCAGGTATTAAGTATTCACCTATATACAGAAAGCCTGTAATTTATTTATTTATTCTTTTTTTTCCTTTCACTTTCTTTTTTCAGGTATCACTTTACACATGTCAGCTTAAATAATAATACATATGATTTAGCAATGGCATCAAGGTGTTACTCGATTGTATCTGTTGCCTTATGTCTGTTGGTTGTGCTGTTCTTTTTGCGTCTCTCTTTCCAGGTGATGGAGCGGACGGAGGACGTTTTATCATTCTCTCCCTTTTATCTCTTCACCTCTTCTTTCTCTTTTTTTCTCTTCTTGTTCTTCCTTTACTCGCCTACTTTCCCACTGTAATGTCCATATAATTTGAAATTCTCCCTGCAGGAATCACAATAAAGCTATTTACATGTATAAATCAAGCGGAGCTCTATGGCGAAAGCTGTTTGCTCCACTTGTGAAAGCAAAATCTGTCGAGCTCTATTTGGCATTGAGACATCAATTCCTATTGCCACATTCCTAGACAGGACACTGAAAAAATGGATCTTAAAAACTGGGAGCAATGTGCTCCAGACTGAAGCAGCTAATATCTGCTTGTCACACTTGTGGTCCGCTATAAAGAGCAGAACAGTAAAAACATATGTTTTTACTGTTCTGCTCTTTATAGTATTGTATATATGTTCTGCTACATATATACAATACTCTGCCCAACAAGTAGCTGACTAATAATATTACATTTAGCAGATGTCCGTTTTGCATTTCTGCGTTGGTCTTTGTGTCAAAAAATATATACTACATAAATACAATTGTTTGCTCCTGGCCATTTTAACTTTAAAGCAATTTGAGGGTGGTTTTTATGAGTTTGCTTTATTGTAAGAATCTCAAAGCGGCTCATCCCAACACTAGAATGTGCAACACATACGCAGAACAACCTGTGTTTACAGATCTAAAGAGGAATGTACTGACTGGATCACTGGGGTGGAGTCCCATTCAATTGACTCCACCCCATTCAATTTAGGTCCCATTCAATTGACTTTTTTTTTTACTTTATTCAGTGGTGCAATGAACATTACGTATATTTGATTATGTTCTAGAATTTTAAAAAGTGGCCAGGATAGAATTGCCCGAAGATTTGGTTGGATTTAATCATCTACTAGGATTAGCGAGTGTAGCCAATGTCTGGATGCATGGATAGAATTTTATTTTAATTTTGTTGAACTTTATTTAATTTCCATTTGGGATTAATAGAAATATTTTTGAATTGAATTGAATATACAATAATAAAACCACTGGATTTTTTTTCAATAAGATTGTGCTGACATTTGGAAATACATTTTTTGTTAAAAATTACTGTGGAGTTCTTTTGATATAAGACGATCCAGTGTAGCGGTTGAACTTGAATGCAGCGTAAAAGTGCAGCTGTAGGGAAATCCCCTCCGTTCATCGGCTGGTGTGTTGTCGTGTGTCTCCTGCAGTGCAGCATTCTGGCTGACTGAAACCTACAGACAGCTGGAGTTGGACTTTAGCTGCAATATTAACGTTCGGCTTGACATTCTTTAGGGAGAGTAATTCAGTTCAATGTAGAACGAGCTACGTACTGTCATGCTTCTAAAAAACAAACATTCCGTTTGCTTTATCTCACTTGTCCATCCTCACTGTAGTGGAATGAGAAACCATAATGACCCCAAAGGACAGACTTTAGTAATAGCATTACCAATACATTGTTTAGAAATAACCTAGTAAAATTCCTCAAAATAACTTCCCTTATTACAGTCTGTAGAGACTTTTGCAAATACACTGCGTTTTTGGTCCAGTTCATGTTGAAAAAAATTTGTGTTTTGTGAATCCCAGCTAGATAAAGCGACTGGAACACAGCAGCGTTTAGTAAACACAAACTACCACTACAGTTAAAAGCAGCAGGAAAATCTGGGCCAGTCACAAGCAAACACTCTGACAGCGTATTTGCTGAGTTCTGAACGTTACATAACCAAAGCATTTTACCAACAGCTGGAACACTGTTACAGTATCACTCCCAATTTTTTGCACGCCAAACGGTGTGCAGTAAGACAGCCCCAATAAGCAGGTGGTCTAAGCTTTCACTAAAGCCTTTTATTAAAAGCATAATTATCTAATTTGTACATCTGACTATTGTTTGTAAAATAATCAAGAGGAATCCAGCATGTGTCACTCCAGTCAGCGTGTTTAATCCAAACACCCATTAAAAAAAAAAAAAAAAAAAAAAAAAAAATCAGGGACTGTTGGAGTTTCCATGAAAACTCATGTTTTCCGATGTGATTTGAAGAGAAATACCAGACAGCTTTTTATAAAATGCTTTTCATACATACCTCAAAACTAGAAACACCAGTGTATGCATGTACACAGGATTTCCTGAAGATTTATTTCTCCTTTAACTCTTAGCTGAGCTGAATAAGAGGAAACACTCATTCAAGCTGACTTTTTTTTCTTTCAGGTCGAAACAACTGTTCTCCCTGCAGGACACAGGTCTACTGATGATCACATTCGCCTTCTATCAGCCGAACTGTTTGTCCGAGATGCAGCAAAAATGCAGCTCAAATTCAAACCACATGGATCCATCTTCCAGCCATTTTCCCCGGATCGCTTCATTTCGCAGTCTGCTTTTGTTTCCATCGCTCAGCATCGGCTCTTTGTGGAAAGCACTAGGGTGGTGCAGCGAACATGGCAACACGCCAAGGGACAGCAAGGCATAACAAGAGAGAGGGAGAAATGAACATACTGTACTGGAGAAGGACGGAAACCAGCGAGTAAACGTGGACTCAAACGAAGAGAGCTGTCAGAGCATGCGTGTGGGGGAGGACCCATTCCCTCCTCTAGTCATAGAGCTGGGTGACCACAGGTAGTTCTGCCAGACGATTGGTCGCACCCCCCTTGCTCCCTCCACCCACCGCCCCCTCCCATTAGCCAGCCTCACAAGGGGAGGAAATCCAGCCATGGCTCCCTCTCAAAGCCTCATTCTCTCCGTCTCTCTGAATGCTACACAGTGTATCCAATGTTCCATGCGTTTTAGCTACACTTTAATCATGCATGCATTTCATGTCGTGGGGAAGAATAACCGCTATTCTCCAGGGCAATATTTGAATGCACCTGCAGATGTTTATCAAAGCAGTGAAGTATAAAATCTGGGTGATGTAGTATTTTCCACCTCCACACAGCCTTAAAGCTAGCTAACGTCCAGCCCCTGGAAGCCTATGAGCTCTGGCCAACGTCCTTTAGGAGCGCTTCACATCAACTCTGCTGCTTTCAGCCCCCATTTAACCATCATACACAATAACTGGATCTGACATGTGAACTTTTGAACTTTGACAAAAAAAAAAAAAAAGACAGTCTCATTTCAGAACAAGGAGTAGAAATGTCTTGGGGTACCAATGCATAACATATGTGTTTCCATGTAGAAAATGTAAATATGCTCTCTCCGCTCTTCACATCCGTCATGTTGTGTGGCCTCCTGCAGATTAAAGGTTGCCAGTTAAAATCAGACACACCATCACTCCCTCCCCTATAGCTCAGATTTTACAACTCAGTGCACGACGCCATGCTCCCAAGATTAAAAAAAAAAAAATCTAATTTGGTCCAAATATTCAAATCATTCATTCCAGCACAATCCAATCATATCATCACATTCAGGTCCAGGGACAGGCAGTGCAAATAAGTATACTCAATCACAATCAACTTGTAAGTCTATCAACCTGATATACTAGTGTCTGAAAAGTTCTCTTTTTATTAAGAGCTCTCTTTATATTAGATTAAAAAAACATGAAGGCCAAGATTAGTTGTGTATTCATAGAAATGTTTGTTTAGTCTGATTCTATGTTAGTCCTGAGTTTGCTATGGCTATAGCCATGCAAGGGCTGGAAAAGCATCTCAAAGTAATTCTTAAAAATCCAATTTGTGCAAAAACTTTGCAGATAAATTACAAATGATGGGAGCAACAAGCAGAGAACACAAACTGATGTGATTGTTGTACTTTACCAGTCTGCACAAGCATTTCCAGCTCACTGTCAGTTATCTATGGCCAACTGGAACCTTAGCTCCAGTCAAAAATAGCCGGTTTTACTCATCAACCCAACCTTTCAGACAGTGAAATCACAATGAAGCCTGGGCTGGCGATGGGATGTATGATCTGACAACAAGCACACCAAGGTTAACCATACTGGTTGTAGCAAGGGAAGGAGTAGTAAATCCCCTCAGAGGGAGGATTTTCTATACTTCCAATATACAAAACTGGAACACCACTTAAACACACACAAGACTGAACAGTCAATATAAGCTTTTTAGTCAATTGAAAATGAAAAACCTAAAACATGTACTTCCTAACCAGTCCCTTCATATGACCAGCTGTAAATTTGATGCGTTTAATTTTTCTAATGTGCTGAAAAAAAATGTTGGGGGTCAAAAATAGATGCAGCACCCATTTCTGTTTGTCTGCAGAAGCCTCTGAAGTTGGCAATAGTAGGCGGAGTTCAGGAAGATGCCAGAAATTTTCTAATGACAATTTCATCTTTGGTTGATGGAAAAATCTCAGCTAAGAATCCAAACAAGAGCGTTGTTGTTTTCTCTGCTACATTCTCCTCTGCCCAAATGAAGCCAGACAAGCTAGAGGACAGTTGGAATGATGCATTATGGGTACCTCGGGTCACTTAAAATATTCTGCCTTCTATCAATTAAGCTATTAATTTAACATTGAAAATAAGCAATGTAATGGGCAAATAATTTGTTTTCACTCGATTAACTGTTAATGGTAAAACAGAAACTTGCTCAGTTATTCCATTATCCAAGCTATTTAAAAAGTAATGTATATATGTAGTGCCATGATGTGCAGCGGTTACTATCCAGGAACGCACAACAAATCCTATAACTAAATAAAGGAGAAAATGTAACAAAAAAAAAATAATAATAATAAATCATCATCATACCTATAGTGGCTTTTTTTCAAGCTCATGATCTAAAGCCAATCATCTAGAAAATATTGAAACAGCTGCAAAAGGAAATTTTGAGTAAAATATTTAATAACACGTTAATGAGTCAGAAAACAGGCTTCAGTTTATATTGTGTCCCATAAATTAGAACACGATTAGTATGAAACTAACCAAAGTCTCAACAACTATTTAACACACACACACACACACACACACACACACACACACACACACACTCTACTAGAATATTGAAGACTGCTGAATTTCTAGTGAAACTCATCAAATTCAACCCTGTAATACTAGTGTTAGTGTAACATAATTTCAACTCAAATCTACATATCTGTAATGATGCATTTTGCATCCAAATGAATCTACGTTTCATTGTGCTTTGTGAATACTTTTATTTGTATGCTGCTCTAAATAAACATTTAATTTTGCAGATGGGATCCATATTCAGACCATCACACTAGGGATTGACAAGACTGTGTGCCCACCTCTCCGACCAATCATTGTTACACACTAAAAAGGGATCTCCCCCCACAATACGGACTCCATACATTGTGTGTGCTCCACATACCACCTAGTTTCCTCTAAACAGCCCGCCGTGGACTTGCACAGACACACAATTCAATCCCCCCACACCGCTCTCCCCCCATCTTGCACCCCTGCCGAATCTTCCCCGTCCACCAGTACCTTCCACAAACTCACTGCAGCTTGACACACATTCCAAAAATCACGTCTTGATGAATACTATTACCGTCTTTGCATGTTAAAACCCTTCCACACAATATAGACAGACACACACTCCCTGCTTCCAAGTTCACAACATGACCAGGGGTCAGGGGCTGCCCTGCCTCCCCCTGAAGCTAATAAGTTCAGACCTGCCACTTGCAGCATAAAAAGAAAGAACTGAAGGCTGTAGAAAGCGGGCTGCCCCTCCCCCTCCACAGTTCCCTCTGAACACCCCTCCTCCTCCAGCAAACACACACCTCCATTAAGGTCCCATTTCACAAACAACTGAATCCTGCAACCTAAAGGTGTTGATGAAATTTTAAATCAACGCCAAACGCTTCTTTATAGACTGCAGTACCGATCTGGGATTGAACCAGCACCCATCACACACACACAGGCAACAGCACTAGAAACATCTAGTTTTACAAATAATCTGCAAAGAATGCAATATTAAAACAGAGACAGACCATCATATTTGGTTTGCTTTTTTATGACTTATTTGAGCTATACACATAATGATTAAATGGGATCCTACTGCTGATTTATATAATAAATCGTTTTTTTTTTTTTATTTCGTGCCCATCGTTTAATGGTCTCAGAAACGTACGTGCTTGAGCGCAAAGCAGGCTGTTAACATTGAAATAATTTGCGCATTTTTTCCTGACAACGTTTGAATGATCCTGCGCTTGCTGAGACTGTGGGAACGGCCATTTTAAGATGGGCTTCCCTAAGTTGGGCCAAGAGAGAGATGGCGGAATTACATGAGCGCCAGACCCGCAAACAATCCGTATTTCTGTTGTGCCGCTAAAACAGGGTGCGTCGGGCGCAGAGGAGACCCATACGCACTCGCTGCGGGTGGGGGTTGGTGAAGGCTGCTGCCTGCACACTCCTGCAGCCAGCTTTTTTCAATTGAAAGCTTCGCCATTTTGCCGACTGCCTGACGTGGAGAGCTTCTTTTCGCCTGATGGAAACACGTGTTGTAGCGCCGCGCAAAGAAAGCCTGCCGCCCACGGTGATCCCTCCAAACCTTTTTTTTTAACATAAAGGTTACCAGACAGAAGGCCTGGAAGTCCCGTGCCCAACACAGCAACACCAGAATAATTATTAGGAAAATTCTAACATTTAAAGCGTTCCTCTCTCTGGACTGGCCGAGTTTAATTCCCATTTGGAGATCCGTCCTTAGAGCCGAACGTCAAAGCGACTCTCCAATGTTGCACATTTTTAATTGTGACATCAGGCAGCAGGGCGGACACCTAAAAAAGCTGCTCCTAATTAAATATGTAGTGTCTGTAATATACAGGGCCGTCTACAAAAAATATAGTTAACTGGAATTTCTTTAACAACCGGTGTTTTCGGGTTATTGTGATTATGGAGCACATAAACGAGGCGCGCATAAAGCCGAATGGCGGGGCTGTGCTGTATCTGTGCCAAAGGTTACAGCCACGAATCAAGGACTAAAAGCCAATTCCATAGCTGCTGAAAGTGGGTCTGCTCTGGATCTCAATACAGAACAAATGAGCTACAATGAACGCCCGACTAGTCACTTAAACCAGGAATTTTAGACGCCATTATTGTCTAGACCTCCGTGGTGATACTGAATTCAAATTGACTCCCTAAAATACAGGGAATATTTTACAGCTAGAGTAGTTATGGAAAATGTGGTATATTGCACTTACTAAACCAAAATAGATGGTGAAAACTCAAACTTCCGTCCAAAACTAGTTTCTTTTATTCAGGACTCCGGTGCAAATAAAGTAAATCTCAACATATCAAACAGCAGAAAACTACCAGCACGGAAATACGTGGTTAGCAAAATCAGACGCAATTCGGATCACACTGCAAGCATGCAGAAATCACGTTGATCAAAAGCTACACGTAAAATAAGTACTCTAAAGCAGACGATAAATGCATTAAAGAACATGTTTCCAGAGCATCCCACACCACCCCCATCCCCTGCGTTTTCGACATACTGGGGCCTCATTTAAAGCAGGCAGGGTCGCCTGTTGAGGAACTCAACAGTTGACGCTGGCGACTTTGTGCAGAATCTTTCCTGTAGTTAATACTTTACTGCATCCCCGTGCTAATACATCACTAACCGACTAACATCCGTCGGTTTAAAAGAGGGAGGAAAGAAGCAGCATTCACCAGAGCTCAGCAGGCAGCTCTGTGACCAACGCTGGCTGCTTCTCAGTGCAGTTCCTCAGCAATGGCCGACAGCGGTCAGACCCACGACACAGCACTGTTCTCCCTCTGCTAGCTTCCCACGCAGAGTTTACACAGCAGAATATTGACCCACACTTTATAGCACACACTTTTAAGTGAATAAGATGGAAGTTCGGCAATTTCATTGGGAATTCTCATGACACGGCAGGTGTGTTTAGAGAAGTGTCGAAAGTGTTTTTCAGGTTTTCAGTACCTTTGCTTCTTGGGTACAGAATGCTCCACCTCGATACGTTTCCCATGAAGCTCCACTTTACCTGAGAAACAAACAAACAAGGGGAGTTCAGGAAAATGCGGCTACATGCTAACTGTTTACTAGCTGTGCAGGCCTATGAAAGGGGTTGAAGTTTAAGCTGCAGAACTCCATTGGAGGAGTCACTACAACTAGCAACTTTCCAGCTTCCAAACAAACCTAAACAGCGATTAGGCTGAGAAAGGACTCAAGGGAACATTCAAATGTTTCAAAGGATGATTATGTAGTATTATAGTATCCTGTCACACGATTGCGTAATTCCAAACCAACCGTTGAGATAAAAAAATAATAATAATAATAATAATAAAGCGTACACTTGTCTTTGCCACTTTTAGGTGAAACTGTCGTTAAAAATATTTTTTTTAAGGCAGAAGAAGAGGCAGCTGACTAGCATGGCGACCTCGCCTCTCCTCATGTTACACATGGAGGAAACCATGAAAATCCACTGCACTGATGAGACAGAGGGAGATATAAACTGGGCTTTTAAATTCTCTAGACTGTTCAACATAGGTCATCTTATTATCCATCCATCTTCGTCATGGTTGACTCTCGTTTTCATGGGGGATGGGGTTAGTAAAGCTTCACTCTAAATCATACTATTCAATCAAGCCTCCTAGAGGGCAAGGAGTTAAAACATTATTATTTTTTCATAAAACAAAAGCATGAAGTTATTTCGTCTGGCACATTACAGCAACGTAAATTAGAGATACACGTCCAATCTGCACAGAGATATAGTGCAGATTGGAAATCTGCACTATACGTGACCCCCTGTAAAAGTTGAATGACTCCCCTGGGCGTATAGTGTATGGTACCCCCTTATGCCACTATCAAAGAAGTTCCTCAATAGCATCCATGTATTTATGTGCTGCATTCTTACAGAAGCCTAGATGTGCAAGAATCAAATTGGACCACACTGTTGAGGGTGAGCATGGAGCCGGGGCTGCACATCGGCATCTACAATTTGAATAGGAATTAAACTAAAAACGAGCTTCTGGCGGCTAGTTATCGTTTTCAACTCACCCGAAAACGTCTCGATCGCTTTCATTGCCCATTGATCGTCAGGACAGTCCACAAAGGCATAGCCGTTTTTCATCAGGAACTGTCCTGAGTATGGGATCTTGTGATCCTCGAAGGTTTTGATCAAGTCCTCGGCGGTCACGCTGTCGCCTAGATTCCCAATGTATAGTTTGTGCATGGTGGTTTATTCTTTTTTTAGAGTCCAAAAAATGGAGGGGAAGAACAGCCAAAAAGCTCTAATTTAAAGAATCCAAAAAGTTTCGATCGTGAAATCAAATAGTGTAACCAGCTCCCCTGTCACGCTGCTCTCAAACAGAAACTGGAATTGACGCTAAAGAATAAAAGATGTAAGACTGATAACCAAAAGGACTGGACAAAAGTTGCAAATCGGATGAAAGCCAAAGTAATAATTAAAAAAAAATCAAAAACTGAACAATGAGATTAGTGAATATATTTGTAAATCCCGTTGGACCAGAGGAACAGTAGACATAAAATCCGTTGATTCGAAGCCGGCTCCAGCAGTCGAAGCAGCAGCCTGCGGGCTCTCTGTCTGTCGGACTGTGGGTTTTAGCGGGTTGGAGCTATTGGGTGAATGATGGGTCTTTGCGTTGAAGAGTGTGGAAAACTCTGGCGGGACCGGATCAAATCGGGAGTATGTTGCTGTTGTCCTTTCTCGCTCTCTCTCCTTTCTACCCCAGTCTTTCTCAGCGAGCTGCCGGCTTGGCGATGACGCCGCCCTCTCCTCAGACTCCGATTCACGACGTAGTCCCAACCACGTGTTCTGTTTGGAGTAGGTTAGAGAGGCGGAAGGGGGCGGGGCCACACAGATTCTAGCTTTTCGCCAGATGAAAGCGTTTGCGTGCAACTGGAAATGCTATGGATCTTTGCCGTCTTGTCTTCGCCGGCTGACGCGCTAACCAGTAGCTGTTGCTGTTTGTCTGTAGTTTAGCCCGTACGAGTTAGCAGTATTTCTGTAAGCTGTTTTACATTTTGATATTTCCTACACCGCCTGGTAATGTGTAGATGGGTGTTATTGTGTAGACACTCCTCTCCTACCCCAGGCTGCTAATGAAGCCTCCAAAACGTATAGAAACAAAACAAACCCCCAAATGTTCCTTCTACAACCCAGCAAGCTTCGCTGACCGTCCGTCACTTTGATCAAGTGTGTGGTTCGGCAGAGGTCGCATTAATTGAAATAATCTGTCAGATATGGCGCCTTCCATTGGACTTTTGCACAAGCCTTGCCTGTCTGGTCTTCATCGGGTGGCTGTGCATTAAAACTTCTAATTGCTTCTAACTTGCTACAGCTGAAGCAAAGGTTGCGCCACACATTTGAACGGGCAGCGGCTTCAGTCCAAAGGCGCCTCAGCTGAATTCCCGGGAGTGCGGGTTTTCATGTTTGCTTCAGTTTTCCTACTGTGTTGCACAGGGGCGTGCATACATAGACACTAGGTGGTGCTAAAGCACTAGGAAGTTTGCCCTTTATCAACGAAAATGCCCTTTTGAAACTCGTTTTTTTTTTTTTTTTTTTTATTATTAATATTCAGGGCAGTCAAAAGTAGCCGGTCAACGGCGGCAAATCGCCGTCGCCTACATTTCCCAGATTATATAATGGAGCGATATTTGTGCCTTCTGGTTGAGCGCGGAGCAGACCCTGGACTGGAAGCGGTCTTCTTTTTTTTTTTTTTTTTTACCTCGGAGTGGCCATCGACCTTTTAGTACTATCTTTGATGTGTCAATCATACAATTTAACCAATCAAATCAACGACTGAAGGCAACATGCTAACCAATCACAGCTGGAGAGGGGCGGGACACCGAGTCATAGCCTTCAGTCGCCGCCGCAGTTCGGCTGTGGTGTGGTCACCGTTGGTGTCGGTAGAGCGGGATGGAAATTTGGTCTGATTACCAAACAATTACAAGAAGTGACAACAAAGCAGAGAGCGAGCTGGAAGGAGCGCTATTAATTTCTGTTTGAAATGTCAGCACTGAAGTCTAAACTGGAGTAAACATTCACGCTAGGAGGGTTAGCTAGGACAGCTAGCAGCACAAGGAGCAGAATCAAGCACTAAAGCTGCCAAACTGAAGAGACTTGAGTTACTTGCAGGTAGAAGGGAACTCTGCTTTGTTCTGATCCTTGTTCTCATATCTGCTGTAATTACAGAACCTGTTCTAGTCAGAATTGTTACTTTAGTCAGTGTTCAGCCTGACACCAGCGCTCATGTTTATTAGCGTGTAGCTTATGCTGGACTTTTGAGTTAAGACACAGCGCTACAGGTTACCCTATGTCACTGTTAGTCCAAAGGCCACATCTCAAACTCTCTCATGTTAAAAGCACAGAACTATTAAACACATAAGAACATGCCATTAGCACACAACTGAGCTGAAGCAAAGAAAAAAAACTGCGCATATGGGCTCCAAACAAAATGTACAATTAGACAACCAAATAACACACAAGATCTATTTAATAATCAGGATATTTCACCCAGAAAAAATAAATTATAAACAGCTTCCCAACATGAGTTGTAAATCTACCTTAATATAAACTTAATTTCTCTCAGTATAGCTCAATTAAACATTTCTCTTACACGCTGTCATGAAATATTTTTAAGTAGAACTCAACCCCTCTTGGGCGTTTACACTGACCAAACACTTGATTAACCATTAGTCTTTTCTTGTTTTATTATAACAATCAATATTATTCATTATAACTATTATTCATTGATGATGTCAGATCGACAGATTCAACTTTTTTTTAAAAATTAAATAATGACTATTCTGATATATTTTGTTAGTAATTCTTTCTAAAAGCCCAACAAATGTTATGAAAAGCTTCGGAAATTTTTTACAATCTGCCCATAAGCTATTTTTTTCCAGCTCAATGTGTTCAAAAGCCTAATTGGTTGGAAACCTGCCTAATTTGGCAACACCGACTACGCTATTGCTATTTGTTTGTTCGTTACAGGAGTCACAGAGCCACTGTTTAGTCTGAAGTATATATATATATAGATATATATCTATATATAAGTGCACCCTCCTACCTGATAGTGTGTAGCCTGCTACTGTAAAAAAGTTTGACTGCCCTGAATATTATTAAGATTTTACTGAGGTCGGTTTTGAAATGATCTTTTGAAAACCTGAGCCATTAAAAACCACTGAAACAATGCCCCGAAATGAGCCACCTCCTTGCGCACGCTAAAAAGTGCCCTCCCACCCCCTCCTGAGCACCTGCCCCCTAAAATGTCTGTGCACGCCACAGGTGTTGCACAGATGAACAGATAACATGGCGTAGTCTCACACCTCCAGCCTCTCAAAATGGAGGCTGTAGCCGTCAAAGGCCTGTCCCAGCCCCCCGACCCATGCTACGTGGAGTAGGGCTGTGTCATTATGGCGCTGCGTGGCTATAATCCGCTTCCTCACCCGAATCTAACTTAATTTAACACGACGATAGGTGTGGATCATGCCGCCACAATCAGCGGCTGCTACGTGGCATCGCTCTGCTGCTTGTTTAGAAGATGCCTCCAACTGACGGGATGGACCCAAACCCTGAATGTAGCTCCAGAACAGCTTGTTTTTCTCAGAGTAGCCTACTACAACAAACACTGCATGCTAAATGTGACAACCCAAGGCTTCTGGGATTTTTATTAACATCATAACGGCTTATACAAACCTCTTACTATACTAAGAGGTTTGTATAGTATTTATGTTTTTATTTATGTTTTTATTCAACAGTTGGAATGCTTAATTGAAAAATGTAAATGCATCCAAAAGCCTTGGGGTGACTCACAATCAACAAATATGTTATTGGATCAAAATGCTAAACTTGCACTAATAGATCATAGATAAATGCCATAACTTAGCTGTTGCATATATCGATCTCTATTTATCTAGCTCTTATTGTATTCCCACTGAGACTCAGTTTACAACTTTCAGGGTTTTTCCATGCCCTGAGAAAACTTCAGCTCCTTTTCCCCAACCCACCTTTCTACTTTGAGTGAAGCAAACAGGTCAAAGGTTAGTTTCTGTGGTTCAATATAAATGCCAGCAACACGTTGTCGGGACAAAAGGTGTCCACTGTGTTGTATCCATATATATGCATACATGGCCCTGCTGCACATAAAGGGACAATCATTTTAAAATGATTTTATTTAGGGTACATCAAGTGTCCCACTTTTACCCAGTCAGGTAAGAATTTGTTTTCAGCAATTGAGGACTGTGTGGCGTGCATGTTTCCCACATCTTTACACAATCAGGTTTGTTTTAAGCAGAGTTAGACCTTTGTCTTACACATATGTACATATAATCTCAGTCCACTCTCAGTCAGGATCCATGAACTTTCGCCTCACACACCACAGGGCTCTATGCACGTTTGACAGCTTTCTATCTATGCCTGCAGGAAAAGGTTTTAGAATAAACAGAATAACAGGCTATAAATAACAATACAAGTATAACAAACTAGAAATTAGAATAAACCCAACTTATCTTTAAACTTCAAGGTACCAAAAGGAATAACTGGAGCATGTAACATGCATGCAGAGTTCAAAGTAGAATGGATAGAAATTACAAACTAGGTATGAAAAGATAACGTAGTTGTGGCATGGATAAGAACTGGATTTGTCAATGCTTGTTTTTTAACAGCGTCCTAAGAGTTGTAGATTTCTACAGTTGAGGTTATTGAGACAATCGCTGAACTTTCCTGGAAGCTGGTATATATATATAGACATATCTCACCATACATGTAACAAAAGATCAACTCTGAAATGATTATCTTTTTTTGTCCCCTTTGCATCAGAGGAGCATATGAGCAGCATTCTGTGTGTACTTCGGGGGAGGGGTGGATATGCAGAGGTCAAAGGTTGGGGAGAAATGGGGTGAATTGAACGGGAATGTTCAAGGAGACCTAGACAGGCAGTTAGTGTTTATATATTCCAGTATTCTCTGCTTCTCACTCGTGGAATGTGAGATCACCACATTCCAGGTCATATTATCACTAAAGTCAATTTGTCTCTTTGAAGTGTTGTTGACAATATTATTTAGTTTCTTTAAGAACAGAGACTCTGTCCCACACCTGCTCCCGGCATGTTCCTAAGAGCCGATAAACAGCAACAGAGTACAGTTATGCATTGCAATAGATATGGAGTTATAGATCTGGTTGGATTAGCAACAGTTGGAATATGTCTGCCAGAATTAATTTCCACACTATATAGGTTTGCCTCCATCAGAGATTTTCTATGTGGGAGGACCAGAGCAAGCTGGGGAGCCAATCTCAACCTTCAAATGATCTGCTACCTGTGAGAAAAAGATAGGTTTTAATACACACAATTATAAGAGCACCAGTTATTCTAAGGATCTGCAGGATTGAAGCGTGGATGTGTAATTAATCCAAATTCCACAAAAGGATGTGAACTAATATGACTGGATCTTAACAAGTATTGTTTGTTTTTATCCAAAATAATGTGCCACGTTTCTTTATTTGCAGCTACATGCTGAAAACACCAAGGGTTACAATGCACACCTAATTTTTCCCCCACATTTAAAAAGGAGCAACCGAATCAAATCCAATAACAGCTTTCGTAATTAGTATATAACAAACGAATAGTTTTTGATTAGAAACTGGGTTCAGAAACATAGCGATCGAGAATATTTTCAGGAAGAGTTGCATCTCATCAAATGGCTTTATGGCTGAAAGCCGGTGACTTAACAGGTGAGTGGATCGTCGTGCTTGCAGATTCTTGACAGGATCACAGCAACAGTTGGAAGTTTTAATCATACTATCATTTGACAAAAACAAATAGATACACATTTCAAGTCCAGTCAAATCCAATAAATTAGAAACCGTATAAAAAGTTTCCCTTTTACGTTTATATTTAAAATATCTTCATTCAGAACAAAGTGGAGTCAGTTCCCTGTTTGCATGCACAAACTTTTTAAAGGCGGTTCTGAAATTTTTATTATTGGTCTGATGTAACATTCCAATATTAAATGTGTTTCCATTAACTATAAGCATAAAATGATCGGAATTAACAGGAATAGAGGCTTGAAAACTTCAGTCTGTGCGTAATTTATCTATATGTCGAGTTTCTGTTAGTGAATCCAGTTCCTGAAATAAACCTTTCGATGGTATTCTAGTTCATCGAAAATGACTGGATACAGATTTCTATCATTTGATGTTTGTAGCACATTAGGATGCCTCAGGTCAAAGAGAAGACCAAAACTCTGAGTACACTTGCTCCCAAAATGTAGAAAATGAAAACAGACATAAAAACTTTAAAAATGCTTTTAATCTGAAAGGGAAATAAACCAAAAAGAAATCACAATTAAGATTGTTTTCACTGGATCATTTATAGATTATGGGCTTCTCTTGTAGCGCAGGTCTGCAGATCTTGTGTAAATTAACTTCCCCCCTGCAAAGACAAACATATTTAAAGAACAGTCCGTATTAGACAGTCTATTATAATGAGACAAGGAGAATAAAGATAAAGCAAATACCTTCAAAATTAGATACTAAGTTCATCAGGTTTTTCCTTCCATTTCTAAATCTGAACATGTTGGCAATATGTTTCACATTTCTTTTTGCACTTCTCTCTCCTGTTTTATGTTAAGAGCTCAGGTCAATAGAGCTTTCAGGCCCCAGGTAAAAAAGCTGAATACAACCCATACAGTGTGGTGTAAATGTGAAGGACACTATGCTGCCCAAATGTAATCTAATGTTTCTGCTGCACATTTCCAGGACCTGCTGTTCCACTAATGAGATCCAACATCTCAGTGCAGAGACACGCAGTTACATCCTGCATGTGATTCCAGTTTATGTCACCTTTTCTGCCAGTTATTTCTGCCAGATGAAGCTCTCAGACATACATTCATAACCAGGACAAGTCAGTCTTGTGATGTGAGAAGCTAATGATGTAGAGATGTTAATGTATTACTTGTGTTTACAAGTGTATGCATAACATGTAGACTTAATGGGCACAAAAGCAACAACTGGACTCATCTCTTGCCTCAGGTAAAACCCTGACAGCTCCAAGCTTCCACTAAAAGCACAGAAGTTGATTAGAAAATAAAGCCAATTTCCTTCAAGCCAAATGTATGTTTCTAAGCACTGAAATATTTTTTCCAACTTCATTATCTGTGGGTGACGGACTGTTTAATTGGTAACTTCAGTAAAAACGCTTCCTACTAATTTTCTATTTCAAAATTTCAGACTTTCTAAGAATCAGATTTCTAGATTTTTTCCCAGCAGTTTTTACAACATTCTGAACTAGGTTTGAATAGATGTTGGCATCTGCTCCATTTCTCAACTGTAAGACTTAACACTATCTGGACTGGATCAATTCACATTAGATTATTTAAATCACTGAATGTGATCCGTTAAACTTTTATATTGTTTTCAAAAATACAAAAATAAATGTGTCAAGGTATGGTTTGTTTGGTCCGTAAACCAAGTCAGGTTTAAGAACCAGTGGTCCACTTTAAAACCCTGATACAAGAGTGGCTAAACATAAAAAAAGCTGTGAAATGTTAGAATTTTTTTAATCAGTGTGGAATTTTCCCTTCATCTAACCATGTTGCATATACATTACATTCTGATGTGGTAAGTTAAAGATAAAACATTTTATCTGAATGTAAATACAAACAAAAAAAAATACAGTTTCAGAAATTCGAATTTTTATAACTTTTACACAATGGGGTAGAAAAAGTACATTTTCATACCAAATTTATTTTTTAAATAATTAAATTTAAACGGTTTTCCAGACCATTCAGGACTACAGCAGCCCTGTTAAAAACACAGCAAGGTTCACAACGTTACTTCTTTAAAAAAGCGGAAATATTTGACATGGGAATTGACAATACCTCTGCAGGGAAGAGTTGAAAACATAAAAGCAGGAGGATAATTAAGATCAAAAGATTTGCTTTAGTAATGCATTCAAATGTTGTCACTTCCAAAGAAATTGGAGTGTTACTGGGGATGAAAATTATGCTCCATACATGCTTCCCAAATGGACAGGAGCCAAACTGAAGTAAATCAGTAACCTTTCACCAATGCTTGCTCATCGCATTTGATCTAGAGCTTTTAGTTTTTAAATCATCAGATAAAATTTCCAAGATTATCCTAAATGGGAAATCCTGATGTGATTTGATATTTGTTTCTGGCTTATGGTGTGGTTCTGTCAGGCCAACTACTTTTAAACCAACCATGCTGCAAAACAATGGCATTTTTGAGGATAATAAAGATGATTAATTAAATAAAATCATTAAATTATGATGAAAGTAGCTTTAAAGGACTTAAGGAGGTATGTTGTTATCAGATGGTGCCATTTTCCACATTAAATGTCATCATTTTTTTGGCCTTTCCAGTTTTAAATGAAAATTTTCACATTTTAAACTGTTATTTTGTTCACTGAAACTCAGCAAGTAGATGTCTGATTAATCTACAATGATTTAATCAATACTTTAAAAGATAAATTACCTTTTAGTTATCTTGAGGGAAAAAGAAATTCACCTTACTGTTAACCAGTTAGTCTAATTCAGTTATTAACCTGTTGATATAAAAAGCGTTTTCACGAAGTTTTGAAAAACTAAATGAAAACTGGTTAAGTTAAAACATTTAAGGTATTTATTTTGTCATCTTCATCTCACAGGAAGAATAAAGATATATTAAGTCTGTTTTACAAAACTTATCTTGTTGTGTTATGAAACTAACAAGTCCATGGCAAGAAATGGAACGGAAATCCTTTCATTATTATTCGTTTGTTTTCCTTTTGTAACATTTAAGGTTACTCTGTCATCCAACGTAGTTAATTACGCTTTCTTTACTTTGGAATTTTCTTAAGACTCAAATTTTAACATTTCTTTGGTCCATTTTTAACATTTAGATGCAAAAGTCTACCACAGATTTCCAGCAGATATTTCTATGGTGCTCAGGCCTTAAAAACATAATTGCTAGCAACTGTAAAAACCACAGACCATCAGTAAATAAATAATCATGAACTACCCTTTTCTTAACAGGTTTATAGTTTACCAGTAGAAATTTTGACCTGCAATCAAGACATGAGGACAGCTGGCAACTAAACTTCTGCAAGTGCTTGCTTGTACTTTTGGTGGATTGCTCAACCTGAATTGTGATCTTATGGCAACAGTCTTCAGAGTTAAATCTGAGGTAATTACTGGTAAAAAGTCCTGCTTAACCAACAAAGTATTCAGGTTTAACTTCAAGAAAAACAAAAGAAAAAAAATGTCTACAAAAATAACTGTTTTTTTATCCAGACTTCAAAATTCTAAAATGATTGGCGTAATTTTTGTTTTGCCGCTTGGATTGCTAATAAGTATTTCTAGAGCAAAACCTCAGGAAAAGCCTCAACAGACAGGTGCAGTAGAACTTGTCGGATTCTGATGGGAGTCCATATGAACTAACATTACAGGGCCATCTCTTCAACATTGGACATGAAAAGTTCACTCTTGAGAATCACACAAAAACAAAAAAAGGAAAATGGAAGCAGCCTACCTAACTTGCAGGTGGCTCTTGTTTCCTGCGCTGACATCATGGAAACAGGATGTGATCTCTGACAGTTTTCAGCCATCATAAAAATCCATCTTTCACCATGGATTTTTTGCTGCATAGAAAGAAAAATGGTTATGTGCAAATACAGATTCAATATCCAGAACAAACAAGACAACACAGGTCCTAGAATAGTTTGGCTCTGTTCCCTTTTAACATTCAAGCACTTTAAATGAATTTTATTTTACCATTTGTTGGGTTTTATGTTGATAATGTTAAATTGTAATAATGTATGCTTTAAAATATTACCTTCTGGTCAATAGTAGATATTGTTTGGATTTTTTAATATCGTTTGATTTGTAGATTTGGACATTTTACTTGCATGTTCTTAGGGTAATTAATAGCATCTGATGAATAAAAAAAAAAATAAACCTTGTGATTAACTTTGGTACAGTTGTTGGATAACTTACCAACTTAGATTTCAAACAAACTGTCATATTGCACTAGGTCAAACTTCTGTGGCTTGAAAATTACATTTGGTAAAATTTTCAAAATAATATCTTCAGAGACACTTCCCTCCATTCATATCTTTAAAGGCGCCACTTAAAACGTCCCTCAAATTCTTCCTTTTATGTACAATACATTTTTACCATGTCATACTTTATTGGCTTAATTTCGTTTTATTCTTACACCATCTTTTCTGATAAAGTTTTTATTTGCACCTGTAGTAGTTGATGTTTATGTTGCCATCTTGGGTAGAACTCCCTGGAAGAAATGATGCTGGTGTACCATAGAATCTGACTGAATAAATAGAGGCCTTGTTTATTTATTAACTGTTTATTAAAGTGCACCATCCTTTTAAACTAAAATAGAAAAAGAAGGTGATGACAGATTATAGGAATAAAACAGCATGTACTGGTTGTACTATTTAGGACTACAAGTGCACGAAGCAGGTCTCTGGTGTTAATTAAAACTAACTAATTTTACCAAAGTAGAAGAAAAAACACGCATAAACATATGAACATAAAGGGGTGTGGTGTAGCCACATAGCGATAAATACCTGTAGAAACAACTCCCATGTTAAATATTTTTACAAAATCCTAAAAAGAGAGGAAGTGATGTTCTAAGACTGCTCGCATACTTCTAACTGAAATCTAAATCTGTTATTTAGGACCAGGATGTGCTCCTCCAGGTGGGTCTCAACTTCTCACCATCGCCCCTCAAAACACCATGATTATTATGACTATTATTATGATTATTATTAAACTGGGAGTTTAGCGGATTGTGAATCGGACTCACCGATCTCGATGGAGTATCAGGCCCAGAAGCCCTCATGTGGCGGAGAGGAGTCCACAGGAGCACTCTCTGTGTTGCCTCACAAAATGGAGCTAGAAGCTGGGAGCAGAGAGGGGGAGGGAGCTCACAGTGTTAGGGAACAAAGCCCAAAAAAACACCACAATAAGACGCAAAAACCTCTTTTATTTGAATAAACGGTCGGTGAATATAAGTTTCATTAAAACATTGTGCCTTTTCCAGAACAAGCTCATAAATGGACAATACATTTGTGTGGAACAACTGGCACGAAATGTTATTTTTCATCATGGTATATTATTATTTAAAGTGTTCAACTTACCTTAAAGACTAGTTCGCTTGCAACGTTGAACGAAAAAAACATTCAGCGTAGGTAGAAAGAGGAGACAGAGGCGGGACGCAGAAACCTAAAACTGTTTTATCAACTCAACTTCCTCCTAAAATATTCGGCTCGCCAATAGACAACAAAAACCCTTACATTGCTGTGTTTCTTTGCTTTAGGTAGGCATGCAGTTTACCTCTCAACGTGGACATTTCCTGAAGTCCTGTTAAAACCGTCTAGGATATCAAGAAGGCGTTATTATTTCCGTGTCTGGTTCACCACCGCCACCTATAGGTCAAGCTGTACCACGACACCCAGGCCTGTGCTGTGTCAGTTGAGGCCTCCAGTCTGGCGACCGCGCTGAGGCCTTAAATATGTCCGGCGGAAACTCGTCAAACAAGGCAGAATCTATTCCTCTTATCAGATATAACACAGACCCGAATGTTACTGCCTTAAGAAATCCTCCCACATCACCAATATAAATAGTCCTGCTCAGTTTTCATGCATCTATAATAAGTCATAATCAGACATTGAGCAAAATCTAAGAATTGTTACGAAAACAAACAGCGTATTCTTTAAATGTTTGTCTCAGAAACGTGTCCCGGATTTTTTTATTTATTAGAGGGCAAGATAAGGGTATTCTTAATTAATTAAAACGTTTTCGGCGTGTAAACGCAATCTGGCAGTTCATGTAGGAATTCTGCTCCCGTCGATTGATTATCAGCCGTCAGAATTAATTGATAAGCATGTTTACAGCGGGCGTGTTAACGAAAAATGATCCGATTGTTAGCCGGGGCTGGACGCACAGAGGCCCAGTGACGAGCCGATGTACTAATAAACAAAATGGCGCAACGGAGCCGCGTATCGAAATGGGAAACATTTTTTGATCGATAACCACCGAACGTACCGGAGCAACGCTCCACCCACCCAATTCTAGATTTTAATTCACAGCGACCGGCACCACAGGCTCGCGCGGCCAGATGCCGAACAGCGTGCAATCTGCGTGACAAAGGCGCGTGTTCCGGCTCAGCACTTTCATTCCGATGCGCGCTCCCGCCACGTGCACGCTGCATTTTGGAACCTTTCAAAAATGAGACTGAAGGACAAAGTCAGAGTCAAAGTGGGACGGTTTTTATAATCATCTTTATTATTATTATTGTTATTATTATCATTATTATTATTGTATGATTCGTGATTTTGTCTATTAAAAATCCTCTTTAAGTTTAAAGAGACATTGATCCCAGCTCTCCTCCCTAAACTATGGAGTTTAGAATTACAGCTACACAATAAAGGAAAGAGTGAATTTTGTTGTAGATGTCTCACCACAACAGAACTGTGTAACTGACAGAAGCTTTTTGAAAGTCTTTTTACGCTTTAGCTTTGGAGGTTTTTCAGTTATTTCAGTATTACATATTAAAAGTTAAAGTGTCAGTGGCTGACTCCTGGCATCATTCATATCCAACGTGTTTAGTCTTCTTTAGCAAGAGAACCGAAGTCTGAACATAAGCAGGGTTGTGTGATGATGCAGGGTTTGGGAGTTTTATTTTATCACAATCTCAAAAGCCTACATATGTAACATTCTACAGATAAATAGCTTAACATTTACATAAAATCTTCTGTCCACTCACTACTGAATGTATAAACTAACCATCATTGAGTTCTGGCTCTTATGAACCCTTCATTCTAAATTGATCTGTATGATTAGCACAAGGATTCAATGTTGCACACTTGGTGTGTTGTCTTCCTTAAAAAATTATTAAAATTATTAAAAAATTTATTAATTTATCTTGTTAAAGATCTTTGATACTGGTATAAACAATGTGCTCTAAAACCGTTACCTTCAGAAGGATGATTGGGCTCCACGCAGTGTGACTAGATGCAAATTCCAGTGGAGATATGGCAGATGAAGTTCATGAGCAAAGTGAAAATCAAGAATGAATATGTTGCGACCCAGACAGAAGCATTGTTGAGTTCAGTTCTGCTGCTGAAAGCAGTATATGTTAACATGAGAGGAAGTGTGGGCATTGAACCAACGACCCTTTGGTTGGTAATGAAACAATTCTTTACAACCATAACTCCCTGTGAAAATAAAGCTCTTTGCTGTAAAGTTGGACACGTCTGTCCTTAGTTATTAGGGACTGTTCAAAAGGAAGAAAAAAAATCTGATTGCAGTAAGGAAGAGCACGGTTTGTTGAGACATAAATACTTATTCATCCCAAAATAGAGAGATTTCTGATGTCTTTATTCTATAAATCCTGATGTCCATAATTCTCAGCAGCAGGCAATGAAAGCAGTAAATCTGTTCTGCACAGAAATGTACCCATATTTCTAAAGAACATCAGTAAATTCGAGCTTTCACCGAGATCTGAATTAATTTAAACTGGAAGACAAGTAGAAGTAACAGCAAAGCAGAAAAGCAATCCTTATGTGATTATGATAAAAGATGATCGCTGTTATGCATATTGACACAGAAATGTATGTGAATCAAATTATAATAGGCTGCAAAACCTTCTCAAGCAGGTAAGCCAGGCACAGCAAGTGCCTTTTTCCTGGGTTTCTCGTGTCCCTGTTATCAGAGGTTTACTGATCTGAAAATGAAAGACTGCTCATCACCAGAGAGCAGATGCTCCACAATACACTAACAGGCACTATTAGAGTGGCTTAGCTTACCCTGAGCCATCTCTGTAGTTATGCTGCTATAGGCTTTGGCTGCAGGAGGACATCAGTGTCTTTTTATCTCACTCTGCTGAATTCTCCTACTGTTCTCCAGTTTTGCATAATTTGTTATTTCAACTTTATGTTCTCGCCGTCTTGTTTTCTCTTCTTAAATAGAAGCATTCATCTGTTTCACTTAGTAAATATTTAGTGAAATAAATACATTTTCTCTAGGTACACCTGGTCTGGCGTTCTGTTAGCTGTGACACCATCCGGGGGGGGGGGGGGGGGGCAGATCATTTGCCATTACCTTTCTAACATAGAAAAGATTCCTGGATTATGTATGCTGCGGTGCTATTTTGTGTCTCTACTCTGTCTTCTCCAACCCCCTTTGCTACTCTTCTTTAAATCTTCTCTGTCTGCTCCTGTGATTAGAAAGCCCGGCAGTGAGATGCTGAAGGACGACTGTCTACTGTGGCTCTCCGCTCTTCAGGAGTGAATGCTGCTTGTCAATGACTCAATCCAACCTGCTGGGTTTCCATAGACAGGAAACCTATTGACCAATCTGTCTAGATGATTAAGAGAATTGACTTTGTAAAGTGCCTTGAGATGAATTGGCACTATATAAATAAAGTTGAATTGAATTAATACACTGGGGAGAACCCTCGTAAAAGAAGTCTATGAAGTCAGCAGTAAGACAGAAGTTACTTGTTCAGTGACCAGAGCTATGTTTGGAGGGATGATGATGATGGATTCAGCCAAGATTCAGGAAGAATGGGCACAACTTCCCAGAACCTGAATAATTAAACAGTAGGCTACATAATGGAAAAGAAGGCTGAAGAACATAACAGGAGGGTACCTTCTAACAAGCTATATGCCTCTCTACCATCTTCCTTCCTCTCTTTTAAGAATATACATACATACATAAAAATACAACCTTTTCTTTAAGTTTGTATCTATACATTTCGATTGGGTTGGTTCCATACTGGAAACAAGAAAAGTGTTTAAGAGGACTGCGTCAGAAAGTGACCAATGGATGTTAGAAGCCAGTTTCAAAAGCAAACTACATTTTTCTCTACTCATATGTAGAGCACAAGCAAACAAATGACAGTTCAGTTATGCAGTAGGTCAAAAGTTCTGGCATGACACGTTTTTTGAAAATGGTTTCTGAAGTTTCTGTCATCACCTTGTTTTCAGATGATTGAGCACTTACCAGATGCACTGTGATTCATTGCAAAGAGCATTGTCTCTGAAAGTTCACTTTATTTCAAAACCTATTTTTTTATATAGGCATATATTAGAACAGGGTCTGATGAGGCATGTTTGTCAGATTAAAAATACCTGTTTAAAATATATTTAAGCACATATTCAACATACTTTTGAATAAACCTTACTTTTCCTATTGTTTTTTTTTTATTGATCTGGTGTAATATTCTAATCTTAAATCGAAACATTCATCTGTTTCACTTAGTATTTAGTGAAATAAATTTTCAATATTCTATTTTATCCACAACTGTGTATATTTATATATAATCATATTCAATAAATATGCATTTCTAAGAGGCTTTTTTGTCAGCCTAAAAGTACCTTTTGAAAACAACAACCTTTAACCCGGTATTAAACATACCTTTCATTAAGCCCCCATTTCTACATGAAAAATTATGCTTTTTTATGGGTCTGGTGCAATATTCTATTCTTAAATATCTGTTTCACTTCGTAAATATTTAGAGACAAAGAAATTTTCAGACCTGTCCAGGGTGTACCCCGCCTCTTGCCCATTGATGCTGGAAATAGGCACCAGCATCCCTCGCGACCACAACAGGGATAAGCGTGACAGAAAATGGATGGATGGAAGAAATTTTAAATATTCTACTTTATAGACAACTTGTGTGTGTATATTTATATACATATAGTCATATTCAATAAATTAGAATATGCATTTCTAAGAGGCTTTTTTTGTCAGATTAAAAGTACAGGTTCAGATTTATTTGCAGTAATTAAGGTTTTCTCAACATAAATAATCTTACCAAATACTAAGTGCACTTCATAAGGTGAGTACTGTACCCCGGTGCTCAGAATGCACAGCACTTAAAACATGACAATCTTTGATACACTCAAGTCCAATCAGTCCTTTGCCATATTGATACTACAGATGTTTCTATTATGGCAACACATTTCTGATATATTAACCTTTTGGACAGTTTTAAATTCGGAACTACCAAAACCGACAAAGTAAAAACAGGATTTGGTTGCCAGTCGGGGGTGGGGGTTGTGTTTGCTTGTTCTAGAACAGGGGTCACCGACTTGGTGCCCACGTGCACCAAATAGCCCCCAAGAACTTTAGTTTATTCTCCGTTACTCTTCCTGTTTATTTACACTTGCATTTATATAGAGTTAAAAACGGCAATATTTATAGCAAAGCATGAAATTTTTTTTAATTTACATAAAGTTAAGGTGAACTCTGACTCCTTTTAGTTCAAAAGTCAGTACTGGTAGGCCTTTTTATGACTGTACCAATGAAGTAGCGCTCAGTTTCAAAAAGGTTGGTGACCCCTGTTCTAGAACCTGCATGCATTTCAGTCTTCAACAGATAGCACTGTGGTGCGCTTTTATCCTTTGCTTGAATTCTGCATTTTGCCAGTTATACATTAGCAGCTGAGGTTTGGTCCCCTGCTATCGTCTTCTCTGCTGACATTTAATTATTAGTTTCTTTATATTTTAACAGTTGTTTCTGACTCTCCCTTTTGGCCTGCCCAATGTTCCTCACCAGATACTTTGCAACAGAAAAGGTACTTCATTTTACTTCTTTGTAAAGAAAACTGACACTGCAAGGCAACCAGGCCCACTATAGTCTTGTGCAGATGCTGGCAAGACCCACAGAATGACAAAAACCCCATAACTTCTTTGACAATTCCTCAAATAATGTTACTGTTATAATCCTGTCTAATAAACCAGGAGTCCCTTAACCATAAAATAGACATCAGAACTGAGTGGCACGAGTAGGCTTCAATCATTGCCTGTTGATGATAATAATAAAACATTTTTATTTGTATAGCACTTTTCTAAATACTCAAAGACACTTTACAAGGAGAGAAAGCAACAATGAAAACATGTCAGGAATAAAAATAGAAACAACTTTTAAAAGAGGAAAGACAGTGACAGCAGAATTGTGGGTATTTCAACAACCATCATGTTAGCAAGATAAACTAACTACATGCTGGATCCATGAATGAACCGTTATTCATCAAATTCAACAGTTTACAAAATACTCTAAAGTTAACGTAAGTCAATCATGATTGGCTGTTTACTGAGACCTAGTCAATCCATCCTGGGAACAGGGAGACGCACGCATGATCTTTTTTTTTAAATAAATACAGAGATTAACTGTGAAGCTGAAAACTGGATTTTGGCTGCATTGCTGAGCTCAGTCCTGATCCGTTCTAGACACTGCTGGGGGGACAAGCGGCCGAGTCTGGATCAGGGGCTGTTGTAACATTATTACGTGTCTTACCATGTGAGCAGCCACAGCTCAACAGAGCCTGGGCGTAGGCTACATCTATAGTTTGACTGCACTTATATTAAAGTGCTAAACACTGTAACAGTCAGTTTGAACTCTTCCAAGAGTTGGGGATATACTGCATCTCCTAGAAGTAATTCCCCATAAAGACGTCTTTAAAACCTGTTGTTTCAGCTGTGGTCACTTTGTGCTTGGACATAACAGGTGATTGCTGAGAGTCCAGTAGCCTGGATGACAGCTCCTGATGCACAATATACACAACGCTCACTTTCAAGCACGTCAAAGGGTTACGGGGGGAAAAAAGAGATTGTTTTCCCCTTTTTTCTATTCCAGAAACTGCATTTAACAAAAATCCAACATACTGGACCAACGGAAGAAATTTGTAACATTTAACAACAACTTGGTTCTTGTTCCGGATCTGGAATTGGCTCCTGGTTAAAAAACAAAAACAAAACAGCTTTCTATTTTATTCAACATAAGGAAAAGGGTGTGGGATTCCACTATTCATAACGGGAAGGATAGATATTTTTATAACTATAGGGTAAGAAGGATGGGAGAGATAAATTCTTATCAAGAGGGCAGGTCAGGGTAAAGACATTTTAACTTATATCCAGTACATGGCATAGATCATACATGAGGGTCAAGGCAACACATTGTTTTAAACCTAACTACTCAGAAATCAATCTCAACTAGTTCTCAACAGTGCCCCTCCCCGTTCCCACACACAGCATTCCAAAGGAGAGGTTTGGAAAGCAGGGGGCATTCAGGAGTCCTCGGTCCTCG
The DNA here is from genome assembly GCA_037039145.1 of Fundulus diaphanus. Lineage (NCBI taxonomy): Eukaryota > Metazoa > Chordata > Actinopteri > Cyprinodontiformes > Fundulidae > Fundulus > Fundulus diaphanus. Next base: position 4,037,204 of record CM073140.1, read on the forward strand.
ATGCTGGATGTGAAAAGGGCAGGGTGGAAGAAGAGGCTGTGTTGTTGGGTGGCGGACTTGATGACAAGTACTTGGCTGTCAGGAGTCTCACTGATTGTAGAGGGAGCGCTGCTCCCAGGGCATGGCCTGGATGGTCCGTGGCACAGGGGAAGGCTTGAGTGAGGGCGCGCCGTTTGGATGAAGAGAGTGACCTATGGGGTTGATGGTGGGGAGGGGCCGCTGGGGGGCCAGTGAGAAAGTGTCCTGGTGCTTCTGCAAAGAAGGCAGGTGGGAGAGGGAAGGGGTGGAGAGGAGAGCCAGGGACAGGGTTGTGTCAGAGGACAGATTGGGAATAAGCAGAGGAGGTGGAGAAAAAAAAAACAACTAATGAAACATCAGTGTCAGTGGAGCAGCTTTTAAAAACATGAACCATATTTAATGTTTTGGAGTAGCAGAAGGAAACAGGGTGCTTAGAAAAGCTGATGCAGAATCCAGTAAACTGAACTGAAAACAAAAAACACCAAACAAAAAAACATAAACTGGCTAAAATGAAGCAGTGCAGACAGGTGACGGTTTCTGGAAAACAATGTTTGACTGTTTCCTTTAGTGGCATTAACAAAAGAAACAAAGATTCTGATGCTGGCATGTAATGTCATTTTTTTTTTTAAATGACCGTTTCTACAGATTCTGTTTTCTGTACTCATCTGCTGTGTGTCTGTGTGTGTGTGTGAGAGAAACTCTGAGGGGACAGGAAACGTATGCCTGTTTAATAATCATTAAGAAATTAAGTGAAAATTAGGGGTGTCCCAATACCAGTTTATTCCAGACTGATCTAAGTACGAGTACTTGAGTTCAGATACTTGCCGATTCCAAGTACCGATACTGAGTACTTAATAAATTGATACTCATAGATCACAAATAATTTAACAATATCACTGACCACTGAAAACGACTGACCATCAAGGGCGATGAATTCAGTTAGAGCTTCAGTTATCTTCTCTCCTTCTTTTTCTTTTGGAGGGTCATCAAACAACCTTTTGGTTTGTAGCACAACTACTAGGCATAGAGTGTTATCTAGCCTTTGAGTTGCAGTGTAGCCCAGCCCAGGAGGAAAATTGGTATCGGTTCAGAGTATCGGGTTACTTTTATAAGTACCTGACGCTGGTATCGGGCCCGATACCAGTATTGGTATTGGGACACCACTAGTGAAAATATAGTGAAAATATACTATAAACAGCAGAAATAGTGAAAGCATTAACATTATAGTAGGAGTGAAACAGAAAGGTTTCTGAAATTCCACAGATGAGCAGCTCCTGAGATGTGCAACAAAAATGAAAGAAATAGCAGGAGTGACAGCATGGAAAGCAGACTGAATTTGCAGCACGGCCCCACGTTAGTCGTTAGTAGTAGAGAGCCTCCTACTGCCACAGAGGACCCACACACGCTTTCCACCCCAACACAGAGAATCCCTGGGTCAGCTGAATTTCCCTCTGCTTGTTTTCTTTGCAGGTGGCTGTGTGTATTGGTGGGGAAATTACAACCCCAGCAGCAGGCCATCACGACAAGCTCTATTATAAAGAGCTAGCCTGCTGCATAGAGCTAAACTAACAGAGGCCATGAAGGTGCCACACTTTATTCAAAATGGTAGAAAGACCACATATTAAATGGAGCAGTTTGTTAGAAATACCTTCTGTTTGCTGGGAAGAGATTTTTTTAAACTTGCAAAAGGCAGTTAGAGGCGGGAAAACTGGAATGACAGTATGTCCAAAAAGTAGTTTGGCTTGTTTGTATAAGAAAAAAAACCTGCACAGCCTCTAAGACTGTCCAGACTAACAGAGGCTGCATACTCCACGAGAAAGGAGACATTTGTTCTCGCTCCCACAGCGAAAGATGCCATTCAGGGCTGGGTGATATAGAAAAAAAGCATATTGATAAAACTGAAATCATATTGATCGATATCGCTAATTATCAACAAATTCAAAACATATATTTTAAGTGCAGCCCTGGCCATTTTATGCTGTTATATACAGAACACACAAACGATGAATTCAAACTCAACCCTTTATTCAGCTTTTTACCAAAACTGCAAGTTTTTAAAAAAGAAAAAAGAACATGTGCTCTCTGAACTGTTTGAAGGGGCGGAGCTTGGTTCCTGGGTCTGCGTTGTGATTGGTTGGGAGGATGTACTGAATGTAATATTAACCTACATGGCTAGAATGCATAAGGAAGGAAAACTGTTATTCGATTGAACTTTTTACTGACCCTTTTTTCGATCATCGATATACGTCTATCAGTCAATATATATTGTTAATGAATTATTGTCCAGCCCTAATGTCATTTTGATCTCTCAGCCCTGTCTTGGAGGGTCTTCCCTGCTTGGTCTCGACACGACGTCTGGGCAGAACTTTCTCGTTGGATGGCCGACTGCTGTAATGTGATTGGACAGGATTTAGATGGCCATGTTTAGGTTGGAACCTTCCTGTAGTTGTGAAGTCACATTGTTCAACTCTGGTGAAATTAGAGGTCAAACAAGCCATTCTGCTCACTTGCATCGTCTCCTGTATAAGTTATCCTAGCGGGGCAGTCCCACCCCCAGTAGCGCCGCATGTTCCTGGTGTTGCAGTCTTTCCAAATAGCGCCAGAGCACACCGTGAGCTACTACTTCTTCCTGCTCCTCTACTTTCAGCTCTCCGCCTGCCCTGTGCTTGGCTTTCTCTGTGCCCCCCTCCCCTGACCGCTCGATCTTCAGTGACGTCTGTTTAGTGGGGCTGACTTCTGCAGCTCAGTGTCTTATAGACAGAGCCAAAACAAACTTCTGCCACCCCAACTACAAGGACACAATTCTCTGTTCTCATGGAGTATGTAACAAGATTCAGAGCTGCGGACCGAATGCCGTTTGAAGTAAAAGAATTCAGCTGAGGGGCCACTACACAAACGCACTAAGGGCTCCCACATACTTGGGCATACTGTGAGCCGCATGGACCGTCCACAGACATTTTACTAAGTCGAGCGTACCAATTGCCTACATTTCCTCTAACAAATTCTTATTTCCTACTCTTTCTGCCAGTCCCTCTGGCAGAAAGAGTAGGATGTAGAAAGTGGGGGAATGGATAGTAGCCTGTTTGATGAGCTAGTTGAGTGTCTAGAGCCGTTTCTTTTCCAGCAGGCACCCTCTGCAAACCTGTCAGGCCGGTGCAGAGAGGGGCTGTGATGCTGGACACCCTGGCGACCGCCTGTTTGGAGCAGCTCACTGTATCAACTCGGTGTCACATATAAAACAGTTCGATGTGAGGACTTCTTCCCACCGAGCAGTTTATGTTGTGACACCGTGAATGCAGAATGTGAGCTCTGCGCATCTGTCCACACGAATCCCACAAGACAGGACAGGTACTTTAGTGCCTCAAGAATGCAAAGCCTTTATTGCTTTAGCCATATAAACATAGAGCTCATCCCCTGTCCCAATCTTTACAAAACAATAGTTCAGCTGAGCGACACAAAAGTACAATTTAAGTTCCCTAAGGATTCAGGTTATACGTGATGACCTGAAGAGCTAGGACGGTGTATACCAGATGTCTCTGAAGATATCCAATCAGTTTTACATCATACAAAATAAATCAAGTAAATTAAAACTGAGTAGTTATGAGATATTTTTTCAATAGCATCCGTTAACAGAAAGAAAAAGCCTGAGCTGTAGTCAGAGGCCCCTAGTGGACACAGAGCATTAAGTGTTAGTCCCCCCACCCCATCCTAATGTTAGTAGCAGACTGGGAGCCGGCAGAGAGCAAAAAGCAGATGCACGGGGGCACTCTCCTACCATGGGGTTGGCGCTCAGTCTAGTGTATCCCGAGTTCATCTCCTTTACCTCAGGCACCAGGGGTTGGAGTAATGAGTAGGAGGAGGATGGGGTGGCACTAGAGGGAGGGACGTGTTTGTTGGTTGAAGAGCTCCTCATACTTGGCTGGCTGCTCTGAGAAGACACTGGGCTGGGGCGGCCCTGCTGGTGCACAGAAACAGAAACGCCTCTGATAATAAACCCGTACTGGTAATTCTATGGATGGGTCTTCTGGCGACGGAACTGGGGTGTGTTACATACCTGGTGAGGGTCCGGCACTGGCTGGCCGGCCACACCAGCACCCTGCCCACCCTGGGACATGGCTGCGACACAGTGGGAAGGTAAAGGTTCCTGCTGGTTGTGTCCTCCGTGTTGTGGTTGCATCATAGAGTTAGCACTGTTCTGCTGCTGCTGCTGCTGACGGCGCGGGGTCACAGAGAAATTGGAACGCCGACCGCCAGTCTGGATTGAAGACCAGCAAAGAAACAGAAAAGAACAGAACTTTTATATACCTCCGTCATCCACAGCACACCATTCATGCAGGCAGATCAGAGTGTGAGCTTTTAGAAGTGACAGATGAAGGTGACTGTTCAGTTCTCTGCCTCCACACTCAGCTTCTCATGCTCCCCACAGTTTATGTCTCCCAGACTAATTACTGCTCAGTGGCCTGCTTACTTTAAATCCACAAATATGAGATGAAGTTATCAAAATGCACATACACACAAACACACCCACTCACACAGACCTTTACAAACTCTCCTGTTAAACTTAAGGCTTAATAGATACAGAATCTGACTGAGATGGGAAACTTCTGTCCTCGAGTGTCGGTGCCCTGTAAGCTTTAGATGTGTCCAACACAGAACCCTGCTAATAATGCTGTCATTCAAGTCAGACACATCTAAAGCCTGCAGAACATCGGACCTTGAGGCTTGGAGCTGGCCACCCCTGCTTTAAGGTCACTTTATGACCATACTAGGTAGTTTCTATGAACACAAAATAATAGTAAATAAGTTATTTACTATTATTTTGTGTTCATAGAACTTCCTAGGATGGTCACTGAATCAACTTTTTTGACTTGCAACACTGACAACATTGGGATTTAGGTAGTCTTTAATTTAACTGATCACTTTCTCCCTAAACAGTAAATAAAATCTGGAAATATATTTAAGAATCATTAAGTTCTGGACCAGCTGGTCTTCCAGCCCAGACACCAACAAAGAACTGATCCCTGATAGACAATCAGGGATCAGTCTAACTGGTTTTAACATTATACACTTTAAAAAGTGCACTGATTTTGAAGGAAAAAACAAAACACTGCACTATTTTAATTACCTTATCTCCACTTTACCAGCTAAACAAGGTAAATAAGTAATAGTTAAACTTTGTTAACATTTTACCACACCCTAGTTAATAGATGCTGTGTTAGACAACAAACTTATGAACACGCCATCCAATACAGACCATCAGTTCTGAGTCAAACCTCCATTGGTCTTTACTGAAAATGCTAATAGTGAACACTGCTGGTCTGGATGCATCAGACTAAACAGCATTCACACTGAAACTCTTCATAAGATTCTTAATATTATTAAGAATATTATTTTAAAAGATATTAAAAGTTCTATAATCATGCTTTTTAAGCCTTCCAAGAGTCTTCCATATATATATATATATATATATATATATATATATATATATATATATATATATATATATATATATATATGGGGCAGGGGGGCACGGTTGGAGGGAATCAAAATTAAATAATGCAGGACCGAGCCTGACTCTCTCAAATGCCTCGCAGTAAAATGGCAGCTCGACATCGTCGAAGACTAACCGTTATTAATTAAATAAACCGATCTCACAGCAACTTTAAGAGCCTTATATCAGAACATTTACTCACGTCTATCAACTGCAGTCACATCTGCGCAATCGGCAGGTTCGGCGTCTGCTTCAGGGAACGCCAAAGTTCTAGTCTTTTCCCCCCTTGGAATCATATTTTGTTTGCGTTTTTTTCACTAGATCTAGATTCATTGTTTCGTATGGAGATGCTTACAGCAGTTAGCTGCTTTTTTGTTTTAACCCCTGCTGCGCATGCGCAGTACGTACTTCTGTTAAAATCGTAAACACAAAAGGCTTTATTTACTAACAAATTGAGCAAAAAAAAAAAAGCATAAAACACCAAAACAATAACTAATACGCCAACAGGACGTGACAATCTTTCATAAAAACTTTATTTGCAACCAGAGTGAGCTACTGACTTATACATGGGGTACACCATGGACAGGTCACCAGTCCATCACAGGTCATCTTTGATTTATGTCATACTTGGATGCCAGATAAACTGAAGGTCACCTAACTAAAGGTTTTTAGAAATGCGGATTAACATAAAAAAATAAAAGCATACATAAAAACCAGCTTCAGGTATAACTTTATTAGGACTGTTTAAAGCAGAAGTTGGTTACTTTTGTATAAATGTATTTTTTACATATTTATTAAAACTGTCCTGACAGTAAAATATATGGGGAAAAGAAAAATCAAGCTCCTCTGGCTCCACCCAGTGGCCCTACAGCAACTTGCAGAACCACACTGCTCCCGGTCAGAAACAACCAATCAGAGCCAGGACGAATGTCGGGCTCTGACTGGTTGTTAGCAGAGTCAATAACTCTTGTTCTCCTCACAACCCTCCTCCGCACAGCGCTACTGTCATTCAAGCTCAAGACTGCAAGCACCTGCTCAGAAAACAAAGACAAGTGAATATTGGAGCAGCAGGACAGCCTCCTTTGTGGGGGAGGAGCTGTTAAGAGAGAGCTGTAGCGCAACAGAGAGCAGGGGGAGGGACCTGTAAGGCTTGTTCAAAGTCCATGGTTTTCTCATAACTCCCTACTGCAGCTTTAAGGGTCCCAGTTGGTGTGAAGCTAACAATTTGGTTAAAAACAATTATTTCTTGATGTAGAATCATTTTTACTAAATAAATGTTATCAGACTGAAGTTGTTTTTTGTATTTGGTCTTAGATAATGCTACTGCAATTGACGTGACGTCGCCTGTCAATCAATCTTGGAGGCTCGTCAGTAACTGATCAATCAAAGATCTCAAATTGTGCTAAAGTGAAACGCCTCCGCAGAAGCTCCCCTCCAACCACATTCTGGGATATATATATATATATATATATATATATATATATATATATATATATATATATATATATATATATATATATATATATATATACAGTGTTGGGGAGTAACGGATTACATGTATGTTACGTAATTTAATTACAAAAAAAGAGTAACTGTAATTCGTTACAGTTACAATGAGAAAATATGTAATTCAGTTACAGTTACTTCCGAAAATATTAAGAATTACAAATTTAGTTACATTTTTTTAAAAATATAAAGAAAAACCTTTGCGAAATATGTAATGATATTTTTATTGCTTCGCGCCCTGTATCGCCGTTTCCCGCTACGGCTCCTTGTCTCTATCACTCTGATGATCCATCCTGTGCTGGTGGAGCCTTCTGAAAGAACAGCAAGCGAGCGGACGTTTCACGGTTTTATTTCAGCTCAAGCAGCGCATCAAAAATGACAGCCTTCAAGCTTGTTGACAGCCACCTCTTGTTATTCACACACAACAATAAACCGTGAGAGCCGACGTGTGTTGTGAAACTGCAAAACTTTGTCTTAAGCGGAAAATCAAACGCGCGTCTACACAGCTCAGCGTTCACAGTGTTGCGTTCGTGAGCGTAGGAAAGCTATGGTGCATTCAGGAGCATGGGACATTTCAGTTTTACAACGAAAAAGGCAGAAACGGAACAGAACTTAACTCATACAATAATTTATTTATCCAGAAACAGTGTGGGCTTTCTTACAATACTGAATGCTCCATAATTGTATTTCTGTTATTTTTGATTATGCACATCTGCTAGCTTTTTATTCTAAAAAATCTATATTATTACAGCAGCAAATTATCAAAGTTTTTCAAAGCCTGTTTAACAGCTCCAAATGGGGCTTCAGATCATACAGCAACAATTGTGCTGTCATTGTTTTACAGGGCAGAATTTGCATTTGCTGACTCTTGTCCTTTAACTACTGATGAATATACAGGAATAGAGTCATACAAGTGTCAATTCCCAATTCCGCTTTTTTAAGGTTCACATTCAGTTCTCAAAAATTAAATGTTGAACATGGGTCAATACTCATTAAAACCTTAAAGTAATCAAAAAGTAATCAAAAGTAATTAGTTACATTACTTTTTAAAAGTAATCGAAAAAGTTACACTACAATTACATTTTAAACAAAGTAACTTGTAACTGTAACGGATTACATTTTTAAAGTAACTTACCCAACACTGTATATATATATATATATATATATATATATATATATATATATATATATATATATATATATATATATATATATATATATATATATATACAGGGGTTGGACAATGAAACTGAAACACCTGGTTTTAGACCACAATAATTTATTAGTATGGTGTAGGGCCTCCTTTTGTGGCCAATACAGCGTCAATTCGTCTTGGGAATGACATATACAAGTCCTGCACAGTGGTCAGAGGGATTTTAAGCCATTCTTCTTGCAGAATAATGGCCAGGTCACGACGTGATGCTGGTGGAGGAAAATGTTTCCTGACGCGCTCCTCCAAAACACCCCAAAGTGGCTCAATAATATTTAGATCTGGTGACTGTGCAGGCCATGGGAGATGTTCAACTTCACTTTCATGTTCATCAAACCAATCTTTCACTAGTCTTGCTGTGTGTATTGGTGCATTGTCATCCTGATACACGGCACCTCCTTCAGGATACAATGTTTGAACCATTGGATGCACATGGTCCTCCAGAATGGTTCGGTAGTCCTTGGCAGTGACGCGCCCATCTAGCACAAGTATGGGGCCAAGGGAATGCCATGATATGGCAGCCCAAACCATCACTGATCCACCCCCATGCTTCACTCTGGGCATGCAACAGTCTGGGTGGTACGCTTCTTTGGGGCTTCTCCACACCGTAACTCTCCCGGATGTGGGGAAAACAGTAAAGGTGGACTCATCAGAGTACAATACATGTTTCAAATTGTCCACAGCCCAAGATTTGCGCTCCTTGCACCATTGAAACCGACGTTTGGCATTGGCACGAGTGACCAAAGGTTTGGCTATAGCAGCCCGGCCATGGATATTGACCCTGTGGAGCTCCCGACGGACAGTTTTGGTGGAAACAGGAGAGTTGAGGTGCACATTTAATTCTGCCGTGATTTGGGGAGCCGTGGTTTTATGTTTTTTGGATACAATCCGGGTTAGCACCTGAACATCCCTTTCAGACAGCTTCCTCTTGCGTCCACAGTTAATCCTGTTGGATGTGGTTCGTCCTTCTTGGTGGTATGCTGACATTACCCTGGATACCGTGGCTCTTGATACATGACAAAGACTTGCTGTCTTGGTCACAGATGCGCCAGCAAGACGTGCACCAACAATTTGTCCTCTTTTGAACTCTGGTATGTCACCCATAATGTTGTGTGCATTGCAATATTCTGAGCAAAACCGTGCTCTTACCCTGCTAATTGGACCCTCACACTCTGCTCTTATTGGTTCAATGTGCAATTAATGAAGATTGGCCACCAGGCTGGTCCAATTTAGCCATGAAACCTCCCACACTAAAATGACAGGTGTTTCAGTTTCATTGTCCAACCCCTGGTTATATATAACCAGGGGTATATATATATATATATATATATATATATATATATATATATATATATATATATATATATATATATATATATATATATATATATATATATATATATATATATATAACTTTTTCAGTGGGGAGAGTACGATTCAAACACATTATCCCAAATGTTTAGAGGATGTTTATTCCTTTCCCAAGACCTAAAAGGAGTCTAGAAAAATTGATGGATATGCGGATGACCGACCTCACGAGGAGCTGAACACAACAGTGATTGATAGGGAACTACCGCCTGTTTGTCTGTGTGAAGGCAACTCAATTTTTGTTCAGAATTGTAACCCCATCACTCCAAATGTATCATTTTTGATACACATATTTCTGAGACCTCTACCTCTTCAACAAAATCTGTATTTTTTCTAAACATACAATTTACAACGTACAAATGAATATATTTTACACATCCTATATAAAAATGCAGAAAACAAGAGGAAATGTTTTTTTTGTATGCCGTATCAATTACGATACAAAGAGATTTGAAAGTCAGACATATTTTTTTAAAGGAACCAAAAAAGGTTTTCTTTTTTTTTTTATGTTAAGTTTCCTCACAATTACCTTTATCAGGTAGGCAGTTAAATGAATAGGTAATGCTTCATGCTTGTACTGCTGTGTTTTGGATATTTGTTTGTCGCATAATTTGAATCTTTGGCTACGTTCACACTGCAAGTCTTGATGCTCAATTCCGATCTGTCTGGTTCAAGACCGCAAAGTAACCCGCCTGCGCAGATCACAGGAGATGTCACAGAGCAGTGCACTGTTTACGGAAGTAATGGTGAATGTAATTGTTTCTAGAAGTGTTCAATAAAGTTTTGTTAAAAAACCCTAAAAAAAAAGCAAACCCAGATACCAGCTGGCATCTCTCCTTGTTATTATTACAAAGCTGTTGATCAATGGGAGCCGACAATATTAAGACCACATCATAGCAAGAAGTAAGGTAAGAGCACAGCTATTGATGGTCTTTTATAGCACGCTAACTGCTACTGCTGTGTGTGGATTTATAGCGAGAGACAGGAGAGTGACGTGAAAGACGGATCAATGCAACATGAGCTTTCAGACTGCGGACGCTTTAAAAAATATCCCATACGTGTCCGAATTAGTACCACACATGGTAGTTCACACTGCCATGAAAAAGACGGCTGTGGCTCGCATATGAGCAAAAAGATCAGATTTGGGTTGCATTTCCCTGCAGTGTGAACGTAGCCTTTGCCAGCTATAAGTTAGCAGAACTCAGATTTTGCACAGTGTTTAATAGGTAGTGTAAAGTCAAACTTACATTGCTAATACAATGGCAGCATGAAAACATCTACTGTAGTGTGCAGTAACTATTTTAAGTTACTAATATATTTTTTAGGTTGGGTATAATACGTTTGGTATTTAAACTTGGAGTTAAATGTTGATTTTTCCGTGGTTACCTTGAAATAACTTCACTGACACTATTTATAACTTGTATGTACATTTCCCCCATCTTTTTTAGCTTAATGTTGGTAGATAAGGCAAAAATGTCTCTAGTAACACTGTGAGCTTCACTATCACCACCATTACGTCTTTGTTGTCAGGGGTCAGTTCAGCATGGGGTACACTTCCACATGGATGGAGTGATCTTACAGTTGCCGTTACATCAGTTAAGGATTTATGTATTTATACAAGTTTAGAAAAAAATGCAGAGGATGTTGTACACGGAAAGCACCTAAACATCAACTGCGAAAGAAAAGTGAAAATATGTATGACTGTTAGCGTTTGTTACTCTCATTGGCTCTGTCATTTAATATGCACTTTATTGTCACTTCCAAAACAAGTGAGATACACAACAAAGTTTTTTCATCAACTCTGAACTGTGTATGATTGCCTACCCCTGATGCTTAAGATCTCACAGCTGAATCTCCAGAAGCATACAATTTGACCACAATATACTAAACAATCTTGTATAACTTAAGTTTTTGAAACTTTGAGACTGGTCTTGAGTCTGTGTGAGGCCTCAGAGCGGCTCTGTCCTATGCTAAGCGCCCCAGCCTTATAGTACAAGATCCTAGCAGGAGATAGAAATACGTCTGAAAGGGAACTAGGATCATTTTGTTCATAGGCTTTTTACCCCAGTATAGTTCAACCACAACATCCAGAAAAGTAATTCATCTGAATGTGTTAACTATTAAAATGGCAGGAGTGTAGCAACACAGTAACAGATTGCAGCATAAAGGAAATGCTGATTTTGGGTTCTATAATGTCCATGTGAGAAATGGGAAGAATTTCCATCTGCTGCAGTTTTATCTGAGGTCAGCGTTTGAGAACTTTTGGTGAATGAAATGTTGGTAGTGCCAATCATATGTAGAACTCCAGTAAAAGTTAACCTTTCCTCACAGCTCCAAGCCTTTCAGCTGACTCTGCCTCTCACACATGCTCACTCACGCTCACACCAACCTGGTTTTTGGCCGCGGCGCTGCAGCGGTGCTGGGCCAGGTCCAGCATGGTTCGGTAGCTCTTAAAGCAGGACGGGCAGTTGAACCGGTTCTTATGAACCAATCCCACACATAAGCGCGCACACACACACACACACACACAAACAAACAACCAAAAACAAACACAAACATAGAAGTTTGGATTACTACACTTGTGCAGAAAATCTGCTGAACTATTTTCCAATCTTTCAGTTTTAAACCTCTCCCTGAAAAAAGCCTAAACTGGGTCTAAACAGACCTACACTCAGTGGGTCTGTTCTTCCCGACTAGGAAGCTGGTGAAAACTAAAGCTGGGAAGCCGACAGAGAGTCAAGGAAAAACATGTCACATTAGGTTACATACACACATTTAAAAGGAGAATAACACTAAATTTTTTGACATCCATGTACATCAACATCCACGCATGCAAGTTCTTCTACCATCTTTTTCATATCCAAAAATGAGGCTCTAAGTAGCCTTACCAAGGCAACTCAGGGAAAACAGCATTTTCCAGACATGTGATCAATAGCTTGACTGTAAAACACTAAATTCTTCAGCTAGTATTGAACAGAAAACACTCCTCTGAGTTACAGCCTACTTTAATAAGTTTCACTTTTTCCAATCTAATCAAGCCCCAAACGTACAGCAAATGTCTATTCTATGATCAAAAAGCATTTTGTATAAAACACAAATACTGAAGCATATTTACAGGCAGATTTCAACAACAGCAAGTCAGAGAAATGTTGGACAGCATGGAGAATGTAAAATAACTCTGAGTCAGGTTAAATTTTGTTATTTAGAGCATAGATATCAATACAATTAAATATCTTCATAAATATAAATATTTCAGTAATTCAAATAAAAACTCAGAAGTTTGTCATATATTATTTAGATTCATTACAGTCTGTATTTTTCATTAACTCTTTCCTTTCACTCAATTTTCCTTTAATGTGATTGGAAACAACACTCTGAATATCCTGCTTCTTAACAATGATCGTTATTGGCTGACTCTTCTTGTGTGCAGGGAGGTATTGATGGTCTGCTGGACAACTGTCGAGTCAGCAGCTTTCTCCATGATTGTGTTGGCCAAAATATGGCCATGACAAAAATGATTGGACTGAACTTCTAGTCAGTGCCTTTATAGTGCCATAATAACCACGTTAAGAGCTTTTATCCAACAAATCTCTTTCACCTAGCCACACCCACAAATTTTACACAATCATTCATCAAGACTTTCACTGGTAGGCAAATTGTGGTTAAGTGCCTGGCCTATAGGCACAAAGTCAAGTTTCAGAGGTAAGCTGGAATCAAACTTATCTCTGAAATTTCTTTGTAAAAATCTTTTTTTTTTTTTAATTTAATATTCTAGTCTTCTGAGAAACATAAATGCGAGTTTATTTTTGCTATAAGCCAGAATCCTCAAAATCCACTGAAATAATTTAAACCCCACTGTGTGTAATGAATCCATATTATAACTGACTTTCACTCTGAGTTGAATTACTGAGATAAAGTAACTTTTCAATGAGATTCTGACTGAGCTGCATCTATAATAGTGTCTAATGACACAACGTAGTGAAGAACTTAGAAACCACAACCTTTTAGCCCTTTGACAAGAGTCTCCCTAGTTTGCAAATATCTCATTTGCTGTGACATTAAGATCTGCGGTTGGAAACGGCATTGCATGTTCATCTACTAAACCAAATTCAAGATAAATTTACTCTACTCTGGATTTTGGAAATTGAGAGTTATTTACTCAGTTTTTGATTTGCAACTTGGTGAAATGCTTCAGTTCAATTTACTCCAGAAATATTTAGGCTTCATCGTTTTACATCACATTCACAACTAGAACATTTGGCCAATTCCCAGCATTCTTTAGAATTTTCCAGTCTTAAAATTACAATAAATCTTACGCATACTAATCATCAGATCTTTATAGAGAGAAACAATCAGTCTTTTGCAGATATTTCTAATTTTTAAAGGTGCATAGCCACGTTATTTGACATTTTTAAATTTATACGATACAAAGTTTTTATGAAAGATTATCACATCCTGTTGACATATTAGTTGTTATTTTGCCATTTTATGGCTTGTTTTTGCTCAATTTGTTAGTAAATAAAGCCCTTTGAGTATATTTATAATAACAGCGGAAGTATGACACTGGGCGTGCGCAGCAGGGGATAAACTAGGAAGAAGCTAAGGGCTATTAGCATCTCCCAACGAAGTGAGGAAACAGAGAAGAAAGGTCCAAGATCCAGTGGGAAAAAAAACGTAAAAAACATTTGATTTCAAGAGGGAAAGACTGAAACGTCGCTGGGAATACAGTATGAGCGTTGGTGTTCAAAGAAGTGGAAGCTAAAGCTGCCGAGTATCAGATATGACTGCAAGAGTTGTTTGACGTGAGTCATCGTCCTTAATAACACTGTGATAACAGTAATAACAATGCTCTTCTTAACCTCTACAGTCTGAAGGAAAAACAACATTATAAATACATAGATAGATTGATTGGTTCTTACCTTGGTGCTGTGTCCCTGTTTGCGTTTATGAACGGGAATTTTCTTTCTCCATGATGTTCTGATATGAGGCTCTTAGAGTGGCTGTAAATCGCTTTATTTAATTAATAATGGTTGGTCTTCGATCACACTGACCCAACGCTTTAAGGTGAGGCTTTTCAGAGGGTTAGGCTCGGTCCGGCATTATTTAATTTTGATTTATATGTCACCACATGAGTTCTGCGGTACTGCCAGTAGATGGCGCCACATCTGTCTATATCTGCTGATTGTGCCTGTTGAGGTGGTTATTTTTAGCCTCAAAAAGTACTATCCATACACTATCAGAATGGACGCTTGGTGTATATAATGTTATTTTATCATGATCAAACGGTTTTGGTCTTTTTATAGGCATATAATGTGGCTATATACCTTTAACAGAATCAAACTCTTCAAGCTCAAAATGCAGAAACATTATCTTCTTTGAAAGTTATGTTGGATTTTAAATGTATTATTGGCTGAAAGTAGTGCAGTAATAATGCCTAACAAAATGAACTCTGTGATTTCAAAATACTTAAAAGACAGACAATCCCCTTTTATACAATCTTTTTTTTTAAAAAATAAGAAATCTTTTAATATTTTCAAAGAGGTATTTTAGTGTATGAATGGTTAAATGTGCAAACAGTTTACCAACAACAGACAACTGTGTTGTTTTAGTCGTTAGAAATCTGCGTGTGATCATCATGAAGGTTTCCAGCCATAAAGCAGGATCACATTAAGTCTAACTCAAAAACATAAAGGTACCAACACGTTTCAACTGATATTCTTCTAAGCGTGACTCCAGAAACGTTAATCAAGCCCTCACCATCAGCAGTGCTACCTTCCAAAGACGTACCTGGTTGGACGCAGCAGCGCTGCAGCGATGCTGTGCCAGCTCCAGCATGGTCCTGTAGCTTTTGCAGCACGATGGACAGTCAAAGCGGTTGGGTCCGTCGTCATGTATCCTCTGATGGTTCCTTAGGTACCGCGCCAGGCGGAAGGCCTTCCCACAGAGATCACACATGTAGCGTTTTTGACCATGGATTCGCATATGGTTGCGTAGAGACATGTAGTTGGTGTAGGGCTTGCTGCAGAAGTCGCACCTGAGCAGAAGTAGTTACAGAGTTATACAGGAATTGCAGAGTTGAATTTACTACCTTTTTTACTACCTCTACAATACTTTTAACAACCAACACAAAATCGAGAAGCAGCCTTTTCTGGGGGAGCGGTGGATTCACAGCACTGACCCATGTCAGTGTCACCCACGACAAAACTTTATCCCATTTACCAGAAGGTGTAACTGTGACTTTGTCTTGATTAAGACCTCGCCCACATAGACATTCCAAACGCATTTCCAGCAGACCCAGGAAATTAGTTTTTTAAGAATATAAACAACAGCGCGCAGGCACACAGCAGATCAGACAGCGGAACCAGTTGGGTCTATAACGTCGATTCAGGTCCTGCCATAGTTATAATTTTTTATACAGATTTTATAGTTAAACAAACTTAAAAGAAAAAGCCAGCATCAATAGAAAAGCCAGAATATATTGTAGGGATGACGAAAAATTTACTACCAAGTCAGGTTCTGTTTGTTACCTTTTACTGATCTTTCTTTGAGCTCATTTCATTTACTACCTTTTACTACCGCGCGGAAACCCTGAGTTAAGAGGTTAGAGCAAACCCAAAAAAAAATAGCACTGTGTAAAAACTGAAAGAGCCTTAAACGCTCACTTGAAGTCTCCAGTTTTGTGGGTGAGCTTGTGGTTGAGGAGCGAGCTAGCGTGCTTGTAGGCGCAGTTACACAGGTCACAGACGTACGGCCTCTCGTCTGATTCCATGTCGTCCGAGGCTGTTGTCGTTGCCGGCGGAGGTGGAGGCGCCGGTGCTCGGGACTCCATGGAGAGACTGGAGCCAGAAAGTGACGCTGAGGAGAGACTGGAGCCAGAAAGGGCTGCAGAGGACGGAGGCAGCTGATCACACCAGCTGATGGTGGAACTTGGCTGTAAAAGAAGGCACAAACGCATTAGAGACTCAAAACTACAAAGACTTGCATCTTCCCATTGGGTTGCGCTCAGGGACGACTGTGGGTCAATAGTTATGGGTGTGGGTTTAAATCCAGCTTCTTCCTGCCACATGTCAATCTGCCCTTGCGCAGGGCACTTAAACCCAAGTTGTCTGCTGATATGCGCAGCAATGTATGAATGTGAAGCGTTTCAAGTGGTCCCTATGAATATAAATTCAGACCGTTTGTGTAATAATGAGCAGTGGTGGCCACAGCTAACCAAAAACTTAGCTTCACAAACTCATATTAAACAAACAAAAATGTCAGCTTCACTACCGTTAAACCGCTGATAAATAAGGAAAAAGAAGCTAATGCTAGCCTAAGTGTGAGATGAGGGGAAGGGTGGAGGTTAAGCGGGGGACTGCGGTCAGAACGAGGGGAAGAGACACGCTGAAACATGTCATGATCAAGTGATGTTAGCAGCATCATGGTTGATATAGGCTAACGTTCACAGCAGTAACAAACGCTAAGCAGTCTCGAGCAACGCTCTCAATGCTCGTGATTTCAACTCCTGAGTCTGACTCGCCACGGGGTGACGGGCGTGTGTCTGACTGAGATGCTTAAGACAAAAATTCCAGAAATAAACAAATTCACATGAAAATATAAAAAAAAACTGCAGTTACATTAAAGTAACACCCAAAGTCCAGTATATACAGTTTATCTGCAAAAACAGCCAATTTTTGGGTGAGTTACACTTTAAACGTCTATAATAATGTTGGGTTTTGCTTAGATTCACTAGTTATTTGTGTTAAATAGATTTTGTCAGCAAAACAAATATTGCAATATTGTGCACTTCTACATTTCAAGATGCGTGGGAAAGAAAAGTTAGGGAGGTTTAATTGATCCTACGAAGCAAATATGCTGCAACAGTCCGTTTCTGCATGCAGATGCCTCTGTCCAATAACCAGAACAATCCTACTTTGTTGATTCTTACTGATAGAGCAAAGAACTGCTGTGTTACCTTGGGCTGTATTTAAAAGTATTATTTCTGACATAAAGAGAGGAACTATCAATGTGTAGGTGAATGTGAGAAGTGCTTGTTGTAACCCTACGTAAGAAAATGTTCAAAAGGTACAGTGCAACATATCAAATTAAGACAGAGGGTGAAAATGACACTACTTTGTTGTTTTTAACCCCGCCTTATATTCTAAGTTAACACTCTAGATACGAACATGTTCTGCTCTGCAGTACATTTCACAGGGAAGACTGGTATCATTCATGGATAGTCATTTAAAGGGTCATAGAATAACGTTTGCATAAACAACAATATGTTGGAGGTTGCAGCTGTTTTTGAAAACAATAAAAAAAATACACTTTGCTCATCATCTTGATCTGGTAAGCTGTTACTTTCAGCCTCTGTATTTAAACAGAATGAAGACAGGTCCTGCAGGGTTTTAACTGGCCGTCATCTTTCAACAGCGCCCTACCTCAACAAACATGAAATATCCATTTTAAGAACACAGTGATGGATTACCGGTGATCTATAGACCGAGCTGCGGTAACTGCTTAAAGTTATAATAACCAGCGTGGACAGCACGGAAGGTGCTGTGGTGAGTGGGGCTGGGCTTGTCCCCAAAACAAAGCCTGCTCACGCCTCAATACAACCGTGGGCCGGCCCTGGCCTCAGCGTGGCCACACTCCGGCCATCAATGAACCAGTATAAACACCCTCCTGGGACCGTCTTCCGCTAGCGACTCCTGCCGAGCAGCTTGGTCCTGTTTACTTTGCGCTAGCCATGTTGGAGTTCAGCAGAGCCCCACTACAGCTCCAGTTGGACAACTGAACTCTTAGAACAGCGTCTAGCATTTCGCTTAAGCAAAGGAGCACACTGCCCTGTTCTACATACTTAACGGTATATGTTTAAGGAAACCTAGTATATCACAAATTAGCTTCGGCTATGCTACAAGTCGCTCTGATGCGTTATGTCAAAGCTGTCATCATTTCGAGCCTATTCGCAGCACTGTCGTGGCGTCGCGCTTCGGGGTTCATATGCATATATATGTATACAACAGAGTTTGAGGAAGACTGCAGAAAATGGCTAGCCTGTTTGCTAGCACAGAGCAGCTAATGGTCAAACTAGGCCAGGAGGCGTTCAGCATGACGGTTGCTAGGCTAGCCGGATGCTCACAAGCCTACTGCTGCACAGCTGCAGCAGCGAGAAGCCGAGTGTTGCAAAGGCTGCATTCCAGGGCCATAAGTAGGAGGCAGAACAAATGCTTCAGTCACTACTGGGCAAACAGAGCGAGTCTCCGCCGCCGCTGGCTGCATGTTTGCGGCTTGGGTTCGCTAGCTAACGGTGGTGGGAACAACTGGCTTTCTTACTCCGGAATCGTTCGGGTCCTTTTTCCAGAACAATTGAGAGCAGTGACCGAAAGACTCTGTCGACGAAACGTAGTTCACTCCGTTTCTGTCCTGAAAATCTCCATGTGTGCTGCCCGTATTTGTCCTGGCGTACATCGTCGGTTTGGAAGATTTTTTTTCACTTTTCTTGCTGAAAAGATACAGGGCCGCTTTGTTGGGCTCTTCTTCCGAAAAGCAAAATATTTCCTCTGTGAAATGAGCATTTTGGCGGCGGACACATCAAAATCTCTAAAATATTACTGCCATCTATAGGATTGGAGGATCACAACACGTACCGAAACCGCTACCCGAGGCTGGAGTTGACGGTGTGTAATAATAATAATAATAATAATAATAATAATCCATTCAACCAGCCCACCCTCACAGTTTTCTCAAAACATTCTTGAATAAATATTCTAAAGCCAATGTACCCAAAGCTATGCTTGCTTTTTTTATGGGAGACTTTGTGTCAGACTTTCAAAGAACCACCAGCCCAGTTTGTGGTCTTGCACATGTTTCTAAACACGCTACTGGTAATTCTTAGTTGCACACTGAATGTCTGTTTGGAAATCCATGCAGACCACACAGTTCTGTAACTTGAAGGTCTAAAATTGCCATCTGATGGCATGTGTTTGGGTGATTAATTCATGCAACAGCACAGTAATCTATCACCTGTAAAGGGATTGCTATCTGACTTTTTAACTCAGATCTGATTTTTATTAGATCTAAGGACTAGGTCATTGCAATCAATTAATTTCATAGAAGAAAAAAACAAAAGTGTGGAAACCTGTCTTGTGTCAGTGTGCCTTATGTAATCTGTGTGCATCCTGAGCCAGTGTCTGTCTCATCTAAAATTTAATAATGATAACACAAAATGACAATAAAGGTCCTTGATTCTTATGCAGGATAAAATGTGTAGGTACTTTGTTTCTAACTATAATAAAACAATAAATTATTGTATATATATTTAGGTTTATAAAACATTCAACCTGATCAATAAACAAAAACCATCAACATCAGATTAAAAGCCAATGAGGTGGGACCATTATAAAATCTAGGGAAAGTATAATCTCCTAAACTTTGATAGTTTTTAAACTTTATTCCTTCCTGTCTTACTTTTGAGGTCATTTGCCACCTGATTTTATAGCCGACAAAAGTAGAAGTCATAAAAAGGAGTACAGTTAATGGAAACTAATTCAGCAACATGTAAAACATCTTTTGGACAATCTTTTTAATTTAAATGACCCGAGAATTGGAATCACGTACCCCAAGAAATGGAGTTTTCCCCTTTGGATGACATACAGAATTGTATTTCTGTGTCTCCACTTACTAAGCTATGAGTCGATTTATCCAAAATATTCATGACTGGATTGGTACAGCTTAATGCAGAAAAGACCAAACTAATTGTTTTTGGTCCCTTAGATACAAAGTTAGAAATCAGGATACAACTAGACACAACACAACTAAAACCATGTGCAGGGATATAAGGACAAGTGTGATATGATCTATTTCATTGTTTTAGGCTGGACTCTGGCACCACCATATTTGATGAGCTGCAGCTATCTGATTGTTGTTTTTTCTGAAAAAAAAAAAAAAACCTCGAGGGCTGTTTCACTATACCAAGACAGAGGATTAAGACGGGATTTTCCTGATATCCTGTCTGAATTTTTACAGTAAAATACTGGCTGCAGGGTTCCCAGCAATTTATTGTTATTTCACAGTACTATTACTGTCATCAAATTTACAGTATGTTACTGTTTGGTGATTACAGTGTATTAATGTATTATTTCACAGTTACAGTAGGTTACTGGCAGCTAGGGTGCCAGTGATTTACTGCTTCTTACCTTTTTTGATGTTTTTTTTTACTGTTGTAATCCAGTATACTAACAATTTTATATTTCACAGTCTGTTTTTTTTTACATAGATTTAATTTTTTTGTTATTCATACTAATAGTGCCATATGAGTTATAACCTTCATGCAGCAACATAATCTAAATGAATGCACTTGAAAATGTAAGATCAAAATGTGATCATTCATTCAACAAATGAAGCACCACCAGAAACATCTGTCATTACAAACAAATATTAGCTTTTGATTTTACAACAAGAAAAGCCTTGCTAAAAAGAAATGTCTATTTGGTTTGTTCAAAATATTATCCGTATTTGTCTTTTCCATTTTGAAACTCAAGGTCCACAGATGAAAACACTCTTGTACGCCAATAAATTCTCTCGAAAAAAAGAAAAACAACACAGTAGTGTGAGATTAGCATTTGGACAGAAATAAAATATTGTTATTTGATGTAAAAAAAATTAAATTAATTCAGTTTTTAAACGCATTTACTGAAAAATCAAAGGTTTTGCAACATTTCAATAAATTCATTCTATTGTGTCTTACAAATGTGAATACAGCAGCTCAATCACTAGCACATACCTGAAAAGGGAACATTTTCTAAGCAAACATAATACCTTTTTAACTGACGATAAACTTGTTAAAATTTGTAAGAATCTATAGCCACAAGTGACCATTAGCTTTTCAGCTGACTTACCACTGCAAGTTTAGCATTAATCTAATAGAAATGTAAGAAAAGGTTTTGGACAACTCAACTGACTAAAGTTATCACATATTAAACATTAAATGTATGTTAGGAAAATAATATGCGTTTTATGAGTGTAAACCTTTCACTTTGTGTAAACATATCTGATTACCAAACTACAACGTTAGCAAGCTGTTTCTAGAGAAGTTCTTTCCACATTTAAGTATAACAGTGGCTTTTAAAAATTGCTTAAACCATAAATTTAATTTAGCTCAAACTATCCAAGTAATTTTAAATGTAAAATAATTAATGCTATTAGTTCTCCAACCACACAATAACGGGAATTAAGAAACCCCAGATTAGAAATTGAATGTCAAGTTAAAATAAAATCTTAATCTTAAAATATTAAAGAACATTGCAAGATGCCTGTACAAATTCTGCTATTGCAAGATGGATTAAATTATTTTGAATTTACCCAGGGATGCATTCAGAAAGTGTAGATTTATCTGGACATCCCTTGAAAAGTAAAACAATTACTTCCACATGTCACAATCTCTGCTTGAGAAATACGGTAAAATTCTGTTACAGCAGATCCTTCTAACCGTTGAATCGAATATTATTTCTAGAATGCAATACCATTTATAGTATCTAACAGTATTTCCAGGGAAAGAGTAAATATTGTCCATAATGCATTGTATTCTACTGTACGGTAGCGTTTTGATGAAACACTGTTCTGTTTTCACTGGTTTTTTACAGCATTTAGTTACAGTGTATCTGATTAAGCTGTATTATTATAATTCATCTTGATTTTCCACCGTGTCATTTTTGTGCCCGTCAGGTTTCACCCAGGCATGTAATTAATGCACTGTTCCCTCGAAGCTGCGCGCATGCACAATCGCACACTGCCCCTGGATTCAGTGTGCACAGCAAATCTATGCAGCGCAGAAAATAAAATCCAACCTAAACTGTAACCAAAAAAATTATAAGCCAAGTTATTTTGTACCATTTATCAATTCTGGTGAGATGGTGTTCCACGGTCCCCCTCTGTGTGCGCCAGGTGTTGATCGGAGCGCACCACTGATTGATGGGTGGGGCAGACGCCTTTATAGTTGGGCAGGTGGTGGTATGCGCCATTACTCCTGCTACCTGTCAGCTGTTTGTGTGGCTGTGTTTTTGAGATCTGCTTATCTGAGATCGAAAGTGCTGGAAACGTTATCAGCTGCAGTTGGAGTCCTTTGCAGGGCATGGCTTCTGCTGATTTCTGACCAGCCTATACGTGTCAGGCTCTAGTTGACTGGGGGGCGTGGCCCACACCTGCGGCGCGTCTGGAGTCATCAGCATGGGCTTCTTAAGGAGTGCTCAGACAGATGGAAGACGCCAACACTCCATACCGGTTGGTGGCGGTAATGCTCACCTAAACGTTTTTTGCCAACCACCAATAAAAATCAAGAAGAAGAAGAAGAATGGAAGACGCCAGAGTGTTAACCCAGTTGTGTTTGGATTTACTCACCTGTCTTGGCGTCGTGCTTAAGGAACCAGCTCCTAAGAATCCCCGCCGCTCAGATTTTGCTCTGGCATCTCCCCTCATACTCACTTGGTGGTACCAAGCCGGGCGTGAGATTTCCCTTCCTGGATTCAGCTGGTTCACTCACAACTCTCTGGTTCTTCCATCTGTTCCTCCTGTCTGCCGTCAACTGTGGTGGGCTCTGGATCCCTCGCCAGTTTACATCAGTCAGCTCTCCAGTCACTCAGCCACCTGCCACCATCAGCGAGTTACGGTCACAGAGTCCCCGCGTCACTTACTCCTCCCGGATAGGTCTTCCCGACTAAATGGTAAGCGGCGCAGCTTCTGGTATTTTTCCCTGGTTCGATCCTCAGTAACTCAACCTTCGTTCTTCCCCACAGTCGATCCAGCACTGACGTTCAGACCTCGCCTGTACTACACGCCGTGTGTTTCTTCGTTGTCTGAGCCTTTAATAAACATCTTAAAATTGTTTCTGCCTCCGTCTGTATCTGCATGTGGGCCAAACACTTAAAAACAATGACAATACGTTTCTTATTTTGAGTGCATGCCTGAGGACTACAGCAATATATATAAATGGCTTGGCAAATGGCTTGTACAGCCTTCGCTCCTCCACCTCTACCTACTGCCTGCACCAACCTAGGACTAAACTCTCCACTATGGGAGACAAGGCCTTCCAGGCAGTTGCCCCACGTATATGGAATGATCTCCCAGAGACCCTGAGGGCCTCACAAACTGTGGAGGTGTTCAAAAAGCACCTAAAGACATTCCTATTTCAAACCGCCTTTTAATACTTATGATTTCAATTTTGCTTTTATGGTGTTTTATTGCGTTTTTTGTTTTTATTATAATTTGGGAACTGTTTTTAACCCCCTACTATTGTAGCACTTTGAGATTTTATTTGAAATGTAAAGTACATTATAAATAAAATGTATTATTATTTATCAAGTCCGACGACCCCAAAGCGCTTTACACTACAGACAGTCATTCACCCATTCACGCACACGTTCCCCACTCTGACGGTGGTGAGCTACATTGTAGCCATAGCTGCCCTCTAACAGACTGAACAGAAGCAAGGCTCCACAGTATCACATGTTTGTGCTAAATCTCATTGCACAAAATGTAAATAGTAAATGTCAACAAAAATTGAACTCTAAAAGATCTACATGTCTCTCAGTTTTTTCTTAGCAGAAGCCCTACTCTGACATAAAACAGACTATACAGCTCATAAAAAAATTAAATATTTTGGTCCTTTTCATGTAATTGGGTCAAATCAGTTGTATCTAAACTAAGTAATCAAAAATAAATTATTGCTGTAATGTGATTGTTTTAGTAAGCCATGTAACTTGTTATAATCTCAGGTATTGGACAGGCGTAATGTAGCCTCAGTGTGCACGTATGATGTTGCTCACAGAAGTCCAGTGAATGCTCAGACACATGAAAGATTGGGGGAAACATTGCATACACACCTTTTTTTAGATGTATAATGAGTGTAAAGTGTGGTGTTAGAATTCAGCTTTGGGCTCAGTCCCAATACCCATACTACACCCTACGTCCCTCTATGAAGTATGTACTTGTGTAAGTGTGTAGTGTCATTTACTTTTTCTCCTCTCCTTCAGCTCTCTCTCATTTCCTTCTTTCATCAGATGGAAAATTGTTTTCCACATTTTCCATCTGATTGCCACATCTGCTCGTCCTGCCTTGTCCTTTCTCTCCCATTATTCAAACCATTGGTTTTCATCAATCAGAGCATTGTGCTTGAACCAGAGGTTCTGGGTTCAAGACACCTCTAGGTCGCTGAGCAAGAACCTCAACCCCAGATTGTTCGCCAGGCGCCGCACAGTGGCCACCTACTGCTCCCTAAGGGGATGGGTTAAAAGCAGAGAACAAATTTCATTGGAATGTATGTTGCAATGACAATAAAGATGATTATTATTAAGCCTGTGTCTGGCCTGTTTTACCTGCCATTGTAAGTTTTCTTTTCACCCAATAAATATTGTGGTAAAACATTAAATATGTCCAGTTTCTTGCCAAATAGAATCTTCAAATATATATTTAATCTAAAGTTCCCTATATTAAACATTTCTGACTAATTTATTACCTTGTAAGCACAAACCAGTCAGTTGGGTCTATTGCTCACCCTCAATTAATGCACAAGTTAATGCACAAGAAACACTTAGATTTATAGTGTTTATCGATTAATCAATAATGTATCTATAAACTATTCTCTAAGGGGAGCCTTATTGTGAAGTAATACCAATATTATTTACTCACCATGCTGCTCCCGAGTTCCTGTTTGCACATCGGTCCTGCCAACAACCTCAGATCATGTAGAATCCTCAGGTCATCTGAGATGTGCTCACTCAGTATTCCTTAGTTTGAGAACAAATTCTGTGAAAACCTGTGATGTGCAAAAACGATTGGTTTCTCTAAATGCAGAAAGGAAACATTGCTGTTTGCTGCAACTTTGTAGTCTATTTCCTTTTGTTTTCATGTGAATCACTTTTTTTTATCCTGTGTATGAGTAGCGCAACACAAATCAACTTGCCTTATCCTAAAGGTCTGTCTGTTTAAAAGTCAAATCGACTGAGCTTGCAAATCTACCTTAGATTAGAGATCCTATGGATAGAACAATGATTACTGTTTTATAAATGGAAGGTGTGTTTATGTTCTGTTCCTAATTACATTCATTCAGAACTCTAAAAAATATATAATGTTAACAGGATATGACTGAAGTCTAATTCTTCTGTTAATAAACAGATGTTGACTAGAGCTTTGAACCTCAATACATGGGGAGAAATAACAAAAGCTGACTTGCCATGCCAAAACAAGTGGATTTTATTTACACAAGTAAGCAAAAATTAAACTAACACATGTGAATTGCAACAGATTTAAATATAATCATTACATACATAAGTATTCTGTACACTAAACTTACATAGTTTGTGTCGAAACTCAAAAACAAATGAAATGACTCACAGAAACAGCATAAGTGGATCTGTACAACATTTAGAATAGATAAATAAAAATACTATGTCAAAGTACAACTATCAGCATTGAATAAACTTCCTAATGGAAACATTTCAATCTCTGTATGGCCCAACAACATTTGACACCTTTCTAAGATTTAAGAGCCATTTACAACTGAATAAAAGCAGTGAAATGGAAGAAATCACAAGGCGACTAGTTAGTGTAACACAAACAATACTTTAATTTGTTAAAGGATGTAGTGCCTTTTTTGCAGTTTAATTCTGCACTCCTCACTAACAACTGTGCACTGCTTTAATATGTTTAGATAGTTTTTCAAAGTGACAAAGTGAGTATATGTGATTCTAAGTACCGTATTTTATTAACACTGGTTAAGAAGTGATTATTTACAACATAATTCTAAGACGTGGCTGACTTTGTTTTAGACCAGGTCATAAGAACACTATAGTACACATGAGCTTGAAACAATCGGTAAATTATGTTAAATGTTGTATTTACTGTTTTCTAGAATAACTTTTAAAAGCAGAAGAACTTCATCTACAGAACGTTTTCTTGTAAGCAATAGTTTGCTGTTGCTATACGTTAAATTCTGCAAAACCTTGATGTCTAGATGTACTGAATGCATTTTATTCCCACTACAACCATACTGAATAGCATTGTTTTCATTTTAAAGTTTTATGTGCATCCACACATGTTTATGAGCAATTTTCTTTGAAACCTCGTCAGACAGTTGAGATCCCACAAAGTGACAATGTGCTAGTAAGGGGAAGGGCATGAAAGCCATCGGCTGCAAGCCTATGACCCATGTGACAGCAAATCCTATTGACTGTTCTTTAATCTAAAAAAAAACAAAAAATGAGAAACTCCAAATATGGTTTTTGGATGACTGATATTAAACAAGTTATTCCATTGTCCTACTCCTTTTGACACAAATTTGATTGCTAACACAAAAATTAGAAATATGTATGTGCCATGATCTGAATCCAGTCATTCAGGCCTAAAGAGATAAGTACGCTGTCAAGTTTATTTGAGGACCTTCAGATTTTGCTGAGTTCTATCTGTAAATCAGTGAAACAGTTTGGCACATCATCTTCAATATTGGCACCTTTAAATACCTTAATTTTGACACAGGTCTGAAATTACTCTCAGGCTCATTTTTAATATTACAAAAAAGACCTACACTTGAAATCAATACTATATAAATCAAAGGTTTCATGTGTCATGTTTACATCCAGGCGTGCTCAAATAGACAAACTACTGTATTAGAAGAAGAAAAATCTGGAGGCAGTGCTTGAGAATATCTTGAAATACTCACTGTTATGCTTTCACTCAGCAAAGATGTTTTGACTGGTTCATGTCCTATTTTCTAAACTTATATATATATATATATATATATATATATATATATATATATATATATATATATATATATATATATATATATCTTTTGAGCTTGCAATTAATCTCCTTCAGTCTACATGATGCAATCATAGGAAGTTCTGCTGTATGATTAAATCAACTAGAAGGTATAATTTCTATGTTGTTCTCATTAATACATACTTTTCTTTTTCTACAGCCCCTTGTACAGTGGTAGTGCTAACCTGTCATCTACCGCTCTTTCTGTCTAATGTAAAATTATTCAAATGATGATACTTAGTGCAGTTTCAACTGTGAAGAAGTAAGAATAAAGAAATGTTAAAAGATGTTTTCTGAACGCTACCTCACATATGCATCTACACAACACAACTTTGTAATACTGAATAATCTGAAGGACTAATTGATTGTAATCTACTGTAGACAGAATTGACATAGATGGCAGTTGCTCATAGTGTAGTAGAAAAGCTGTTTTGATGAGAAACTACTTAAATTTGATGATAGCACTGTAAACCGTTTCACTATCGATGGCATTTCCAACAAAGATTGTAGCGAACATCAGAAACTGAGGATGTCAGTGAATCAACTACCTCCCCAAAGCAACATATGACTAAAAAAATCAGAATAATCAATATTGTCTTCTGTCTAAACATCATTAAACTGGGGTTAGAAAGTAAAAACTGAAAAGATGTCTTCATAAGGACATTATTGATGTCTAAATGTCTGAAAAGTAGTTGTGATTCATCCAATCTGCTATCCAATCCTGACTTTCAACACGTTTTTTTAGGTCAAAATTTGGATGAGGCATATGAGCTAAAAAGTTCAAAACACATTTTATTGGGTCAAAAAAAGAGAAGAACTGGAAAAATCAGAACAAAGATGTTCATGCCCACCCAGCGTTTGGGGGGTTGGGGGGTGGGGGGGGGGGTTTGCTTGAAACCTTTCCTTTGACTTTCAGATATAGGCGATTAGGAAAATGGTGTCATGGCTAATTACCACCACTACAATCATCCAAATGTGTGTGTGGAGATGTAATGTTTAATTCTTAATCTCTAGGATAGAAGGATTGTGATCAAGAATAGCCAGAATAATTTTGTCCATATATTGCCTCAAACGCAGGTTGATCTCTTCCTGTTCTTTCAGAGCATCAACAAGCTGAAAGAGAAACAAGAGAAAAAACTCAAATGATTTAATTCCAACAAACAAAAAATAAAACCTCTCCATCCATCAGACTAACCTCATCTCTCGAAGCATTGTCAATCTCAGCAGCAAGGCATTGGGCCTTGGTGTGGCAGGAAAAAAGGTTCTTTGCCTCATACAAACTCAGACTGAGAATCTGAGCGTTAAGGTCATCGTTCTGGTCTCTGAGCTTAAAGTTCTCCTGAAAAAGTTCAGAGACAATAGTGTTCTATAATGAATTCTGCATGAAAATTGCAATAAAAAAACTTTTATTCGTATTTTTGTATGTTTTTTGTTAAGCCTGTTTACACCTATATTAACAGGTGTGTTCACTGATTCAAAGGTAAGTAGACAAGCCTCTGTATGACTCTTCACACCTTGTTAGAGATGAGCACTGAAACCCAGTATCAAAACAGCCCCGGGGCCACGTTGGACGGTCCTCGCCGACCGAAAAGCTTTAGCCTTCATGGTTCTCTTAATGGTATTTTTAATGTCATATACAATGTTTTAGGGAGGCTCCAACCCAAACAACATTGTTTTGCCAATCTTCTACACCTTAAGAAACATACACGCCAAGGGGACTGGTGGGAGGGACTACCGTTCTGCTCTCACATGTTCGCCTTGCTTTCTTTCATCAACACTGTTGCCAACTATTTAGCAACTTTTCAGACCCCGCTAGCGAATTTTGTATTCAAAAGCGACAAGCAAAAACATTTAACAGTTTTTTCTCTGTGTTGTTTGAGACATTGGCAACAAGTAAAAGCACCAATCGTTCTGAGTTTATCGTCTCTTCAGTAAACAGTAAGTGCAGCTGTGAGCCCCTCCCGCTTCGAAAGTTCTGACAGGAGGTCAGTCAGTCGTGCTGCTGCAGCAAACGCTGCCTTAGGTCAGAGAGACCGACTCGTCTGTTTCCCATTGAAAATGAGTCACGCAAGAGCAAAGCTTTCACTAGATTACAAAGAAATCAACCTGATTTGTAAACTGAAGTAAACCCAACCTCCACTTTAAAAACGACCGTCAAGCCAGCCTGGGTTTTATGGGTCACGTATACATCATGAAAAACCGTAGCAACGCTGGCTTGGACCTTTCAAAATAAAAGCGATAGTAGAGTCAGTCTGTGTTCTAAGAATGTTTCTTATGTCCTTCTGTGAATATGTATATATTATAATTATGTTAATGTTTTAATTATTTTAGTCACCGTTTCACGAGGTTAATTGGATGCTCATTTTTTCAGAATGGCCATTTATTTTACCCATGTTTCCATGATTAATAAACTGAAACTGTTTCCAGTGAATACTTTCACTTTAGGATGACAATAGAACACCTACAGATGTTGCTTACCAAAGGTCATCAAGCTCTGATGTGGAATTAGAAAATTAAAGCCCCTCAAAATCTCTAGTTTTGCTCACTTTTACCTAAATTGCTGTCAATATTGCTACAAAACTCCTCGTTTCCAGTCTATAATTTCCCTTTAGAGTGATAGAACACCCCTAGTTGCTTCTCATCAAAGTTCATCAAGATGTGAAGTTGAATTTCAAAATAAAAAAAAACTCTAAATCTACCTTTCAAGTCACTTTTATCTGAGCTGCTGTCAATATTGCTACAAAACTCTTTGTTTCCAGTTACTGATTTCACACTTCAGGTTAATATTGAAACACCTATAGATGCTGTTCACCAATGGTCATCAAGATCTGACGTGGAATTTCAAAATTAAAGCCCTTCAAAATCTGTATATTTGGTCACTTTTATCTAAATTTCTGTCAATATTGCTAAAAAGGAAACCTGTGTTTCCAGTTAATGATTTCACTTCAGGGAGAGAGTACACCCCTAGATGCTTCTCAGCAACGGTCATCAAGATCCGATGTGAAATTTCAAAATAAAACTGCTAGAGATTATGAGATTACAGAGACTGGACTGCAAAATAGGTTACCATGAAAATTACAGATAGACTCTGGAGGCACAGAGTCTGACTGACATACTTGGATCGCACAGAATGACTGAATAGGGGGGAAACGTGTCAGCTAGGAGACGTCTGATCTTCTCCACCAATGTGATGAACGGAACACTGATATCATACTGGGCACACCCCTGAATGGGTGTACACAATGGGTCCTACTTAATGTCTGTGTGAGGAATGAACAGGGCTCTCTCTCGCGTCTGGAAATCTGCCCGTTGCGTTGTTGTGTATGTGAGCCCAGTACTGAAGCTGTAAACATGCCTTTTAGATTAAATATGGTAAAATATAGTTTCGGTTTCACAAGTCTTTTTATTGTTACAGAAGTCTACATTAGAAACACCACATTATTCAGCAGAAGAACCTGAGGTGACCGCAGCAGGTCTATTATTTAACAAAACTCTAGATTTGGTCACTTTTATTTATCAAACAGAATCAAACAAGCTAATATT
This sequence comes from Fundulus diaphanus, assembly GCA_037039145.1. NCBI lineage: Eukaryota > Metazoa > Chordata > Actinopteri > Cyprinodontiformes > Fundulidae > Fundulus > Fundulus diaphanus. The sequence goes on from CM073140.1 coordinate 4,068,133, forward strand.
AAGTACATTTTGCTTTTATTTAACTTTGGATTAATAAGCTTAATGATTTCACAGACTGGTTCTACTTCTGACTAATACTAAACATCCTCCACTTGACACTGAACCCTTTGTAATCTGATGTGGTGTGGGATTTCAGAATAAAACTATATGACAAAAGCTAACCCATCATCACAATGTTTTCTATTACTATCAAATTACTAAAGTTAATTTGTGTTTGAAAATGAAAGCTTTACCAACATGTTATTTGATCAAATTTACACATCAATTCACAGAGATTTTGAGAGGCTATAAGTTTGAAATTCCACCTCTTGATGAACTTTGGTGAGGTGCATCTAGGGGAGATCTACTATCACCCCGAAGTGAAATCAGAGACTGGAAAAAGGCAGTTGTCTAGCAATATTTATAGCAACTTAGATAAAAGTGACTGTACATAGAGATTTTGGTAACACTTTATTTGAAGGGGTCTACATAAGACTGACATTACACTGTCATAAACATGACATAACACCTGTTATGAACATAAATGACTCATTATGAATGTTTAGGACTGTTGTCTTTAATTGTCATTCGGTAAATTATGACACTATTAAAGCAAAGTTGACATTGTTTAAGATGTCTTTGTTATGACAAGCCCTTAACTTAACAAAACCCCAAGTCAAGTCCTTAATTCAACCAAATCCCCAATCAAGACCTTAATTTAACCTAATCCCAAATCAAGACCTTAATTTAACCTAATCCCAAATCAAGCCCTAAATTTAACCTAATCCCAAATCAAGCCCTAAATTTAATCTAATCCCAAATCAAACCCTTAATTTAACCAAATACCAAATCAAGCCCTTAATTTAACCTAATCCCAAATCAAGCCCTTAATTTAACCTAATCCCAAATCAAGCCCTAAACTTAACCTTGTCTCTGTTAATGTCAAGTTGTCATAACAAAGACATTTAAAACAATGTCAACTTTGCTTTAATAGTGTCATAATTTACCGAATGACAATTAATGACAACAGTCTTAAACATTCATAAAGAGTCATTTATGTTCATAACAGGTGTTATGTCACGTTTATGACAGTGTAATGTCAGTCTTATGTAGACCCCTTCAAATAAAGTGTAACCGAGATTTTGAGAGGCTTTAATTTTTAAATTCCACATCAGATCTTGATGACCTTTGGTGAGCAACATCTAGAGGTGTTCTATTGTCATCCTAAACTGAAAGTATTCACTGGAAACAGTTTTGGTTTAATAACCATGGAAACTTAAGTAAAATAAATGGCCATTCTGAAATAAGGAGCATCAATTAACCATGTGAAACAGTGACTAAAATAAAAAACAAACAAACATTGAAATCATTCTCATATATCCATATTCACAGAAGGACATAAGAAATATTTTTAGAACACAGGGGGTAAGAATGATAACGCCACTATCGCTTTCATTTTAAAAGGTCCAAACCAGCGTTGCTACCATTTTTCATGGTATATGCATGACCTATAAAAACCCAGTGAGGGCTGGGTGACGGTCGTTTTCGAAGTGGAGGTTGGGTTGACTTCAGTTTACAAATCAGGATGTAAAAAAATATTATAAACATGATATTTAACGTGTAATGATATTCTTTTTTTTATCTGAAACTGTTGCTTTTAAATAGATTCCTCCCTGGAACTGGTTCACATTCAGCCTCTGTCATTTATTCACCTCATCCACTGTGGGTGCCTGCTACCTTTTGGTTAAAATTGATAATGGAAAAAAAAATACAAATGTAGTTTGGATTTAGGTAAAATATTTAATACTTTAGTTTTGAGCATATTTAGAGTGTTTTTAATCAGTTTCTGTCTTGTCAATGTTGATATTCCTCACTCCTGCAGCATACTTTTTATTCAAGATAGTGTTTTAGCCTTTGTCATAAAGTTATTTGCTTAAGTTATTTATTATTAAAGTTACTTATATAATGTTTTTATTCCTCTATTTCTATAAAAACTACTTAGTTTGTACTTTTAGTTTTTCATTTTGTTCCAAATATTTAAAAAATAAACCAGTCAGTGATTATTATTTGTTTTCTTACCCTTTTGTTTGATTAAAAAAAACAGTATCGATAATGGTACCAATAAAATACCGGATCAATAAGGAGTATTGTTAAGAGTAATAGTATCAATAAATCCTTAATGATACCCTTCCCTACAACTTGTATTAAGTTTCCACCTAAGGGTTAGGTGAATTCTCCCCAGGCACCACACAGTGGCAGCCCACTTCTCTCTAAGGGATGGTTGGTCCTCAACCATCTTCACGCCCAGGTGAGGTCTTTACTGGGTTCACTGCAGCTTGCCAACCAGCCTGTCATCAGGCCACCATCATCTTTCTGCTTAACTGAGCTCTGACCCACCTGGAGAAACCTCGGAAAACCATGAGGATCCTGTCTTTGATTTCTCCAGTGCTTTCAACACCATCCAGTCATGACTTTTGAAGGACAAACTGTAGCAGTCAGGGGTGGACCACCACCTGTCCCAGTGGATGCTGGATTACTTCACTGGTCAACTGCAGTATAGGAGGACACGAGGGTGTGTCTCTGACAAGCTGGTCTGAGGACAGGAGAACTAGCAGGGAACAGTGCTGAGACCATATCTTTTCAACTGCTACACTGCAGACTTCCCCATCAGCTTCTCAGGTTGCCACCTTCAGAGGTTCTCTGATGACTCTGCCATAGGCGCTCTCATCACAGATGTGGACCACTCAGAGTACAGACAGTGGATAGAGGCCTGGTGCCAGCAGAACCATCTCAGGTTAAATGCAGGGAAAACAACAGACCTGGTAGAGGACTTTTGCAGGCAGGGGCCCACCTCACTGATATTAACATCCAGGGAACTGATGTGGAGATAGTGGACTCTTTAAGTACCTGGGTGTTCATCTGAACCATACACTGGACTGGAGTCACACCACGGATGCTCTTTACAGGAAGGGTCAGAGCAGACTCTACCTGCTGAGGAGACAGAGGTCTTGTGGGCAGCAGGGGCGCTCCTGAGGACCTTCTTTAACTCTGTGGCGGCATCAGCCATTTTCTGTGGTGTGGTCTGTTGGAGCAGCAGCTTATCTGTAGTTGAGAGGAAGTGACTGGATAAGCTCATCAAGAGGGCTAGCCCTGGAGAGCTCTTTCTGTGACAGACCGCTGCATTCTAGATGCTAAAAGAAGCGCTTCCACAGGTCATTCCTCACAGCTGCTGTGAGACTTTATCATCTCTGCTGCTCACAACAGATTCGGTAAGTGTTCACAACATGCTAATGGTTGTACAGGTTCTGATCTGAACAGGAATAATTTACAGTCTCTCAGATGCTGATGCATATGCACACTTTTTAGCTTCTGTTGGGAGTTTCTGTTTGTACAATTGTGCATAGTTGCAGTTTACGCCTTTCTGTAATTCAGCTTTGTTTTTCTTCTATTTAACTTGAACATTTCATTTTCATTTCTTTTAATAATTGTGCAGTATTTTTCCCTTGCTGATAAGTTATTTCTCTTCTGCTTTACAGCTTAACTTTAAGTGTAGCTTTTTTTATTCATATTATTTAATCTTGTTTGTAAGTCTGGTGTCTTTTACGACTGTCACACCCAAATTTCCCCACTGTGGGACAATAAAGGTATTTCTATTCTTTCTGTAAAACATAATGACGATGTACCAATCAGAAGTGTTTTACTGTGCTGTTCTACTGACACTGACACTATTTTGGAGTCCTCACACTGTCATGATTTGAGTTTGTGTTATGGTTTGATTGTGTTGTTTTATGTTATCAGTCAGGGTTCTGTAAGCTTTTAGTTCAGTTTGGTTTACCTGCCAGGCCACTTACCTGTCTTAGTTTGTTTTGTGCCATAGTGTGGGCTCTGGGGTTATTTGGTATTTTGATTCTGTGTATGTTATCATTTTTATTTGTTGTCTGCCATGTTTTTCTGTTATTGTTTTGGTTTCTGGCTTGCTTCTGTTTTCTGTTGGGAACTCGGCACTGATGGCTGGTTTGATTGTTCTCTTTACACACCTGCTCTGCTCCACCCCTCCTGCAATTATCTTTTACTGGCTTTACCTGGTCTCAGCTCTATATAATCCCTGTTCAGTCAGTCATCAGGGCCAGTTCGTCTGCGCTTGTTTTTCGGTGAGTCTGATCCAGCGTCTATAGTTACCTGTCGATCCTTTCCTTATTTGTTCCAGTGTTCTGAGCCATTCTGTTACCTGCTTTCTGTTTACCCAACCTGATTCTTTTCCTGTCTAGTAGTGCTCGTCTGTTCCTAGTCCTCCTGCTTAGTTTATTTGTTGCAAAATCTCGGACCTGTTCTTGGATGCTGCTTTTGGATTTGCTTTGGACACTCTTACTATTCTGGTTTTTCTGTTTTTTGACCCTGGACTGATTTTGGATTAAGATTCTGGTTTTCCCCTTTTTTTGTGATCTGACTGCCTCTGTTGTTCTGGTTCCTGTCCCACTATCAGTTCCAAAAATAAATATTTTATCAGCACTCTATTTGTCTGGCTGAATACTGGGTTCACATTCTGAATCATTACACGCACACCATTCAAGACATCAATCTGTAACATGTTAAATGATTTGATACAATGATTGTGGCTGGGTAACAGATGAGGTGAGTATATTACTGTATCCTCTCATGCCTCCCTTAATGTGATGTAACATTAGATTTCTTTGACTTTTAAGTTTAAAGAAAAAATTTGAAAGTTTGTGAAATGTATTTTTTGTTGTTGTTTTTTTGCTAGAAGTCAAATCAGAAAGATGACATGTGACTGTGTTAGTAAAAGTATGCATAAAGGCTAACAGGATGACTAAAAAGATAACATTTTGGTACTTAAAGGGCAAAAAAGAAGGTAGGTTTATTTTAAACAAGGCAGAGTGTTTTCTGTTTCTGGACCTGTTTCAGTCTCTTGACTTCATGTTCCATTTCTGTCTCTCTGTTCTTGGCATTATATTCAGACAGCCCTTTCCCCTTCCCAGGATGTTCCATTTCCAACTTGAACAACTGCAGATGCTCCAGCTCCCGGCGAAGATCGTCTATCAACTGTAAAGAGAAGACACAAAGTCTAAGGTAAATTTTACTTTTTTGGGTAAATTTTTATCAAATTGAATCAAAAAATACTTTATTTATGCCAAAAGTGCTATACAAGTACAAGCCATTTGCCAATTATATCTCTGTTTACTGGTATGGATACAAAGCAGAGAGGCTGGAGTTGGGGATATGATCCTGCAGCACATTTCAGTAAGACACATAGGGCCTGATCTTCAAAGACTCCAAATAAGGAGAGCTAAATTGCGTCCATAGAAAGAAACCTGTGAAAGCAAAACGTGGCCGTGTTGCACTTGATCTTCAAAGATCGCGTCCACAGTGGATAAGTAGTACAACACAGATTTGGTCCGCCCCATTTCACTGAGTAAATAAGATGTACTACTGGCACTTTGGGAGCTGCCGTCAAAGAAAGAGGACGATCAGATCCTTAACATATTTTCTCGAGACACCCAGGACACACAAAACCGTTTTTTTAACTTCTGCAAGTTAACTTTTTCTTGGAGACAATATTAATTATTATTGAAGAAAAATATAGAAAATGGTTGTTTTGCTAGAAGTTCTGCAAAACAGAAGAACAAATTTTTATTTTATGTCTGAGTTTAATAAGAAAATATTACAGCTGACAATTCAGATTTATCTCTGTTTATCATTATTCTACCAGTTCGTGTATCAGTGACAGAGGTCATGTCAGAGCTTCTCCAGCCCCGTTGACTGAAAACCTCTCTCCAGTCATTGGAGGTAGGATAATAACAATAACTATTTAAAAAAAAAAAAAATAGACCTGTCCTAGGTTTACCCAGCGGCCTCTCCCACGTTGACTGCTGGAGATAGGCACCAGCCCCTCGTTTAAATCTGGAGGTAAAGTATGGAACTACTTCAGTGCAGTGTGTAGGCTGTGTTTACTTCCTGGTTCCTCAGCCAATCTTATGAGATTTCCCAGGGTTCCCAGCACAGACAGTAGCATTTGGTATTTTATCTTGCCAAAAGAGCAGCAGCCTGCTAACATGGAAGCCAGTAAGAGAAGCCCAGCAGAAACAGAACAGAATACAACATCATATACCTATCCAGTGTAAGTTAAAATTCACAACAGCAACACACCATTTAAAAACGGCATATTAGATTGTTGTGATTGGCAACAGCTGGATTTACCTCCAGCAACACTTCACAACACCTGCTTTAGCCAAAATATTACAAATCAAGGAAGCTCCAACATAGTTTCATATAAAATAATCGTACTTTGATCACTGAAGTTCCCTGCAAACCTGCACGGATAATCGCGGAGAGCAATGACTAGAACTATGGTTCTCTTCGAGACACAGTCTGTCCTCTGCAGGAACACTAAGAGCTTAAAGCACTGATTTGGCTGGAGGTGTGAGCTGCAGTAGCTCACCTTACTGCGATGATAAAGAGGAATATATATATATAGTCATAGTTTTTAAACCAATATGATGTTTCACTGTAAACCGCTAAATCCCAATTACCCTGAATAAAGTGTTGTTTTGGCCACATTAACTGAGTGAAATGATATGACGCCGTATGGTGCCACTAATTTAGACACAGAGCATTCACCTACTATATTTGTAAATTTTTCTGTTATTCCTGGATGCATTTGAATTATTTAAAAAGTGACAGTGAGCAAAATAAAATTTCAGGCTGATTCCATGTTCTGTCTCTCTACTCTCTTCTTCTGTCAGCTATTACCTACAGGGCAGCTGCCCAAAGCCTGACAGGTTTCAAGATTAGATAGCCTACATAATGATTATTAGACACAATATGTACAAGGAACTTGCAGTTTTAGTCCATCTTTTATGTCTGTCTGGATCTTTCTTTTCTGTCGGGAAACTGTGAACGGAGGTTATTGGGTGAACTCATTGGAGCCTTGCAATTGTGTTTATTCCACCACCGTTCAAGCTTATAAAGTCCATATTAGAGCAATTGAACATGGCCCGAAGTATACGGGTGATTGTATGGCACGTATATTAAGGCTTTTAAGGCCTTAAAACCAACTTCTAGGAGCCTTATGTTCATGTCTGCTACCTGCACACAAATTACAGTGACAGCGGGGTTTGTTTGGTAGCAAAAATCTTCGAATTTGTATGATTTGCACTCCCAAAAGCAATGTGCTCATTGGAACTATGAAGGAGGGAGTTATGGATAACTTATGCACCCACTTTTGTAGACTGACCACACGTCCCAGAATAACAAGTACAGTCGATCTATCTGTTTAAAATTTACCCAGATTTGTCCGGAATTTCACACGCACGCACGCGTCTGTGTTTCCCTATTAATGGGAAACCACTGACAATATGATGCTTTGATCAGATGTAAAGCAATGAGTGCTCAGCTTGTCTCAGAGTGTAAATTTGCTGTGCCCTCAAAATAACTCAACAGAGCCATTGAAGTCTAAACTGCTGGCAACACAAGTATTTATTGTTCATAAAATCAATTAAAAAAATATATGTGAAAAAAATAAAAACTACATTAAGATTGATCTGATAAAGATACAATCAATGATGCACACACACAGCAATGTAAGATTGTTTTGTCTTTACAGCCTTAGAGGCTGTTTGGAGGCGGCTAATAATCAGCTTTGTTTACTTACAAGCATGCCACAATGTGTAGGATCGGGTTTGGCAATTTTTGTCTTGGTTTAAGTGCACAAAGATTAATACAGTGTCAACCTCCCTCCCCCTCCCCCCCCAAATGGAATCCCCATTACAATCGATTGAAGAGATGGTTTGAAGTTCCTATTTTTCTCTCCCCTTTTCTATAACCCATCCGGGGTCATGTTGCGATAGTTACACATCATGGCAACTTCCAAATAGTAATAGAGTAGCAGCAAAAATCTTTCCAGCTGCATAGCATCCATAATTAACAATTCAACCACATATAAAACAATATGAGAAGAACACATCACAAGAAATGTCACAGAGCTACTTCAATAATCTGTCAATTTGTGTTGCTCTATTCATTTAAGGTAACCAATGGGAGAGAAAATGGGCCTCACCTCCTGCATTGCCTGTTTTTCCTTCTGAAACTCATGGCGGTTGTGCCAGAGCTTATCCATTATCTTTCTGTATAGGTCCACCTCATCTTTCAGCCTTAGACTTGTGTCCTCCAGTTTGTCCGTCATCCTTTGCTTTTCCTGCATAGTGAAAAGGGAATAAGGAAGGCTGAAAGTGGCATAGGGAAATTACTGTTATCTATCTGAAGCAGACCCTCATTATTTGATCAAATCAGAGAAACTTTAAAAGACAGGCAACAAGTAATGTTATAGAACACAGATGTTTACAATACATTTTTACAAGTCTAAGTCAAATCTCCAGTCACTGAGGGCCAGGTCCAAATCAAATATCAAGTCTTTAACCCGAATTTACAGTCAAGCCTCCAATGTCTCAAATAAAAAAAAATTCTCAACAAATCCTTGATATCCAGGTCACCTCTAACTCTAGGAATCCTGTGATGTTTGTTCTTAGGCCTAAATCATCACATGAGCATTTTATAACTACCTTAGAATCTATTAATTGTCATGAACAATTACAACTTAATATTTTGACATTTAATTCAGTATGTGAAACATCTGTGAAATTCTGCTTTACATTGTTTTCAAAATTGATCAAGTGTAATGTTTATCCGTTGAGAAGAACAGCCATTCATACTCTAAGAAATATATAGAAAGAGATTAAACCCTGTTAATGTTGAATTTCTGAATCAATCAACGTTTTTTTGGCTTTGTAAGAACTAAGTCGACATCTGTTTTCCTATCGTCCACCCCTTCATTATATAATGTACTAAATAAGGTTTGGAGGGTTGTCTTATTCTTGCTCTGAAATGGAGAATTTAAAATAATAATGGAAAACCCTTTTGTAAATCTACATTTAAAATGTAGACAGAAAAGATGTTCAAATGTATTGAACAAATTATCAGCCCCTAGACTATGAGCAGCACCACGCAACTGACTGGAACCCTTGGATGTCTACTGTTCATGAGAACAACAGTAAAATAAGAGGTTGTGTCTGGGAAAAGAAAATTAGCTCAGGATAAAACTACTTAAATATTGTTTATTTCATTTAATTGTGTTTGGACTTTCTGTATATTGTTTAACTAATTGAGTGCTAATAGGCAACTGAGCCATGTTGCAACTAAATTTGTTTTGGGATATGCTTTTTAAGTTGTCAACAAAGGTTTTGTCTTTTATTACCAAGCCATCATATGACAACTTTTAACAATTACAATAAATCACGAGGATTTAAAAGCAAAGGAATAAAAATGGGTCTTAAGAGCTCCCTTACAATTATCTAAGCCTTGAGCACACCTAATATGAGAAGGCAAATTATTCCAAAGGCTAGGAGCCACGACAGACAAGGCATGATTGCCTTTACTCTTGAGTCTGGATTGAGTAACATCTAGTAAATTCTGATTGTTTGACCTCAAAGATTTTGTTGGTGTATGGGGGTGCAACAGACCTTGCAAATGAGGTCTGTTTATATGTGCCATGTCTCTTTATATCTGCTAATCGCGCCCGGTGTGGAGGCCACAAAAAAGACCATCAAAACATTCTCAGGATGGAAGTTTGGTGCACATACCATATTTTCGGACTATAAGGCGCACTTAAAATCCTTAAATTTTCTCACAAATTGAGAAAATCTAACGGTGCGCCTTATATATGATTACTGTTGTGCTTACTCACCAATTTTATGTGGTACAAAGTGCTCAAAAATCTGTTAAAATGTGTAAGTACAACTTTGGTAAGCAACAAAGCCGCTCAATGGACATTCGTGGCATTACGGTACACTGTGTCTGATTGGGCCCCTGAGCTGTCTACAAGACTGCCTGATTGTAATATCAAAACTAGAAATTCATTCATGTAAATGAGCCCTCGCCCAGAGTACGCACAAGCAACAATAAACCAGGTAAGTTAATTCAGCATGTAAGTTCTGTTTATTTTGGCCTTATGTTAGAAACAGGGCAGTGTAGTCCAATTACTCTGTCCTCCCGTCAGAAATGGATAGCTCTCCCTCTCAGGAGAGAGCGGTGTTAAGGAGGAAACACAACGGATTTGTTGCAAAGTAGCATACGCGTGTCCTATGCTTAGATTAGCTTTTCATTTTAATCAGTCAATAAATGTAAACCACAAGCATAATGCTACACGACAGCTAAATTAGATTGAAGTTCTAATTTGAGACGCGTATATGCTCCTGTTTGGCAGGAGCATATACGCAGGAAAACATCCTGTGTCAAAGTTCACTTCCGGAAGTATCCCAAAATAAGAGTTATCGAAAATAAAGCGCCATGGATGATTTAGTTGTGGCAAGCTAACAAACTAAAATATGCGATTTCTAATTAGATATGGTCCAGACACGGACTTTTACGAAATCAAAACATAGGATATATTACTGATAATTTAATACCTTATCCATATATTACTGATAATTTGTCTTTCTTTAATTACTTACCCATGACAAAGCAAGGCAAATTTATTTGTATAGCACATTTCAGTACAGAGACAATGCAAAGTGTTTACATGATTAAAATGATTAATGACGAAAGTGCTTCTCTCCGCAGAATCATGCAGCTGCGTGCTTTGCACAATCTTGTGTAAATTTACGCTTTTAAAAACACACCCGTAAGCCGCGCTGTTTACGTTACGCGGCCAGTGTATTTCCTCGTTAAGGTGACCAGATTTGATTTCTCTAATGAAAACTGCCGACGTCTCTGATTTAGTTAAACACAGAATCTCTGCCTGGGGGTTGGTTTGTGTTGTGTGAACTGAAACGGGGGGGCTTGGGTGCAGGAAAGGTGCTTTCGGGCAAAGCTCTACTATGTCGGGTTTCGGCAGGACCGGGTAATTACCTCTTGTTGCACTGAACTTTTTTACTCTATAATGATACACTGAAATCTGAGACATTTCCGGGGACAGCTTTTGCTGGGGACAGCCTGGTCATCCAAAATGGAGTCTGTGATGTCACCGCTTTTTTTTATTGGTTAGGCCAGGGGTTTTCAAATTCATTGAATGTGAGCCTCCCCTTGGAATAGGTAAAGATAACCACGCCCCCCAACCACAAACCTACCCCACACAGGTCCCTGCAGTAGATGCATCTTTCTTTTGTGTTCCTGGAAGGCTGTGTTTCAAAAACAACTGATAGCCCAACACATGTTTTTTTTTTTTTTTTTATTGTATTTCTTTTAACAAAGTACATTCATAAAAAAGGTTTATTCATAAAATATCCATCCAAATATTTCCATTTTACATGCTACTTTTACTGAAACATCACGGACAGAGGGCTTAGTTGATAATTAGTTGTTAATTGAGCTGTCAAAGCAAATTCATAAACGATTGTTTTCAACAGCAGACAAACTAAACAGATGCCAATGTCAAACTGAACTCACGTCAACAGGAGACGTCAACTGAAATAATAAAAAAGATAACCTGAATTTAACAGACGTCTCCATATTCCAATTTACTTTTTAGACTAATTATACACAATTTAGACCTATTGCTATTTTAACAAACAAGCATCTTATTAGATGTTATCTCTTATCTGATGTATTTCTGATGTTTGGCACTTTGTTTTACCTTTTGTTAAAGTGCTCTTTAAATAATGATGACCTTGATGATTATGATCAGAATAAACTTTTGCATCACCTCCCAGAAGCTGGAAAGAAAAGAGACAAAAACACTTTTCACACCTCACTTAGTAACTCTAATATTTTAGTCTAAATATTTTAGCCTAAATATTTTAGGCTAAAATATTAAACTTTTTATTTGTTTCTCTTCAATCCCACGGTGATGTTTAGTAATTTCTGCCAAAGGCTGCAGCATTTTGATTTAATTCATCTGAATGCAGTATTTGCAAGCCATACTCTGATTGGATGGGAAAAAAACTGTCTGTGATTGGCTGAAACAGCCCAGCGGGCGCACAGCTGGTGTTGAGCGTGGAACGAGCAGGTGCGCGCGAGCAGAGATGGAACTGAGCGCGAGGACAGTGGGTTGAGAAGAGTTTTTCAGAGTTGAGCGCGTGCCAGACCGGTTTTGAGCGTTGAGAGTTGTCTCACTACGCGCTTGGATTGGTTCCTGCGCACTCAGACAGAAGGCACGAATATCGCTACATAGTTTCACAGAGTTGAGCGGCAGCGCTGTCTTCTTCTATCTTCTTCTCTGTCTTCTCGCGCCTCCCCTGTGACTCTTTGGCGCCCCCCAGGGGAGGCGTGCCTCACCTATTGAAAACTCCTGGGTTAGGTTATTTCAGTTTCATTATCTGTTACTTATTCCTGCAGTTTATTAGTTTTGCTTATTCTTTTAATTTTTTTCCTTAAGGCTGGTTCACACTGCAGGATTTTATGCCCGATTTTTGCCCCGATCTCAGCCTTGTGAGAGGCGCTGATTATCGGCAGGTCACTTAGATAATCTTAAGAGATATTCCTGCTGTGTGTGGTGGAACATTGGGACCGCTCTGACCTCAAATCGGGGATATTCAACATGTTGAATTGTATAGCTCTGATGTCCTAGCGTGCGTGGTGTCCCCCAAGGACAAACAAGCAAGCATCCCGTTGAATGTGACGTGTAGCCAGTCAGAAAGCGAGGTGAGGGATTCCCTGAGAGAAAAAAAACACAACTCGCCTCCATTTCATAGTTCATCAAGCATAGAGCCCCTGGTCGCATTGTCTCGGCTTCTTTAACAAACGCCTTTTCTTTTTGTTATGTTTTTTCTCTGTTAAAATTAGTCCACAGACAATCACCATTATTCTTCCTGGTTGTTCATGTTTATTTACTCTGAACTCACGTTTGATCTTGAGAGGATGTGCAAGATTTCCCGTCTGTTATCTGAAGTGTCCTGAGTGAAATCTGTTTGTGTGTGGTGTGGTGAGCTTGCCGTCTGACCGGATACCACATACTGTATGACCAAACATGTTTTATCTGGGATTTTTTAATATGTATGGTGTCTCTCAGGCTTTGAAAATCGACCAACTATTTTCAAATCCTGCCATGTAAACCAGCTTTTAGTAAGACTTTAGTTTAGTTGAATGTTACAAGCTTAGTTAAAGAGTTTGTTGACAAAATTAATTTAACTGGAAGTTTAAATGTTTTATTAATAAATTCTTGTATTTGGAGAGTGTTTAATCTGTAAATGTGTGCAGTACTAGCTGTTTGAGAATTCCAGTGCACACGTTCACTTCCTCATCCATTGTTCTATAATCCAGCACCTCACCTGGCAAGTATTAAAAAAAACAACCGACAGAGACTAAGAGCTGTTTGACTGTTAATTCCTGATGGTCATGTGGTGCCCCTATTTGGTAATTTTGATTAGAATTTGTAAGTTTGTTAATAGTTGATTTTGGTACTTATTAAAAGTTAGTTATTCAGAGCCAAACCTTGTGTTGCACAACAGACTTTATGAGAGTTCAGTATGACAATGAACATCTTTGGCAGCATTGAAAAAATAGAGAATAAATCAAAAACACCCTGCATAACGTGTGACATAAGGTAAAGTGTAATGTAACATATGATACCAATAATAATTTTTAGTCCCCACTCTATTTCTTTACACAACTTTGGCTTGTGTTTTGATGACAATAATGTAGTCTTCACAGGTAAAGAAGCAGGAAAGATCTTTATTAATGACTGTTGTCATATTAATGAGTCTTAATGTCTCAATTTTCATGGGTTGTGTTGACACTAAAACGGAATGATCCCGTAATCGGTTTGGCTCACCTGGTCCAGTTTCTCAGACTGAGACTTGAGCCTGCTCACATTTATTGTCATCTCTCCATTCTCTTCCTCTAAGTGCTGGACCCTGTGGAAAAGTTTGCACAGAAATAAAAATACCTTATTTTTGTTTGACATTACATACTATTTTGCATATGTAACAACATAAACAGAACAAGATCAGAAAAAAATTAGGTTGTAAAAAGTTTGTCTACATATTCATGGGGTGGAGAGAAGTATAAGCTTCTAGTGACCCACCAGTGGGTCACTAAACCCCCCTTGGGTTTATGATCTGACCAAGAATAATTTACTCTGTCTCTCAGATGCTGATGTCCATTTGCACACATTTCTCTGGGGTGTTTGCTTGCACAATTATGCATATTCCATAGTTTTCTCACATTGTTCTGTAAACTGGCTGCTGTTTTTCCACCATTTAACTTGAAGACGTATTAAATTTTTATGCAATATACCTTTACCTGAATACAGTATGCCATATTATCAATTAATAATTGCACAATATATTTTTTCCATATATAGAGTTTGCTGTTAAAACATTGCCAGTGCTCGAATCACCCTTTCAACTATTGTCCTAATATTAGATGTTTGGGCTGATATTCACCAGACAATCCCTAACAGACCAAGAGTTACTTATTAAACATTAAATAACTTAAAAACTATGCGTAATTGCACAAGAACCATTTCAATATTTAACCCATTCACATGTATTTTGAGCTCTATATTTGGTCTACAATTTACATATAACATTATTTTAGTTTTTTTTCAGATTTGAGAACAATTTATTTTGATATTGATAGATTTATTTTCAGCTGTTACTGTCATGATTTGTGCCTGACTGCTGTGTGCACCTTGCCATGCCCCTGTTTACCGCTGTAATCATCCTCATGTCTTGCACCTGTGTGTTGCTTCGCTGCTCCACTTCAATCAGCTTCATGCTTTGCACTTGCTTCCTGGACTACTTAAAAGGTACACTCTAAAAATAAAAAATTTCAATTAATTGCTTTAGTTGATAACAAGTAATCGAATTAAGCTTATCCAACTTATTTTATTTAGTTCATAAATTGTCATGATAAACCATCCTAAATAAAATAAACTTAATTTAATTACTTGCCACCAGTTGAAGCAATTCATTGAAGTTGTTTCAATATTATCTTTTTACAGTGTAACTCACCCCAGATCACTTTTTTTTTGCTAATAAACTGTATACATGGGTGTTCTTTCTACATATCCTTGTCATTATTTTGACAATTTATTGCACATTGGTTGAAATCCTGATGCGTCTAAAACCATGTGTGGCAGCATCCTCAAGTTGAACGAATGTATTGCATAGAATTTTGAATCAGTATTGCAACTGATTCAAAAGATTTTGTGACGTCACCCAGAATAACTGATATTGGTGGTTCTGCCACTGTGGGGTATAAAAGTGACTCTGTCTTGTGCCTCCATTGCAAGTTGGAGCTTGAATAGTGACTTTTGTGGTCCTATCAATTTTTCAGGTTAGCAATTTATCATCATTCAGTTTATTTTTTTATTTTTAGCATTTATTTACTAGTAGACCAGACCATGCCCAGCCCTCAACCCTGCCCCTTTCCTGGTCCACTGGGCACCGCCTGCAGTTGGCACAGTTTTCATGTATGAGTAAGTGACCATCTTTGGATGGCAAAAACGGGGCTGCAATACAGCTGGAACCACCGGGTCCTCTGACCACCACCAGCAGGCAAAGTGTCTTTCCCAATGACACAATGACTGAGACAGTCAAAGCAGGGGATCAAACCAGCAATCTAATAACTGCAGCATCCTCATCAGCCTGGTGTAGACCGTTGAAAAAAGACACCTTATACATCATTGGAAATACCACTGACACAGACCTGAAAGAGTATTTTAAAAGTTTCTTCTGGATGCTCTTGGTTAAAATGAACTTCTTATAAAAGGTTTTTGGGCAATACATCCGTTTCATCTTCAACATGTTTGTAAATTACCTGCAACAGAGCAGGTCTATCTCTGTGTTTCTGTCTCTTTCCATCTTGCTGTACGCCTCCCGGTGTCTCTTCATCTCCTCTCCCAGAGTCTCTGCAGCCTTAGTCTCCACATCTTTCACCTGCTCTTCAAGCTCATGCACCCTGAGAGGTAAATATTATTTTCTTAATGAGGTTGCATTGAGAAGATAAATCTACTAATTCTATAGGTAAAACAGTGAATGGGATTATTGCAAAAGCATTGAATGTTCACATAGGAAAAAAGTGAAATTATGGTGGAGATGAGGAAAATTCCCCAATTAATATATCATAGGTTCTGAAACAATACAACCATCATACAAATGTCAAACAACAAAGATCTAAATGTTAAAGGAGCAATAGGCGAAATTTCATTATTTTAGATAATTTTTGAGCTATACAGATAAATATAAATATTAGAAATGAAATCCTTCATATCTGAAGCGTACCATACTTCTTCATTAAAACCAGAACCTCCGCCCTGGAACATCGTGTGACCTTCATGCATTAACAGATAACAACTCGGTTCTAAGTAGAGCTTCACAATGTTAAAAGGACAAATCAGTGCAAGAGACAAGAACATTTGAGCAGGGAATTGTCTGAAAACTGCATTTATACTCAAACATGATTTTTGCAGCTGATCAAAAGTTTAAGACCATAGCTCAAAAAAACCCGAAAACCCCCCAAAACA
Source organism: Fundulus diaphanus (assembly GCA_037039145.1). Taxonomy (NCBI): domain Eukaryota; kingdom Metazoa; phylum Chordata; class Actinopteri; order Cyprinodontiformes; family Fundulidae; genus Fundulus; species Fundulus diaphanus. The sequence goes on from CM073140.1 coordinate 4,084,589, forward strand.
GAAATCAAAATGTCAAAAAAAAGGACTCAGTAATGAGTAGCTCCACCATTCTTGTTGATGACTTCAAACAATCGTTTAGGCATGCTCGATGCCAGTGTTTCCAGGAGGCTAGTGGGAACGTTGCTCCAAGTGTTGAAGATGGCTTCACGAAGGGCATCCATTGTCTGGAACTGATGTCCATTTTTGTAAACTTCCCTTGCCATCCATCCCCAAATGTTCTCAATTGGGTTTAGATCCGAGGAACATGCAGGATGGTCCAAAAGAGTGATGTTATTCTCTTGGAAGAACTCCTTTGTCAGGCGGGCATTGTGAACTGCAGCATTGTCCTGTTGAAAACCCCAATCATTACCACACAGACGAGGGCCCTCAGTCATGAGGGATGCCCGCTGCAACATCTCCACATAGCCAGCTGCTGTTTGACGCCCCTGCACAACCTGAAGCTCCATTGTTCCATTGAAGGAAAACGCACCCCAAATCATGATGGCGCCCCCACCACTGTGCCGTGTAGAAAACATCTCAGGTGGGATCTCCCTGTCATGCCAGTAACGTTGGAAGCCATCAGGACCATCAAGGTTACATTTTTTCTGACAATTCCCTGCTCAAATGTTCTTGTCTCTTGCACTGATTTGTCCTTTTAACATTGTGAAGCTCTACTTAGAACCTTCTTAAGATCCAATAGTGCAAAATGCAAATTCTTGCAATTTTTTGACTGGTCTTAAGATTTTGATCAGGAGTGTATCTTTTGCAAATATGCGCACACAAGGCAACGTGTGAGAAGGGATGGGGAAAGGGGGGCCGGGTTGCGGCTGGAGTGGAAGTAGAGAGGTGTGGTTTGTTATACATCTAGGTTTGGTCTATACAGTGCTCAACAACCCACCTAGTGGTGAATGTTTGCTTATTGCTCCTTTAAAACACGTGTTTCTGATAAAATAGTTTTGTAGTGATCTGACTCACTGAAGGAGAAGTTAAAAACGCAAGCATGTCCTAGATGTTTTTCCCCACCTGTGAACTAGGTGAGTGTTCTCCTGTTTGAGTTTAGACTTGAGGTCACTGTTGGCCAAACTGTCACTCTCCAACTCTGTCACCTTCTTCTCCAGATAACTGACCTAAGCGAGACAAGCAGAGGGAAGACAATCCATGTTGCATATTCAGATAAAGCAGCACAGTGTAAGTTTTAACTTCCAGGTTGTCAGGGTGCTGTGGTGGCTCTACTTCTCCTCCCTCTCCCTCCCGCAGGTGGCTGCTGATGAGCGGGGAGGTGCTGAACACAGGTGTTCGGCATTTTCGTGGTTGCGGGGACGGTTTAAAAGGAAACGGCTGTCGGCACATCGGCGCCAGAGTGTTAGCCATACGTGGTAGGAACCCAACGGCCAGCGTCTCACGACGTTACCTTCTCTCGCTAATCTTTGTTTCCTGTGTGTCCTAGGTTGGACAGCTCCGTTATGGAGCCCTTCCGCGATCTCTCAAGTCTCGAGTCAAGCCGGTCTCCCACTGGCCTGCTCCACTCTCGCTGCGATCCCAAGCTGTCTCGTGAAGCCCCGCCAGTCCCAGTGCTCTACCAGCACGACACCCAGCTGAATGCCCCCACCGCCGCCACCGCTGCCGCCGCCCCGCAGCCTGATCGGCCGAACCCTGCCTACCCTCCACCGACCAGCCACTCCCTGCTTGGCGGCCTCCTGCCCCGCTGCAAGCTCCTGAAGACTCCTCCTCCCGGCCTCCGCAGCACCCGCTCACTCTCCCCAGTGGTTCGCTCACTTCTCACGGGATAAGCTTATAGTCTCATCGGTCCCCTCGTTCATTATTGCTTCTAGTAATCCTCTTTCTCTGTTTGAGAGCATTCCACGTTCCCTTCGCTCCCAGACGTCCTGAAGAAACCCCGCGTGTCACTTTCTGGTCTGTTCTAAATAAACTTACGTAAAACTGCCTGGTCTGCCTCCTCAGTGTAATCTGCATGTGGGTCAAAAAGCTTGGTACCATGACACAGGTTTAGCGCCCCTGAAGGCCATTGGCAGCACTGCACTGTCAAAATTAAACAGTCTCTCTCTGTGTTTTCGAATCTGATAGCAGACCACTTTGGACCAGAAGACTGAGTATGGAGGACCAGTCCTGCCATAACTCAAATACATACAGAAATAAATAAATGACTCAATAAAATAAATACAGGGCCAAAAAGTAGCTAAAATATAAAATTGCGTGCCATTAAATGCAACAAAATAATAGACATTTATTCAATAATTGATCAATTAACCGATATATATATTGACCAATATATATTTGTATTTCAATAATTAACTGCCGTATTTTATCTGTTTGCTTTATTGCACGTCGTTTATTTAAACCACTTATTTCAGTCATCCATTTTTTTTCAACTCTTTATTTACTCTTTCTGTGTTTTTGTGATTTTTTTTCCCCTCCAACCTTTTTTCTTTCGTATTTATTTACACACAAATATATTTAAAACTTGTTTTTTCACCTCAAAAATATATATATATTTTTAAATTATTTTATTGTCCTTTGAATTCTGAAACACTGATATATTTCCTCCCCTAACATCTCCATGTGGCATTTTCATCCCTAACTGATTCCTCCCAGCCCTTTTATTCCCGTCAACCCTTTTTCCACTAAGTATTTTTTCCACTTAGTCTTTTTCCATGTGGTCTGACTGTGCAGCTGTCGATATAAAAACAGAGGGGGAGGTGTTTGGAACAGCATTACCTCCTCAGCTTCTCTCCTATTGGGCAAACTCACATCTAATCAGACAAAACATCCTTTTAAGAATCTCTCAGAATTACCATCTTAAAGGAAAAGTCCGGTCAAAATCAGAATTCAAACTGCTGAAAGTACTTTAAATATAAAATTATTACATACTTTTATATAAATTATAAGTTTTTTTTTTTAACTAAGAGTAATTTTCATTTGAATGTGCTTTAGTGGAGGCATCCATGTTGGTCAAGAACAGTACTGCCGCCTCCCAGTTTGTGACATCACGGTCTGGGATCGGCTGTTGAGCAAGTCCCAATGCCCTATCTGTCCCCTTGTAAATAAATACCCGTTTTCATGCCGAAATATTTTTTTTTTACCTCTTAAACAAAGATAGTCACGGTATTAAAGCATTTAAATTTAAAGTACTGCTAATTTTACATTTTAGAGACATAAAAAGACAACAAATAAGCATTAAAGTACGGTTTATGGGTTGGGTTCTGCAATGTTATCAGGGAGTAAAAACTCCTCTTTAGAACCAGTCTCAAAATGGTGATCTGCACCGCCTAATCTACTTTCAGCAGTTATCAGTTATTGCAACCGTAACCTGCAGAAAATACGGGCAGAACGGCTCCTTCTGCCTTTACTCACTCTGCTCCTGTCAGGATGAGCTCCAGTACATTATGAGGCGGAGGGATATTTCTGCGTCACTTAGTTTAGACCCCAAACAAGCGACTTCACTTTCAGAAACAAGCCCAAAAAACTGCAACCCGCAACTCATGAAGCGACTTTAGAAAAGAGAAGACCAAAGTCGCATAAAATAAGTGGGCTTCACAACAGTGAGCATTCTTTCCAAGTGTGTCATATCACTCCGCTCCTCTGGTCGGGTAAACAAATGTCCCCGCAAATTCTACATTATAAAAAAGAAAAACCTACCGAAAATTCTCACTCTCATGTCATCTTGAAGACATTCTTCTTCGAAATGGTGGCTACAGATGACGTGTTTTTTCTCTGGCCAGAAGTTCGATGGCAAATCCGCCCTCTTCAAGTTGGCAATCCAACGACGAACCCGTGGTGGATCATCAATCGGAAAGGCAAAATAACTAATGTTTTTTTCACTTTCACCCGATGTATTGTTACATCCAACTGCCATGCACGTGAGCATTGTTGCTTCAACAATAGCTCTCACGAATTTCAATGGTGAAGTCCTCTCGAAATCCGAAATAATTGTCGTTGATCGCAGCTGTGTACAACAGTTCCTATTGAATTAGCTTGTAAAGCGTGGTGCCTCACCGCACAGAGACGTCACTGGATGTGATGTCAGGCGGCCATTATTGCCCATATTTGGGCAATTATTGCCGCCCCCAGACTCAGTGATTGACGACAATTTATGCTTTTATTTTTTTACTGATTAACGCTAAATTCATTAAATCACCACAAACGTATTAGTTTTAGGTATAGGTAATGATCCACTGATTTTTCCTTGTTGACTGGACTTCTCCTTTAAAGCCTGGTAAATATGTATAAAACACATTAAAGCCATCATTCAAGGATGATTTTTGTCCTGATAGCCTAAAGATCTTTGTTTCTAATTCATATTTCAATTGGAATTTTATGATTGAAGTTCATAAAGATGTATATTTATAATTCTAAAAATAAATATAGACTTGGTCCAAATCCAAAAAACAAAAGCGTAGTAGCCTGTTCGTTAAGAACAGCGCTTGCTTTCTGGGAATTCTGTAATAGTTTGAGTTTCTGCCACTGGTTAGTTTTGGGTTCTTTCCTGTTTGATTTTTCTGTTATTGTTTATGTTCTGGCTTTTGGTTTCTGCTAGGATCTCGGCAATGATGCCTGGTCTGATTACTCACTCAGCACACCTGCTCAGCTTCACCCCGCCTGCAATAATCTCTCACTGGTTTCACCTGTTTCTACCTCCATATAAACTGTGTTCAGACAAGTCATCAGTGCCAGATCATCTTTCCGTGCCTACGGGTGAGTCTTAGTCCAGCAAATCCTGTTCCTGTTCTGTCTGTTCATTAGGCTGCACAGCTTAGTTTTTGTTTGTTTTGTTTGGACTGTTCTGGACCGATTGTGCCCACTCCTTAACCGTCAGTTTTTCTCCAATCAGCTCAGTCCACCCTCTGCCATCAGCCAACAGTCATCATTCTATTGTTCAGTCATTTGCCAGCCACCACTGTGCACCTGATCAGCTCCACTTGCTGCAATCAATTAGTGTCAACTCTGTTTACCTGTTCCCCTGCCTACATATATCTGTCTCATTCTTCCACTCACTGCCAGAACTTGTCCCGTTGCCTGCAAGTGATTGTTTCCCAGTGACTTCTAGTCTCTCTTCTCTGTTGCCTGGCTTGAATATTGGGTCAGAACTCTTCCAATAACACAATTGGCACCACTGGGCCCTATGACCACCGCCAGCAGGCAATGCGAGTGAAGTGTGTTACCCAAGCACACACTGACTGAGACAGATGGAGTGGGGGATTGAACCGGCAACTCACTGGTTACAGGATGAACTCCTATATCCTGCACACTGTCGCCCCTACATGTAAAACTACTACCGTTATCAAAGAACCTGCAATACATTTTTCAAGTTTCACGTATCCCAGTTTTTATAAAAAAAATTAAGAAATCCGAATCGGTCAAAACTGGAATCAGCGTTAAATGCCCAAAAGAAAAAGTAGAAATGCGTACTGGCCAAAAATAAAAAAAGACTGGTGGGTGCATTTCTAGTTATACGTTTATCTTTAAAAGGGACAAAAAAGCTTGGGAAAGTTGACCAGCAAAGTCCTATGTCAACAGTAGCCCTATAAACACTTTCATAGGATCTAAAAAAAAGCCAAGTGAATTATTTTGATATTGGGAAAATCAATTTCACATTTATATTACAATGGGTCATGGTTGTATATGGTGAAATCACACAATGTGTGTGTGTGTACTTGTACTTGCAGCTGAGTGAGGACTTTGATGTAAAATGAGGACCTTTTTTTGGTCCTCACTTATTTAGGGGGACTTGGGGCTAGGTTTAGGACTAAGGTGTCAATTAGGTTTAGGTTAGGGTTAGGTACCTACTGGTAGAGGTTAGGTTTATGGTTAGGGTCAAGATTAGACCATAGAAAGGGTTGAAAATGAATGAAAGGGAAGGCATGGTCCCAGTGGTGGTTCTACAATGAATCACTCCTCGGGCGAGAACCCCTCCTTCTCCTCCTCACTCCTATGACTGGCATTATTCTGCCCCTCTGCATCAATTCCATCACTGAAACTGGCCTCCTCAGCTACAACTAATAATAACAGCAACAATAATTAACATTTTAGATGTACATTGTTAGAAAACAAAGCGCTAAACACACATTTACAGTAAGGGATTACTCAACTTATTTCTATTTTTCTTGGGCTTGTAAAAACTTGTTAATGCAGAAACACAAGAAAATGTGATGTAGCCTATAGTTATTAACATATTATTCTTTGAACACAGACTATCATTTTAATTGATAAAGCGGAGTATTATTTCTACACATATATTGTAACTTTTAATGTTCTGTGTACCCTGAACACATCCTAAACCCACTCATACTATCTGCCAAACCTGGGATGGGATGATACCATGTAGGGAGTGTTTGCTAACCTGTAGTCATGCTGCTCGGTCCATTACTGGCCTAGCTGGCTGGAATCACGCTGACCTCGGCCCCTCCAGAAAAGGGCTGTAGTCCCACAGTTAAAAAACAGCGGTAAAAACTTAACTAGTTTATTTTGCGCACAGGCTGATCCTGTGGACATTTTCTCTACTCCACTCCTTTCTTTCTCCTTTCTTTCTAGCATCTTTGCTACTTCAACTCGCTCTAGTTTCCTTCTTGCTTTTTTAAAATTGAGGGGCTGTTTGCATCTCGCATAATATCAGATTGACTCAGCCTGATGCTGTGCCACCTGCTACTGCGAGGGCGGCTTCGCGCCCGCTCATCAACATGGCTGTGTTTTATTACTGGGTAGAAAGTAAAAGAAAAATAGTTCGACCACTGACTAGTTCAACTTCAAAAAGAGCGGCTGGTTGGGAATCCTCTCAAACGTCCCTGACCACACCGCCTTGGTGTGACTGACTTTAGCCACCGCTTAAAGTTGGTACTACTGGAAAAGAGGCATTAATTCTGTTAGACTATTAATTAGCACTGTAGAGTGGATTGCCCGCTGCCCCGTTGCCCGGTCCATTTGAGAGACCCAGAGGCGAACCTCCCCAGGGCCTTTCCTCGTCTTATTTAACCTCTATTCTGTCAGACTGTGCAGTCTGCATGGCTGCAGTATCTTCTCAAAGCAAGCACTGTGCCTGCAGCTGGAAGGGGCGCCAATTCATCACACAGTGACATGATGGATAAGGGGAAACTGCTTTTGGGGTGCAGATTACTTTTACTTATTTATTCGTTTTAACTGCTCGTTCCGCCCCCTATGTGTAATGGAAAAAAGTGCCGCCCCAGGTGGCTGCCCAGTTCGCCCGTGCCAAAAAACACTACTGCACGGTCCTCACTTTGTATTTAAATGAAGGATGTGTGTGAGTGTGTGTTTTAATGTACTTTCTCTGTGATGTCAAGGTCACAGGAGTCAATGCTGTCTGTGAACAGATCCTCTGTACTGCTGCACTGACTGGAGCCAAAAACACCCTGGTTAGCCTGGAACAGCTGACTGCAGAGAGAGCAAGAGGTATTAGAGAGCAAACAGATCAAATTACTCATTACCAAAACATAAATATGTCTTTTCTCCAAATAGTCTAAATAACCACTAATATTTAACATTTGCTACAAAAAGGTAAGATTAGGTCATTAGCAAGAATGTAATTTACTCACCGTCCAAATGCTGTGCTGGATATCTTTCTATTAGGGCTGAAACACAAGACAGAAACTGAGTCTCAATCTACATATCAAATCTCAATCTAGTCTCCACAATTTAAAGAGGCCACCATTTTTGTATCACCTGTTACAGTACAGAGAACACTGGTACTGTAACAAATACAACTACCGCTCTTGTTTTTATATCTGTTTTATAATGACTATTCTGCATTCAACAATCTACATTTTAATCTGAATTTAACAGCAACTGCAATGACTCACACATCTAAAAGTTGCAACCACTCATCCCACCAGCTTGGATTGTAGTTGCCATAGAAACAATCAGGCTCTTTTTTTTTTTTATCTGGTTTGACCACTTGATAGCAAATATGTATAGGATAGTGGGTTTCGTGTGAATGCCTGACATCTCTGACAGCTAACCTGAGCTTTGTTACTTGATAAAAAAATGCATAAATAAGTTAAACCGAGTCTGCAAATCAAATATGTGAGTGCAATGCTTTGATGTATGTACTTTCTCTACCTGTTTGCCTTGAGGTTTCTCAGCCGAGCCTCTAGGTCATTGAGAAGATTTACTTTCTTGCAGCACTGAGAGCAGTAGATGTCGAGCAGATCACTGTTGTACAGCTGCTGCATCTTCTGGGGAGTGTGCCCAGCACTGTGTTTGTAAAGGAAAACATCAACACAACATGGAACCCATAACCAGATAAAATCTTCCAAAGATATCTATAAGAAAAACAGTGCATGAAGAAAGTTATTCATTCCATTTAAAAAAGAGATAAAGAGATATGGATTTAAAATTACTCAAGTACAGTATACTTAGATAAAATAGGTTAAAAAATGATAGAGAGGGTGACTTAAGAATAAATGACACCAAACAAGAAACCGAAATTTGTGCATGTCTTCAAGAGCATGAGAAGCTTTTAGGTGTACATTTTAGATCCATAAATTAGTGAGAAAAAAAGTTGTCTTTTACTAAATCTGATTGAGAGCATTTTAATGATACGCGGTAAAAAAAATTCAGAAAGCCTTCCTTTACACTGTTTAAAGATGCATAGCCACATTATTTGACTTTTTTTTAATACGTCAGGAGTTTACTCTGGTTGCATACAAGGTTTTAATGTGACGTGCTTTAAATGAAGAAAGATCAAAGAAACTGTATTATGCTACAACATCTTGAGACATGTCTGCTGTTCATTCAGGAAAACTCAGACAGAACATAAAAGAGTGCTTTAAAAGTGACTGGCACCTGGAATAGCCTGCTTTAATTGAAGCTGTTCTTCGATTTAACACCAGAGCATCTGCTTCATAACTTCTCAATGGTTCCAGACACTTAAATAGAATGGAGCTATAGCTAGCATTACAGGTACACTTCTTTTTGCTCTTAGAAAGATGTGTTAAGAATATTCTGAGAACATTTAAAGATTGTATTAGTGTGTATTTCCACACAAATTCCAAACCTGGATGGGAGTGAGGAACCCAGGTCTGAGAAGCCATTTGTCCTGCTATCATCTTCAGGGCAGGGACTACTGGGGCTGAAATCTGCATCTACCCCCTCACCATAGTCCTCAAACTGCTCTTCTCTGGGGATTAGAGGGGCAGAGGCTGATCCAATCACATATCTGGGGTTGTACAGCAACTTCTTTAGTAAAGATAGTTTTTCCAGAAATTACAAATGCTCACTTGTTTATTGGTATTTATGGTATATATGTTTAGAACTGACCTGTCTTGTGATGTCTCTTGGGAGTCAGACCGGTGGGTGTTTTCAACACTTCTGTCCCTGTCGCATTCTGCCTGAGCTCCACGCTTCGCGTCATACACACTGCACTCTGGGTAAGATCGCGTACATGTGATAATAGGAGGGCCAAGCTTTACCTCACCATCCTGCATACATACAAAATCAAACAGCATTATACCAACAGATGTGCACAAACTGTATATAAAAAAGAATTATAAAAACAGCATACTCAGAATTGGTGGTGGTCTACTTTATTAAGAATGATTATAAAGTCTTTTATGATAATAAATCAGAATTTATATACATCTTTTAAGGAGCAATAAGCGAAATTTCACCACTAAGTGGTGTTTGAACACTGTCTATAGACCGAAACAAGATGCATGACAAGCTGTCCCTCTCTCTACCAGCACTCCAGCTGCAACCCAGCCCCTCCCTTCCCCCTCTCCTTCTCACCAGTCACATATGTGCATATTTGTATTAGTAAAAGAACATTTTGATCTGCTGGGGGTGCTCTCCGCCATATTGCTCGAACGCTGCGCTACTCTGACGGTGGCATTTTAGAGCAGGGAGGGGCTAAGCCCTGAGTGGCAGCTGCTCACACACTCATACATGCTCGCACAGCAGGCCTGGCTATGTAAACAAGAGACTGGAGAACAACAGATAGATGCGGTGTGACGTCATCCTACCAATATTACCTTTAGTTCTTCACATCACTATTTTTTTTGTTATTTCTATCTAAAATAATTAACTTTCACTTATTGCTCCTTTAAATGTGCAAAGATGGTAGTACAATGCAATGCAACAGTGCAACACAGATTCAAGATTCAAAGTGTTTCTTGTCATATCCTTTGTATGGTAGTAGCAAGCATTCCTGTACAATAAAATACTTTGTTTGCTGACTGCAAGCATGCCAAAAACACTTCAAAAAATATGAATACAAACATTTAACGATTTAAGCAATATTTATAACACAAAATGGGTATGGAAACTGTACAAATCGTGCTTCCTGGTGTCCAATGAGGAACTTCAAGAATCAAGAATCAGGAGTATTTATTGCCGTTATGTAACCATAATTAAATTTTTGGTGAGACACTGGCTCAGACAGGGATAAATACTGAGTAGGTTTTAATAGATATTAACGCATATTCAGATAAAAATAAAATGTTCAGGTTGAATATATCAACTAAGTTTCCTGATAAGCTAAAATGTGTGCGAATAGTCCATAGTATCTGTATAAAATTTAAATATTCAAGTAAATAAAGACAGATAGTAGTAGTAGTAGTAGGTTAGGTCAGTTTACAGAACTATGTAAAACACTGTGGAATTGTGTTAATGTTCTAAAAAAAACCTCCATGAGAAGTTAAAAAGTCTGCAAATAGTCGTTAGCAAAACTTTTAATGATCCAGTCCAATTATCAAATTAAAATATGCACAATTTGTATGAATGTCTAAAACACTCCCTGAGAAGCCAAAAGTGTGCAAATAGACATTAGCATGTGATAGACAGTGTAATAATTCTTTATCAGATTAAGAACCTGTGGAACCAGTAGTATCTTTGTAAACATGTAACAAACTAGGCTGGTGATTTATTGATTCTCAGCAGGGGGAGACAGCCTTTACAGCTTTGGGAAAGCAGCTGTTTTAAGTCTGTTAGTTTTTGATGAATTGAATCGTTTACCTAATGGAAGTGAGAGAAACAGTGCATTGCCTGGGTAGGTGGGATCTGTGGCAATACGTCTGGCCCTTTTCTGGACCTTTGTAGGATAAACTGTGTCTAGATCTTGTAGACAGTAGCCCACAACCCCCTGTGCTGTCCTCACCATCCGTGCTAAATCCTTCCTTTCCTGTGCCGTGCAGCTCCCATAACACACTGACCCGCTGAGACACAGCTCCATAAAAGTTTATGAGCAGCTGAGTAGAATGTCCAGTCCATTTCAGTTTTCTGAGAGAGAAGAACCGTTGTTGGGCCTGTCATGGTTTTTAAGTGTTTGGCCCACATGCAGACACAGACGGAAGCAGGAACAGTTTTAAGATGTTTATTTTAAGGCTCAACAAAGGGGAAGCACACACTGTGTGCGACAGGCAAGGTCTGAACGTCAGAGCTGGAACGACTGCGGGAAGAAAGAGGATATGTTTACTAAGGATCAAACCAGGGGGAAATGTTCCAGAAGCTGCGCCGCTTACCGTTTGGTTGGGGAGACCTGTCCGGGGGGGGGATGAGTGAAAAAGGGACTCTGTGACCGTAACTCGCTGATGGTAACTGGTGGCTGAGTGACAGGAGGGCTGGTAGATGGAATGCAGGCAAGGGGCCCGGACAGCACCACTGTGACGGCAGGCAGGAGGAGCAGCTGGAAGAACCGGAGTGCAGCTGATAAACCAGGTGAATCCAGGAAGGGGGTTCTCACGCCCGGCTTGGTACCACCAAGGGAATATGAGTGGAGATGCCAGAGCAAAATCTGAACGGCGGGGATTCGGATGACCGGTTCACTGAGCACGACGCCAACACAGGTGAGTAAATCCAAACACGACAAACTGGAGAATAGGCATACCACGACGGGGTAACACTCTGGCGTCTTCCAGCTGTCTGCGTACTCCTTTTAAAGCCCGAGACGGTTCCTTGATGAGTCGCAGGTGTGGGCCACGCCTACCCATCAACTGCAGCCACCTGTGAAGCAGAGTTAGAGCACGGAAAACAGAGAACCCTGACACCCCCCCCCCCCCCCCCCCAACGGTCACCTACTGGCGGTCCAGAAGAGGAAGTTGATGGACTGGAGGCCCAAAAGGCATCAAGCAGAGCATTATCATCAATAACAGAACCGGGGACCCATGACCGCTCCTCAGGACCGCGACCCTCCCAATCGACCAGGTACTGGTACCCCTTACCTCGCCGACGGGAGTCCACGATCCTGAGGATGCGGGGGGTTTGACTGTCCTAGGTGGGTGGAGGGGGCTCGGCTGGAGGGCAAAGTTCACTGTCAATGACCGTTTTTTTCTAGGAGACATGAAATGTGGGATGGACTCGAGAAAGTGGTGGCAGGCGAAGATGGACAGACGTGGGGCTAATAACTCTTTCTATTTCATATGGTCCAGTGAAGCGGGGGGCGAGTTTCTTGGCACCTGGGTTCGTTAAGACGTCTCTGGAGGATAACCAAACCTTCTGACCGGGGCGATACTGGGGGGCAGGAACTCGGCGCTGGTCAGCAAACCTTTTGTTCTGCTCTGCGGTGCGAGTGAGGGCAGTGATTGTGGATCTCCAGGTGTCCTGGCAACGGGTGATGTATTGGTTGACAGACGAGACCGGTATATGGAGTTCATCAGCGGGTAGAAGAGGTGGTTGGTATCCAAGTGCTATTTCAAAAGGGGAGTGTCCGGTGGCTGATGAAACGTGAGAATTGAGGGCGTACTCAACCCAGGGCAAAAACTTATTCCAATCGGAGGGTGACGAAGAAGTGAGGCAGCGGTGAGTGGTTTCCAGTTGTTGATTCATCCGTTCTGTCTGGCCGTTAGTTTGGGGATGGTGGCCGGAGGTTAGGGTGTAGCGGGCACCGAGAGCAGAACAAAAGTGCCGCCAAACCTGGGAGATAAACTGGGGGCCCCGGTGAGACAGGATGTCAACTTGGATACCATGGAGTTTGAATATATGCTTAATGAGAAGTTGGGCGTTTTGCAGAGCGTTGGGCAGTTTACGGATAGGGATGAGATAGCAGGATTTAGAGAACCGGTCTACAACAGTCAATATGGTGGTCATCCCTTGTGATGACGGGAGTCCAGTGATGAAATCCAGCGCGATGTGGGACCAGGGGCGTTTCGGAATAGGAAGTGGGTTAAGCAAACCGGAGGGAGGCTGATTGGATGGCTTATTCTGAGCACAGACGGGACAGGAACAAACATATTTGCGTATGTCTTTGGTCCAGGACGGCCCCAGAAACGACGGGACACCTGGAACTGGGTTTTGTATATTCCAGGGTGAGCGGAAAACTTCGAGTCATGACACCAACGCAGAACTTCAGGACGGACAGACTTCGGGACATACATAAGTCCAGCAGGGCCAGTGCCTGGATCCAGATCTAACAGTAACGCTTGGCTGATACGATCCTCCACGTTCCACTGGAGGGCTCCAAAGGTGGTATGTAGGTGGCAGAATGGGCGCTGGTTCGCTCTCATGTTCTTGAGGTGCAAACTGCCGGGAAAGGGGGTCAGGCTTGACGTTTCTGGAGCCGAGGCAATAAGTTATGGAGAGGTTGAATCTAGAGAAGAAGAGCGACCAGCGGGCTTGACGGGGGTTAAGAAGTCGGGCAGACTGCAGGTAAGCGAGGTTCTTGTGGTCGGTCCACATAACAATGGGCTGCTCGGACCCCTCCAGCCAGTGTCGGCACTCCTCTAATGCTAATTTAATGGCTAGTAGCTCACGGTCTCCCACGTCATAATTACGTTCGGCTGGAGACAGCCGACGTGAGAAAAAGGCACATGGATGTAGTTTGTGATCTGAGTCTGACTGTTGGGACAACACAGCCCCTACCCCCGTATCAGATGTGTCTATTTCTAGGGTAAACTGCTTGGCTGGGGCGGGATGTATCAGAATGGGGGCTTGCGAGAACCTGGTCTTAAGCTCAGAAAACGAGGCTTCCGCCTCAGAGCTCCGAATAAAGGGGACTTTAGGAGAGGTCAGGGCATGCAGAGGGGACGCGATCTGACTATAGTTCTTTATGAATCGTCTGTAAAAGTTGGCGAACCCTAGGAACCTCTGAAGCCGTTTTCTGGAGTCAGGAGTCGGCCACTCCACTACGGCTTTGATCTTATCTGGATCTGATCTGACCTGTCCTCCTTCAGGAATTAGACCGAGGAAAGAGACTGAGTCCTTGTGAAATTCACATTTTTCAGCCTTGACAAACAGATGGTTTTCTAGCAGGCGTTGGAGGACTAGGTGGACATGTTGTTGATGCTGGACAGGATCACTAGAATAAATCAACATATCATCTAGATAGACAAAAACGAAGACGTTCAAAAAGTCCCGCAAGACGTCATTCACTAAAGCCTGAAATACGGACGGAGCGTTACACAGACCAAAAGGCATGACCAGATACTCGAAGTGACCAAGTGGGGTTTTGAAAACCGTCTTCCACTCATCCCCCTGGCGGACTCGGACCAGATGGTAAGCGTTGCGCAGGTCAAGCTTGGTAGATATGACGCATTCTGGACTGGTTCTAGAGCAGAGGACAACAGGGGAAGTGGGTATTTATTCTTTACAGTGGTTTGGTTAAGCCCTCGGTAGTCGATACACGGACGGAGGGATCCGTCCTTTTTCCCCACGAAGAAAAAGTCCGCGCCCAATGGAGAGGAGGAAGGGCGAATTAACCCTGCCGACAGAGACTCTCCGATATATTTCTCAAGCGCCTGACGTTCAGACCTCGAGATGTTATAGAGGCGGCTGGTGGGTAAAGGGGCTCCCGGTAGCAAGTCAATAGCGCAATCGTAAGGGCAATGTGGAGGAAGCGAACAGGCTTTACTTTTACTAAAAACCAAGCGCAAATCATGGTAAAGTTCAGGTACTCGGCTGAGGTCAATGGAGTCCTCTAATTCAGGAGATGAATTAGAGGGATGGGAGACTGGCTGAGCAGATAGCAGACAGCGAGAATGGCAGCCAGGGGACCAAGACTCTAAACGGGACTCCGCCCAATTAAGATGCGGATTATGAATTGTTAGCCAGGCTAATCCTAAAACAACCGGGGCGGAGACCTGGAGAGGCGCGGACAAAGGAACCGTCTCTATCCGAGACTGGGTGACCAATCCTTGGTCAATCAAGTTAAAATCGGAGCCGGAGTCAACTAAAGCGGAAACGTTAAGATTGTCCTGGTCTAAGACTAAGGTAACCGGGAGACAAAAACGAGACGGAGCCAGATCATCAGGAGACTTGGGGGACGAAATTCTACAGCGGTCCGCCGTCTTCCCCACTACAGGCGACGGACCCGGTCTTTTGGTTGAACTGGACAGGAGTTAACAAAGTGTCCTGCGGTCCCGCAGTAAAGACACTGATTTTTTGAGAAACGCTGTTGACGTTCTTCTCGGGTGAGGTGTACGCGGCCAATCTGCATAGGTTCGGGAGGTGGCGGCAATGTTATAGCTGGCCGTGGGGAATTAACCCCTTGTACAGGTGGTAAAGCCGGCTGCATAGGTCTCTCAGACCGCCCCCGGCTTCGGCTACGTAACCGGGCGTCCAGCCGAATAGCTAAGGCGACTAGACCCTCAAAGGTATCGGGCTCCTCAACGCGCGCTAACTCGTCCTTTAATGTTTCATCGAGTGCTTGGAAAAAGACAGCCTTTAACGGCCGGGCTTCCCAGCCGCCGGCAGCAGCATATGTTCTCCACGGAGAATTCAGAGACACGTTGTCTGCGTTGTTTTAACGCCAGTAATGAACGTGACTGCTGCACAGGATCCAATTCGGCCGAGAAGACCGTTTTAAATTCACAAATAAATTCCGTAAAAGTGCAGCCGAAGGATCTGCAGTCGGGAAAGCGAGTCTCTGCCCGTCTGAACGTCAGAGCTGGAACGACTGCGGGAAGAAAGAGGATATGTTTACTAAGGATCAAACCAGGGGGAAATGTTCCAGAAGCTGCGCCGCTTAACGTTTGGTTGGGGAGACCTGTCCCGGGGGGATGAGTGAAAAAGGGACTCTGTGACCGTAACTTGCTGATGGTAACTGGTGGCTGAGTGACAGGAGGGTTGGTAGATGGAATGCATGCGAGGGGCCCGGACAGCACCACTGTGACGGCAGGCAGGAGGAGCAGCTGGAAGAACCGGAGTGTAGCTGATAAACCAGGTGAATCCAGGAAGGGGGTTCTCACGCCTAACTTGGTACCACCAAGGGAGTATGAGTGGAGATGCCAGAGCAAAATCTGAGTGGCGGGGATTCGGATGACTGGTTCACTGAGCACGACGCCAACACAGGTGAGTAAATCCAAACACGACAAACTGGAGAATAACAGGAGACAGGATTAGTCCAAAAACAGGGTTTCCAAAAACTCACAGGTACGAAGCACGGGAGACAGATCAGTGGCCTAGGCATACCACGACGGGGTAACACTCTGGCGTCTTCCAGCTGTCTGCGTACTCCTTTTAAAGCCCGAGACGAAGGTTCCTTGATGAGTCGCAGGTGTGGGCCACGCCCACCCGTCAACTGCAGCCACCTGTGAAGCTGAGTTGGAGCACGGAAAACAGAGAACCCTGACAGAGCCGTTGTTAGAATTTTAAGAAAATCAAAAACAGGCTTAAATATGTATGTGTTTGTGGGCTAAAAAAGTACAACCTTACATTTGTAAACTTTTTTAATAACATTGCAGTACTTTCCTACGCAGAATGTACAGGTGCTGGTCATATAATTAGAATATCATGAAAAAGGAGATTTTTTTTTTTCAGTAATTCCATTCAAAAAGCGAAACTGAAGAAACCTGGTGCCACACTCTACTCAGCTAATTAACTCGGAACACATGCAAAGGCCTTTAAATGGTCTCTCAGTCTAGTTCTGTAGGCTACACAATCATGGGGAAGACTGCCGACTTGACAGTTGTCCAAAAGACGACCATTGACACCTCGCACAAGGAGGGCGAGACAAAAGGTCATTGCTAAAGAGGCTGGCTGTTCACAGAGCTCTGTGTCCAAGCACATTAACACAGAGACAAAGGGAAGGAAAAGTGGTAGAAAAAAGTGTACAAGCAATAGGGTTGACCGCACCCTGGCGAGGATCGTGTAACAAACAACTGAAAACACTGTGGTTTTGCATGAAAATTTCAACAGATTATAAAATATGTTTGGAAAAACATTGGTTTTTCTCAAACCGGAGGCTTTTCAGAAACAAAATGGTCGAGTCCTGCTCTGTGTGTTTCAAAATTTTCTGTCCTTCCTGTAGAAATGTTTCAGGTTAAAGTGATCTCAACTTATTCTGATTCTAGATACTTCAAAACGTGTCTTTTTTTTCCTATTCTGTATGTTGTCTTTATGCAAGTTATAAGAAAATGCATTTCTTTAAATCAATATGACAGAAAATTTTATTTTTTTCATTAAAATATGTGTATCTCATCAGCACACTTGTATAGGATTTGACAACATGCATCTCTTTCATTTAAACCAGAATTAATAACAAGGTGCATTTTAATGTCAGCTATGTTATTACATTTCTCTACCAATAAAACTATTCAGACAAACACTGAATCTACTTAATCTATAATTTATTCAAACATTTACATCACTTGAACCATTGTTGCATAATTTTGTTAGTGCAGAGCAGCGGTTCCCAAACTCTTTTAGCCGCGCACCCCCTTCTGTGTCCCAACCGGGTGGATGCATCCCCCAATCTTCAAAAAAAATTTAATAAAATGCCACAATTTTTTTATTGCCATATTAAGGCATCATGTCTAATCAGGCTCAAATGACCAGAACACACATAAAAAAATGTCGTTGCAGTTACAATAACACAACCATCAAAGTTTATAGAAATAAAATTAGAACACATAACAACCACATCAGGATCCTGATGGTTTTCAGGTGCATTGGTGGCTCAGCGTGGAGCGAGAGAAAGAAAGAGACACTCAGACACTCAAACCTCCACAGACAACCTGAAACGTCTCTGAAGCAGAGACTATCCAGGTGGAGTCACTGAATAAACTCTGATAATCTACCTGCGTGTGTTCTCACTTTATTTATTTCATGTACCAGTTTCTAAGTCTGACTCACAATTTACACAGCAAAATAGAAAAACGAAGAGGTTTAATTAGATTTGTGTCTGCTGTTAATTCAATTTACAGTTTTTGATTTTAATTTTTAAAAGGAAATTTTTATTTACACGTCTTTATTGTGTGGGGAAAAACACTGACAAACCGCCATTAGATTTTTCATCTTGCGCACCCCCTAGCGGCAGCTCGCACAACCCTGGGGCGCCACACTTTGGGAATCCCTGGTGTAGAGGATCTTTGTCCAGACAAGGCTACACCTCCATCTCTCTCCCTTTTGCTCCTTTTGCTAAGCAACTGTGTAGTTGAACTGATTTTTTTTTTTGCAGGGCTATGAGAAACCATCCCACTACAGTGTGATCATAATTTTTTACAGCCTACTCACACTAACTTTTATCCTTTAAAAATAAGAGTGTCAACATATACTCCTCATTTACTGACTTTTAACACAACCGAGCCAAAAATCATGTTAAACCCTTCTTATTAAGAATATTTGAAGGCAGACAAGTAGAAATCTCTGGGGATAAAGTGTTTCAGTTTTGTGTCCCACTGGCTCCCCATTAGTACAAAGGTTTTACCTGATAAATGTAGCCATTGTCTGTGACTGACTGATGTCGGGATGCCAGGCTTCGAGGACCAACAGCCATCTTTAATATCTCTTCAAAACCTGCGGCAGCCAGGGGAGAATAGAAGATAATCAAGGTGAGAAATGATGAGATATGAATTTTTTTTGGAAATATAAGCAGAAGGAATATTGCAAAGACAGTATACTGCACTGGATTCAATAACGAGGAGATTGTTTTGTGTCAAGCTGACCAAGATGGTCCGTCTTCATGGCAAGTCCCAAACAGCCGAATTTGTTGAACTTTCTGCCGTAAAGCGAGCTAGAACTTCCATGAGGTCTTACCACTCCTCCATAAAGTTCAACCCCAGCCGGCATGCGATGCTGTGCAAGCAATGCAGCATGTGGTTTTGTCCACCCACAAACTCCCAGCAGCCTTACCATGGCCAAAACTCATATATTATATATATATATTATTCATATTCATTATATATCAGGTAACCGGCAGCTCCAAAAATCAGAAAGCCTGTTATCATAAATCCAATTACGTATGCATCTTCCATATCGTCGATGGACAAAATAGACATGAATCCATGATTCCATCATGTATCTGGCAGCATGTGTCCCTGCAGGACAGCTCAGCTCCCCCGTGCCTGGTCTCCTCGTTGAGAAAATTTGATTAATTGTATTGAGCGACCAGCTGATCTGTTCCATAGTTTTCGATTCGGAAGAGTTGCAGGAAAAGGCTAATTTGTCACTAAAGGTCTTTTTGATAAAAAAACAAAACAAAAAAAAAATGTTTTTTCACACTTGGTAATAGATTTCAATAAACCAGATTATTTTTGCTTTATTAAAATCCTAGAAGTGAGAGAGGGTGTACTTTCATTTTAACTTGCTGCTCATTAGCTTAACATAACAAATATAGATGTAAAACATCAGAAAAGCATCAGGGACCAGATGAATGTTGAAGCTCATCATAGCACTGAAACAGCTCTGGTGAAGGTCACCAATGATATTCTCATGGCCTCAGATAATGGACTTGTGTCTGTACTTGTCCTGTTAGATCTCAGTGCTGCATTTGACACAGTTGATCACATTATTCTCCTACAAAGACTTGAGCATACTGTAGGGATTAAGGGGAAAGCATTAGGCTGGTTTAAATCTTATCTGTCGGACAGATTCCAGTTTGTTCATGTTAATAATAAATCTTCTTCAAACTCTAGGGTCACCTGTGGAGTACCACAGGGTTCAGTCCTTGGACCAATTCTATTTACTATATATATGCTTCCGGTTGGCAAAATTATCAGACAGCATGGGATTAATTTCCACTGTTATGCTGATGACACTCAGCTATATTTATCCATAAATCCTGATGAATCCAATCAGTTACTTCGACTGCAGTCATGTCTTGATGACATCAAAAGCTGGATGACTTTAAATTTCCTGCATTTAAATTCTGACAAGACAGAAGTTGTAATCTTTGGGCCAGAGTCCTCAAAAAATAAACTTCTTAATCAATCACTGAATCTGGATGGCATTAACTTGGCCTCTGGTAATAAAGTAAAAAATCTTGGTGTTATTTTTGACCAAGACATGTCATTTAAATCCCATATTAAACAGGTTTCCAGAGTTTCCTTTTTTCACCTCCGGAATATCGCCAAAATTAGAAACATTCTGTCCAGGGGTGATGCTGAAAAACTAGTGCATGCATTTGTTACTTCAAGGCTGGACTATTGTAATTCTTTACTATCAGGAAGTCCACAAAATGCAGTTCGAAGTCTTCAGCTGATCCAAAATGCTGCAGCAAGAGTTCTGATGAAAATCAACAAGAGGGATCATATTTCTCCAATTTTAGCTTCCCTTCATTGGCTTCCTGTTAAATCAAGAATAGAATTTAAAATTCTTCTTCTAACGTATAAAGCCCTTAATAATCAAGCTCCATCATATATCAGAGCTCTGATTACTCCGTATGTTCCTAACAGAGCACTTCGCTCTCAGACTGCAGGTCTGCTGGTGGTTCCTAGAGTCTCTAAAAGTAGAATGGGAGGCAGATCCTTTAGCTATCAGGCTCCTCTCCTGTGGAACCAACTCCCAGTTTTGGTCCGTGAGGCAGACACCCTATCTATTTTTAAGACTAATCTTAAAACATTCCTTTTTGACAAAGCTTATAGTTAGAGTGGCTCATGTTACCCTGAGCTACCTCTATAGTTATGCTGCTATAGGCTTAGGCTACTGGAGGACATCAGGGTCTAATTTTCTCACTCTACTGATTTCTACTGTTCTTCATTCTACGGTTCTCCAGTTTTGTATTGTATTACATTGAAATGACTGTCGTCATTTCAGCTTTTAACTTTTTGCTCTCTCTCTTTTTCTTCATAGTAGGTACACCTGGTCTGGCGTTCTGTTAACTTTGACATCATCCAGAGAAGACGGCTCACCCGTTACTACCATCTAATGTAGAACAGATTACTAGATCAATGTGTGCTTCTGTGCTTTTTTGTCTCTCTTGTTGTGTCTCTGCTCTGTCTTCTGTAACCCCAGTCGGTCGAGGCAGATGACCGTTCATACTGAGCCCGGTTCTGCCGGAGGTTTTTTTTCCCGTTAATGGGTGGTTTTTCTTCCCACTGTCGCTTCATGCTTGCTCAGTATGAGGGATTGCAGCAAAACCATGTACAATGCAGACGACTCTCCCTGTGGCTCTACGGTTCCCCAGGAGTGAATGCTGCTTGTCAAGACTTTGATGCAATCAACTGGTTTCCTTATATAGGACATTTTGACCAATCTGTATAATCTGACCCAATCTGTATAATATGATTGAACTTGATTTTGTAAAGTGCCTTGAGATGACATGTTTCATGATTTGGCGCTATATAAATAAAATTGAATTGAATTGAATTGAAACATTCACAGCATAAATCAAGCAAAACTTTTTGTCAAAGAGAAAAACTAACAAAAATTGTCTTACCTTTAATAGCAAACACAGCATGACAGAAGTCTTTGAAGTTGATTTTACCATGAGCATTAGGACACAGATGCTTAGTCAGCTTCTTCACCTGCAACAACAGACAGGTTCATTTTTCCTCAAATGGAAAACGAATAAGCATTTTGACTGAATGCGTGACGACTACAATTTATAACCAAAACCTGACAATCTTAACATAGGCACTACGTGAATCCTCCTAAACATGATGTTGCACTACATTAACAAAGACAGGTGTCAGTCTCATGGACAGTGCATGTCACTGAGCAAATTTCAAAGCTGCTAAATAAAGAAACACATGAGCCAGCCTGGACTATAGACAGTATAGGCAAATTCTAGGGGCACCACAGACTCGTAAGGGCAAAATAAGGGTGAGGGTTTGTTTGGTTTGTTTTTTTTATTCTCATTTTTTTACTATGCCTGATTTGTTGATAGGTCTGCAATGTTTTTTCTCTCTAAGGTTGCCAGCTCATGGAGTGCAGCTGAGCTGAGACTCAGGTTGAGATTCTGACAAGAATAGATGAGAAACAGAATCTATCAAGATGTTCTACCAAACCAATCAAAACCACACCTAATAGAATTCACCCAACAAAATGTGTCTCCATATCTTTCTTTTTTATAAATCAATAAATGGATGAATAAAATGGGGAAAACTTGTTGTGTTTCGGTAAGGATCCAAAATTCTCTTTGGTATTCTGATTTAATCCATTGTGGATTTTTCCCTGATATTTTAGGTACTTCTCACCCAGGTTGCTTGCATCTGTTGGTTTCTAGACCTAGTGTAGAAGAAGCCAATCTCTAGCAGCTGAATTGTGCTCAAGTAACGGCTACAAACAGGCTTATTCTAAACCCGGTATTTGTCAAACCCATTTCCCTAGTTAATTAGACAGTCATACTTAATGACTTTTACATGTCTTGGGAGTTGGGTTTTATGTTTATCACACAGACTTGACTTTGTACTGTTGAATCAGAATCAGTTCCTGAACTTCTTTCTCCTGATGGCTTGTTCAGCTCCTGTGAGGCAACCAGCAAAGGTAGGGGACTAGAATCAGTGTTTAAATCTATCTTTATCCCTCATAAATGTTCACATATCTATGTCAATTTAGAACTACAACAAATTGATCTACATTTTATATTTTACATGCTATGTGCACTAATTTAAAAACCATCAAAGTTCAACAAGGACTTAACCCAGGAGTTTATGAAGTTTGTGGCTGGGTTCATTTTAAAGTTTAAACATCTCTTACATGCTGGGTATTTTAATGTTAATGTGTGCTGTGACTCATAACCTTTAGCTATGTGGAAGTCTTTAATCTAACTCAAACTGTGACCACGTCAATGAAAGAGAAGAGTCACTCCCTTGACCTCATTCTATCTATCCAAAGGCTTAAATGTATGTGTTTACAATGCTGATATATTGGAATTTGTTTTATTGTTATAATATTATAAAATATTGTTTATATTAGAGTTGCCAAATTCACAGATTAAATTGTGTGTCCTGGCAAAAGGCGGGCATGCATGTATGGAATTTCTTTGTTATGCTTGGTGATGCTTTTTCATCCTATGGATCAGTCTCCTGTGGGGTACAACAAGATTCCATTGTTGGTCCTTTCTTACTTTCTTTGTACATGGTGTCACTGCCTTTAGATTTAGTCAAAGGCAAACATAATCTCTGTTTTTACTGGTATATTTATGATATACAAATCTCTTTGCCAGGTAAATCCAGTGAAAGTGGGATATTGAGCGCTTTGTTGTAGTTCCTGAGCCATAAAGAATATAAATATTAGACAGTAATCTGATAGCCATGAGAAATATGAGACTGTAGGACCTTCCTAGGACTGCCCTCATAGTAGGATGCCTCCTGGCTCATACAAATCTTTCCCCCTGATTCAAACCGATCTCTTTTCCCACTGCCAGCCGAGTCCCAAGTCTTCCTCTGGGTCTCCTCCGGATGAGACGTGCCCGGAACACCTCACCAGGGAGGCGTCCAAGACGCATCTTTACCAGAGGCCCAAGCCACCTCCACTGGCTCCTCTCGACGTGGAGAAGCAGCATCTCTACTCTGAGTCCCCTCCGGATCACCAAGCTTCTCACCCTATCTCTAAGGCAGACCCCAGACACACTACAGAGACAACTCATTTCAGCTGCTTGTATCCACAATCTCGTTCTTTCGGTCACGACCCTAATATCATGACCATAGATGAGGGTGGGAACGTAGATTGACCGATAAATTGAGAGCTTTGCCTTTTGACTCAGCTCTCTCTTCACCACAACGGACCGGTACAGCGCCTGCTTCACTGCAGACACAGCACCAATCCGTCTATTGATCTCCCGTTCCATCTTTCCCTCATTCATGAACAAGACCGCAAGATACTTAAATTCCTCCACTTGGTGCAGGACATTCTCCCATATCCAGATAAGGCACTCTACCATTTTTTGCCTTAATAACCAATCTCAGCCCGAACAAAATGGTGATCTGTACCACGTGATCTACTCTCAATTGCGGGTATGGCCAATTAGTGCAACTGTAAACTGCACAAAATAGGGGATAGTTGCTCCCTCCACATTTATTTTCCATTTGCACTCATGCCTTGAATAGAAAAGACCCATCCAATGAGGCGCCGTAGCAGAATGCGCTCCAGCATGTAATGAGGCGTCTACATATATGATGTCTATGAGTAAAAAGCTCAGCCTCATCCTGGTGACTTCCTGCTACTATCCACATCTAGAAGGGTTTCTTGGATGAATGTTGTACTTTCACAAAGTTAGTAATATATGAATCAAGAGAAACATGTTTCTGTATGTTTAGGTGAAATATAATAAACTGAAACCACTAAGTTACGAGAAGAATTTTTGATTCACATCAATACTAAGAGGTTGCCCCTCTCGGGCGCACTGCTTTGGTGGCCCATTTGGGAGTCCGGGGTTACGGGTCCCCTGACTCCTGCCTCTGTGCTTAGGGAAGGTGGGTCTTCGGTTCTCCACAATCACTATCAATATATTTCCTTCTGGATAACTTTCACCTAAACTAGTGCACTTTCACAAACTCCCACAGGTGCTGGGTCCCAGGTATTAAATGTTCACTTATATACAGAAAGGCTATAATTTATTTATTTACTTTCTTTTACTTTCTTTTTTAGGTATCACATTACACATGTCAGCTTAAATAATAATACATATGATTTAGCAATGGTATCAAGGTGTTACACGATTGTATCTGTTGCTTTATGTCTGTTGGTTGTGCTGTTGTTTTTGTGTCTCTTTCCAGGTGATGGAGCAGACAGAGGACGTTTTATCATTCTCTTCCTTCTATCTCTTCTTTCTTTCACCCTTTTCTTTCTCTTTTTTTTCTCTTCTTGTTCTTCCTTTACTCTCCTACTTTCCCATTGTAGTGTCCATATAATTTGAAATTCTCCCTGCAGGAATCACAATAAAGCTATTTACACGCACAAATCAAGCGGAGCATTATGGCGAAAGCTGTTTGCTCCACTTGTGACATGATATCAATTTTTATTGCCACATTGCTAGACAGGACACTGGAAAAAAAAAAAAAAAAAAAAAAAAAAAATACTAAGAGGTTGAGGGATAGAGTTGGCCTAACACTTCAGAAAACGCTTAAGCTTACTTATGCAGAGACTGTCCACAGAAGTGAGATGGAAGTGTACCGAAGACTTTGTAGCCTTATATGTTGACTCAGATAGTCCTTTAGTTATATGAAATGACTGTGAGGTAAGCAAGTAAAGTTTATTTATAAAGCTCCTTTCACAGACACAAAGTCACAAAGACACATAAAAACAAAAAAAGTATGTTTAAAAAGGACAATAAAACCAGGGCATTAAAGCTTGGAAAACAAAACCGTTTTCAAATGGTTTTTAAAAATCTCTACAAAGTTAGTAAAGCAAAGCTGCATTGGTAAACAGTTCCATAGTTTAGGAGCCATAGACTGAAACGCCCTGTCCCCCTATGTTTTCCGCCTTGTGAGGGGACGTGTTAAGAACATTATAACAGCCTTCTGGAACCCTGTTAACTCTGTGCTGAAGCAGAGAAGGATGTCCTGCTGTGGGATAAAATACAGGCAGGAGCAAACATCTGAGGAATGGCTGAACGTCATTGGTGAACAAGTAGAGGGTCATGTGATACTGATAAAATATAAAGCAAAACTTAGATTTTTTTCCTCCAAAGGGAATACCTGCATTCCTTCAAAGGAATATGAAATGTGTGTGCATTTTTAATTGGCTGTAAACCAAAACTTTCCAAAAACGGAATGTTCTGTTATACCAAAACACCTTTTTGTTGTGCTTTCATTGAAACCTATGAAATCTGGAATATTTCACTGTTAAACTATTGAAATGCTAAATAGAAACCATACGATTGGACCCTTTTAGGTGGAAAAGACTGGCTAGATGTAAAACATTGAATTAAAGAAGTGGCAAAATTGTTTGGAAAGAAAGGGTGCATTATGTCAGTGGTGCAGTGGGTAGCACTGTTGCCATGTGGCAAGAAGGTCCTGGGTTCAAGTCCTACCCTTGCCCTGGGTCTTTCTGCATGGAGTTTGCATGTTCTCCCTGCATGGGTCCTCTACGGGTAGTCCGGCTTCCTCCCACAGTCCAAAAACATGACTTTTAGGTTAATTGGCCTCTCCTTAGGTGTGAGTGTGTGCGAGAATGGTTGTATGTGTTGCACTGCGATAAAACCATTATATCGCACCAGATAGGCACCAGCACCCCTTGTGAAAGACGGATGGGTTCATTATGTTTCCAATCTCAGTAATGGTACCTTTTCTATTATATTATATTACAATTATATCATTTTTATTTCAGTGTTACCCAAAAGACACAACTTACATAATTGACTCTTTATCTAACAGTGAATTGGATCCACTGAAGGTCTTTTTATCCAAAGTGATGGGAAATTCAATATTTTAATATTTTCTTCACACCTAAAATACATGACTGGAAAATGTTTTAAAAACCCTATCAGCCACACAATATATTAAAATTACATTTGAACTTAAAGTGTAGCTCAACCCCATACTAGAGCCTTACTCCGCCCAATCTCTTTTCTACTTTTCTACTTGAAAAATGTGCTGAGAGGAGGCGGAGCCTGGTGAACCAGGAAAGGTGCGTGCATCGTCTGGTTAACTAGTAGTAAACTAACTGAATGGTACACTAATAAATCTCTAACCTGAAAGACTTCAAAACTCACTATTTAAACTCCAACTCACTACAGAGGCACATGATGGAAGTGCTTTTATGCATTAAAGCTACTGACATGTCAGTTTCTCCAAATTATGTCACAGAAACTTTTGAACCAATAGCTATATTGATTCGAAATTCAGTGCAAGACACCTGTTGGACCTTAGAAGGGTGCCACACTGATGGTTTTAGACATAAAATCAGGATTTCAACAAATATGCAAAATTTCTCAAAATAAGCACAAGGATATGTAGACAGCACTATAAGACAACAATGTTAATGTTGTGAATTCTGCTGGTAAAAATACTACATGGAGACAGATTAGAGAACCTGATCAACCCAGTCCAGGGTTGTTAGACGTACCCACATCTGTGATAAATAATACAATCATTTTATTGCTGCTTGAGCTGTTCTGTCCTTGAGTGTTCTGAAAATCACTTTTAAATGACATGTATCATTATATATATTGTTGTTGTTTTTTCATGGACAGTGCATGAATGACCAAGCATTTAGACTGAGGTTGTACTAGGAAGTATAATTCCTCCTATAGGGCCCCCACACGACCATGGGTTCAATCCTGACATAAATGGACCGAAATAGGAGCTCCTCAGCACCTGTGAATGTCTACAGGACATGGCAAATTGTCTATTCGAAGATCTGGGGCCAATTATTCTCCCACTGTCCATTGTTCCTTGTGAAAATGTTGGGTTGCCTTTTAAAGCAAGGATAATTGTTATCGGGTCTTTTATCTTCAACCAGCCCTTCCTTCCCTTCAGCTCACCTCGTCTCCTTGACCGAACTGAAGCCCAAGGTCCATCAAGTGCTCCACCCGGATGAAGCCGTCAGCATTCTCGTCACACACATCAAAAACCTCCTTGAGCCTCTTCAGAAACTGCAGGAGTTGGTCCTGGTCGGGGAAACCCTGTCGGTCCATTGCTGGCGTGGCTCTTTGCGTCTAGTAGATTTAACGGAAAAGAGTGGCTTTGTCGGCCGCCATCATCCTCGCTGGCAACCCTCAGCTCCGCGGGACTGACTGGCGCTGCCTCTGCCGCTGCTGTGACATCAGCCGCATCGCATGCTCAAGGGACGCGAGAAGACCCGGAAAAGACCGAGGACTCACGATCTAAACAGAAGGGATTCCGTCACCGACCAGCTGCCTAGCAACAACCCAGATGTGTTAGATTCAGCACCGTCCTTCTTCAAGGTGTCAAATAGAATGGCTGCTTATTTTTAGAAGAAGCCTACCAATTCAAAAGACTAGAGAAAGCACAGTTGAACGTGTTATTTTATCTTTTATACATTTACACACGACACAGCCAGTAGCTTCTCTAATCTGCACGTTAATTTTGAATTTCCTGTATTACGATAATAGAGATAAAACAAGAAAAGATTAAAAATGTTCATACTATCATATCATGAATTTAATTCACAAGAGGAAAAAAATGACATGACTTTAATTAATGCCTTTTGTCTTTTATGAATTACATCAACAAATTCAACTGCTGTGAATTATTGTTCCTGAAAGAAAAAAATATATTTTAAATGTAGTAATATTCTAATCAGTCAACATAAAGTCAATACATCAGTAGTATGGGCCTTTATGCCAACCATGCTATGTACGATGTAATGACAGGACAGATGTAACAGAGTTAAAAAATGCACAATATTATTTCACTTCCTGTTCAATGCTTGCGTTTTATTTTACAATATAATGTGAATTTTATTGTTTTGGTATCTTATTTTGGAAAACCGGAAATGCTCTGCGGATCCGCAAACATTATGTTGGGCTGCTTCACTTTTCTTCCTCACAGTGTTGATTTACACTGATGAGGGTAAGTTGTTCCCTGCAACATTACATTATATAACAATTAATTAATTTAACATGCCTATTTTGATTTCACATAAATTTATTCTGTGCAGAAAATATTTGAAGTTGTGAAAGTACCGTTTTTGTGTACTTTGGTGGACTGATAAAAGTTTTGAAAACCTTTTTAATCAGCCTTGATTTTATTTCAGTTAGTTAACTGTAAGCGGTAGCCAATTTATTATGACATCTTTATTTTATAGGTAGCCAGAGTGTGCCCGGTGTTTGTGAAGACTAAAATTGTGATTTTTTTTATGTCTGTCATGGGTAAGTTTACTTAATTTGACTGTAATTCATGTGTGCATTTTATTTCATATTTAAAACACCACTTCCACACAATGGGATTTTATATACAATGATTGGTTAAAAGGAGCTAATATGATTTATACTGTGTATAATAATATGTAATATCACGGCCAGCGTGTATTAATATGTTACAATGCTCCCTCCCTCAGACAGTGGTGTTATACACTAATGAGGGGATACCTGGTGTGCCTGGTGTATGTGAAGACTAAAATTGTGATTTTTTTTTTATGTCTGTCACAGTAAACGTGGTGAACTCCATCCTGAGTCCTGTTATCTGATTATGGATTGTTGAAGAGTTGGCATCCATTACACAGCCGTAAGGCCAATCAATAACAACAACAACAAAATTGTTCTCTGTCCAAGGCCTGCAGGAACAAAATCACATCCTTCTATTTCTTCCAGCCCTTGTATGGGAGTCTTTGCAGCTTATTATTGAGCCATTTCCTGGGCAGAATGTTTTTCTTGCATGGTGCCAAAGAAGTATCAAGAGGGAGGCTACAGTAGGAGAGACCCATGGAGACTGCATAAGGGTTCTGCACTTTTGTTCTTGTAAAGTATGAATTGTTAAAGGACAAAAAATAATAATACTTTTGAAAACGGTAAATTACGCTGTCTAAATTTCAGTTTTCTTCATTCTGTAATTTTATTCCGGTAGAAAATGCATCTCCTTTTGAATCCTTTGTAGTTTTCTGTACAGTAAAATTATAAACACTTCTCAGATCATTCTTACTCTTGGCCTTTAAAACTGGAAAGTACATTTATAAACATGATCATTTAAAACCAGCGCATTTGTGTGAGCATAATAATCACATTTATGATTAAGATTTCTATTTTTCTCCAGAATAATTATCAAAATAAAACTTGTTTTACATGTTGACACCTACAGTACTTCCATTATACTTTCTAATGAATCACTAGCACAAGGAATTTCATCTCAAATATTCATTTAATATTAGGAATGAAATTTCTTATTTGAAATTGTTAGTCAATTGGATTTTCAAAAGGATTAAAAAATATTTAGACAGTTTATTTATAACAAACCAGGTTTTGAGGACGTCCAGCTTCCTTTTAGTTCCATTAATAAGTTCCTCAGTTCCTCTAAAGTTTTACAAACAATCGTTTGGTCTATTTATTAATCATTGTGGGACTCCACAAGTAAACTCTGAACCATGACAATTTGTACACAATCCTGTCTACATAATCCATTTCTAACCTTGAAGAAGCTGTGCATCATCAACCATATTTCTCTATTATTCTATTTATTTTTCAATAATTGCCTGTGTTCTGTAAGGCAAGGCAAGTTTATTTGTATAGCACATTTCAGTAACAAACAATTCAAAGTGCTGACATCAGTAAGTCTTTGTTTGACATTTCTTTTAGGCTCTGGACTGAACCCCGACCACATTGACTTGCTCTGGAGGCTCATTTAGCTTTATAAAGATGTTTTCAATCATACTGCTTAAATTTTTTTTTTTGTTTTGCTTTTGGGGCTGTGACATCTGTCTTTAAGCTTCTTAGAATGTCAAAAGATATCAACTTTATGCATTCGGTTAGCAAACCTTATAAAAAATTGTTGTCTTTTTATACAGGACTGTCTCAGAAAATTAGAATATCGTGAAAAAGTATACTAGTAGGCTATTCAACTAATCACTTGAATCGTCTAATTAACTCAAAACACCTGCAAGGGTTTCCTGAGCCTTGAAAAACACTCAGCTTGGTTCAGTAAACTAAATCACAAGTATGGGGAAGACTGCTGATCTGACTGCTGTCCAGAAGACCATCATTGACACCCTCCATCAGGAGGGTAAGACACAAAAAGAAATTTCTCAAAGAGCAGGCTGTTCACAGAGTGCAGTTTCAAAGCCCATTCACAAAAAGTGTGTTGGAAGGGGGAAATGTGGCAGGAAACGCTGCACAACCAAGATCTGGCACCTGCCCACAGTGCCAAAACCACCAGTAACTGGTGTACTGACCATGGCATTACTGTCCTTGATTGGCCTGCCAATTCCCCTGACCTGAACCCCATCGAGAATTTGTGGGGTATTGTGAAGAAGAAGCTGAAAGACACCAGACCCAACAATGCAAATGAGCTAAAGGCCACTATTGAAGCATCCTGGGCATCCATAACACCTCAGCAATGCCACAGGCTGATTGCCTCCATGCCACGCCGCATTGATGCAGTAATCTGTGCAAAAGGATTCCCAACCAAGTACTGAGTGCATTAATGGACATTTTCAAATGTTATATTTTGTTTTGCTGTTATAATTTTTTTTTTACTTGGTTTGAGGAAATATTCGAATATTTTGAGATAGGATTTTTGAGTTTTCTTCAGCTGTACGCCATAATCAGCGATATTAAAACAATAAAAGGCTTGCGATATTTCAGTTGATTTGTAATGAATCCAGAATGTATGACATTTCATGTTTTTTAATTGCATTACAGAAAATAAAGAACTTTATCACAATATTCTAATTTTCTGAGACATTTTTCCTTACATGGAACATTGTGAGCTTCTGAAATATGTTCCCTTTGTACATAAATCTTCTCGCTGCAGAAGAACCGAACTACTTTTTCCTCTATTGTGTGAAGTTCTTCAGGTGGATCATCTTCCACTTGCCAGTTGATGGCTACAGTCTTAACAATGCTGTATGTATTAGTATCCTGCCCTATAATGTTCACATCACTAACAAAAGAGTGGATCTCACCCATCCAAAAAAAACTAATTAAAACAGTTACTTAAACGTAACTAAAAGTTTCTTATTTAACATATCTTAATATCTGACATTGTGGTTCCTTTAATGTTCCCTACCTCATGGTAACATTGTTAAAGTCCCAGAGATGATCTGACAATGTTAGGATAATGTGTACTACCTATATTACCAATGGGCGATATGAAAAAAAATGTCATATACTTTACATCTAAAAGAAAATCCCAATTTTAATCAACCTCCCTATGTAAAAGCCCCTAAAGAAACGCAAATACAGAGCCTTCAGGCCAAAGACCAGTTCTTGATACATTTAATTCTGTATGTGAAATTTTTTTTTTGCCCTGATCTTCTTCTGTCAGGTGCAACATTTTGTTACCAAAGATATTCAATTAAATTAAATTTCATATATATAGCACCAATTCATCATCTCAAGGCACTTTACAAAGTCAAATTCTATCAAATCATATAGACAGATTGGTCAGTTTCTTATCAAAGTAAACCCAGCAGATTGCATCGAGTCTTGACAAGCAGCATTCACTCCTCCTGAAAGAGCGTAGAGCCACAGGGACAGTCGTCTGTACTGTTGATGGCTTTGCAACAATCCCTCATACTGAGCAAGCATGAAGCGATAGTGGAGAGGAAAACTCCCCTTTAACAGGAAGGAAAACCTCCAGCAGAACCAGGTACAGTGTGACGGCCATCTGCCTCGACCGACTGGGGGTTAGAGAAGACAGAGCACAGACACATAAAAAGCGCAGCTTTCTATGTTATTCGGTAATGGAAGATGATCTGCCCTCCTGGATGGTGTCACAGTTTCACAACAATACGCCAGACCAGGTGTACCTACTATGAAGAGAAAAAAGAGAGAGAACAAAAAGTAAAAAAATGTAAATAACAACTGTCATGGTTTTAAGGTTTTTGACCCACATGCAGAAACGCTCAGGAGAACAAGTCAGAGTTTTCTATGATTTATTTAAAGAACTAGGAGCCCGCCGAGGACACTGTAGGCGCAGGGGAACGCCGGCATTATTACCGGGTGATGCGGAGAGTTCGCCAGAGGGATAGCGGCTAGAGGGTTCTACGGGCACTTAGGAGAACAGGTGGCTTTGAGGCAGGAAATGTGAAGGATAGAGGGTGGGCAGAGTCAGGTTGACAAACGCTCGGAGTGGACCTGAGGCGGCTGACAGCTGGAGATCAGCGGGGAGAGATTGTTGTGACAAATCGTCAGGAGCTTGAGCACAAAGGCGCTGTGGGACGGGATCCAAGGCTTGAGGTAACCTGAGACACAGGAGACACTTTTTAGCGATAGGAAAGAGGCTGCCATGAGACAGTGGCCAACTGAGGCATACCACACTAGGTTAACACTCTGGTAGTGCTGTGCTGGCAGCCATCCGTTTATATACTCCCACCGAGCGCCGCATAACGCCAAACACCTGCCGCTGCGCACCTCCCTGCTCATCAAAGGTCAGAGGGAGAAAAGGGTTGCACCCAGATCGGGGGCAGCCCGCAGAACCCTGACAACAAACAATGCAAATTGGAGAAATATATCTTGATGTCCTCCAGCAGCCTAAGGCTATAGCAGCATTATTACAGAGCTTAGGGTAACCTAAGCCACTGTAAGTATAAGTCTTTGTCAAAAAGGAAAGTTTTAAGCCTAGTCTTAAAAGTAGACAGGGGGTCTGCCTCGCGGATCAAAAATGGGAGTTGGTTCCACAGGAGAGGAGCCTGATAGCTAAAGGATCTGCCTCCCATTCTACTTTTAGAGACTCTAGGAACCACCAGTAGACCTGCAGTCTGGGAGCAAAGTGCTCTGTTAGGAACATATGGAGCAATCGGGTCTCTAATTTATGATGGAGCTTGATTATTAAGGGCTTTATCTGTGAGAAGGAGAATTGTAAATTCTATTCATGATTTAACAGGAAGCCAATGAAGGGAAGTGTTGCACGGTAACATAATATTAAAGTCTAGGTGGTAAAATTGATTAAAAGTTTATTTCTAACGTTTTTAAACAAAGAGACAACATCAACTTTAGAGTAATGATGGAGAACAATGACGATAATGTTGTGGACTAATATCAGAGAAAATACATTTAAAAGGTGTTGGTTAAAGGAGCAGACGGCACCAACAGCAGCTCTACGTTTGCTACATTATGATATAGAGGTGAATTGTGTTTTTTTTCCTCACCTCACGTTCTGATTGGCTACACGTCACATTCAACAGGCTGCTCGTTAGTCCTCAGAGGACACCACACACGGCAGGATATCGGGTTGAGACAATCCAGCATGTTGAATATCCCTGATTTGAGGTCAGAGCGGTGCTGACATTCTACCGAGCGGACCAGATCACTCTTAACACACCACACTCTTAAGATTATCTTAAGACCCACCTCGATAGTCAGGGCATGTCAGAAGGGGAAGATCAGGGCAAAAATCAGGCAAATTATCCTGCCATGTGAACCTCTTGTAGTCCATGTGTAGTAGTAGCTCTTGAAGCACAGACTCTAGCCTCAGTATACTCCCTTGTGAAGCTTCCCCAAATTCTTGAATGGATTTCAACGCTGTGGTTCTCTCTGATTCTGGTGCACTACCACATGTCTTCTTTCCAATCAATGTTTTGTTAATATGCTTGGATGCAGAACTCTGTGAACAACCAGCTTCTTCAGCAATGACCCTTTGTGTCTTCCCCTCTTTGTGAAGGGTGTCAATGACTGTCTTCTGGACATCTGTCCAGTCAGTACTCTTCCCCTTGATTGTGTCACCTACTGACCCAGAGACCATTTGAAAACTAAGGAAACCTTTGCAGGTGCTTTGAGATAAGCTGATTAGGGTGTGACACCATGAGTTTCCAATAATTAACTTTTTCACAGTGATCTAATTTTTCTGAGATACTGAATTTTGAGTTTTCCTCATCTGTTAAGCCAAAATCATCAAAATTACTCAAAACAAAGGCGTAGAATATTTCACTATGTGTAATGATTTTATATTATTATTTGACTGGCAAATATATTGTACTTTCAGGTAATATTCTAATGTTTTTAGATGTACCTGTATACTCCAATCATACTTGCATGAATATACAAAGAATAAAATCACAATTCTAGAAAAGAATAGGTCTCAAAATATATGTAGGTTGACAAAAACAAATTTATTAAATCTAATTAACAAAGTAAAAAATTTCCATATCTAAATGATCAGTCTCGGCTCCAGCAGAGACTCCCATCGTTCCATCACCTGTAGGAGAAACAATGAAGAGGGCTGTTGAATTCGAATAAGGATTTATTCAATGACTGTTAGAAAATACTCAAACGATTGTCTGCAAAAAATGAGAGATTCTACAAATAATTCAGTTATAATCACACCAAACATAAGATGCTTCATCGCAGCCATGGAAACAGTCATAGAAGGTATTGCAGCTTACCGAAGATCCTCTCTGCACAGCGTACTCCACACTTTCTGAGCCATCTGGATTCTGATAGACCAGGTCAAACTTGCCTGGTTCAGCAGGAGCTGGTGGGGGAGTGTGTAACAGAAGCAAGTAAATCACATATACTACACACAATCATAGGAAATGTGTTCTGATAATGATGCACCATGTTCCATTAATGCAGCTTTTTCTTTAGGCTTCAACCCATGAAGCCCATTTGGTTTAATGAAGAAAACATTTATTCTCTGACCACGAGATAATAGTGTGGAAACAAAATATCCTGCAGTGACATTGAGCTCACATTTGTTGAGGGAGATGAAGCTGTGTAAAAGTTCAGCGGAAATCCATCTCTCAACCTGTCAGATGGATTTCTATAAAAGATGTGCTAAAACTCTTGTCCTAACAGAGTGAAATATCGTACCAGGGAAAGCTTCTGAACCTCAAAAGGGATCCAGCATGAGCTAGAACCTCTCGTCCCGAGGAGGGTGCTACAAAACTTCCTGTCTCTAATGACGAAGCTCAGTAGTAACCTCCATGAGCAACTTAACCTAAAAATCCAGGAAGCGGAATGATGGAGCGCTAAGTCACAAGACAAAGGTGGTCCAGAAGTTTCAAAAACAGAACATTAAAATGTTGGCTATGTGGTCAAAAAGCAAAGGAATAAACAGAAACACATCAACTCCAAGCAACAATGAACATGAATGGGTCATCGTCAATCATAACTTGATTCTAGAAGCTTATCTCCAGCATGACAAAGAAAACTGTTCAAGTAATGAGGAAGATGGATTAACAGAACATTTTCATCAGGCCAAATGTTTTGGTCATGACTGTCACATGTTTCTGCAACATGTTATTTTGCTGCCACGTGTTAAGGCTGTGGTGAGTGTAATATCTATTTCCCATCTTCCTAGCTAATATAATAAAATAGGTTCTACTAAAGATCACCATCATTATTATGTTTAAAGTGTTTCATTTTTTGTGCACTGTTGCAAAAATGGTTCCTACCTTGTGAAGCATTTAGAAGTTCAAGCTCAATCTGTTTGGTCGTCGGATCAAAGTTCACAATTTTTCCCTCCTGGTGTATAAAGAAACATCAAAATCAACTTTATTTCACCAAGTGTGAGGGTACAAACAAGGAATTTGACTCTGGATTCCAACGCTTGCATCATGTAAAGAAACAGGCTGAAACAGTCTCTCTAAAGAAACGTATGTTTGAAGAATTATGAATCCACTAGCAAGAACTTTTGTTCCGTCGCGATAAATTTTGCTAGACGATACATTTTTCTAAACATTATTGCGGTAAAGCATATTACTGTCATTTGGAGACACTTTTCAACTAATATGATAATGCCGTAATAACGCAAGTATATTCTCTCGACATACAGGCTCAGACAGATTAAGCGGGTGCCCGCCATTATTTGGCTTAAACCCAAACAAACTCCCACACTGCAGCGGTTGTGTCTTTGACACCAATTCCACTTTCCTTTCAAATTTTTTCCTTTTTCCTTTTGAAATTGCCGTTTCTTTAGCTCTCCCTCACAATGCTCTCATGACCAATTTTTAGGGTGTGCCTACCTGACAAAAGCTGGGTTTGCGCCCCTCCTTTGAGCTGCACCACACAATGCTCCTTGTGGTTCCAACCCCCCTCCCCCCCTCACTCCACGGTTCTGCATGCACCTCCCACAACCCGCCCTGACAACTACCCCCATGATTACCCCGTTTTCGGGGGCAAACTTGACAAGATCTAACTTCTCCTACACCGAGGAAACAAGAAGGGAAGGGCGAGTAGAGACAGATGCACCGTGCTTGAAACCTTGTTATCCAGTCTCAGAATGTGGAGGGGGAAGCGTGCATTTGCAAATGATCAAGCTTATTTTAATTAATTTACACGATAAATTAATTAATTTATCGTGTGATTGACTTATTATTTAACACGACAGGCCTAGGTAGTTGCACTGTTAATCTATGGTAAAAAATGGCAAATGACTTTCCCAAAGATGATTCTACTCACCTTATATTCAGATACTTCTGGTGTGTAGTTCTCTGTTAGCTCCAGCAACTGTTCGGAAATGAAAGGATGGAGAAGATGAAGAGAAATGAACAATAATATACAAGTCTGATTTTCCCTTTTGCTGATCTTAATATTGTTAATGACTATGGTAGTTCTATTCTTAGCATGAACACGATTGTTTCTTCAGCTAATTAATCACTCTGTCAATAACTGTATAAATATGAATAAAATGTCTTAGGCTACGTTCCCACTGTGGGTCTTAATGTTCAAATACAACTTTTTGCTGAAATCAGGGGCCTCACGTCCGAAAGAGTGCACAGCTCTCATACTAAATGTTGGTGGGTCAGAAAAATCCTTAAACCTGTGGCGCAAAAACAAATAAAGATGTACGAAACCGTGCATAAACACGTCACTGCATGCGTTGCCTTGATAAATCCCAATATGAGTGGAATTGGACGCTCTTGGACGTGTACCCAGGATCACCCTGTCCTTGCCCCAATTACATCTGCAAATCAGTAAATACCTGGAAGTCACCTGCTACAAGTAAAATAACCATGGCAACGGAGCTGTCACACTCACAGAGACAGCTCGAGGGAAACCTGTAGTGAATTACAGCAAACCAACAGTTTCCTGAGTGACATCAGCAACTCATTAAAGAAACTTGTTGAAATTAAAAAGCATGTCTGTCCATACCCATTTTGTTGTAAAATGCTTGTTAAAGTGCGCTGTCTGGCTGCTGCATTGAGCTTTATTATAGCTTAATGCTGATCAATGTAGTGTACACCAAATCACTGCAATGATGTGAATAAGCCTCTAATACTTCGATGATGAAGTCTGTCCCCACTCACACTTTGTGAAGGACTTTAAATCTTTAAAACGAGTCAGGATGTTACATAAAAACACAAGTCAGCCGTCGCACAGAGAGGTTGCTCTTATTTCTTGCCAGACAACTATTATAATGAGAATAACGATAATTATTATGATAGTGTAGCCCAGTCCTGGGTTGAGCAGGATTATAGCAATATGAGTGCAGTAAGAGCTCTGATTACATTTGGAAATCGGCACCTCGCTGCAGATAGGAGCCACAGTTCAGTGGAATTTTATGTGCCTGAACAACATGTGGATGAAGTCGTCCCATGGGGCAGGTTTGGGACGGCTCAGGGAGGTTAACTACCCAAACTGTCAGTCAGCTCCCTCTCAATCTTGCGGCGCACGGTTCTTCCTAGTTTCCCTCAGTACCGTTGGGGCCAGTTCAAAACTAATTTCCCTGGGACATCTGAACCAGTTATTAAGTCCCTCATCATCATCATCATCATCATCATGTGCCAGGAGGTGAGTAGGACTCCTGAAAACAGTGTCCTCCAGCTGCGCCGAGCTGCCACCATTCTACAATTATGCTCTCCTTTACGCAGCTATTTATGGACATGTGTGATTGTCTCCACCTTAGGAATAGAAACACCTGTTTCTCAGGATTTACTCTGCTGATGTGACTGTCTTATTTTTCAGTGAGAATGAAAAAGCTTGTTAGATAATTCACAAGCATTCCATGCGCCCTAACGCACAGACTGATACTCCTTTACATCTACATGTAACAGAAACAGAGGAATATTCAGTTTACATCTGAGGTCGTTTAAATCATTTTAACGGTGCGTTACCTTACTGTATGAGGCTAAATGTGATTCCATTTCTTTGGGTTCTTTGTATGGATTTATACCATAAAAGCTCCAACTCGAGAAGACATCGGGTTCGATGCTCCTTAGGTTAAATAAAACTGAGTTGAATTATATGTTTCAGCGGATTTGGGTGCGTTTTAGTACTTTGTGGTATGTTATTGACGATTAAAGAAGTTAGCGTTGCTGCTGAACGTTTTCTCGGCAGGTCAAATATCTGCATGGATTATGCACACTTTCATGCAACGTTCATTTTTGTACATGCCAAAGTGGCCGTTAAATATTGCGCCGCAGGTTTTTGTGCGTACACACACCTCGCACATGAGGCCCCAGATTTTTGGCGAGGTCGATCATACTACTTTTAAATGCTTCCTATGTCTGACTCCAGCGTCAACTGTTTGCGGCTCCAAACCAACCCGCATGCGCAACAGAACAATTACAATGACTTCATGCCCAGACATTTGGTCCCGCAAATGTGGGACAAATATGTTTTAAGCTTTAAAGTGTCAACAGGAGCCATTTAGTGCGTCAGCAGGTACTGACCAGATCTAAGTGTTCCTCCTTGTCCTAAAATATCTGACCTGGTCACTTGACCACCAACCAAAAAAATAATAATCATATTTAGGCCACATTTGCCTGCAGTGGGAACAGGGTCTTAATGACTTTGAAAATCCCCTCAAACAAATGTCC
The DNA here is from genome assembly GCA_037039145.1 of Fundulus diaphanus. Taxonomy (NCBI): domain Eukaryota; kingdom Metazoa; phylum Chordata; class Actinopteri; order Cyprinodontiformes; family Fundulidae; genus Fundulus; species Fundulus diaphanus. The sequence goes on from CM073140.1 coordinate 4,124,003, forward strand.
TAGATGCTTGTCACATTTTTATTATGTCTATTTTATCATTTTTTATCTTAATTTAGTATTTTTAAGATTCTTTTTTCATGGTGCAACAATAATACAAACAACTATGAAATTTAAAAACAACAAATAGGTTGAAAAATGTAAATTTGTTGCAGATTTAATCTATGCAGGGTCAAATTTAAACATACAGACTGACATTTGGTTACCCCGTCCCAACACATGTGGCTGATATTTAACCAGTCAGAATAAGTAGAGTTCATTTAAACTGGTTGACTTGCTGTCACTGACCTGCCTTTTAGCACAGTACACATATTTTATCAAGTTACTACTTTCTATTTATTGATCTGTGGTGAAGTTGAAGAGTTTTGAGGCAGTTCTCCATTATTCTACCCACATTGTTCAGAGCTGGTACCACTGGCATTGTAACAGCTCCACAGCAGGCTGAGCCCATCCTCTAAAGTGATTATATGCAAAGTCTGAGGCAGGAATTCAACCAAATGAGCCTCGATAAAATAAATGGAAAATGAATGCCATTCATGTCTTTAATGTGTTAAACTTCCTTTAGTTGCTTGTAGGGTTGAACATTAATGCGTTCTTATTTCGTGTTTACTGTTTCTTTAACAGATAAACGTAAACTGATGTGGTTTTGCAGATAGAACAGAGGATTGGAGCAGTGCAGAAAGAAGCTATGAGGCATTAAAATGTCTGGAATTTTCTAATATTTTGCCTGATGTTTGATGTGAAAACAGTAAAAACAACTGAGCAAGTCTTGCATTTGATCAAAAGAAACAGCCGAAAAAGTTCAAATAAACACTAACCAAACACTTTTCTTTTTATTTTTTTGCAAAACAAAGAACATTTATTTTAATGTGGTCAACAGCCTTGATTCATTAGCACTTGTTTAACCAAACTTACCTTAAAGGCAATCTTCTGGCCCACCTGAGGAGGGCCAGCTAACAGGGGCATGGAGCTGTAGTCCTTCTCAGGAACTTGCTCTGCTTCATTCTACCCAAAGGAACATATGCAGACAGTCAGGAAGCCGCCCATACATCATATTTACCAACATATGATTTAATGACCATATGAATAAAGGCATCTGTGTCAAACTGTTAGGACTGATATAAAGCTGATAGCATACATTTCCCTAAAACCTTGACCAGCTACAGCTTTGAAGGCTTATAAGACTCAAACATGAATCAGGTTTCCTCTTTTTGAACTTGACTCAGCTGACTCAGAGTACTTCTTAAAATAATTTTGTTCTGAGTAGATGTAGAAACAAAAAGACTGGACGACGCTCCACACAGGTGAGTACAAACAGGAGGCATTTTGTTTTTTATCTTTACTTAAATGAAAATATTGACAACTTGATGGCCTCACACATTTCCAAGAATTTCCATTTTCTTTATGTCTAAATCGTGCCCTGTAGTGCCACTGACATGACATGATGAGGTTCAATGAAAGATTGATGCCCCAATACAGCCACAGACGTAAGGGCGAACTGGGATTGTCTGTGACAGACCAAAACAAAGAAGCACATAAGCTTAAAGCAGGAGAAAAATATAGTTTTACGTGTTTTTCAAATCTGTAAAATGTGGCGTGCATTTGTATTCAGTTCTTTCTTAATCTAAAACTGAAATAAAACCTAGTGTGAAAACTAAAACTGCACATCACCCACCATCCACACTGTGAAAAATGGTAATGGAAACGTCATCCTGTGGGAATCCTTTTCTTTTTAGGGACAAGGAAGCTGGTCAGAGGTGACTGGAAGATGGATGGGGCTTAATACAGTACAATCTTAGAAGAACACCCTAAAATCTGCAGAAGGAAAATCTGCAAGGATCCGAGCCACTGATCAAAGCCTCATCATGTATTAGAATGGCTGCGTCAAAGTCCCGACATAAACCCAACTGAGAATCTGTGACTATACTTAAACATTGATGAACACAGAAGCTCTCCATGCAGTCTGACTAAGCTTTAGCTAATTTCCAAAAAAGAATAAGTAAAACTTTCAGTATATATGGAAAGCTGTTAAAGACATAAAAAGACTTTGGTTGACAATTGGTTCTACAAATATATATACACTATATATATATATATAGCTTTTCTAATCATCCAGACCACGCAAAGCACTTTTCACTAGAGCCACATTCACCCAATCACACACACTAAGGCGCATGCACACTCATACACCGATACACAGGGTTAAGTGAAGCTGAAATCAAACCTGCAACCTTCTAATTGCAAGACAACTGGTAGACCGTTTTGTCTTGGTCTACCATCCGTTATCTCAATAAAATGTATTACAGTCAGCAGTGACGTGGCAAACTTCAAACAGGATACCTACAGCCTGGTCAGGATTTTTAACTAACTTTTACTCGCTAAGCCAAGGTACTTTAACAGAAATACTACACTGCCCTCCTGTGGGGAAGTTAAAGCTCCATTCCAACCCATTAAGAAAATATGCTCAGATGAGAGATATTGGTTGCTACGTTAAAACCTTGGATGTAATATAAGGTAGCCTTCTGTTTGTAGCTGTCCTGATAACAGAAATAGAGCAAACTTGAAAACACACCTGAAAAACCAGCGACTTGTTGATCAGAGAATCAGTGTGGTGAGAAGGCTCCTTGGTGCCATTACTGAAGCCCTGCACATCACTATGAGCCGTTCCCCCGGTGCGCTCTCCAGGATCAGCTGCAGCCCACCTCTTGTCTTTGCCCTTGCCGGGGCCCCTCCAGGGGACCTGGCTGGGTATGTTCAGGACAGGCTGCTGAGGCCGTCGGATCACAAGCTGGATCTCCTCCTCACTGTCGTGGATGCGGGGGTCCATCACCGGGTTGTGAGCAGGCTCCTCTGTGCTGGAAGCCTGTTTCTGAGCACAGTGTGCCGACTGCACCTGAGAAGCTTTAGAGTTGGTGGTGGCGGGGGATAAAGCTTTGCTTTTGGGCGGGACTTTTAAGCCGTTGGCCTCATCTGAGGAGTCTGTGTCTGAACAGGAAGATGATGAGGGCGGTTGAGGTTTTTTTAAGATGGCTTTGGGTTTCAGAGGTTCTTTTGAAGCAACAGGAGTGACCCCGGGTTTCTTGGCTCCTTTTTTGTGACAAGCTTCATCTTCGTCACTGCTGCAACTGCTGGAATCGGATGAAGGAGCTTTTGTTTTTTTTGTTTTCCCCACTGGGTTCTTTTTAGGGCTTGGAGGTTTGTGTGAGGAAGCAGTTGCTTTAGGGACAGCAGCATGTGTATCATCCACAGACTTTATTGCCTTTTTCTTCTTCTTCTTCTTTTTTGTGGCATTCGTTGTTTGCGGCGTCTTATTCTTGTTTTCAACCTTGGCTAAAATTGACCGATGTGCTGTGCCACTATCCAACTTCTTTTTCTTCTTTTTTTTGTGCTCTATGATTGGTCCGTTTCCTGGTCCATCCTCTCCTGCGTCTCGCCGCCTCTTGCTGCGGTTTACATTAGCCGTCTCTGGACAGCTACCATGTCCATTCACCTGAGCCAGACATTCCACCTTCACCCTGATCACATAAACACACGGATGTTTTAAACAGTCACACAGATATTTTTAACAGTCACACGGATGTTTTAAACAGTCACACCCCTGTCCTCTACTAAATTCACAGGTACCCACATATACTGTCTTGTACAAATATTCATACCTCCTAAAATGTTGTACAGTTCATCACGTTATATAGCCATAAGCCTTACTGTTTTAGCTGGATTTTATGTGAAAGGCTAACAGAAAATGGTGTAATAGTAATAGTGAAGTGGAAGGATAACAACACACGGTTGTTTTTGCTTTAAAGGTGCCATGACATAACCGTATAAACCATTTGATGTAGTTGATATTGCTGCATATGTAAATGCTCCAAAGAATTAAAAAAATAAAATAATGTCAGCTTGTTGTTTTGTCAGGCCAAATGTCCCTCCTCAGTAAAAGGGTTGGGTGTGGTAATGACCTGCAGCTCTACCAAGTTGACTTCACTTTTGATCGGCTACAACCATATTTGGAAAACCAGTCAAACGTGGCTCCCCCACACCACTTTCCCCCTCCATCCACGCCTCCCTTCTGAACCCTTCAATCTTACAGACTGGTCTGTGTTAAGTAGTCTCTGATCTAGACCATTGTTGCAGCCTCCACCTGAGTCTTCTGGAGTTTCTGACAAAGCAAATCAGGCTGAATTGTATTAAATGCACTGGAGAAATCAAAGAACACGATCCTTGTTTGTAGAGCAGGTGTGTGGCGCCGTCTTCAACTCCAACTCCACGGCGATAAGCAAACTGGAGGGGGATCTGGAATGTCAGAGCAGCAGGTCTGTAGTCATTGAGGACTGATGGGTGAGTTTTCTTCAGTACCGGAGCAATGCAGGAGGTCTTCTATAACACAGCAACCTTCTCCTTGGTCAGGTTGTAGAATCCCAGAGGGCTGCTCTGCACAGACCTTCAGGACTCTGGGGCTGACACCATCTGGACCTGAAGCTGGTTCAGTCTCTCCCGCTGCCTCTTCACCTGACTTCTAGAAACAGAAAAGTGGGAGTGGAGGAGCTGCAGAGGTCCACAGCTCAGGTGACAGAATCTGTTGATAGAACAACTACAGCTGTTCACTCCACACTTCTTTCCTTTATACCACAGTGGCAAGAGATAAGCTTTACAAGTGCCACAAGTCATGAAGGGGAAACAGCCGAAGGAACCTTTGTTAGATGAGACCCACACATTTGGCCGATATGCAAAAGCTGTGGAGAAGAAATTTTAAGCTGCACATCACCCTGAAGAAACTCTTTGTGGTGAAAGCATCACGCTGCAGGGGAGCATTTCTTCGACAGAGACGGGTAGCAGTTCAGAGCTGATGGGAGGATGAGAGAGGCTGAAGACAGGGCAGTCCAGAAAGAAGAGCTGTTGGGAGGCAACCTAAAGTCTCGGTGAAAAACTGCCTTGTTCACAGATGCTCTGGGTCTAATATGGCCGAGGATGGGCTGGTTTACGAAGAACAGGGATAACATCTAGTCTTTGAGTGTGCAAACTGGGGGATATATACGGCGAAAGGCTTGCAGCTGTAGTTGCAGTAAAAGATGTGCTACTTTAAGTACATACTTAGAGGGGCCGAATATAAATCCATGCCTCCTATTTTTTATCTGTACATTTTTACAAACTCCGTATCGTTCCCTTCCATTTTAAAACCATGCACGCCTCTGAAAGAAACGCATTGAGGTTTGTGGTTCTAACGTGACAAAACATGAAAAGGCTGAACCCCTATAAAGCTGGATCTAAAGTACAGATGAGAAACCGGAAGTGTTTGACATGGTGTACTGATAGTACCGAGCAGATTTAAAGCTGAACACGCACCTGACGTTGTCGTTGTCCCGCACCACGTAGATGCTCTCCGTGTGCGGCAGGTAGCACTCCTCTATGAACAGGCTTAGGATGCTGCTGCGGCTGAACTCGAACTTCTCCCTGATGATGCTCTCCAGATCCGCCACCACCCGGCACGTGTTCAGGTCCACGAGCAGCCAACACATGCGGCACCCTACGGCGGCCGGCGGCGGGTAGTCAAACAACAAGCGGAGGCGAATATACTTGTTGCCGTGAGCAGCCATAACACCAAAACACACCATTCACGTGCCCCCGGCTAGTTCGTCAAACAACACTTCCGCTTGGAGCTTTCTGAGACTGCACCTCCGACAACACCGCCCCTTAGAGGCCTGGAGGAGGACTCTTTGTATAACCCTAAATCCCTTTGTCCAATGTCTATTATGTTAAACCTTAACTTAATCCTTTGAAATTCTCTCCTCGTTTATCTCCTTTCTTACTCATATTTCTGATATTCCGATATAACTTGTTCTATTCTTTCACCCCCCCCCCCCATAATACAGGTCATATTTCCCTGTATTATGTTTTTATGTATATTTTAAAACATGTAGAATTAAGTCTTGTCTGTCCAACTCTTACTCTTGTTATTAATCTTTCCAGTTTCACTTTCCTTCTTCCAGTTCTCATTTCTCCTACAGCCTTTTTAACTCCTTGAAACAATCTTCCTTTTTTCCCCCATCGCACCTTATCTGCTATTCTTTCTTTAGTTTTTATCTCTTTTTATCTTTACGTCTTGCCTCTGATCTACTAATATGAACTGTAAAGTTTAAATGATTTTGAGTTGGCTTCTTTGCCACCTTATCTGCCATTTAATTTCCTTGTATTCCAACATGAGCTGGTAACCAAAAAATATTATTGTTAATTCTATCCTTTGTATTCTGAATATGTCTAGCCTGCTGTCAGAACGATTGTGTGTTAAATTCAGTAATACGGAGCATCAATCTGAGAAATATATTGTTTTTAATGGCTTTATTACTTCCACCCACCATATTTCTAATAAAAGAGCTAACATTTCTCCTGTATACACAGACAATCCAGTTATGATTCGTGCTCCTATTTCTATTTGAAAATTTGGTACTACAAAAGCTATTCCTATTTTGTCAGTTGTTTTTGATGTATCTGGATAAAGCTGAACATACTGATAATGATTGCTTATATATTCCTACATTGTATTTGAATGATATAGTTATTAATATATATATATATATATATATATATATATATATATATATATATATATATATATATATATATATATATATAGATTGAACTAAAATCTAAATTATGTATGTAAAGTTCTTCTGTCTAATACCCATCCACAACGTTTTGTGTCTTTTTATCTTTGCCAGCATGAATTTAAAATGTCACAAATTGGATGATCTGGGTTATTTCCTTGTAAATTTAACCATTAATGTGTTGCTAATTGTGTTCTTCTCAGATCCAATAGTATTACTCCCTTTTTAACTTGAGTGCTGCTGTTGGGGCGGTTTTGAATACACCTATATGTAAGTCAATCTTTTCCAGATGTGTTTTTGCTGCTAAATCATAAATAAATAATAATCTATAATCCCTATTTGATATGTTAAATTCTGTGAAAATCTGTTTTAATTATGTGCCAAGCATCTCATAATATTTAATATTTTCTTACATTTAGCCATCACTTTTGCTGTATGTATGATCTTCTCATCGAACCATAATCCTAAAAACTATACATTTTACTGGTTCTAAATCTTGATATAATTTTTATTTGATTTTCTCTCTTATTCTTTTCTGAGTAGACGCCATAATATTTTTTTTCAGCTGAAAACTTGAAGGAGGGATAAGTAATAATGAAACCTAATGTTTTAAATTGGAATAACACATACACAACAGCTTGTCACTGGCAACAGCCTACTATGCCATTTAATTCAAGGGTGTGTTGCTACTGTGAACCCCCACCGAATTTTTACTTCCACAGGATATGATGTTGTATTCTGTTCTATTTCTGGTCAGCTTCTCTTACTCGCTTCCATGTTTGCACGCTGCTGCTCTTTAGCCAGGATAAAATACCAAATGCTGCCCTTTGTTTTGGGAACCCTGGGAACTCTCAGATGATTGGCTCATGAATCAGGAAGTAAACACGGGCTACACACTGCATCGAAGTAGTTCCGCACTGTACCTCTAATTTTGAAAGGAGAAAAACTTGACTAAGACATTGTTGATGGAACGACCGATTGTTTATGGGGAATATTACGTCCATCCCGGGTGGCAAACGAGAATGACCATTAGCATGCTGTAAACACTTATTGAATCTGGTGTGAGCAGCAGAGATTATAAAGTCTAACAGCAGCTAAATGAATGAAGGACCTGCGGAAGCGCTCCTTTGAGCATCTAGGATGCAGCAGTCTGTCACTAAACAACTAAATAATTCATTTTGAGCAAAATATTTAGTTTACAAATTAAATATTTAATTTGCAAATGAAATGTTTAGTTAAGAAATTAAATGTTTAGTTTGAAAACTAAATATATAATTTGGAGCTAAATATTTAGCTCGCTAACTAAATATTTATTCAGCAAGCTAATATTTAGTTTGTAAACTAAATATTTAGCATGCCAATTAAACATTTAGTTTGGAAGTTTAACACTTATAAATGTATGAATGACATGGTGAAAACATGACTTGGAAAAACTAACCCCTATTTTTTTTCTTATGACATGCTAAATAACCCAAATGATTGCTGTAAATGTTTGACTATTGACTAAAGTAACTTTACAAATGACACCCCATAAATAGGGGTCTGCAACTCCGGTCCCCGAGGTCCGGTGTCTCTGCTTCAACACAGTTGAGTCAAATAATCAGGTAATTGGCAAAATTCCGGAAAACTGAGGAGATTATTCAGCCATTTGATTCAGGTGTGTTGGACCAGAAACATTCTAAATGTTCCTGCACTAGAGTTTAGTGCTCTCAAAAACTCTGATCCTACAGGGCTGGTGTCCTGCAGCTTTTGTGTCCCTTTTCCTACACAGCTGAATCAAATGGCTAAATTCGCTCACTAGCCTGCAGGCAGGCTCTGTAGAGCTCTGCAATGATATGAATGAGCTTGGAGTCAGGTGTGTAAGTAAAGAGACATCTAAAAGTTGCCAGTCCTCCAGGAAAACCGCCGCTGACTAGATGCAGGCGAACTAGAACCTCTCTCTCCCTCACCACGCCCCCCCCCTCCTCCCTCTGTCGGTCAGCTGACTGGGGCTACAGTCATGTGATTTTTGGACCTGAATCAGAGCAGAGCGGCTGGAAGAAACAATGGCTCTTTTTGCACCTCTCTTCATTTTCTTCTTTTTGCTCTCTGTTCTCCTCTCCACAGGTATGCTTTCTGGATTTTCTTCTAAATTACTAGAACCCACCGCTCCATTGTTTTCCGATCATCTCCTATAAAGCCTTTAACTCTGTTGACTGTTAACCGAAAGTAAATCTTTGTAAAGAACTTGCTTGACATATATTTGGTCGTCAAAAGTCAATATGTAGAAAAGCAAGGATGTATCTGAATTGTTTGCAGGGCTCTCCTCTCCGCTTCCTGGTAAAGAAGTGTGGGACTATGTGGAAGTGAGACCCGGGGCCCACATGTTCTGGTGGCTGTATTATCCGGACAACCCGTCTGCTCAGTATCAGGATCTGCCGCTGGTCATGTGGCTGCAGGTGAAAAATAAAACATAAACCAACCAAACAGAAATGCATACCAGCTTGTTCTGCTCTGTTTCTCTTTGTGTCGGCCTGAGATAGCCCACACAGAAAAGCTTTTTTTCCTCCATAGTCGCGTTCAATGAATTCGAATATTTGAACCGATGAGGTTAATTTGGCAAATAAAAAGTACCTTTTGAAAATGACAACCTTTTAAGCAGCATTAAACACATTTTTGATTAAACCCACATTTCTGTATTAAAAAGTTTTTAGTAGTCTGAGTTAATATTCTGATCTTACATGTCATATTTTCATTAGATGTATGCAGAAAATCATCATAATTACTGAAATAAAGGCATTCAAACGTCAGCCTGTGTAGAATTAATCTATATTGAGTTAGTGAATAGAACACGATTCTGGGGTAATGATAGCCTAGTGGTTAGAGTGTTGTTTTGGTTCTGGGTTCGACTCCCACAGATGGTCACTTTGCATCCCTGTGCAAGACCCTCAACCCCAGAGTGCTCCCCAGGCACCTCACAGTGGCAGCCCACTGCTCCCTGAGCGATGGGTTAAGTTCAGAGGACAGGTTTCATTGGAATGAATGTTGTGATGACTAGTAAAGTTAATTATTATTATTACTATTATGATTCTGCTGTGTGTTTGAAGGGTGGACCAGGAGGATCAGGAAGTGGATTTGGCAACTTTGAAGAGATCGGACCACTTAACAGGGATCTAGAGCCCAGGAAGACCAGCTGGGTAAGATGATGATCAGAGATACCGATACTTTGTTGCACTAAGGTGATCGGTTTGAGTGTTCCAAAGATAGTGTCTTGATGAAGGATTCTGTCCATTCTGACCTGCAAGACAACCCAATGCGCAAGTATAATTCAGCTTTCACCTCTTGGACGTTTCCACATTTTGTCATGTTGCAACTCCAAACTGTATACAGCTTTTATTGGAGAAGGGTTTGGTAGGGTCTTAGACAGTAGCTTAGTTGATTGTATGTTGTATTTCTTACTAATTTAAGCTGTTTTTTATAAAGGCTTTTTATAGGTTAAAGCCTGTTTGTTTGTTTTTCTGGAGTCCGTGCTAGCATAGATTTTTTTTTTTTTTTTTTTAATGGTTTACAAAAATAAAAACCAAACATGAAAACTTGTTATCATTGCATAGGTGCAGGCAGCCAGTGTGTTATTTGTGGACAACCCTGTGGGTACTGGCTTTAGCTATGCTGAACGGCCTGATGGCTTAGCCACCAACGTTTCCACTGTGGCGTCAGACATGCTGGTGCTGCTCAAACACTTCTTCACGCAGATACCCGAGTTCCAGGTCAGTTAACCTCCAATCACTTTATTTCATTTTAATATGACCCCAAAGAGTAATATTGTCTAAATAGCTCAACTGAGGTTTAGGAAATTATTTACTAGTTGCTGAACTCAATCTTGTTATTAAATTGTTTGATTGCCAATACATTTTCATCATCTTCCTTCACAGATCTTAGTTTGAAGAGTTTTTTTTGCCATCCCAAACAATTTAAAGTAGACAGTTAAAACGACAACTGCGCATCTCTTAATCCTTTGCAGCACATGATTGACATGGTTACTGAGATTGAGACCTCACCCAGATGCAGGAAACAAAATGGAGTAAATGTGGTCTTTCTGAGCTTTGAAAGTTCCTCCGTTATTCTAAAATAATTTTCTTATGTTAATGCTGTGCAACTGTAACACTGGTGTTACTTTGAAATGTATGTTTGACTAACAAACTATCAAATATTCTGAAATGTTCCAACATGTATTGTTGCCTTGCAGTGCCAGCTGTGTTTTTGAAACATTGTCTGAACTTTGCAGAGCATCCCGTTCTACATCTTCTCTGAGTCATATGGGGGAAAGATGGCAGCTGCCATCTCACTGGAACTCAGCAAGGTAAGCATAGCACTCATTGAGTTTTGCAGCAACTGATGGTGCGCAACAGAAAATCTGTGATGGTGGAAAAGCAGCTGTCATATGATGGGCCTCATGCCAGAAATAACTGTTTAGCAAGTTTTTTTCCCCCAGGATGCTAAGCAGTGATGTACTTTATCATTAAGGAAGGTTTTTCATTAGTATAATTTGGACTTTGTGGTTTATAAAATTACGGTGTATATAGACCAAAAACTAGAACTTCACCAAGGTGTGGTGTTTAATCTGCAACTTGTCTCTTTACAGGCTGTAGCCGAAGGCTCAGTGAAATGCAACTTTGCTGGTGTGGCACTTGGAGATTCATGGATTTCTCCCTTAGGTCAGTATCAGTCAGTCTTTAACCCTACAGGTTAACATTTGTTCCCAGTTCTACTAAAATGTAGACCAGAGAGATGCTCTGCAGATGTTGGGCCTCAAAACAGTTTTTTTTGTCTAAAAAGCTTAAATGTGACCTATTATGAAAAATTCAATTTTTGCACGTTTTTCTACTTCTGTTTGGGTCTCTAATGCTTCTAGAAACATTCCAAGCGCTAAAAAAAATCCATCTTTTTTTTTTGGCTATAAGTAAATGTTTTGTTGTTGGCTGGAAAACGAACCGTTTCAAAAACCTCCCGATCATTATACCATAATCTGCGGGTACTGCTCCTCATCTATAAACCCAAGGCAAGCTCAGCCACTCACCTAGCAACCCAAGCAAAGTAAAACTGTAAAAAATTTAACACATAACTTTTATATCACATCTTACATTGAATTTGTAACTATTATTGAAATAAATGATACATACAACTTAAGACTGGCATCAATACATGCCAAACAGTGTGCATGTAAGTCCCTTACACTTAAGGTATAGCGGACAATCTTTTTCTGCTTCAAGTTCCGTGTGTTTTGGCTTATCTATTAGTTATCTCACATGCCATTCATTGTGACGCGTTCACATAATGGCAGTGTGCATGTTAGTTCCTTGCTAGTTTCTGCTTGCTGGCTGCGCACTTCTATTGTTTATCCTTTCGAGCAAATTATTTTAAAATTCCTAATACCACCGTCACTTTGCAGAGCATGCCATCTGACCCTGGCCTATTTACTGCAGTGTTACTCAGTTTCCCACAGTTCTGTCACCTTAATAAATAAAGTTTAAAGTTTTTGAAAAACAATTATATAAGGATTTTAGATTTTTTTTAAGAAGGCTTGGGGATTTTAAATGATAAACTGTTACTGACTGTAAAAATGTTTTGTTAACAGATTCGGTGATGACATGGGGTCCATACCTTTATGCTACTGTGAGTAACACACAAAAATGCTTTTTATGAATTGCCGTAGACCCAAGCTGTGCTGCATCCTTCTATCATTCTATATCCTTCTGACCTCCTGTGTGTAGTCCCTGCTGGATGACAATGGCCTGGCTGATGTCAACAGTGCAGCTCAGAAGGTGAAGCAAGCGGTGGAGCAGCAACAGTTTCTTCAAGCCACTGAGCTGTGGTCTGTCACTGAGACAGTAGTGGAGCAGGTTGGTACAACACTGCTTTTACAGCTAAAAGGTTTATATAAACCTATAAGTCATACAATTTTCACCACTCACACTCTAACTGAAAAACTTTAAACACAACGGTTCCAAGTGTGCCTGGAAGTACTTTGGCTTTGGCTTGGGTAATTTTGGTCAAAATAATTTCAAAGGAAATTTGAACAAATAAACTTTGATTTATGAGTTGTGTAAGCACAAACAACATTTCTCATTCAAAGACTTCCCCAAAGAGAAGTGCAGTGGAGAACAACTAAAATCACAGTAGGACCTGTTGTCACGGTGTGAATTTGCGGTCTGTTGCTCCAGACTCTCTCGCTTTTATCTTTAATCTCTTTGCTGTAACCTCTGTTTCTAACACATAAGCACTTTTAAAACATTCTCTGTTGCTGCACATCGCGCTTGGGAACTCCTCGTGTTTCACACGGTTTGCTTTGTGGCGTGGTAAAAGGGCGCTAGCCTAGCTTTAGCTCCACAATGGCTCCTTCTCCTACTATTACTTCAGCTTCTCCGTCTCTGTCTAAGTCTTCCCCTATCTCCTGCTCTCTGTGTCAGATGTTTACTATTGTAATTCTTTAGTATCAGGAAGTCCACAAAATGCAGTTCAAAGTCTTCAGCTGATCCAAAATGCTGCAGCAAGAGTTCTGATGAAAATCACCAAGAGGGATCATATTTCTCCAATTTTAGCTTCCCTTCATTGGCTTCATTGGGATTGCTGCAAAGCCATGGACAATGCAGACGACTCTCCCTGTACCTCTATGCTTCTCCAGGAGTGAATGCTGCTTGTCGGGACTTTGAAGCAATCAACTGGTTCCCTTATATAGGAATTTTTTTGACCAATCTGTATAATATGATTGATTTGACTTTGTAAAGTTCCTCGAGATGACATGTTTCATGGCGCTTTATAAATAAAATTGAATTGAATTGACCTGGAGCAGACGGTAGTAACCCAGGACAGTGACGGGTGGGTCATCGATTTGCATCTGATTTAGAATGTGCATAGGAGGATGGGCCTCCATGTCCTTTAAAAACAGCAGGGGACGAACTGCAGGTTGCTCAAGAGTGAGCCACCAGACGACTCCTGGATAGGAAACAAAATGTTTACAGAAAAACTGAATGAAAGTCAGGTCTCCAATTTAAGCCTGTTTGCTGTAGCGATGACCCGGATAACTGAGAATTTGCACAGGCATGTGTCATTCAGTGCTCAGGGCTATTTGCACGCTTTAAGCTTTGTTGGTCAATGAAGACAACTGAGTTTATGGGAGAAAAAAAACATGTCTTGTGGTGTCTGTGTATTGTGTAATTCATAATGACAAAGATTCTTGACTGATGTTGATTCAGATCCAATGTTTTTTTGAAGAAGAGGTCTTTCCTCTTACCAGCATGTTCAGGACACTTACATGACTAGTTTTATTTGACTTTATTTTTAAATACTTTAGTAGCTCACTCTGTTTGCACAAAAAGTTTTTGGAAATATCACGTCCTGCTGGCAAATTAGTTATTTTGGTGTTTTATGCTTTGTTTTTGGTCAATTTGTTAGTTAATAAAGTCTTTCGTGTTTATGTACGATATTAACGGAAGTGCGTACTGCGCATGTGCAGCAGGAGTTAAAACAAGTAATCGGCTAATGGCTATTAGCATCTCCCAGCAAAACAATGAAGAAAGGTCCAAGGGGTAGTGAAAAAAGCGCAAAACGAATATGATTCAGGTGTGACCGCAGAGTTGGTTGACAAGACTAAATGTTCTGATATCAGGCTGTTAAAGTTTTTGTAGATTGTTTTATTTAATAACGGCTGATCTTTGATCACGCTGAGCTGCCGCTTTATTGAAAGGCATTGCAGAGGGTCAGCCTCGGTCTGGCATTACTTACAATTGATTTATAAATTAAGCAAACCGGCATTATGATAGTTCTGTGATGCTGTCGCTAGATGTCCCCACATCTATCTATATTTTCAAAACTCTATCAAGATGGAGCCTTGGTGTATATAACTTTGCTTTATTGTGATCAAACGGTTTTTGGTCTTTTTTTTCCATAAGCATATTACATGGCTATATACCTTTAAAACTTTATATTAGATCTTTTGCCTCAGCCGTAGCGGGAGCGATAACACATAGCTTATAAGATTCTTAACCACAGTGCTATTAGTTTTATTGGTTTTATTTTGTCCTTACTCTCGCTCTGTCAGCCGAGCGTGAGGCGTGCTTGAGCTCTTTTCAGCGGGGCAACTCTGCGAAAGCACCCCGTTGCTCCCTCTGTGTGCTCAGAGTCTTATTACAGAAAGACGGGCCGGCAGCAGGGAAAGGAAGACAGCTGCTGCCTTTTACCACAAGAGGTGGATGGATGGACACCACAAAACAGCTTTCAGTATAAAATGAGAGCTCTGATCCACGGATCTGATGCAGGCATCTGGGTATAGAAAGCTGAAGTGTCCTTTTTTATTTTTACCCTTCAGGCGTGGTTCATGGTTTGAATATAATAAAATTATATTTCGGTTTGATCCACTCTGTTCATATTGGTCCTTAATAGGAATGTCATCACTCCTCAGTTTTTCTGGACCTCTGAGAAAAACCTTCTCATTTGTCCTCGCCCAGCAGCCAATCACTTAAGAGTTGTTCACTCAAAACTCCTCTCGAATCAGCCCGGTTTGACCTTATTCTTCAGCAGACCTGGAGGAACCTGGGCTGGCCCTGAAAAAACAATTGTAAGCGGTTAATACGAGCCGGTGGACCTGGGCCTGTAGAGGGTTCTCTTCATGCTCTGCTTGTTGTAGCTCTATCACAGAGGATCCCTAACCTGACAAAAGCCAGCTGTATGTTGCTCCGCCTAGCTCCACTCACATACATCTGGGACACCGCCGGTAGAAAGTGATTTCTCCAACCAAATTTATGGTCTGGCCAATCAGGACGCAGGGCTGGCATTTCATAGATGTGACGTAGTGGAGACGTGACCATGACGTGAGACTGTTTTAATAGCAATGGCGGCTCATCGAGGAAGCAAGCGTTAACATTGATGCTGCTATTTCTTCCGTGTTGTCCAATCTACCTAATATTTTTTCATTAAAAGAACATCAGAGAACGGCTCTGAAGGCTTTTGTTGGTGGAAACGATGTTTTCGCCCTTCTCCCGACCGGATTTGGCAACTTTTGTTTTCCGGGGCGCGTCCGCGTCTGCAGCGGACGTGCAGACACGGACGCGCCCGGAGCGGTTAGCGGTTAGCGCTAACTATGTTAGGAGGCCTTTAGTCCTCAACGCGGTCGGCCCGGAATCGACTCCGACCCGCGGCGCTTTGCCGCCTGTCTTCCCCCCTCTTCCTGTCAGCTCACTGTCAATAAAACGCATGCCACTAGAGCCGCAAACACATTATTATTATTATTTTTTTTTTTTTCCTGCGTCGCTATCATCAGCGTCACGGGTTAGCTTCGGTGTGAGTGGTTGAAATAGCACGTCAATAAAGATGACAGACAAGTGGCTTATCCAATCATATGCAAGAATTTTTGATAAGGCCCAGCCTTCTGTAAAGGAAATTCCTATGGCAGTGTCCCAGATGTATGTGAGTGGAGCTAGGCGGAGCGACATACAGCTGGCTTTTGTCAGGTTAGAGGATCCCTGCTGTTTAGGGCGACCCTTGGCCAATGGGTTTACAACACAACCAGGGGTGAATGCTGGGCTCTCGAGTTGTTTTACCACTTTCTTTCTTCTTATGACTGTGAAGACCCACATGGTTGAATCCTAAGAGGATGAAGGATGCTTTTCATTTTTTTCTTTTTTCAAAAGACTTACTGCACTCTTTCACAACAGTTTTGAAATGTCAGTAAGTATGGTGTTACTTTAAAAGCGTGACATGAGTGTTGCTCCGGTGGTACAGCAGTAGCACGGGCGACCCATATACAGAGTCCTTAGTCCTTGACGTGGCTGCCCTAGGTTTGACTCTAGTTGACCTTTGCCTCATGTCTTCCCCCTCTTTCTCTGCCTACCTTCATTAAAGGCCACTAGTTCCACAAAAATTACCCAAAAAAAGTGACGGACCTGTTATTAAAAGTTTGAGAACCAGGTTTTGGAAGCATTCTTGACAAGTGAGGGCTGTTTTAATGCACAAAATACCTGTTCCCAATTAATTGAGTAGTCATAATAGTAGGGCTGAATAATGTGGAAGTAAAATGTTTATCGTTCAAATCAGTAAAACATTTTTCTTGCCAGAACACCAATGGGGTGAACTTCTACAACATTCTAACTCCGGAACCAGACGAGAAACTCACTTCTACCGCAGGAGAAAACTTCATCTGTATGGCACTGTCTAAGTCTATATACCATTTAACAAATTATTATGAAGATATTATTTATTCCACTTAACTGTGCTTGTCTTCTCTGCATCAGCTCTACAAGCCCACCGCCACATTCGTCCTCTGCACAAGCAATCATTGAACGAGCTAATGAATGGACCAATTAGGAAGAAACTGGCTATCATCCCTCAGAATGTCACTTGGGGAGGTACCTGAGAGTCTCCTTACCTTAGATTTTCTGATACTCTTGCTATTATTAAAGTATTTTATTTTATGCCTTCCCTGACTTCTTTGTCTATATTGGATTTCAGGTCAAGCAGAGGAAGTGTTCACCAAAATGGCCGGGGATTTCATGAGACCAGTGGTGGACATAGTGGACCAACTGTTGACAACTGGAGTCAATGTCACGGTTTATAATGGCCAGCTAGATCTTATAGTGGACACCCTGGGTAAATAAGCTAAATAAAATCAATGATATGTGAACATCAAAGATGGACAGAGAGACAAGCCGGTGACCAGCCAAAAAATACAATCTGTTTTTCTAGTGAACATGCTATACCTAAGTGCAACCAGTTCATACAGAAAGTGCTGTTTGTGTGGGAAGGACATTCAGTGGTTTTCCGTATTAGTGAGGTGTCTTCAACAGAAGTTAGAGGACATACAGATACTGAATCGGGAGACCTGGGCACCCTCCTGGTGTCTGGCCTGGGGGGTGGGGGGGGGGGGGGCTTGGTGGGGAGAACCTGGTGGGCAAGCCTTGGCTCCAGGGGCTCGGCTGGACTCAGGCCAAAGAAGCTATGGGAAAAAGATGGATTGCACTCTCTGGGTTGGGGTCAGTCTCTGCCTCGAGCAGAGGAGTTCACGTGTCCTGGGATCTTGTTCACAAGTGATGGTAGGATGGAACCATTGGTGGACAGAAGGATTGGGGCTGCATCTGCAGTAATGCAGTCACTGCTCCAGTCTGTTGTGGTAAAGAAAGAGCTGAGCGAAAAGGCAAAGCTCACGATTTACAGGTATGTCTACGTTCCAACCTTCACCTATAGTCATGATGTCTAGATCATGACCGAAAGAACAACAACCTCGATACAAGTGGCTCAAATGAGCTTCCTCCGGAGAGCGGCCGGGCTCAGCCTTAGAGATATTGTTAGAAGCTCTGGTATCCAGCAGAGCTCAAAGAAGACCTGCTTCTTCTCTGCATTGAAAGGAGCCATTTGAGGTGGTTTGGGCATCTGAGCAGGATGCCCTCTAGGTGCCTCTCTTTGGGGTTCCATGGGATGAGACCCCGGGGAAGAGACAGAACCTGCTGGAGGGAGTATATCCTGTCTGGTTGGGGAGCCCCTTGGGTCCCCCAGAAGGAGCTGGAGGATGTTGCTGGGAAGAGGGATGTCTGGGTTTCCTTCCTGAACCTGTTGCCAGGTTACACGAGCTGATCTCTCATAAGCGGAAGACGATGGATGGATGGATGTTAACCATGCTAACCACTAATATAAGATGCTATAGACAGTTCAAAAGGTGAACGCCGTCTTCAATGTCTTTGTATTAATAATAGTGATGTGCATAAAGCTGCATTGAGGAATTTGTTTTGCGTTTTCTCATGAAATGATTGTGACCATGTGATTCATTCTTGTCAGATGGTGTATCTCGGATCAAAATAAAATTTATCAGTCTTGATTATATCACAATGAAAATTAAACCACAATTAAAAGATCTGTAAACCAAACTATTCTAACTTCGCAAGTAAACAGTAAAACCCTGTTTTACATCAGTTTCCCTTGTGATGCTCTAGTGAACACATGTAACCAACCCTGTAGCCACCTGACGTTCTAGCTCTGTGGATAGGCATTCGTAAATGGACTTGTTTGCTCTTCCAGGTCAGGAGCTTTGGCTGAAGAAGCTTAAGTGGGAGGGACTTCCCAGTTTCACTCAGCTGAGGTGGACCCCCCTTGATGACCCAGCCTCCCCAGGAATCACTGGAGCCTTCTACAAGACTTACAAGAACTTTGCATTCTATTGGATCCTCAAAGCTGGTCACATGGTAAATTTGAGCTGGTTCTAACTTCTTTTAAGTTTTAGATTCTGAATATCATAAAACATAAATCTGTTGAGCCTTCAGCATGTAGAGTATATCTGCATCACTTTGTAAATGGTAGAATGTTCTGATATGTTGTATCTGCTGGGAAGTATTCTGATTTTTGAATGGTTTTATGGCTTCTCTACTTGATGTAGACTGAAGCTGGAGTGATAAAACTTGTGGTGGGTTTTGTCTGACATCAAGCTAATTTATGTGCATATAATTTGATAGCAAAATAACAGAAATTCCACTTTAAACAACAATCTCTTGTTATATCTCTTAGATTCCCTCAGACCAGGGACCCATGGCCTTGCAGATGCTGAAGATGATCACTCAGCAGGACTGATTGACCCACTGCACTGTTGTGCCAATCACGATGGCTCTGACAATCAAATCATCTTAGTTTCCTTTGTTTCCCAAATTAATTTCTAGATATCGTGTATTAGATTTTATGTTCTGTAAATTCCAGCCACCAAATAAAATTCATTTTATATAAATATTCTCTTGCCTTGTTCTGTTTGTAAAATGTATTTTTTACCAGCTTCTCTTAGAAACCTGAACAATAAGAAAGCTATTTAAACTACTTTTTGCTGGGTAATGTATGTTCTGCCCAGGCAAGAAAATACATAGCGCTCTTTCTTTGGAATCTTTGAATATCAGGCCC
This sequence comes from Fundulus diaphanus, assembly GCA_037039145.1. Taxonomy (NCBI): domain Eukaryota; kingdom Metazoa; phylum Chordata; class Actinopteri; order Cyprinodontiformes; family Fundulidae; genus Fundulus; species Fundulus diaphanus. The sequence goes on from CM073140.1 coordinate 4,143,505, forward strand.
GAGTCAATACTTATGCTGCAGTTACACCTTAAAGGGTATTGTCTACCAGCTTTATCAATCTCCAGCCTAATTTGCCCCCATTCTTCATTGCAAACTTCTTTAAACTCAGTCAGATTGAGCAGAAATAATCTATCAACATCAGTTTTTATAAAGTCATTGAATAGACCTAAATTGTATTTAGGTCTGGACTTTTACTGGGCCCTTCTAACACATGATTGTGCTTTGATCTAAGCCATTGCATTTTAGCTCTGGCTGGAAGTTTAGGGTGGTTGTGCAGCTGGAGGGTGAACCTCCACCCCAGCCTCAGGTCTTCTGCAGCCACTAGCAGGGTTCCTCTCAGGCCTGTTCTGGATTTAGCTCTATCCATCTTTCCAGCACCTCTGACCAGCTTCCCTGTTCCTGCTGAGGTAAAGCTTCTAATAATCCAGCCACAACCATATTTCACAGTAGAGACGGGTTGTTCTGGGGGATGCACAGTGTCAGTTTTCTGCCACAAATTCCGCTTTGCAAACAGAAGTTCTTATGGTTCCATTCTTGTCATGCCTCCAATAAGGTCAGATTAGGGGAGTTCACAGATTTCCTGACAACAGATTCTCTCTCCTGAGCTGTTGATGAGTTAAGGTGCGCCTCTTGGCTGCTCCTCTGATCAATGCTCTCCTTGTCTAGTTTATAAGGGGCAGAATAGAATAGAAAGACCTTTATTGTCCCACAATGGGGAAATCTGGGTGACAGTGGCAAAAGCATGCAGACAGGATACATCAGAGTTACAGACTAGATTAAGTAATATGAATAAAAAAGATAATTTAAATTTGTAAAGCAGAAAAGAATTAAGTTATCACAAAAGTAAAAAAAATATATTGCACAATTAATACAGCACATTCAGATAAAAATGCAATATTCAGGTTAAATAGAGGAAAGACAGTAGCTGATTTACAGAACCCTGTGAGAAAACTGCAGTATGCATGATTGTATCAGCAAACACCTCAGAGAAGCTAAAACGAGTGCAAATGGACATCAGCATCTGAGAACAGGTGATCGGATCAAGAATGCAAATGTATACCAAACTTGTCAGAGTTTTGTCTCTAAAAGACAAGTTTAAGATTGTTAAATGTCTCTTTTACTTTTCAAGAGGCATTACCTTACAGAAATTGTGGTAATTAAGTGACAAAATGTGGAACATCTTAAGTTGGGGGGGGGGGGGTCAATACTTCTACAAGTCACTGCATATTTAGGATTATGTCAACAACATAGCCACTGATGGTAGAGTCAGAAAAATGTATGAATTCAGAAACTGACATGACCTTTGAACAATAGTGATTTTCACACAAAAAGTGATAGAACACTGCAGGGCATAGTCTGTGGCAACTCGCCACGTTTAGATTTTACTTTTTGTGTTCAATTTTCTGCTTAACTTCATAGCCTTGTTTACAACAGTAACATAAAGCCCTAGAAAAAAAGAGAACGTTTGTGTGAGATCATTGTTCAAATTTCTCTGTGTAGCTGAGTTGTCTTCTTCCCCAGTGACTCTCTGGGACAGGGAAGCCATTCCTGATCACTGGCTCCACCACCAGCTCCAACACGCTGGGTGGCTTGGGCACAACCAGCTCCGTCACCCGGAACTGGTTGGAGTAGGCTCGGGCCAGCAGCTCCAGCTGGCCAGGAGGGATTCTAGGATCAGGGCCTCTCAGCCTTCGCCAATACACTCTAAAGTGGCGCACAGATTCTCCTGGGTAATCCCAGCGCAGGGTAGCATTGAGGAGCAGGCAGGGGGATTCGCTTTCTGGCAATGTACCGACTCCACGCTGCCAAACCACGTCATCAACGCACAAGCCTCGAACAGGGTCAGTGGGCAGCTGCAGAGTATCCACATTGATTACCTGCCAGAAACAGAGCAGCTGGAGTTAAGGTGGGACAGCTGGGGAGGATTGTCAGATGCAAATGTATATTAGTACAATCATGCTAAATGAAAACAGAGAAAAACTGTTCCGCTGGAAAACATACATTTCTTTTCTCTGAAAGGTAGAGTAGAAATATCTTTAATATCCCAGAGTGGCGAAAACAAGTAGATAGAAGACACCAGACTTACACACCAGATTAATTAATATGAAAAAGCTAAATTTAAAGTTATGCTGTACAGCAGAAGAGAAAGATCAGAAAGGGAAATATTCTGTGCATTTATTAATAGATAATAAGGAATATTCATATATGAAATGTTCAAGTAAAAGAAAACAGAAGAAAAGCCGCAGTCGATTATAGAACGATGTTAAAAACCTTCCAATTTGCATGAATGTACAAACAGGCACTCCCGAGAAGCTAAAAAGTGTTTGTACATTCATGCAAATGGAAAAGTTGCAAAGATGGTCCTTATGTGTTTCTGCGTGGACTGAAGAAGTTTGCTGCTCAGGGGATATCTGTGAAGATTGCTAAGTGAAATCTCAACAGAAAAATACGAATAATTTAAAGAGTAAAACAGGGTCCCAGTATATGAGCTGGGGTGAAATTATGTGACCACGATGAACTTCGACTCATTTAGGTCTGGACTTTGACTGGGCCATGTCATGCTTACGTCAGAGAGCAGGATTAGTGGACTCTAGATGCCACCGAGATTTATCCATCTGGAGAATGACACTGATGCCAGAACGGAGTTTTGAGCATTTGACGAATATTTTTTTTTTTTTTTTACTAAAAACCATGTTATAAATTATCTGTGAGAATCATAAATAGCAGACTGCATACACCCTACCATATTCAGTTAAGTTTACTATTGATTTCTCTGTATTTGGAAAATGATTGGTGTACAGTGCAGAGAGCAGTTATTGTCTCACCATGATCTCTCCCACCCTGCAGCTGAAAGACTGGTCCTGAGGCTCTCCGTCCCGATGGATAAGGACACACACTTCTCTGAGAACACAGCCATGAAGCTCCAGTTGTGAACATCTGCTCAGAGCAACATCGCAACAACAGAGAGAAGAGTCGTTAAGACACTAAAATCAGGATTAATCAACTTAACTGCTACTCTGCCGTCATTGTGCCTTACTTAACAGTCCACCCATGTAGGTTCCTGTTTCCACACAGGTCAGAGATCAGGCTCACTGCCTGTGGTCCAATACTCGGTGTCTTATGGGACAGACTTGTTACTGTTGGGAAAAACAGACCTTTTTCAGCTCAAAGTTCAACACAGACTAGTGGCATTTTTTAAAAACCTCTTGTCGGCTTTGGACTTTGTAGTTTTTTTGCTGTATAGAAAAACCTGTTTGACTGCAACAACATTTGTAACTTTAACTGTATTTAAAAGAAAGTCTTTGTTAAAGAAGAGTTTAAAATTTTGTAAATGTTTTAATTGCCTTTTTTTAGCCTGACCCAAAATTTTCAGTTTGCCCAAAATGTAAAGTCTACTAAAAAATTGATAAGGGAGTTAAAGTTGGTGTGCGGATCTATTGTTAGAACTTCTACATTGGATATTTTTTATCAAACACCCAATCCAGAGGATTTCTGGATGTGTGCCTCTCTTTTACATTGGACTTGAAGTTATGTCCTGAAAGAAACTCACGGGTGACCTCGTGGACATCAGAGTGGGAACAGTGAGTGGAGTCTGTTGTCGTCAGCTGCAAAGATATAGTGATCCCAGCAGATGCTTTGTAGACTAGAGTTACCATGATCTTGGAATCCAGTGGCACATGCAGGGAGAAAATCCTGGCAAATACACAAAATTACAAACAGAAAGGTTCATTTTTTAAATGTATATAGCATAGACATTAAGAAAGCAAATACATTAAAACACCATTAAAAAGACAAAGAGCAAAGGAAATGATCCAAAGACAAAATACGATATTTGAAAAGATGTTAAGTAAAGGACATTTGAATAAAAGTATCTTCAGCTGTTTTTTAAAAGGTCCAAATTCTGAAGACACCATGAAAACAAAGGAAGCCATTTCCACAGCCAAGGTGCAATAGTCTGGACAGAACCATCCTCCTGAGTTTTATATGGCGCAGGGGTAGCGCGGGCGACTCATGTATAACGGCCTTAGAACTCCAAGAGGCTGTCCCAGGTACGACTCTGACAAGTGGACCATTGCCGCATGTCTTCCCCCTCTCTCTCAGCCCCTCTACCTGTCAGCCTACTAGCCACTAGTGCCATTAAAAATAACCCAAAAAATATGTAATTGGACAGACAAAAAGATGACGTTATGTACAAACTCTTGTATTTTACAGATTAAGATAACAAAAATATACAAAAAGCGAAAATTGCAAAATAAAGAAATACAAGCAGAAGAAATTGTTTTCTAAATCATCCCCCATGTACCCTCATTTTTCGGACCATAAACAGCACCAGAGTATAAGGCACATTAAATACTCTGTGTAATATCACTCCACACCCCCGGATATCATGAATTGGCGTTATATAAATAAAATTGAATTGAATAATCCACCTGCAGCCAAGGAAGTGATTGGACCACCTGAATCCATTAATTTGGTGGTACGACCCAGTACTTTTGGCAACAAGAGGGCCTTTTCACTTTCCCCAGGCTTTACTTTAATGGGAAAACGGTCCTGGTCTGAGGACAGCACTTTTCACCAAGCCTGGGGCTTTGCTTAGGGGACAGGGTTGTGTGCAGCAAGAAAAATCTGCCACAAGGGGGAATAAGGAGAAGTAAGGAGATGACGAGTTTACAAATCTATCGATTTTATACCCTTCATTTACCACAAAAGTAGTACATCTTAAAAAGTAGTTTTAAGATGTTTTTAGGCAAGAAAGTACATGTCCAAACTTCATCTGGACAGCTGGTTCATCAGGGTTATGAGCCAATTTTGATTCTGTGTTCAGAGCTGTCGGGTTCAGAGACCTGCTGACAGGCTGGCCTTGCTGGGGAGACCGCAGGGGGAAACCCCGCTGGTGCGTCCTGTAGTCAGCCAGACGCTCTGTGATTTCCCACAGACTGGATCTGTTCATCACGGCTGAAAGGAGAATGTAAAGCCTTTACTGAGTTTGTGGAGAATATCTGCAAGTAGTAAATTTGTAGCTGGATGTTTTTGGTATTTTTAGTTGTGTGAACTCTTTTACTGTTTACAAACCATGAACCATGTCTGAAGAAGAAAAAAAAGATAAAGACGCAGATGGCCACGATGTACTTAATTCAGATCCACGGATTTAGCCAGGCTTTATCTCATTTTACACACTGAAAGTTTTTTCTTTAGTGCACTGGCCGCCTGAGCTGATCGCGTGTGTGGGCGCGGAACAAAGCAGGCTCTCTACTTTCCGTCTTCCATGGCAGAGAAAGCGGAGGAGCCGAAATAGCACAACACGTATATCCTATAACTTATAAAAGCTATTCCCCTGCGATCAAAAGTCCTTGGTCCTAAAAATCCTCCTCGTCGTATTCGCCATAGCTGAAGAAAAAATACACTCATAAAGCTCTAACTTAACTCCACGAGGCAAACTTTGGAACAGACAGATCAGTCTCGCTTCCCCTTTCCACTTCTGACACACACACCCATACCACTGCAGTCATTGTGCAGGCAGAAAGAAGCTGTGCTTTATTTTTATCTGTTTTTACCAACAGGAGTAGAATAGAGTAGAGTCTGGCAGTGCGGAATAGGGTAGGGCCGGTGTAAAAGGAACCAAGGAGGTTTAACGCCATCAGCGGTCTCTATCCTGTTTCTCCAGAGTCCAGATGAGTGGCAGGACTGGCATTTAGCTTCTCTGCCTTTGTCCGTTTGCCCTATGGTGTCATCTGGCTGCCACCTGCTGGACTGAAGTGGTGCTGCAGTTTTCCTCACAACTTCCTCGTCACTGGGCTGTTTTACATAAGTGGCCCCTAGCAAATGGAAACGCCTCAAGCTTTCCATTTAGATTTTAAAGCCCCAGGCTTTGGTTTACCCCAGGAATTAATCCTGGAGCTTTAAATCCTGGGGCTTGCAATGGAAAAGGGACTTATAGTGTATGTTAGAACAGTGCAAAGTACTTCCGATGGCAATATCTACTGTTTACTGTATGTTTGCTTGACCTCCAAATGTTTCAATGAGTTCAGCAGATAGCAAATAGGATTAAAACAACAAGGCTTGTGTATAAAAAAAAAAAGAAGTCTCACTTTAACGTAAACTTAATCTCATTGTGTGGAAGAAAACTAAAGCGGTCTCCAATATCAAAACTAGAGGTAGCAGCACCATGCCCTTCCTCAGCAGCGCCAGGAAAGCTGTTCAGAGCTGAAGGGAAGATAGATGGAGCTAAATCCTATTCAATCCTGGAAGAAAACATGTTAGTGGCTGCAGAAGACCTGACACTGGGGTGGAAGGTTATGCAAGCGCTCTGCTCTAACCACTAGGCCACCAGTACCCCACAGAAAACACAACGGTCTGTGGCTGAAATGTAAAACATGTAGGAAGGCTTAAGGTGGTGTAAATTCTTGGTTAAGGGATTGTTTTAGAGACAGTTTTAAAATCACTCTATAGGTCTATATTTTCCTCTCTGGCAACCATTACTATATACAGCATAAAGTTAAAGCAAATGTGCATGATGCACACACACATTACTTGGCACAAATGGGAGTGTTTAAAGTTGCAGGGATGAGTCCATGCAGCAGCAGAGAGCAGCCTCCATTCCAGGCATCTTCAGGGCAGCCGCTGCTCCTCACCCAGCCCGGACCCCCTAGATCCATGTGGTAGTATAAAGGCTGGATCTCCTGAGCAGACAGGTTGAACCAGCTCTTCTCTGTCTCACACTGCAACACAGAAGTAGCAAGCAAAAAGTCCTTTTCCTTTAGATCAACATCAAAGCTCATTCTAGCAGCTTGGAATAGAAACAGTAGGGCTTTATTACTGTGGAGTAATCGTTTCGTTTTTGTATATTTTAACAAAAAATGCTGAAATTTAAAAAATAAAACTTGATACACAATGTAAAACCTTTATGGTTTTAGTCTGAATGAAGATTTATTTGTGAAAATTAAGGAATTAGATTAAATAGTGTTACCTTTATTTTTGTTAGTGTAAACAATTTCTTTTCCATTTTTGTATTAAATTTTGGTGTTGTGGGGTTGGTTTTTGTGTATTTATGCAGCAAAAAAAAAAAGCTTTTATTAAAATATTGTGAACACTGAAAGTACCTGTCCTTTCCGGTAAACTGCTTTCCCAAAGCCCTGGCAGAAGGAGGAGATGAAGGGAAGACGTGAGGCTGCTCGGTGGATGTACAGGTAATCTGAGAGGAGAGCCCAGAACCTGCAGGAGAGAGCAGAGAATCTCAGTCTCATTTATCTCAGAGCTTCCCTGGTGCGCCGTCTCCAGTGGGAATGCTGAGCGGGTCTCACTTGTCTTGGTTAGAGCGGAACTCGCTCTTATCACTTTGGCTCTCGTACACCCATCCTGGAGCAAAGATAGCTGCAGAGAAGTTGTGCTTCCGAATGAGATCAAGAGCCTGTCAACAACCAGAGCAGGATGCAGCAGTAAGCCATGGTTCTGAGTGGCTCCAACCGTCACCGACAGGCTGTTCACAGTGTTTACCTTATTTGTTTCCAGCATGCCTCCCACCACCTTTCCTCTGGCAAACACATCCACCCCGACGTATACATCCGCCTGACGGCCTCGAACCCCAGAGTAATCCTTCATCTGCTCTAGGTTCTTCTCCACCCAGTTGTAGTTTGTAAAAAATCCATCACAAGCATCGAAAAACATCCTAAGAGGAAAAAAATTAAAAACGCTAACTTAGTGTCTGGGAATTCAACAGACCACCACATTGGTGGTCTGATTCTAGGAAATAGTGTCATGGTGACAAATGTGTTTTTTCATTTCATTTTGTTTACCTGTTGGACTGGTTGAGTTCATTCTGCCATTTAAGATTTCCGTTCTCAATAACGCTGTCGTACCACAGGATCAGGCTGCTGGGCACTCGCTCGTGCATCTGGTCGGTCAGATAGCGCAGAAACAACGGAGTGTTCCTCACAGCTGCTTCCTACAAACCCAAGTTTTCACATCAGTCCAGAGATCCAACCTATTGACTTCTTTATTCAGAAAACAGTGACATCACCAGCATGTGAAGGAGTACCCGTGCTTTAACCTGGCGCACTGACAACAGTTTCCTTACTATTCACAAAGACTTGAGACTAGTGCTGATTCTGGCTGTTGGCTGTAAAAAGGTTTTGCTGATGCCATATTATGAGAGGTTAGTGCAAAAATGGAAATGGGAGACCAGACTGTCTGATGTGCTCCGGAGTTAAAATTTAGGGCTTTATGAGGACAATTTCGCCTCAGCCATGGCGAGAACAACAAGAAGGGCTTTAAAGCACAAAATTGCTGACTTTTGACACAAAGGAAATTATTTTTATAGGTTGGATATTTGAGCTGCACTGATTCGGCGGAGGGTTCTTTGGGTCAGATCCTTCTCCCTCCTCCTGTCCACGGTGGTCCAATCAGGGGCTGTAAACAACTTTTTGAACCCATCAGTCTTTAGAGACAAAACGTAATAGATTTCAGTGTAAAATAAGAGAAAGCCTCGCTGAACTGCAGATCTGATTTAGGTTACCACCAGTGCATCCATGGTGATGCCCCACCATACCTTAAGGAACTTCTCACCTCACAGACCTCAACACGCAACCTCCGATCTACCGCAACATATCTGCTGAAACCACCAAGGACGAAGCTCCATACAATGGGAGATCGGGCTTTCTATTCAGCTGCTCCCAGGCTGTGGAACGCTCTCCCTGACCTCCTGAGGACCCCACAGACTGTGGATGCTTTTGAACGTGGCCTTAAAACCCACCTTTTTAGGAGAGCTTTTAATTGAACTCTTCCCCCTTTTTTACTTATTGTCTTTTATCATTTTATCTTTTCTTTTACTTTTTATTTCTCATGCTCTCCATGTGTTTTTTATTTAGCGCTTACCTGTTTTACTATGTAGCACTTTGGGATTTGTATAAATATAAAGTTCATTACAAGTCCAAAGTATTATGATTATTATTATTATTACTGAATACAGAGCGACCGGTCTGCGTATAGAAAGCTCAAGTGTTCTTTTGTCTTGTTTCTTTCAGATTTATAGTTTTTAAATAGCAAAATTCTATTTTGGTTTAACCCATTCATGGTGGTCCTCGAATTAATCTTGTTGCTCTTCAGTTTAACTTTTCTCTGCACTTTCTCTGCGAATACCTTCTTCTTTTTCCTCCTCCCAAGGCCAAGTTATCATGATTTGAGAGTCTTATGCCGCCCCACTTAAAACAAGGACAAATACAAAGTGTTTGAAGTGGAATTCTACATAGAGGAGAAATACCTGTGAGGAAAATGAACAACCAAGTTATGTTCTGTGTGTTACAGTGAGCTACCAGGGATTATACAGTAAATTAAGGGTTGTTGACACTTATTTGTGTTGTTTTGTAAGTTTTTATGGTATGAGAGATCTGACATGCTTGTCAGACATGCATTATCCGTTTCTTATTGGTTGTTTTAATACCATACCTTAATAAATTTAATTTTTGCTTAATGTCCTCATAAAAATAATACACAAAAAGTTTTTTTATATCAAAACTTCTGTGCATTTTCTTAAGTTAGAATTTAAAAAAACATGTTTTTTGTGTTCTTTATTGTTTCTAGAAATAAATGCACAACTTAGAAGTTGTCTGTCAAACAAGATGCACACAGCTATGAAGAAAACCAGTGTGTGTGGCCAGTGTTGCTGTGAGGAGAAGCGCAGATATCTTACTCACACTCAGAGGGTTCTCTATGTTAATGAGCCAGCCATCAAAGCCATAATACTGACTAATCTGGACAAGTTTATCAGCCACGGCCCGGTAGGACTCCTCATCTTTCAGGAAGACCTCGCACATTGTAGCTCCATCCGTCCATTCAGTGATGAAAGTCCCTGAAAAGCAGGCCAGTGTTTCATATTACAGCAAATAATGTAAACAGAGGTCAGATCAGCGACTACATACGACTTTGTTCTGTCATCATAATTTGACAAAAGTGGGTTGGCCTCATAACTGAGCCAGTTGAGCAAGAACCCTTCATACAGCAGCTGATACAGGTCTGTGTCAGCGGAGAAGCTCCAGATTGTCTCCTGACCAGTGGCACAATACTGCCTTCCCTTATACTCTCTTTTTTTGTCCATAATAATGTAAAACAAAGATCCCTGTTTTAGACCTCTTTTCCATCTTTGTGTGGAATTTGTATACTTACTTTATTCTGCTCAGGTACACTGGTGGCTATAGTTTTTTAACAAAAGGAACATTGGTGAGGCCCCCAGTACATTCAGGGAAAATATAAAGTCCGGCAACCAAAGGATGACTTCAGCTCACCAGCAGGTTCAAACTCACAACCTTCAGGCACATTATTTGACTACAGTATAACTTTTAATCTTGACACCAAACAAACCAGAGCAAAACCTTGCAAAGGTAAGCTTACCCTTGAACCTTCTCAACATTAGTTCATCCAAACATTTCAATGTAGTTTATTGAGATTTTATGAGGCAGACCAACATCTCTAGAATTGCACAACTCATCTTGTGCAATTACAGGAAGGAGCTAAGCCAACTGCTACAGGAAGGAGCTGGGGCCTCATTTATAAAGCTTGCTCATGCACAAAACGGGGCCCTGAAACGTGTGTATGTCACTTTTACCCAAAGGTTGTGAGGAAAATAAGCATATGAACACCCTGCGACTTTGCAAGTTCTCCTATTTAGAAATCATGGAGGGGTCTGAAATTTTCATCTTAGGTGCATGTCCACCGAGAGAGACAAAATCTAAAAAAATCCAGAAATCACAATGTATGATTTTTTTTAATCATCTTACGTTTTTTTCTAAAACGAGGTCCCTAAGAGCTACTTTTAGTTTTAGTATTATTTGAGGACACGGGCACAGTCTTAGAGTGCATACTAGTTGTCAGTCAGTGGATTTTCCGACCTGAGCTGGGGATCTCTGTAGCATTTCTAGAGAGAATGGTCAGTGTGCATGACTCCTGAGTCCAAGCAAAATGATGAGTGGACAATTCAGGAGTACATCGAAACGTCGATATTAGATGCTCACCTTTGTTCACTATCAATGTATCGCTCACATTAAAAGTGAAAAAAGATAAACAGTGAGTGCTGGTTAGCTATTTATTTGAAAACACCTCCACAGTTGCCATGAGCCTCTTGGCTGCTTCTCAGATTAATGTTCTCCTTTCCCAGCCTGTCAGTCTAGGTCAGGGCTCTGCAACCTGTGGCTCTGGAGCCGCAAGTGGCCCTTTGGATCTTCCACAGTGGCTCTTAATAACTTTGGCAACAAATATTTTTATTATGGTATTTAAATGTAATAATGATAATAAATGCAGGTTTTAGCAGTTTCTTCTTGGAATAATTGCTTTTAATTTTCACAACAGAATGACGCTAAAAGTGCCAGTAATATTTAATTTTAAATCAATATTTTTTCATTATGTTGGAAACTATGATTTTTTTTTTTTACATCATTATCCACAAATATCAACATCCTGTCCATCCTCTTTTTTTAAACCTCAAAATAGACATAAAAAGGCATTTCTTTAATGATGACAACATATGTCCTACAGTAGATCTTTATCAAAAATTATAACTTGTCCTTTGTCAAATGGCCAGGCAACATTTGCAGCTCTGAACGAGTTTAATTCAAGTGGACTGTAGGCAAAATGGCTCTTTAGACTGTAAAGGTTGCAGGCCCCTGGTCTAGGTGGACCTCCATGTCTTGGTAGGTCTGCAGTTGGTCTAAGAAAACTTACACACCCTCTTTCTTTCACTCCAAAACTTGCTACTTTGTGTTAATCAATAAAATAAAATCCCAATTAAATACATTGAAATGTGTTTACATAATGTGGCCAAATAGTTCAAAGGGTATGAACACTTTAGTAAATCGCTATAAAAACAACTTCAGGATACTAATCTAGATGCAGGTCTATTGTATGGCTTTTTTTTTTAAGCTTACCAAGAACTATGACTCCATGTTTATGTGCAGCGTTTGTCCACACGGCTGGAGGAACAGTAACCAACTGATGTGTGAAGTAGTTGAAAATATCTATGTACTGCCAATGGTAGAAGGCATATGGGGCCTCTGTATTTGTACCTTGGACAAACCTTTAAAAGAGAAGTATGCATGAAATTTCCTTTTAAAGTCAGATTGTAAGGCAAACCTTCCAGAGAAAACTTCTAAAAAAGGAAAAGGCCTAAATATATTAATTAATCAGAGATAAATTCATGGGTAAATTATAAATAAATACCGGTCATCCAGGTAGCCGCCCATCATGTCGTGAGACACCAATGTCCGACGTAGACAGTTGATCAGACGGGGCTCCCGAGGTGCCAGAGGAACAACTGCCACGTTAAAGGAGTTTGCCTTGCTTCGGTTCCATGACAACAACTCATCCATGGAGCATAGGCCACAGCTGATAGGTTCAGTTGTCCTTGCATCATAGTGTTTGGCTGGAACGAGAAATAAAAATAAAACAAGCATAACACACCACCATACAGACTACATGTCAGTTTGTTGGCAGTTTTAACGACAGTTACCGTACCAGGAAGATCAGAAGGCGTATACTTGATGACCTCATGAACGCTTGAATCCACAGGCTGATCAAAACAGGACTCAAACCTGATGAAATAAAAAGATACCTTTGCTTTTATTTATGAACAGCTTCAGTTAGCAAAGACAAATTATGGAGCTTGTTGCTGTCCAGTCCAGGGGTCTCATTTATAAAACACTGCATATCTATACTAAAGGGTGGCGTATGTCTAAAAACCAAGAATGGCGTATGCCCAAAACAAATCCTGATTTATAAAACCATGCGAACAAACGCCAGCATGCAAATTCCCTTTATAGATCCCAGCTGGACCTGAACGTTTGGTACCAGGTTCTGCCTCAAGTTCTGCCCTCTACATGCCCAGATTCAACCGTAAATCTCAGGAATGGTACTGTGTAATTAAATGAGTCAGTTGATCCATGTAATGTCATGGTTACCAATGGCAACCACGAACAAATGAGCCGAGAAACTGTGAAAAAATGTCCCAGAAAGGCCTTTAATAAATATGTAAATCCAAGGTAAAAGCAGATGTGGTCCACATTCAAAGAAAACTTCATCTTATTGCCGTCTTAAACGTTGCATGACATCTTCACGGAGCAGTGTTGAATTTCCTGTCTTGAGGGAACCATTTGCAAGGACGTCCAGCAGTGCCACATGCACTGTGCTGCATTATGGCACACATGTCACCGTGGTTTTTATGTTTGCAGCAATCAGTGTGATTAGCTCACACCTTTTTATAATGTATTAATGTGTTAATCTGTGGAATACATCACCCTAAAGATCATCGGGGGGACTAAATGCAAAAGCTTTAAGACAAACCGCAGGAAGCTTTAAAAACCCGGAGCAGGAAGCAGAGAGAGAGCATCTTTGGATCTCAGCCGGATTGGCGGGGAGAGGGGAGGCGATGTTAGCTGGCGGTGCTGAGGGGGCAGACCGTGCTGGTCTCCAGCTGAAGGCTGCTACGGCGTCCTGGCTCACCTGTATGGTGACCACTTGGAGCTGCGGCAAGCATCTCGTTTCAGCGGGGGCAGCCGCAGCTTCTTGAGCGGTTCAGTGGTTTTTTTTGGCCAGAACAAAACAGCGGCGCGTCGTTGATTCAGTGGAGATGCGGGACTTCCCAGTTGAATTAAAGACGAATTAACGTTGAATTGAAGTCCAGACCTCTCCGGCATACAACGGAGGAGAAGTGATGCACCTTGGTCCTGCCAAGAGACGTGCTCACAGGGGCCCACCATGTGCTAGGGAAAGCACACAGAGTTCAGCTGAACCGTCTCCTCAGACACAGCAATGCTGCCAGAAGAAGGCATGAGCTCGGGTGCGCTGCTGATGTGGATGTAACTGATGTTGCTCGTCCTGACCATTTCTCTGTGCCATGTACAGTGACTACCCGTGGAATCACCAGCAGAACCAGAGCTGAGGTCATCCCAAAATGCAACATTGATGACCAAAGGTCCAAAGGGAGAAAGGCTCCTACAAGTTAGAGCTCAACAGACTAAGTGTGAAAAAGCTGAGCTGCTGTGGAGAAAAACAAGGCCGAAAGAAATGTTCCATATCTATAATCAGGAGCAAGGCAGTTATAGTTTTCTGATATTATCTGAAACATTATCTCAGATTAATAAAATACTATAATTGGTTGTGAAGCTTGGGGAAAAACTCTTTGGCCAGTGGTCTGGACCAAATTCTATTACTAAGATGGACTGGAACAAATCCTGGCTGCTCTCAAAGATCTATACTGTTGAACTGAGAATGTGCTAATAATGTTTGTCTCAGAGTGATCAAATACATTTTTGTTGTATAACTAAAACCACAATCTGTCTTATTGTCTTCAAATAATCTAGAACGCATTGATGGATTTACACTACCAGATCAGACAGCGGATATTTGCCGATTTCAAATTAGGACCACCAGCCTCACCTGAGCATAAATAAATAGTCATAAGTATGTAATAAATGATCAGATCACAGCTGTGAGGTCTACGAAGGAAACTAAAGACACATGGATCATGAACAAGATGCCAAGAAATGTGGCGTCTAATTCAGGCAGAGACCGCCTGCCCATCTGGACAGAGTAGTCCAGATTGAGATTATACCTCAGACTGGAGGAGTTGACTCGTATCTCCTCTGCTTCACACCCAGCTGTGAATTGCTCCAATGCGTGTTAAAGGTCATGGCTTGATGATGCCAACAGAACTTTATCATCTTCAAGAAGAAAAGATGTCGAGATCCACACAGACAACAGACTTCCCTTTATACTACGAATGCGGACAATGTTCTTGGTTTGGGCACACAAGCATTAGCCAAAATACCCCATAGTCCCACAGAACCCTCAACAAAACATCTGGAAGGACTCAGTTGTAAGCCTCTCCCCAGACCCAGAAAGAGAAAAGTGATAAAAATGTGGATTAATTAAAACAGTCAATGCCCTCGCATTATTCAACAGTTATATTACAATTGGATGTTTTCCTAAAACCATACAGCCTATGAGAAACCAAGGACAAATGCATGTGACCAGCAGTGTTACTGTGGCTATTAATCAAACAGACAGTCTATGGAGCGATATTTGTGCCTTCTGATTGAGCGCGCAGGAACCAATCCGAGCGCGCAGTGAGATAACACGGGCGCGCTCAACTCTGAAAAACTCTTCTCAACCCACTGGCCTCCTCACGCTCAGTTCCATCTCTGCTCGCGCACGACTTTGCTCGCGCGCTCGACCTTTTCCTTCCACGCTCAAAACCAGCTGTGCGCTCACTCGACTCTGTCTCTGCGCTCACGACTTCAAAAACTGTCCATCTCACCAGCCAATCACAGACTGGTTTCTTTTCAGCTAATCAGAGTATGGCTTGCACAGACTGCATTCAGATGGATTAAATCAAAATGCTGCAGTTTTTGGCAGAAATTACTAAACATAACGGTGGGATTGAAGAAAAAAAGAAAAATAAATAAACTGTTTAATATTTTTGCCTAAAATATTTAGGCTAAAATATTTAAACTAAAATATTTGAGTTACTAAGTGAGGTGTGACAATACTGTTGTCTCTTTTTTAAAGATTTTTTCCAGCTTCTGGCAGGTAATGTAAAATTTCCTTTGGTTTATATTAAAGAAATTCCTACACTACATCCAGAATCACCATTTCATTACTTTACTGTAGGTTTTAATAATAACAATAATAATAATAATAATAACAATAACAATTATAATAGTTATTATTATTATTATTATTATTATTATTGGTGGTGTTTTAAATTGTTGAGTGTTTAGCCAAGTCATTTTATTATATGTTATCTCTTATCTGATGTAGCTCTTATCTAAAGTGCTCTTTAAATAATGATGACAGTGATGATGATTATGATCAGAAGAAACTTTTGCATCACCACCCAGAAGCTGGAAGGAAAAGAGACAAAAACATTTTTCACACCTCACTTAGTAAATCTTAGTAACTCAAATATTTTAGTTTCGATATTTTAGCCTAAATATTTTAGGCTAAAATATTAAACTGTTTATTTATTTTTCTTTTTTTCTTCAATCCCACCATTATGTGTAGTACTTTCTGCCCAAAGCTGCAGCATTTTGATTTAATCCATCTGAATGCAGTATTTGCAAGCCATACTGTGATTGGATGGAAAGAAACCTGTCTGTGATTGGCTGGTGAGGTGGACAGTTTCAAGTCGTGAGCGCAGAGACAGAGCCGAGCGAGCGCACAGCTGGTGTTGAGCGTGGAAGGAAAAGGTCGAAGCTGCATGAAGCTGACACTCCACCCACGTAAAAACTCGGTTAAATAGACAGAACGGTTAGTGCTTCGTTTGTGCAGGTTTGTGCCGTTAAAATTAGCGTTTGTGCTGATTTGGTTTTGTAGATATTAAAGAATATTTGTTAAGTTAATCTAGAGTCCACCATCCCCCCATTTTGCTTTGAATCCAACCAAACTGGTCAACTTTTTTAGTGCTTCGTTTGTGCAGGTTTGTGCCGTTAAAATTAGCGTTTGTGCTGCTTTGGTTTCGCAGATAATATAAGTTTTCATTTCGGCCAGTGACGTCACCATATGCCGCCGCTCCAAAATAAAGCGCTACCTTATTTCTTTGCTGGTGCTGAGCTGGAGCCAAAGCAAACCAGAATGGTCTACTTCTTTAGTGCTTTGTTTGCGCAGGTTTGTACCGTTAAAATTAGCGTTTGTGCTGCTTTGGTTTTGCAGATATTAAAGAATATTTGTTCCTGTAAATTCTTGTCAACAATTTAATCTGGGACAGAGGTAAATCATATGTTATTGCCAACACTGGAAAAAAACATAAGTCTTTTTAATATATTTCTACTGATAAATCAGTAACATTACTATGTCATTTACAGAGCCTGTTTTCCCCCTACAGCGTTTTTATTAAATTATTTATATATTCCTGCTTATTGGCAAAGCTCTCTTGGGAATTTTTTTATTTTATTTTTTTTTAGTTTCCACTGTTATAAGTATGCTTATTTTATACAGTGGCCACATGGAAAGAAAAGTGATTATTCAAAAACAGCAAGCCATGAAGTCGACACATGAAGGCAGTTTCACCACGAGTCCCCTCATGTATCTCAGCTTCCTGACTGAGGGGAGAGGCTGGAACAGTCTCTGTGCAGGATGGCTGGCATCCTTGATGATGTTCTTCATTTGTGTAAGAAGATGTGGTCAGATCTACCGTTTGGTCTCAACACTTTTCTCAAGAAAGCAGTTATTAATTTCATATTTTTCTTATATCATGCAAGTTATTTTAACCGCTATTGTAAAATGTGTGTGTTATACTGTTTTGTACTTTATTCCTAAATAAATATTACGATTTATTTTGTCTCATTTAAAGTTCATTTTTCCTAATCAGAAGTGTTTATATTCTTCTTCGAGACTATATTGTTTATAACATTTTCAAACAGTAACTTGGTTATAGTTGATCTTAGAAGTCATAGTTCATTACTCCTCTGAATTAATTAGAATAGAAAACCTTTATTGCTCTACAATAGGGAGATTTGGGGGTGTCTGCACCAAACAATAAGGCAAAAGTATACAGGCTTATATAATGCAGAAAACATACCCAAACTAAAATCAATAACAAAAAAACTGCATAAAACAAAATAAATCACACTGGTCAGCCTATAAAGTATAACAAAACTGTAAGGAACGATCTCCTAAAACATTCCTTTGTCCACCTAATCTAAACCTTTAATTAGGCTGAAGGACCACTCCACTTTTTACTAGCTTTATGCATGAACTGGGAAATATTGTTTAACTATGAATATATAGACTGTGTTATCAGCTGAAAGTATAAAGCATATAGATGGAATTAGAAATGCCTAAAAATATAGACCAATTTGGTTTGTTTTGTATTGAGCTCAGCACAAAATATTAAAAACTTAACGCTCCGTAAAAACTATTGGGCAGCAAATCTTAATGAAAACAGGCTCTGTAAATGACATAGTAATGTTACTGATTTATCAGTAGAAATATATTAAAAAGACTTATGTTTTTTCCAGTGTTGGCAATAACATATGATTTACCTCTGTCCCAGACTAAATTGTTGACAAGAATTTACAGGAACAAATATTCTTTAATATCTGCAAAACCAAAGCAGCACAAACGCTAATTTTAACGGTACAACCCTGCGCAAACAAAGCACTGAAAAAGTAGCTCACTGTGGTTTGTTTTGGATCCAGCTCAGCACCAGCAAAGAAATAAGGTAGCGCTTTATTTTGCAGCGGCGGCCTGTGGTGACGTCACCGGCCGAAATTAAAACTTATATTATCTGCGAAACCAAAGCAGCACAAACGCTAATTTTAACGGCACAAACCTGCACAAACGAAGCACTAAAAAAGTTGACCAGTTTGGTTGGATTCAAAGCAAAATGGGGGGGAGATGGTGAACTCTAGATGAACTTAACAAATATTCTTTAATATCTTCAAAACCAAAACAGCGCAAACGCTAATTTTAACGGCACAAACCTGCACAAACGAAGCACTGACCATTCCGTCTATTTAACCGAGTTTTTTCTGTGGGTGGGGTGTCAGCTTCACGCAGCTCTCAGGATTTCCCCACCACCAGACTGACTTTCTAGAGGATGAGGAGAAGACAAGCTGCTGCTGTGTTAAATGCTTCTTTCCGTCCACTAATATATAGACATGGTAAAGCCAAGACACACAGCCTAAACTCTAGGATCCTATGTCCCAACTACATATCTGGCCTATATTTTCGATTGATAAAAACTGCTGGAACCTCTGGTGTGTGGCTCTGTGCACTTCAGCCTAGATTTCAACCTTATACAGACCACATCATCCATGCGTTAAAACCATAGGCTATACATTTTTGTTTGCTTTTTTTTTTAGACTAAAACTCTGCTAACTTAGTTTTAATATGGTAATAGTACCTATGGTCACATGGCCTTTAAAGAAGTCTTTCTGGGGACTGTACCTGCTGTTTTTACTGTCATCTTCTCCGCCGTCAGTCTCGTCTCCTCCTCTATTGAGATTATTAACACCTGAGATGTCCTCTTCTCCGAGAATCCTGTTTTTATCACCAGCTAACGCCATTTCTCCACAGTTGAGTCAGCAACAACTTGTAAAAGAAGAAACGAGGTAATACCAAGGAGCAACTTCTTCTTCTTCCTCCTCCTCAGATGTTATGGTGGTTGGCTAACAACTTTTGAGTGTGCATTACCGCCACCGTCTGAGTTGGAGTGTGAACCTATATCCGAATAAACAGTTCTGTTTATGAAAACTGAAAAATAAAATATGCTCTGAGAATCTTACCGAAGTAATTCGGTCAAGTTAAACTACTTTTTATGTCTTTCTCTATGATATCTTATACAATCAATAAGCACATATTCAACTGTCTCTTGTGACTGACCACACACACACAGTCCTGTAGGATGCTTTCCTATTTTGTTCAAACTCCAGTTCAAATAAGTATGACCCAATCTAAATCTTGATAGAATATCATCTTCCCTCTTCCTCCTTGATGTTTCCCTCATCTTTCTTATGCTGGTGAAGATTCTCAGTCATCCAGGTCATGGTCATTTTAAACTTTTTTGGGAAAACCTCATCTTTCCTACTGTCCTTTGAATAGAATAAAAAAGTCTCCCTTTACGTTCTTTATTTCATCCTTCCTGCCATTTCTTTTTCATTTCTTCCTTCACTATAGATTTTTATTTCTGATTTACTATGAGACTTCCAGAGTGATTTCTGATTTCTTAAGCATCATTAGAATACCTATCTGCAAGCTCATTACCAACTACTCCTATATGAGAAGGGACCCAAACCAAACCAATTAAAATTCCTGATTTTAAAATTCTGTATACCAACTGTAAAATGTCTGGCTGGACTGCGATTGTCCAAACTTTATGCTGAAAATTGTACTACTGGAATCTGTGGCAATAACGACACATTTAGGTTTACTTGATTCAATCCAGGCGCAGTCAACACATTATCAATTTTAATCAACTATAACTCGCTGAATATTGAACTAATTTTCACGTTGTTTTTTTTTGCTGAAAACTTTAAAACTATAGCTATTATAACAAATGGTCAAGTGCATTTAAATAATCTTAGTGGGGTTAAAAGTAATAGAATATTCTGACAGGATGTATGTATGTTGCAAAACACAGCCACTCATACATTTTTATATTTTTTTATTACTATATACGCAAGCACATTTGTACATGTATACACATTTTATATATATATATTTTATATATATATATATATATATATATATATATATATATATATATATATATATATATATATATATATAGATAGATAGATAGATAGATAGATATACAGGTAAAAGCCAGTAAATTAGAATATTTTGAAAAACTTGATTTATTTCAGTAATTGCATTCAAAAGGTGTAACTTGTACATTATATTTATTCATTGCACACAGACTGATGCATTCAAATGTTTATTTCATTTAATTTTGATGATCAAAATTCCGTGTGTCACAAAATTAGAATATTGTGTAAGGGTTAAATTTTGAAGACACCTGGTGCCACAAACTAATCAGCTGATTAACTCAAAACACCTGCAAAGGGCTTTAAATGGTCTCTCAGTCCAGTTCTGAAGCCTACACAAACATGGGGAAGACTTCAGATTTGACAGCTGTCCAAAAGGCGACCATCGACACATTGCACAAGGAGGGAAAGACACAAAAGGTTATTGCTGAAGAGGCTGGCTGTTCTCAGAGCTCTGTGTCCAAACACATTAATAGAGAGGCATAGGGAAGGAAAAACTGTGGTCAGTAGTGATGGTGAGATGAAGCCTCATGAGGCATTGAACCACTTGAGCCAATTGGTTCGAGAAAGGGTTCATTTCTTGATGCTTCATGTGCACACGACACCACCTACTGGCGAGGTGTATAATCACAGCCAACTGTATCTTAACATGTGTGATGCATTGAATTTTTGTCTATTATGACTCTTGGGAATGACTTCACAAAAGGTGTAGGACGAAATCATTTGTCTACATACATTTTGTATACACGTGTATAATAAAATATTGTTTGAATTAGTGATGGTGAGATGAAGCCTCATGAGGCATTGAACCACTTGAGCCAATTGGTTCGAGAAAGGGTTCATTTCTTGATGCTTCATGTGCACACGACACCACCTACTGGCCAGGTGTATAATCACAGCCAACTGTATCTTAACACGTGTGATGCATTGAATTTTTGTCTATTATGACTCTTGGGAATGACTTCACAAAAGGTGTAGGACGAAATCATTTGTCTACATAAATTTTGTATACACATGTGTATAATAAAACATTGTTTGAATGTATTGTCTGTGTGTAATTATTCCCAAAATAGTAGTGACATGATATGGCATGTTGTGTAATAATGTTTTTCTGTGACTCTAGAAAAATGGCATGGGCTTAATCAGGCAGAGGACAGTGAAAGTGCTTGTGGAACTAGGCAGGGGGTAGTGAATAGGCTAATGCTTGTGTAACTTGGATGATTTCATGCATTTTTATTAAGAAACAACAATTTCTCCACAGTTTTTGGTTTCAAATGATTTCTCTTTTTTGATACTACTTCTCCAGCCTTTGAAAAGACACGCTCACATGGCACAGATGATGCCGGGGTGCATAAATAAATAAGTGCAAGTATGTACAGATTGGGGTACTGTGACCAATGATTAGCCCAGTACTGTACGGTCCCACATTTTCCCCTCAGCAGCAACACTGAAGCACACAGAGGTTCCCGCTGCGTCTTTACGCACGATCCAGCTGCTGATGTCTCCTCTCTTTTCAGCTCAATGCAATTCTAGACAGTAACAGTTTATAACCTATATCACCTTTCACAGCAACAGGTTTCTCATCTCAGTCAACCAGACAAATCTCTATTGCTCTCCTCAGTGCGCTCTGGGCGGTGAGGTGGGAGGATTTTACCCGATGGTGCGCTGCGTGCGAGGGATAAACGGGGGAAATGCATAAATAAAAACTGTAAATGGCTCCTATACAGTGATCATAGGAGCTGACCGGTCTGAGATCAACCTCCTGATGTTACAAGTTCTTTAAAATGAAAGCGCGCACCCAAATTACAAGTAACGTAATTTTGCGCACCTGAAAAAAGCGCACGGCAGCAGCGCCCCGAAGCGCTGAGGCACAGAAATACGGTGCATGTAGTTAAAAAATGCAGAATTAATAAAAACAACTTATAACCAGACGTAGTGTTTTAAACTGCATCTGGTGAGCAGAACTGTTTTATGATCCAGAGTGCAGCCATCACTGGTTCTGAATGAAGGCAATATCTGGCAGCAGCTCTCTTCCCCCGCCCCCTCCCCTCCTGCGTACGTAGTACAGGACCTTACCGGCTCACTTTCACCACTGGTTAAGACTAAAATTATTCATAACTCTGATCGCTCCTCCTGCTTCTCTGTTAACATGAACTGCAGCAGGAATTACTGATGGCCACAAGCTGTGAAAGAAGCTGAAACAGCTCAGCAGAAGGCGGAGTTTTTATCGTCCGCTGCCCAGATGGGCGTTGGGATTTTTATGCGTGAAAAATGCCATGTTTGCGTGTGACCGTGTGAAGTCAGTGACGGTCAATGCGTGATAGTTGAGAGCACTGATCTCCTATCTATATATCTATCTCCTAAACTCTCCAAACACCAAACTAACTGTCTCAAACTAAATAACCACTATCCAAACTCTGCTATCCAAACTATCAAAACTCTATCCACTCTCTCAACTGACCGCAACTCGCCTACAACAACCCACATTTTGAATGGAGCCCAGGCATGGACTTAGGGTGACCACCTGCTAATAAGCCCAAGGGGGGACAAGGGGTATGTTTCTGAGGGACAAAGTGGGACACTGCTTGGCGCGGCGGTGCCCCCACCTCACGGGCAGACTCACTGATAGGGGTTTACACATTTCTAGCACATACCACCTTACATGGTATATTAATAATGCCCTATTCCCATAAATATGTGTAATTGCTGATGTATGCTCATGAATAGGCCAACCAATGTGTATTTCTTTCTAAATAAAGATTCATAATACGTTGAACATTCAATGAACAGATGCACTTCCAATTCCGATTTACTTTAGCTATTTAATTTTATTTATTTTTCATTACAATTTATTCACTTTAAATAAATTATAATTTAAAATTAAAGGATTAACAGGAATTGTAGTTGCTCTACACCACAGGAACTGTAAAAAAGTCTTAACTCACGACTCCAGAGGTTAACAGAACGAGAAGGGGGAGGAAGGATGGTGAACTTGGATGTTGGTAAAGGCAGGCGCAGGAAAAAAAAAACTGTTCAACATCCTGGGGACACCTTTAGGACTTTGGGGTCACCTTTAGGACTCAAACCTTTTCAAGCCAAAACATGAAGTGGGCAGAATGTTTAGATGTCCACTTATAACATCAGTTTAATCCAAAACATTACAAAATTAACTGACCAGCAATCTAATCACAACGAGCCAACAGCCAGTATGTTTCTGAATCAGACCATTCATTAGCCTACCTTCCATAAGGTCGCCGCTGCATGACTGAAGGCTTCTCCTGGAGCTGCAGCACCAGAGCGCTTCGGTCGTCTCGGTAGAGCCGGTTGATGCAGTCAGGATCCAGCAGCGTGAACGTCGGACTAGTTTTGGCTTGAACGGCCAACAGCCTCCATGAATACCAGGTTATCCTTGTTGATATTTATTAACACCGATTCAACTTTTTCACTGCGGAGGTTCGCCTCGGTAAAGTCGCACTGCCCGCACCAAGTGACGACACGAAACGTTATATGAGGCACTTCTTCATGTCATCCTCTCAGTCATGAATAGTTTGAAGCTGTGGCCATAGTTACTTCGTCGTTCGAAAATAAGGTGGATAGAGCGACCAACTTTTTTTTGAGAAAGCATTGATTATGCGTGACACGGTCTCAATTTGCGGGACGCATGAATTGGGCTTCAAACGCTGTGCGCGCACGCGCTACGCGGGACAGGTGGTCACCCTACATGGACTGGTAATCGGGCATACCGGGCATTTGCCCGGTGGGCCGACGTGCTGTTTGGGCCGGCAGACCCGACATGTATATTATTAATATGTATTATTATTATTATTATTATTATTTTTTTTTTTTTTTTATATATATCTGCCTCGTTATATTTGCATAATGCATGAAGAAAAATAAAATCAGCAGCGCAAGAGTCTGTTCCGATCATCCGGCCCTTGCCACAGGCTACTGCAGCCCATTGGTTATCATCCCTGACAGTCTAAAGGGCTAGGCCAATCATAAAGTAGAAAAACACCTTCATGCTCCAGTGGAACTTTGTGCAGCGGTGTTCACAGTAGTAATGGATAAGAAACGCAAGGGAGGCGCAGAGAAACTGCACGAAAAAAAGAAACCGAGTTCTTCAAACGGACGCTGCGAAATGTGTCAAACTGACATGTTCCCAACAGCAGGCCCTTCATCTGCTCCGGTTGCTGATGAAAAATATGGTGGTGGACGGTTGTAGTCAGTGACGTGCGGTAGAGTTCATAGCTGGTGAGGGACTGACGTCATCAGAGTCAGATTTATTAATATATACACTCTACAGAGTAGACTCATTGCAAAGTGCTGAAGGCGACTGATTGAGCCAAATTAATTCACCAAGAGACATGGAAAAATATTGATTATTTGATGAAAAAATAAATATAATTATTTGTCATTTGCCTGTAACAGTTTATGAGTTATGATGGATTTCTGCATTTGTAACACATTTTAAAACTATAACCCACATTAAGCACATTTCATTACAGAAACAAAACATGAATAATTATCGCTGTCTTACCTCTACTTATAAATTAAGTCCATGCACAGCTCTTTCTGCACAAAAATATCATTTTCCAGTAAAAGTTCTCTTTATCTTCTTCAGTTTTAAAACTCTCTCAGTCTCAGTGGAGCTCACTGCCAGGGAGGAAAGCCTTCCTTCATCAGTCCTGTTCCAGCTGTATGTTTAGAGTCTTTTTAGTGCTTTACTTGTTTAGCAAAACTCGCTAATAAAACATCCATAACTTGCTGTCACTCTACAGTTTTGGATCAGGAGCGGTGCTCCTTGAGCGCCCCCTGCCTAGAGGCCAAGAAACTGCCGGCCTCACCTACAACCAGCTCTTTGCCTTTTATGTTTGCGCAGCAGCACAAAAACATGTTACCTGCACACAGTTTGAAGACCAAAACACAATTCGTAATCCAAATATATTAAATTGTGGAAAATCAGCTCATAACTGTTTGAACAATTGAATTTATGATCTAGAGACAGGATTATGCATTCACAGAATGGAAGCCAGCGCAGTTAACATGGGATTGCGCAATCCCAGGGGAGGCCAAGCGCGCCTGTTTAGGAACCATGACAATGTGGTGGGCCAGTCTAATCCAAAATGCCAGGGCCGATTTTTTGTCCCAGTCCACCCCTGATGGAGCCTGTGGGGTTTCTAAAGCTGTCGAAGCCGCGCCAACATCTGAACCACTTCCCGAAGCAGCCACGTGGTACAGCCGGCCAGCGAGGCTTCGGACGTCATCGTTTTCGGCTCCTCCCCCAAATGAAGCAAGCCTCGATACGCGCTTCACGGAAACGCCCCCTCCATTACTCGACACACGCCTCGAAGCCTCGGCACATAACGTAACATCACTAGTGGTCAGAAAAAGTGTACAAGCGATAGGGATCACCGCGCCCTAGTCAAGATTGTGAAAAAAAAAACCCATTCAAAAATGTGGGGGAGATTTACAAGGAGTGGACAGCTGCTGGAGTCAGTGCTTCAAGATCCACCACCAAGAGACGCTTGAAAGACATGGGTTTCAACTGCCGCATACCTCGTGTCAAGCCACTGTTGACCAAGAAACAGTGACACACGGACCGCCAATAAAATCAAGAAGAAGAAGAAGGCGAAAGCGGGTCTACTCTTATGTCTATTGTCTATGTATGAGGTCACGGATTAGCGGACCACGGTCCGGATCCGGACCCAGCTGCTACCTAATCCGGACCCAACCTCATTTAAAACATTTATATATTACTGCATGTTGTCCAACGACAGTGTCTAACTCAGGGGTTAAAGTTCTCCGTCGCTGCGACGGATTTCCGTCATTTGGAAATTGAGCGCAAAAAGTTCCGTCTAGACTTTTTAATTGAAGGTTTTAAACACAAGCTGCTCTCAACCAATCAAACCTGGCAGAGCCGGGACATTAGCCAATCAGAATGAGAGCAGGGCGGGTCTTTCCAAAGCGGACATTGTCAGTCTGAGGTTTATCGGTGTTCATCATTTTAACCTTTGGGAGAGCATTTTAAACTGGCCACAGATGGTATGAATGAAAGTAGCGGTGGTCAAAGGTTTTCTTTGGATTTATGAACAAGCAGGTCAGAAAGCAGCAGATAGAACAGCTGACAACGACTTCCCTCGGTAAGCGTTTCTGTCGCTGCTCCAGCAGTTAATTAATGAATTATTTCCACCTGTGGCCATGTCAGCGTTTATTCCCTCGCTGGTAAACGCGGCGACCAGCAGGGATCTCCTCGTGATTCGCTATTATGTTTCATTTAAAACACAAGAGTAACGCGCTAGCTCAGGCTAATTTAGCATGACCCTTGAAGAAGAGTCGGAATGTGAAATAATGTCCCGCATTTGACTGGGTGCGATTCGGAAAAAGTAAAAAAAAAAAAAAAAACTTGCACTGTTCTGAAACAAAGAAGGCGGAGCTGCAGTCATCACTGAGAGCTTCATCTGCTGTCGGTATGCAGCAGTGTTCACCTGATGAGCAGCTGCGCTCCAGGACACTAAATAAAATGACAAGGATTTTGATGCTTACAGATTGTTAAGAAAACTACATCAAAAAGATAAAACAAATAAACTGCAGCTACAACATGGACTGGAGAACGGGTTCTAACTGGGTGAGGCCAGAGAAAGGCGATTCTCAGAGTTTTTTTATGAAGTTAAAGTGGAGCGCGGACACAGGGTTCATCCTGGACAGGTCTCCAGTCACTGGGCTAAAATATAACAATTTTATTAAACTTCAAAAAAGTTAAATCATGCCTTTTTATAAACTGTAATGATTAATTGGTGAACAATAACAGGCAAAGCAGAGATTAATTATTGTCATGTGCAGTCTGTGTCAAATTAAAATGTATTATGTCATGATAGTGTTGGTGATGTGTCCTGCATTTCTAAGGCTGTGTTTGGCCTTGTATGATCATAAAATTGGTTTATATTGAATGTGACAGGGAGCCAGTGGAGTTGATGTACAGGTGTGAAGTAGATGATGTAATGATGAAGCTGCTGTCTTTGTACTAGCTGCAGTTTATGGAGGTTTCTGGAGGACAGGAGGGAAGGGAGCTGGGATTGTAAAGTGGACTGTGGACCAGTTTGTCAACAGTGTGAAGGAAGAACTTGATGCTGCAGAGATGAAAGTTAACCAGGTGATGATGTGGATGTGGAAAGTGATGGAGAGGCTGCCCAGGATGACACAAAGGCTCTAAAGCTGAAAGGTGGCAGAGATACAGGAATTTTCAATGGATATTTTAAAAGTACCAGATTTGGTTGACTTTGCACAATAAGCAACTAATGCGGCATGATGTCCACGGCTCCGGGAAAATATGGGCTGCACGTGATCCAAATTAGCCAATGAGCTGTGTCAGTCAGGTTTGCTGCTGCTGGCTACTTTTTAGGAAAAAAAAGCAAAATCGAAAAGCACTTTGGATTTTAAAATAGAAAAACGTTCTATTTTTATGTAATTTTTTTGTTTAAAAAGTCAATGTATAAGGTGGATGCATAAAAATTTTATTTCAGTGTTAAATACTATGTGAAGTAACGGATTGTAATTAAAAATGTGTTCGGACCTTTACTGGTTGTTGATTTTTGTTATTCGGACCCCGCTGATTTTTAATTAGTGACCCTTGACATTATATACGTAGACGCCTCGTTGGGCGTGTGTGTATATTCTTATATATATATATATATATATATATATATATATATATATATATATATATATATATATATATATATATATAGTATTAGAAATCTAGCTGTAACAACAAATAGCTGTCAAAACTACTGTACAAACGTGATATGCAACACTTTTTGTCTAGTAATGAATAAAATAACGAATAATAAGTCATGTTAATGTTTTAATACTACTAGTATTACTCGAAAGACCAAGTGCTGTATTTATTTTTTACTTGATTTCAGGACGATGACAAGAGAATGGTTATTTTGCTTACTTTTTGTTACTATTTGTTCTAATTTCTTCTTACTATAGCCTGAAGAATATGGGGAAAATTTGTCTAATAACAAGACAATTTTCCATGAAATTGTGCGTTTTATTGACCCCTTGAAGATGGACATAAGCCAGAGGGACAAAGGTGCCGATCTTTTGTTGTTAAGTGAAACCAGAGCCTTTTGATTCCAGAAGATTATACCCTAAAGTGACTCCACAGGAAGCACAACAAGGGCGTTAGAGTTAGTGAGGGACATTGAAAACCTGAAATGAATGGCCACGGTGGGGGAAACACCCAACATTTAGAAAATCTCCCAATGTGGTTGTACACGAAACAGTTGGCCATAAAGTTGCATACGGTAACAAATGTCATTAATGGGGTATCTAAGAAATTCGTAACTATGTGTTGAACAAATTTGAATGTACATGTAACTGGAATGCATTATTATTTACACTTTCTTGTGAATTTCAGATTTGATCAATACTCAAATTTTTGTAAACACATTTCGCCTCTTTTGACCAAACGTCATGCAGACCCCTACAGGGCTTGTTACTGATAGTAGTATCTGTTAAAGCATCTACACCCACATGCTCTTTGGTCGTGTCGTTGCTTTGCCGTCTAACAGGGAAGTGACGTCACAGACCAAGCAGATTTGTGAGCCAGATCCTAACGTTGAGCAGTTTAATGGGAGCCTGCAACACCGTGCCAAATAGCTGAAGGAATCTTTTCAAAATCCATCTTCATCCGTGGAAATCTTAGGGAAACCGACTTTTAAAACAGCAAGAGCATAAAGTACAGAGATTAAACTTTCCTACAAACACCATATTGTCGCAATATGATGTTTTTAATGTTTTAAAAAAAGAGGCGAAAGATTTTCGGAGCCGTCTTCATCCGGAGACAGAAGAACAGAACTTCTCGGTTGAACGGATCTCAGAGATCGACTGGTTGATTCTATTCCGCTTGTACACAAGCTCGACGTGTAAAGCTGACCGTATTTTGAATATTTTGGAGCTAGCGAGCGTGCCTGCTAGCCGACGACAGATTTAGAAACATGGAGTTGAGAGTCGGGAACCGATACAGACTGGGCAGAAAAATTGGAAGCGGGTCGTTTGGAGACATCTACTTGGGTATGTTTTTGTTACTGAAACTTGACTGTGTGTGTCTGTCTTTGTATCATGATTGTAAGGAAACTGTGAGGAAGTTGACTAACTGGTTCCCCTTTCCGTTGTTCCGAAGGAGCTGGCAATGGGCGATCAGCTGTTGTTCTGTGTTAGTGTTTAGCTGCAAGGCTAGTAGTTTCTGTAGCAAGTAAGTTAGCATTTGCCGTCGCCTGTCTTACATATTTATTATTAAACGATGTAATTTACATGATTTGGGTTTAAAATGTGTGCTTGTTATAAAACCGACGCAGTGTCCGAATGGAGGGTTCAAGCAAATTAGTAAACGGCCAGTTTCTGTGGAGCTGTCCTCGGCTAGCTTTGCCATATCTGACGGTTTGGTTTTTTTGCCTCTATTCACCTGAAACCAGTTTTAGCCCTTGACCAGAGTGACCGATCAGACAGAGTCTATGAGGTGTTAGGTGCCAGTTCGTTGACACAACAAACTAGTTTTACCACCGACTTCAACAGATCTACTGTAATTGCTTCCTTGTACGTGATAGAATTAGTATCAACATTATTATTTTACTGATTAATCCGAGGATTTGTGTTTGATAGGAAGGCCCGATAGTGCTGAGAACAAGCTGTCACGAACATGTACAAATATAGCCCCATCTCTGCTCGGTGACATACTGCTATCTTCAGTTAGCTAAGGCTGTTGACCATCTACTGATTAAATATTTTTTTTCTCTTTTTGTCAGATTAGATGTTGAATCCCATTGAAAGCGAAGGCTTGTTGCACGATCTGAATTGGCTTTTAGAGATAACAGGATCCTTATTATGGTTTATAATGGTGGACAGTTCATCTGCACTGGGCCCGATCAAATCCAAATTTAAACCAGGAAATGTACAATCAGTCTAGTATTCACATCCAGTTAGATGCAATATATCACGGGTTAACCCTAACCAAGCCGTAACTCTACCTTTGGTTATTTTGGCAGCAGTTAATCACATTTCTGGTTCTGAAGCTTCACCTGTTGTCCACTTCAACAGAAAGTTGAGACTGGTGTAAAGCCGGGGTGCAAAGGTGGCATCTAAATATGTAAACTTTAACCGCCACAAACCTCGGCCCCTTCTGCCACAAAACTGGAACCGGTTTTAGTTTAGAAGATATATAGATTTGACCTCTCTGGCCTCCTATTGTGAGCTAAAATTCTGGCTTAAAGGTGACTTAATGGATGCTTTCAAGTATAATTGGCCTGATTCTGGTGTAACAGAAATACTGTATTTTGTACTGCATTGCTACCTAAATATTTCAGTGACCGTGCAACCCATAAAAACATTATCTGGCTTATAATTTTTTTAATCACATGTGATCTGTTAAGCCCAAAGAGAGGTCTCTGATCTGCCTTTTGGGGCGATTACATTTTGGGGACTTTTTGGTTAACATAGCAATAATTGTTGTTGCACAATTGTCCCCTATTAAAATGTATACGTACAAGTATGTGTTTGTGAGTAATCAAGCATTTTTGTCAAAATTGTTGTCTTAAATGTTTTGCAGTAGAATCTTTAACTTATGCAACCTGACTAGAGTCTGGGTCATTTTTATAGGCCCTCAACTAGGAAATTAGTTCTGTAGCATAAGGCGACAGACAACATACAAATTAGGGCTGTGTTAAAAAAAAATCGATTTTCCAATTATGAATCGGTTCTCATATTCCTAAAAAATCGATTCATGTTACAAGAGATCGGTTTAAAAAAAAATTCCACTGCGAACTTTAATGTGTGAGCATTACCGCGCTGACAGGTACACGCAGAGCAACATTTTTTTTACGCCTGCGTACGCGGTGTCACACTATAAACTTGTCAGAGGCAAGAAGTCTTTACATCAAGCAGTTTTATATGTGACACCGAGCTTGATACACTGAGCTGCTCCAAGCAGGCGGTTGCAAGGACGCGTGGCATCACAGTCCCTCTCCGTTCTCACTGACAGGTGTGCAGTGGGAGCCTGCTGGAAAAGAAATGAAGCTCTAGGTGCTCAGCTAGCTAATCACACATTTTACCATCCATTCCACCACTTGTAGACCACAGATACGCTCGACTGAGTCTGCACACAGCACGGCCAAGTATGTGGGAGCTGTAATGATGTTTTTATCTGTAAAGCACACCGAGAGGCGACTTTAGCTTAAGCTTAACAACCGTGTTAGTTTGTTTATTAGTTGTTCTTCTGGGGTCCATTCTTCGTACGTTGCTTAAAACATCCAAGATCAAATGAGACATCCAAGATGATTTCATCCGGCTAATCATGATCCGGCTAATTGGGTTCTTCGAACACACCTGTTGTTTATGATTAGTATGGCTGGATTGAGTTATCTGAGATAACAGCGCGTTCATGCGTTTGTTTAAAAGGGGAAATGTATCGATAGTAGAAACATTGATCAGCAACGCTGCTATTGGCTGTTCAGCATGGCCAAAGAACGCCCACAGTTTTTCTCCCAAGCAGAACACGAGCTTTTAATGGAAGGTTATGCTGAATTTGAGTTGTGAATTAAAACGACAGGGAACACCTCAAAGTCTGTTAAAGCCAGGAGAGAGGGCTGGCAAAAAGCAGCAGACAAATTAATGCGTAAATACTGTCCATGGTAGATGTTTCTATCACTTTCTACAGTATGTATTTTTGCTTTTTAATAATTTCATATTTACTTTGTTCTTTTATGTCAGAGCCTCCACCGGACCACTAGAACATGGGGAAAAAAGTGAAGTACAAGAATATTCTACAAAATTGTAGCCTTTAATTATTATACTGTATTTTAAAAAGCCACTTGTTATGGCAACAGATCAAATATCGGTGTCATTCCTTAGACACTGGAAGTAAAGGACGCGTGCAAAACGTGAATTTTAACTAAAAATTCTTTATCTATAAAAAAATGAAGTTTTTCCTTTTCCAAGTCACCCACAGCTTACACGGTCAAAAACTGTATCGCTCCGTGTCTAGATAATCCATCCATAGTTTTTTCTAATACAATAAACGGCTCGACAGGAAGCAGGCCTTTCAAAGTAAGACTAAACTTAACAATAAAATGGCCTGAACAAATTTTCTCACTGAATATGATAAAAATAAAAAGCAAACCATCATATAAATAACTTAAATATTTTCTATTTAGGGCTCTAACATAACGTTTTCCTCTTTGAAAGCCACTGTTAAATGATGTTTGTCTGTTTATAACAGCCACAAAGAAAAATCTCATTACAATTACACTGTCGCGCTGCACTAAAGGATCCTGTCTGTTGCGCAATACGCGATTAATTCGAAAAGTTTTGAAATTATCCTTGCACCTTCCGCAACAGGTTGCTGTCGTAAAAACAGACAAGACATGGCTACGGCAGACTTCCCATCTCCTCCGCTTATAAAGCTGCAATCTAATCCTGTTTACATGAAATAAAGCCTGCTCACGAGCGAAGGACCCCTGCTCTGAGACCTCAGCATGACAAAAACAAAACAAAACGGCAAGCTCCACCTAGTGGTTGTAGGCATGGACACACTATACATCACCGGGAGGTGAATTTATAATTTCATATTTTTTATAATGCACCAGGTTAGTATCCACATTTTGTTTCCATTTTGGTTTAATAACATATTTTGGAATAGAACTGAATAGAAATAGTAGTTGTAGATATCTCTGGTGTCTCTGTTTTCTACCCTGGATCTGTTGGGTATTCTGCCCCACATTGAAAACAATTGTCTCAACGTTTAGGGAGAGGGTTTGGTCCTTACAGTCGCCATTAGCTACCATTTCTTTCTTAACTTGCTGTTAATATGATACTAGTATTAATATGTTGCATTACTACACAGTCATGAAATTCAACAGCTAAAAACTGTTTTTAATACCAGCAATCCAATTTGAGATCAGATTGAATTGAGTCTGAAATAATTGATTCCAAATCTTAAGAATAGGAATCGTATCAATTCTTGAAAGTTGAATTGATACCCAGCCCTAGTACAAATACAATAAAAGTAAACATCAATGACCTTCAAATGAATAGATATAATAACTGATAGTGAATTCTGAAGACATTTTGTAGAGTTGTTTTGTATTACTAAAACTCCCCAGGACCACGTCTAATGTAGATGCCAGATACTGGAGAGGTAGGATTAATTAACTCGACCTAGCCTCTCTTCCACATGACCTGTTGTACAATCTGATAGCCAGAGCTGCCAGCGTTTACATAATCAGTGATTATGTCGTCACTCAGCTGTCCATCCTCTCCATTCAGTGGCTGATGACTAATGTGTTGTAACATCGTAAATGAGTCAGAGCTGTGTGAGGTTCTGTTAAACCGGTTACCCCTCTGCTGTCCTAAAACCTAAAAGGAAG
This sequence comes from Fundulus diaphanus, assembly GCA_037039145.1. Classification (NCBI taxonomy): domain Eukaryota; kingdom Metazoa; phylum Chordata; class Actinopteri; order Cyprinodontiformes; family Fundulidae; genus Fundulus; species Fundulus diaphanus. The sequence continues at coordinate 4,177,178 of CM073140.1, forward strand.
TTTTTTTTTTATTCTTATTTTTGTTACATCAAGCAAAGCCAAGATAAGTTTAAAAGACATGCATAGCAGACGTCCCAGTACTTTCCTCACTAACTTCCTTTGGGTATTTGTTAGTAGTGATAAATGTTTGAGACCGGCTGTCTGATCATTAGCAGGGCAAAATAACACGCAGTCCCACTGGCACGCCCGTTTTCGCCCGCCCTACTCGGCTCCTGCCCGCACGGATTACTTTCGCCCGCTTTAGTGAGTCTACCGGCCTAGAAAGGCTCGAAGAGGGACTCGGCTCTCGTCGCTTTAGCCCTCGTCCCCTGTCCTCCACTGCCAGTTGACGCTAGACAGAAATCTGCAAGAAATGGTAAATGTCCATACATCATTACAAGTGAAACGTAAAGGAAAAAATCTAAATGTTTCTATACCTATACATGAAAGATTGTCTTGGATATTTTTAAGTAGTAATCCACCGGGATAAATATCTGGATCACACATCTAATAATAAAATAAAGCAGATCCTCTTTGAACTCAGTCTCCTTTGAAACTGTGTGCTGAAGAGTGTTGCTGCAGGTTCCCGGGGAAAACCGCTCCTTCTTCAGGCTGTTGTCAGTCACGGTTAATATTTACACCTTTTTATATGAGATCTTTTGTCTCATTCATGGCGAGGCCAGGACACGGTAATAAAAATGATTTTTAACCACAATGATTATATTTCTAGGCCTGGACGATATAGAAAAAAAGCATATCGGTGAAATAGAAATCATATTGATTGATATCAATAATTATCCACAAAATCAAAACAGATTTTAAGTGCAGACCTGGCCATTTTAGGCTGTTGCTTAGCGACCAATATTTAGATACGGAACGCACAAACGCTGAATTCAAACTCAACCCTTTATTATTAGTAATTGTGGCTGACCTGAACCACTTGTTTCCATTGGGTCAGAAAAGTAATTTTTTCTGCCAATGTTCAGTGTTGAATCACCATCAAAAACCTCTTCTAGCTCATTAATTAGTTAGTTACGGTAGACTTTTGTTCCACGAAACGTTGAAAGTTGTAGCCAAAAGGATTGTGATGTTATAAAACGGCGCCTGTTCCTGGTCTCATAAGAAAACAAGGACCTGTTTAACAGATACTGTTTGTGCTATCTCAGTAAAACGAGAGCGCTGCAGCCATGTATGCTGAAAGGGAAGGGCATGGTCGAAAGCAAACGGAACACGGGCTGAGATCTGCCAGAGCAACAGTTCCTTAGAACTGCTCTCACTGCGTGTTGTTGCTGATTCAGTTATCAATCTAACACCTTTTTCTGCTGGTGGTTAGGATGGCGTCACATCTGCCTGATACTGCTGCTTTTTATTGGTTTGTTTTTCAGCAGTGGCTAATATTTCACTGCATCATTACCTCTGACCCCTTAGAGTTTGGGTTATTGTGCTTCTTGTCCTGTGTCTGCAAACATCAGCAGTCCCTCAGTGGGCTGCAGACCCCCAGGTACCTGTTGGGTGCTCTGAGTGCCTGATGTAACACACCATCATTCAGATTTGTTTGTGGGATGATACAAATGCAAATAATTGTACGTTTGACTATACAGCTTTCATTCTTCTTCGATGACTGATGGTTAACTTGTTTGTCTTTCTATTCATCAGAAGATGATGGAGTCCCAGTCTTTTAGCATATTTCCGCGTTGCGTCCTGCTGGTGCCTCGGCGTTGCTGTTCATGAAATAATAGTGGAGAGAGATGAGTCTGAACACGTTCCACCAGCAGCAAATAAAAACACACCCTGCATCCACAGGATCACACGCACAGCCCTCCGTGTAAGAACGAGGGAGGGAGTGTTGCATTCCCAAAAATCTGTCCAGACAAATCCCGTTCCCCCAACACACCAGGGCAAACAGTAAAACTGCCTGGATTGTTCAGTTTAGTCTCTTTTTACTGTTGAATAATTTATTTAGAAGCAGAATTGCAAGTCAGGTGGGTTGTGTTGAAGAATATCCCTTTCTACCCGCCAACACCTACAGCTCCACGACTGTTATGTAAATGTGGAACATGGCCTTTAAATAAACTCCTAACACATTCGATTTGAGCTCTTCTGTTTGTGCTTCTCTCTGCGTGTGTTTTCCTAAAATCAGAATGCAGGAAATGCTAACGGAAACGTGTTTGCCCCACGCTGGCTCTTTATGCCAGTTTGATGAGGTATCTGTTGCTTGTTGAGAATCCACATGCACACAGTGGTGCTGGCAGCTGTCGGCCCCACCCTGCTGCGTGATGGCTGCCAGATGACGTGCAGAGAAATCAATGAAGTTCCAGCAGAACGGCTGAACTCTTTCTGCTGGGACTGTGTGTTCACACATGTGAGCCGGAGTAATGGGATTACGTAACCCGGTGTCGGGTTTCTCTGCGTGTGTGTGTGTGTGTGGAGGGGGGTGGCTAACTGGACTCCATTACCATGTTCAGGAAGACAAACAACCTCAGCACTTAAACGTGTCCGTTTTGGAGCCCTTTCCCAGAATCCCTTGATGTGTGAACAAGGGAGATGAGCATCTCTGTGATGGGAAGTGGTGGACTGGTTGCTTTGGGCAGATTCACTGCTGCTTCACATTCACCAACTTTTAGAGACTGTCATTCTGAAATGTGTATGGAGGAATATTTCTGAGTTAACAGAAAAATTGAGGTGTTTTAGCACCATTAGCAAGCTTGGCTCAGTCTTTGACATGTTGTCATAGATTCTATGATGAGATGGGTACGTGTTTTGGTCTTGTTGACCAAAACACGTACCCACATTCTTTGTGGCCTGTTTGGATCCAGCTAAACTTGCTGTGTGTGTGTCTGTTTAGGTACCGACATCTCTGTGGGAGAAGAGGTGGCCATCAAGCTGGAATGTGTGAAGACTAAACACCCACAGCTCCACATCGAAAGCAAAATCTACAAGATGATGCAAGGCGGAGGTATGACACAGTGAAATCTACCGTACACCTACAGATCCATCAGCACCTTAAAGCTAGCAATATGTGGAAGGGCATAAAGCTTCCCGCTGTCAGTCATCACCTATAAAGTAAGTTAATTTAGCATGCTGGTTTAGCAGAAGAGAAGGACTTAACGGTAGGTGAAACAAGATTAGAAGGTTTACTGTAGCTGAACCAGTCAACATCAATTTTACAGTCGGGGTATATTTGGTCTATGGCAGCTGGAACAGAGAACGCCAGCAGAACGCTTGCTTATTGTTTAGTTTGTTTCTTGTAGAAGTGAAGGTGGTGATCAGAAAACATTTACACAGGAAGTCATTTTCTTCCAAACTGCCTCAGTTAAAAAGCTATATCTTTAAGTTATTTGGGGGGGGGGAGCATTTTATAATGATCATGTTTTCAGTTTCAGATTAGCCACAGCCAATCCCAGCCAAACATTTCATGCATTCTTATGGCCCAGAATTGTTAATAAAACAAAAAAGCACAATTTAGTGAGTCTATATTTTTCCTAAAAATAAATGACAAGACCATGAAAACGTGTTTGATCTTCCACTCCCACCAGTTTGTTCCTAAATATTAAAGGGATGAAACAAATTTGGCATGTTCAAGTTCATTACATTTTCTAAGTCATGTTAAGGAGGTAAAATGTTGTAATCACAAAACTACCGTTTAAAATGACTTGTCTTGGTTCCGTTGACCTTGTGTTGCCCAGATCAAATTGTCAACAGATTAGTCAGACTGAACCTTTGACTGTTGTTCAGCTACTGTTTAATAAGGCTCTTCCATCAAGACTAACTGGAGCCTGTTTACTTTCAGTGGGGATTCCAACAATAAAGTGGTGCGGGGCTGAGGGGGACTACAACGTGATGGTGATGGAGCTTCTGGGGCCCAGTCTGGAGGACCTGTTCAATTTCTGCTCTCGAAAGTTCAGCCTGAAGACAGTCCTTCTGCTTGCTGATCAGATGGTGAGAAGAATGAAATGCACCTTATTTAACATCATTGCCTAGAAATTTCCTAACATCACAGGGGTGTGTGGAAGTTGTGGATCAAAGGCTTTAAGGTCCCGTCAGTGGTTGATTGGAACTTGCTGTGCAGACTCCATCTCATCGTGTTTAGTTGGTAACATTTACCTGACTTGTCTTCTAGATCAGCCGGATTGAATACATCCACTCGAAGAACTTCATCCACCGAGACGTGAAGCCAGACAACTTTTTGATGGGGCTGGGCAAGAAGGGTAACCTGGTGTACATCATTGACTTTGGTCTGGCTAAGAAATACCGTGACGCTCGCACACACCAGCATATCCCCTATCGTGAAAACAAGAACCTGACTGGCACTGCCCGCTATGCCTCCATAAACACACATCTTGGCATTGGTGAGACACGCACCCATTTTGTGACAACTATGGATGCTCCTGCAGTTCGCTAACCCTTGCTGTCCCCGCTGCGCCTCTTTCACGCAGAGCAATCCAGACGGGATGACTTGGAGTCGCTGGGGTACGTCCTCATGTACTTTAACCTGGGTTCCCTTCCCTGGCAAGGCCTCAAAGCTGCCACCAAGAGGCAGAAGTACGAACGCATCAGTGAGAAGAAAATGTCCACCCCCATTGAGGTCCTCTGTAAAGGCTACCCCTGTAAGCTAAACGCCTCATACGTTTGTAAAAAAGCCACAGGATGGCCTTTGCTCTGACGTTTCCTATTCTTCTTTCTTCCCTTTAGCCGAGTTTGCAACATACCTGAACTTTTGCCGCTCTCTGCGGTTTGATGATAAACCCGACTACTCGTACCTCCGCCAGCTCTTCAGGAACCTCTTCCACCGACAGGGCTTCTCCTATGACTATGTCTTTGACTGGAACATGCTCCCGACAGGGCTTCTCCTATGACTATGTCTTTGACTGGAACATGCTCAAATTTGTAAGTTGTGTCTGAGCATAGTTAACATGCTGTCCAAAGTTAGTGATGTTATCACATGTTTGAATGTCGCATATTGGGGCCTTAATCGGGGCTCGTACAAATACCTCAGATTACATAAAACTCACGAGGAGTGATTTGACATCCTGGTTTGTTTTTTGGTGAAAAGCTGAAGTTCTAAATGAGGCATTGATTCCTTTTACTCCTGCATCTTGTTGCTTCAACCCAGATTTAATACCAGCTCGTGCTGTTAGAGTTGGTTCTGTTTGGTATAAAATGCTTAAACTTACCTGGAGGATTAATGGCCGCCTGTGGGTTGTGTCAGGGTGCCAACAGGGCTGTGGAGGATGCAGAGAGGGAGCGTCGGGAGCGGGAGGAGAGACTGAGGCACAGCAGAAATCCTGGGGCCAGAGGCATGGCTTCTGCTTCAGGCAGAGCTAGGGCACCTCAGGACACGGCAGCCCCCTCCCCACTCAACCCTGCTTCACACACAGGTCAGCAGATGACCTCCTTCCATTAGATTTGATGTACTTTAAGAGCCTTCCCAGGCGGAAGTTACTGCCGTTAACGTAGCTGCAGGAGGCTTCCCCAAACGCTTGTCTCTGGTTTGTTTTTAGGAATGGAGAAGGAGAGGAAGGTGAGCATGCGTCTTCATCGTGGAGCACCTGTCAACATCTCCTCCTCAGATCTGACAGGACGTCAGGACACCTCTCGCATGTCCACCTCACAGGTAAAGCACTCGGCTTAGAACAGGATACAGATCTAAATCAAGAAAATTAAAGGTCAACCCAGACAGATTCGTCTGTCAGTATGAGACAAGTCATAGTGCATTCACACAGCAAAGAGGAAGCATGGAACATTGTCAGCACTTCCTGTTGGGACAGACTTCCCCTTTGGTCTTTTTTCCTCCAAGTTTTTCTTTTTTCTCCACTAGTCAAAGTTTTAACAAGCATGAAGTGACCCTAAGCTGCTCCTATTCCTGACAGTGAAGTACAACCGTCACACTGGTTTAGCAAGAAACTTGAACCCAAACTTGACCAGCTTCGTGACTCCATGCCTCATCAAATACAGCGCATTTCTTAACTCACTAAAATGAAGAAAATAAATCCTCTGAACCTAAAGTGCAGCAAGACAGTGTGACATGAAAACAACCTGGGATACAAACCAGGGCAGAAAACGGCTGTCTGCCATGAGCAGGCTGGCTGAAAACAATAGTTTAGTCAGTTTGCATTTTTAAGATTTTCATGTTTTACAAGCTAAAAAGTATCTAATAATTAATGAACAGTTTTCAGTTATTCAGTCAAATTTTATTTATATAGCACCAATTCACAACACACGTCATCTGAAGGCACTTTACAAAGTCAAATTCAACCAAATCATACAGATTGGTCAAAAAGTTTCCCATCTAAGGAAACCCAGTATTCACTCCTCATGAAAGAGCGTAGAACCACAGGGAGAGTCGTCTGCATTGTCCATGGCTTTGCAGCAATCCCTCATACTGAGCAAGCATGAAGCGACAGTGGAAAGAAAAACCACCCATTAACGGGAAGGAAAAACCTCCAGCAGAACCGGGCTCAGTATGAACGATCATCTGCCTCGACCGACTGGGGGTTACAGAAGACAGAGCAGAGACACAACAAGACAGACAAAAAAAGGCACAGAAGCACAACATCGATCCAGTAATCTGTTCTACATTAGATGGTAATAGTGGGTGATCTGTCTTCCCTGGATGATGTCACAGTTAACAGAACGTCAGACCAGGTGTACCTACTATGAAGAAAAAAGAGAGAGAACAAAAAGTTAAAAGCTGAAATGACAAGTCATTTCAATGTAATGCAATGCAAAACTGGAGACAGTAGAAATCAGTAGAGTGAGAAAAATAGGCCCTGATGTCCTCCAGCAGCCTAAGCCTATAGCAGCATAACTATAGAGGTAGCTCAGGGTAACATGAGCCACTCTAACTATAAGCTTTGTCAAAAAGGAAAGTTTTAAGATTAGTCTTAAAAGTAGACAGGGTGTCTGCCTCACGGACCAAAACTGGGAGTTGGTTCCACAGGAGAGGAGCCTGATAGCTAAAGGATCTGCCTCCCATTCTACTTTTAGAGACTCTAGGAACCACCAGCAGACCTGCAGTCTGAGAGCGAAGTGCTCTGTTAGGAACATACGGGGTAATCAGAGCTCTGATATATGATGGAGCTTGATTATTAAGGGCTTTATATGTTAGAAGAATTTTAAATTCTATTCTTGATTAAACAGGAAGCCAATGAAGGGAAGCTAAAATTGGAGAAATATGATCCCTCTTGTTGATTTTCATCAGAACTCTCGCTGCAGCATTTTGGATCAGCTGAAGACTTTGAACTGCATTTTGTGGACTTCCTGATAGTAAAGAATTAAAATAGTCCAGCCTTGAAATAAGAAATGCATGGACACATCTCCTTCTGCAGAGGATCTTTGTTGATAAAGGACTTGACAGAATCGATAGGGTGGTTTCCTCTCTGCTTTTGTTAGTTGGCTTCAGATCACGTTCTCTTTGCAGTTTATTCATACGCAGACAAACCTGACAGATAAAGTTTTTCTCCTGCTTGATAAACTAAGCTTTGCACATTAGTTATTAATCACTTCTTACACTTGGCTGCAGTCAGGGCTCTACCAGTCGTCGGTCTGAGGGAGAGCTGAGTCTTGGCTGAGCGGGTCCAGAAACCCAGAACACACTGCTGTCTACTGCTAAGATGAATATCAGGGGAAAGGTCCACCCCTGATGTGTTATAACTTTTCACATTTCTCATTCCAGAGTGGGCTTGGCCTGCATTACCTTAATGTTTGGGCCTGAAAAGGGTTGGTGTGGAGGTTTAAAATGTGAAGCCTTGGCGCTGGTCTGTGATCTGGTCCCCGTCTACTCATAATGTAGAATTAGTTTTGTGCTGGGCAGGTTTCTAAGACTTTGATTCCCTGCAGATTTTTATTCCTCTTTACTACTTTACAGAATCCAACTCTCAGAAATCCCCACTGTCCCTATTGGTAACCCTTTCTCTCCATCAGACAGGCCAGGCCAGTTCTAATAAAAATATTCAAGTGTTAAATGAGTCTTTTAATGAACCTGCTTCTAGTGGATTTTTAGGTTCCAGGTGTTTAAGGTCTCCTAAAATAGTGGTCAATGTCCTTGTTTTCCAGGCCCTGTCCCGGGTTACACCAAGCGGCCTCCAGTCTGCAGCTCCTCGGTGAAATCTTCCTCTCTGCACATCCACTGAGGACGCCTCAACATGAATCCCCTGCAGCACACGCACTCTCACACACATATTCATAAAGATTAGCTGGACTCTCAGATGACACCGAGAACTGCTCGCCAGTGCACCACAGTCTGCCTGTACATCTATTCACTTAATCTGAGAAGAGATGCACAGTCAGCAGGTTGTGTACGTGTCTGTGTGTGAGAGAGAGGGAGAGATGGGCAGGTGGAGACCTGTTTGGTTGCCTTAACAACCATCTTGGTAAAGTAGAAGCAACAGCAACCCCTCTTCCTCACTCAAGGAAGATGTAAAAACTCCTCCCTGCTGTTGATGAAGCCATTGATTCACTTTTCTCTGGCATCTTTTTTTTTCCTCCCAACTTTTGATTTTATTTGTTTTTAATCTTTTTTAGCATAAAAACATCTCCTTCACCAGCTGATCAGCATGAAAATGGAGAATGTGTTGTCTGTTAAATGTTAATTTGTTGGATTTCCTTTGATAAGTCAGATGGAGAAAGAATCCATCATGGCAGTTTTTGAGCACAGTGCCTAAACTCTGTGTATTCTATAAAATACTTCATACCCGCAGTCAACACCTGGTTATTTTGTTCTTTTCAGGTGTATGACGAGTCAAGGTAGGGTCACATGTGGATGTCTGAGTTGTTTCTGTCCATGTCCTCAGGTTTGCTGGAATCAGGACGATGTAATATCATAAACGCGCAGCACATTTAGTTTGTCTTCAGGTTGTCTGCTGTGGGAAAAGCTGTGAATGGAAGAGTGAGTCAGGAGCTCAGTCTGTCCACACCAAACTTCTGATGTTTTCCTTTTCACTCAGTGCATAGTGATGTGGCTTTTGTGTGTATTTGTGTGGTTTTGTCCTAGGGGTTTCCAAGCTCACATATGGGGGATAACCTTGTTCATTTCTTTTTATATATATATATATATATATATATATATATATATATATATATATATATATATATAAAAGTGAACCTTTTTGTAAGCTTTTAAGTCCACAGCATCTTTAGCCTCATCCGTAGACCTGTGTCCCTCTGCTTCCACTGAGTAAAACACCTTTTCTTTCTCCAAAGCACAACTTGTCCATTTTCTAGATAAACTTCAGCATCAGAGAAGGTTTGGAAGTAATTTCAGGATATTGCACGTTTTTTCACTCGTATAGCTTAAGTCATAAATGTCGTTAATGTTGTGATGAGTGTCGATGAATGCGTGGCTGGGACAGTGTGAGAGCCGACGAACTCTGTTCTCAGGACTTGGTGGAGGAACCGAATCTAGATGCTTGTTAACAACTAAATAGTTTGGCTTTAAAAGGGCATTCTTGTAGAAAGGACATTTGGAGTCTGGGACAGTTCTAATAACAACCAAGGGCTTAATGATTATCACAAAGAACCCCTTAATCCTTTAAAGTCATGTTTGAAAAGACTGAACATTGGAAATCTCCCACCTGCAACTGGCTTTAAAGCTTTCCCAGTACTGTGGTGATCTAGTTTAAAATTCTGTTACGGCTCACGCCTTCCTGTTTAGATAGAAAATGGACAGGCTTTGTTTAAAGCCCAGCATTACGGAAGCAAAGGAGGTTTTTAGGAGCTGTGGATTGAGTGTTGCGTAGTGAAAGGTGGTCATGGCTGAGTCTCCAGCTGAAGCGCCAAGCTTTGGTGCTCCTGGTGATCTGATCCGAGTTTAACGTAGGAATTCCTTGATGTGATAGACCGATACAAAGTATTTGTAGGCCATTTTCTGTAGATGCGGGAATGGGTTGTAGTTGTAACTTGTACATGTTCCTTCTGTTGTGTATAGGATATGCCTGTTTACCACGTCCTACTGAGCTGCTGTAGGCTTGTGGACGAGTTGTTCATAGAGGGACTGGGAATGCTTCACTCCATTAGGGTTCCTGCAACCACCTTTTTCTTTCAGTATATGTTTCACTTGTGGACTTGAAAACAAATTGATAGAATAACTTGTATGTCTCACAGAGGATGGTTATGACTAATGCAAGTACATGTTTCCATGGAATAGTTTTCTGTGGCGTCTGCCTCTGGCAGGAAGTTTCTTATTTTGTTACCAACTGTCCAGTAAAGGTTCTAGGTGTACTGGATCCAGGTCCCAGGCTGTATCTTATACTGTAGAATCATGGGAATCTCTTCTGTTTTTCCACACTTTCACTCCCATCTTAATATTTTGCTCTTCAGTTGTAATGCCACTGTATTTGTGTATTTTAAAATTGTGTAAATAAATTAAAAAGTACTTGTATGTGTGCATGTTTGATCTGATGATGTACAGTTGGAATCTGTGATGAATTTGAGGATAAAACAGGAGGGTACTCCTGAGAAACTGAGATAAACGTGATCAGTTGGGAAGCGTAAATGTCCAGCTGTGCAACTGAGCATTAATAGGAGAAGCAAATCCTCCTGGTATGTAGAGCCAGACTCAGTTGAGGTTCTGTATCTGCTCAGACACTGGAGTGAGCGCTTCAGGATGTCTACTGGACTCCTGTAGTATTGTAAGCTGGAAACATTGACGAGTAGCTAGGAAAACGTTATTGTTCCAAAGCCAGATATGGCAGCAAAGTATAGCTAAGGGGTAACCTCTGGTACCATCAGTGTGTAATTAAGGGCTCCTCCAATTTTAGTTTGACATTTTGCTTAACCAGCATGCAGAAGTGGAATGCAGCCCTGATTTAACCTCCTGTGCTCCCTACTAATCAGAACAGGCGGGGTTTACAGATGAAATCGTCCCGAACGAGTACATGACGAAAACAGATTGTCCACTTTTTGAAGAGCTCTTGCACTGATGTTCACGTGTGCACCAATATACCCCAGTAAAAGCCTGACACGGCACTTTAGAGCCTGCTGGATTGTACCTTCTGGTCCACTGTGCTCTGCAGAGGTAAAACGGCATCTCTCACTCTACTGGCGTTCTGCAGCGCCTGCCACTGCTGTCGTGCCTTGAATCATGACACCAGCTCTGAATATGACCACGTGTGTGAAATCCAAGTATCACATGACCTGTCAATATAAACACAACTTTTCTGAAAGGCCCAGAGCCTGCATCACTAAGCAAGAGGCGAGGCATCACACCTGGAAGACCAAGAAGCTCTCTGAACAAGTCAGGATGGGTTATAAAAGATATCCATGTCTTTGATGTTCCCCTGGAGCGCCAGCAAATCCATCATCTTCAAATTAGAAGCACATGGTACCACAACAAACCTGCCCAGAGAGGGCCACCCACCAGAACTCAAAGCAGGCCCAGGAGTGAATTAATCAGAGGCAGTACAGAGACCAGAGGTAACCCCGAAGGAGCTGCAGAGCTCCGTATCAGAGACTGGAGAATCTGTCAACAGGACCACAATAAGCTGTACACTCCATAGAGCTGGGCTTTATGGAAGAGGGGCCAGAAAAAAGTCATTACTGTTAAAAACAAGGCATGCTTTGGGTTTGCCAAATAGGATCTCTGGTCAGATGAGACTAACATGGAACTTTTTGGCCACCAAGAAAACACTGTCTGGAGCAAAGCCAGCTTGAATTACTACAGAAGCTGGCTCTACAAAGTACTGACTGCAGGGGAGGTGAACAGTTATGCATGCTGAAGTTATTTGTCGTTTGCTTCACAATAATAACAAAACACACCTTCAAAGTTGTAGGCATCTTCTGTAAATCAAATGATGCAAACCCTGAAACAATTTATTTTCATTTCACCTTGTGAGGAAACAAAACATGAAAAATGTCAAGCAAAGCAATCCTCAAACTAAATGCCCTTCTCTGGTGAAAAGCTGCCTACACCCCTGATTACTCCAAAACTGTCAGAATTACTCCAGAAGCATGATACCTTATAGACTAAAGCCCAAAATCTGATCTGTACTCTGATTGGCTTATATATGTAGTGAATTTATACAACGCTCTTCTGTCACAATGACCTCTCAAAGCACTTTAAACTAGAGCCACATTCACCCAATCGCACTCACTCCCGTGCACACATTCATGCACCATTATGCAGATCGGTAGGCAAGTTGTGGCTAAGTGCCTTGCCCAGGGGCACATCAACCTGTGACAGAGGAAAACTGGAATTGAACACACAATCTTCCCATAGCGAGACGACTACCCACTGGGCGAAGGTTCTGGAAAACTATGATGTTCCTCAAAGAAGACACAAATATCTTAGAGCTGAAGTGTCCAAACTTCTCGGTACATGGGCCAAAATCGTCAAGTCAAAGGAACTTGAGGGTAAAAAAATGAACAGAATTTTTTTAAACCCAAAAAATGTTAATTTTTTTACCTGCTCTACAAAATATGATCATTTTAAATAAACAAGATAGTGAGATTTTTTTTGCAGGAACTGAATGTGTAAATCGCTGTAGATCCAAAATTAAAAAAGCGTTTTGCTCATTTGTTGTATTAAAAGATGGTCATCCAGTTTGCAAATTATTTTGAATAATTTAATTTGATTCTTTAACAATGATAAACTTTACTCTTTTTTTGTCTTGCAATATAACAACAGTATTTGGGTCAGTTGTTCTTTGAAAACTCTTGCTGTAATTAGCCAATTTTAATAATTGAATTCAAAGCAGATTTTAATGCACCGAAGTCTGCATTTGCGTAATTAAATGTTATTGGATAGATGTTACTAGAATGTCAAAAGTGTGTTTATTAAAAGACGAATACTTTGTGTTGTACTTAACCATTTCAATAGTAGAATTTTAACAGAATTTTAATTTTAATTCTGTAATAATTTGCCCTAATAAAAACTAAAATCTTCCATCTGCATCAGCCACCTGTACTGGTGGGCCAACTCTTTCTTGAAATTCAGTTTGGGGGCCACCCAGAATCTTTACAGGGGCCACAAATACTCTAAAAGCTCTGACTACAGCAAGAATTGTACCGCCTGTGAAATCAACATAATACTATGTACGTTTTTGAGGTGATGCAATGATTTAACCACTGGGAGGCGCTGTGAAATAAGATGTATTAGTACATTGACAACAGTTACACAACAGGTCATAGTGACCTTCCCTGGAAGCTGTTCAAGAAAAAAAATAACTGAAACAGAACAAACACAGTATCAAAAAAATCATTTATTATTCTTGGTAGAATGGATAACGGGTAGGTCTGAAGGTATGTGCCGTTTATTCAGAGATCCACGTTAGGCTGAAAGGAGGCTGTGTGAAACTGAGTCCACACATGTTCCCTGTGGAGGGAGGATGTTAGGGACAGACTGAACATCAGCAAACGGCCGAATTTACACCACGGCTTCAGCTTCAGAATTTATGATGAACACACCGTCAGTCACAGCAATGCAGGGAAGAGTTAGAGGAAAGCAACAGCTGCAGAGGTACAGATCAAAGATACCCTTTGTGTGCACAGTCTAAAGTAATTAAAGGATATCCTTATTTTAACTTCTCTTAGTACACTAACTGAATTTTTGATCAATTGAAAAAGAGAAAGAAACCGGGACTGATTCAACATCTAATACGAATAAACAAACAAGGCTGACAAGGCCAAGCCCATAAACATGCAAAGCTAAAAGAATCCAAAGCATGATACCAAAACAAGATAGGACCAGAAAAACAAGGCTGACGTCAGGAAATGCAAAACCAGAGCTATGAATACAGCTGAGCTAAAACGAAATTCAAGAGAACAGGGAGAGTCGGTGATGAAATGGCTGCAGAGAAACAGACTCTGGGGACTAAGATCTGAACATTTCAACATTACCTTCTATTCACGTTTTTTAAGGCAAGATACCACTGGTACCAGGACAAAACTGTTTCTATGGAACGTTTTTCATATCTCAAACATCTTTTATGTTTCGTGTTGTTTTAAAACACAATAATCCTTGTTTTTCATTTGGAATTTTAAGTGGTTGATCAAACAAAGTTGTGAATAACTGTAAAGTTAAGGCGAGGCACATTATTTGTATGGTGCCACAAGATCATTCAAACTGCTTTACAAGATGAAACATAAGAAAGGAAAACACAGAAAGAGTAAGAATAGAGTAAAAAAAAATTGGACTACAGACCGAAATTAGTGGTGTTTCAGTTGATAGTTTAATAAGAAAAGGCAACTTTAAACAAATGAGCTTTATTTTTAAAATGAAAGGAATATAATCCTTGTTTCTTTCTTTCTTTTTACAGCTCCAACCATGTTCTTTTCTAGCTTCCCTTTCCTGTTGAAGAAAAGCTTCCCTATAGTACGTTGCTGCCACTGCCATGTTTGACTATGAGGATAGCAAGGCAATGTTCCAGGTGATGCGGAGTGTGGATTTTCCTCCACATCTGGCCAAAATGTTCAGTTTTGGTCTAATCTGACCAGAGCACCTTCTTCCCTACATGGCCTCTGGACTTTTTTGGCTGTTCTTCAACCGTGAGCTTCTTCTTGCCATTCTCACCATCGCACTCTAAAGGTCATGTTAAAGATTAATGAAAATCTGTTCAACTCTGAACGTACTCTCAACAGTCCCTTTAGTCAGGGATCTCTGGCAGTATAATCAGACATAAGTTTGGTCATATTTTCTGTCATCGATCTTAACCTCAGTTGTCCTTGCATGCTCCAGGCATGGGAGCAAACCTGATCACTCTTCTGATCTGGCACAAGGAAGGTGCTAACTGGGGTTCATTCCGCATCAGTACCATGTCAGCTTTGATGTCTGTATATGAATGCTGTCCAGAACATGGCAGCAAGCATCAGAGAATGCCTCCATCACCCTTGGCTTAGAAGTTCTGACTTTGGATAAACTACTTGAGGTGAGAAGACTTCAGGCCGCCCCATAAGAAGATAGTTAGCTCTCACTGGATCAGAGTCCACCGGGTCAGGTGAATATATATCCTGGAAGGTTAGCGTTTCGGAGGCCCTCAGTTTTAATAAGAACAGTTGTGAGGACCTCCCCATGCCACCTAAGCTCCTATGAAATGTGGTGCAGCCAAAAGACTGTCATGAAAACTATTCTGTTGTTTGGCTAGACTCTGTTTTAGGTCTGGATTAATCCAATTAGAACCACTTTTGAGCTCATCTTCTTCACCAGGGAAATGTGTGCCTTTGCCTTTGCTATATCGAGCCATGAATCTGCAAAGAGCCATGAGAAATGCATCTCAATCAAGAGAACTTTGCACCCCAACGTTTACAGCTCTGGTGTTAAGAGATTTGAGAAAAATATGCCATCATTTCTAATTTTGTCATCCTATCTGGATCATAAAGAGATTAAAGCAATTCATATCAATGGAATAAAATACTGGTTTAAACAACTGGAGTTAAGGGCATGGAAGATTGCCCATTTTATTGAGTCTCCACTTAGAACACTGCAAGCATGCCCTCTGCTGCTTGCATACAACTTCTTGTCATCTAAAGATCCACACCTTCCCAAGAATCTTGCCAAACACGTGCACTTTTCATGAATCGCTTTTACCAGCACCCTTCCTTCTGCCACTGGAAATATTTCCAAGCAGGCAAACTTGTTGTTGTTATAAAAAAAAGAAGAAAAAAACTACTAGTATACCTTCAGTCAGATGAGCAGCAGTGCACAGTAACAGGTGGGGGAAAGGCAGCCATGCAATATACTCTATGCTCCATATAGCCTGAGAAAACTCTGGTCTCCTCGGCACGTTTACTGGCATCTCATTAAAGGCACTTTAGCTACATATAATTAACCCAAAAGTCTTTTTTTCCATTTTACCAACATGTTTCTTCTGACTGAAAGTAATATTAATGTTTTAGAGAGGCCCGGGCAGGTACGCCCTGCGCTTCACCAGGCTCATCAGTGCCGCTGGTCATTCGACACCTGAGACACTTGGTACCTCTAGCTGTTCGTGTCCTGTTACCTTGTTTTTCCTCTCTATCTAATATACAAACCCCCCTGGCCTCTGCTATATGTCTTCTAACTGTTCCTTGTGAACAACTTCCTGGTTACTCTCCCTGGTGGAGTACAATTTTCCCACTTCTTGTTCATCAGTGCAATAATTACTTAGATCCCAGCCTCCACAACAGGTGTCACACCTAGGCCCCTTTGTCAGTTCCCCTCTCTGCTTTACCTGTCCTGCTTTATTTGGATTACCCATCACTAGCAGCAAGGGCCTGTCCAAACATGATCTGATTCCTCTCAGCTGATTACCTAATGTTTGATTAAGTGATTTTTGTTTTGTCTTGTGGACCCCAGGAAGACTAGCTCGTCCCACTTTTGGTGACAGCTAATGGGGATCTTTTTAACAATAAACAATAAACCTACTCAGCTCACTGCTCTCTCCTCCTTCCCTTCAGTGACTTATACCACTGAAACCCTTCTTGGATCCAGCACCTGACACACTCTTTTTCTTTTTTAAATAAAGGGTTTAAACTTTAAAATATACCTGAAACTATGATAGGCCCAGCCTGAGTTGAAATTTGAGAGAGAATCTGTGTTGGGAGTGCAACGTGAGGGTGATGACAAGGATTCCTTCCAACCTTGAACACTTGGCAATTGTCAAAACACCAGAGGAAACGTGCAAAAAGCTGGCCAGCAATTATAAGGTATTTTTCTACTGATTATTGAGACGGGTATTAATAATAAAATAATATTTTTTTTAATAAATTGTTAGTAACAAAACAATTTACTGTTTCCCAAACTCATCAGGTTGTTTCATGATCTTTTGAGACTTCTCTCATTTCCCATTAGAACCAAACCGCTATGTTGAGTGGAAATCATTTGACATCTAAATGTATGGTAATTCCATGTATGGTATAAATTATTTTGGGCTTCACTGTACATGATGTGATCCCCCTGGCAGGTGGTGCTTTGTATTCAGGGACATTTTGTCAACACAGCCTCTGGTGGCTAAGCTCTCTGAATATTTAAGTGCTGTCTGAAGCCACACAGACTCTGCATCCAGCATCCATCAGGAGATCGAGCAGAGGTGCAGTCAGGAGGATGATGGTGAGGCCGTTCCCAACACGGCCCAGTAAAAACAAAGTACTGTATATAAATAGCTATTCATGTGCCGCCTCTTGGTGCGGCCTGGCGCAGCGGGCGCTAGGACCCAGCAGCGTCTCTGCCTGCCCCCGCTCTGACGCTCTTCGGGCAGACGTGCTGGTTGAAACGCGGCTCCGGTGCTGAGGCTGATGAGAGACGGCTCCTGCTCCATCATCCGGTAAGACGTCCAGCAGTTTCCCTCTGAGCCAATTTCTGGCCTGGGTCCTGAACAACACGACTTGACCACAAAGGCGTCTTCCTTTTCACATTCTCAGCGTTAATCAAACGTCTGTCACATCCGATTATTTACCGTCAATCGGCGTTTTCATTTCTGGGACGACTGCGTGAAATGCATCATGTCGCAAGCTGCGTGAGGTTTTGTTGACGTTTTAGAAGCGACCTCATCCGGCAGGAAATGATTGCAGCAGCATCCAGGCTGCAGGTGTGAGGCTGCGCTGATCTGAGAACTGAAGGTAGATCACAGTGTACTCTGGTCAGGACGTGTTGTAAAGCTTTTATTGGGACAGTTAAAATATTATGTACGAACTGTAATCAGTTGTGTTAAAGTTCAGATATAAATCTAAAAGAGGAGCATTTGTAGAACACAGTGGGTGGTAAGGGAACTCAACATAAGTTCCTTTTTTGTGAATTAGAAACGGGTTTTGTTTTTAAGGGTTTATTTAGCTCGACTGCATCTTTTACAACCCAAATTTAATTTAATTTTAGCATCAA
This sequence comes from Fundulus diaphanus, assembly GCA_037039145.1. Classification (NCBI taxonomy): domain Eukaryota; kingdom Metazoa; phylum Chordata; class Actinopteri; order Cyprinodontiformes; family Fundulidae; genus Fundulus; species Fundulus diaphanus. The sequence goes on from CM073140.1 coordinate 4,194,945, forward strand.
TTCACAGCTAAATTTCCGTTCATACAGTACACTCTATTCCAGTATTTGGTAAACATATCACCCTTCCATCCATCCATCCATCCATCCATCCATCCATCCATCCATCCATCCATCCATCCATCCATCCATCCATCCATCCATCCATCCATCCATCCATCCATCCATATGTTTGCTAGACCCACTTATTCTTTTCAGGGTTACATGCATGTTTCAGATTATTAAATAAATCTTAATATCAGACAAATATATTCTGAGCAAATGCAAAATCCAGTTTTCAAATGATGATGTATCAAGGGAGAAAGCTCTACAAACCAACCTGGGTGTATGTGAAAAAGATAACTGCGCTCTGAACCTAGCAACTGGTTTTGCTACCCCTGGCAGTGTTTTGTTGTTAAAGCCGTTCAAACGTGGGCTTTAATATGGCGTGGATCATTGTGCTGCTGTATTACCAACATGACCTGAAGGTCCCAAACTGTTGGCTGGATTTGCTGAAAGAGAAGGAAGCAATGTGCTGCCACCGTGAAGAGACAGCTTAAGCCAGTCTGATGTACAGACCAGGTGTAAGGTCTGATTAAAGAAAAATTATAAAAACTTATTTTAGTTAAAAAATAACTGAAACAGAAAAATATTTTTTGGTTAAAAATATTTGTGCAAGAGATAAATTTAAAAGCAAAAATAAAGTATGGCACTTAAACAGAATCATTCTGTCTTTTTGAAATACGGGTCAGTGTTTTTAGGTTGATGATGTCACATTCCCTTCTGAAACGTGTCACCTGGAGACACTGGGTAGTTGGATGTTTGCTTCACCAAACTGGCATTTCTACTGATCTGCTCATCTCATCTGTTTCCTCAGCCGGTTGTAAATTAGCTGATGGATCCACTGCCTGCTTGATCACTGTCAAAACAGAGACTTTACAGCCTTTATTTGTAGATGCTTTAGGAAGATAAAGAATCCTCTAGGAATCAAAGATGTAGGAAAAACACGATGAAGGATTTAGAATCAGACACTAAATAACTTAGGGTTTGTGAGGCTGTTGTTTATTTAGGTGGCTGAGCACTTCTGCAGAGCCTTAGGGAGCATATAAATAACAATGTTGGGTGGGTGGGTAAGGGGGGGGGGGCATTACAAAACATAGCACACAGCAGTGCTGTAAATTAGAGTTGTTGTTTTTCTGGATCTGCTTGTTTGTAGACGTCAGTCAGCTGGAGAACAGAGAGGGCATCTCACAGATGAGTGTTCAAATCAAATACTTTCTGCACATTTGATTCTGTTTCCCCAAAAGTAATAGGCACTACATTCATTATCCAACAGTTAGGGCTTCAGTGGTTGGTTGAAAGATCCTTCTAGTGGCCTTTGCTAATGTGTGACACTTGCAGCTTGTCTTTTGTTTTTTAAGGGCTGGGATACAACCTTCTTCAGTAGTAAAGCACGATCAGTGGCTTTAAGGTCAGGTGTCAGACTTGGACAGTCAGGAGAACTGTTCCATTGCATGGTCAGTGAATGCTTCGATGGTCTTGTAGTAGGGATGGAAACACTACGATTGAATCATTCATTCATTCTTTAAATGACTGACTCCATGTAAAGGTTGTGGTAGCAACAAGGGGAGCTTGGTAACCCAGGGCCTCCCAGTCTCCGGCACCGTCACCTCCTAAATGTTCAAACTGAATGATCTGTAAAGGGACAGACAAACCACATAAGTCTCGTTATGCTTCTGGGCTGCCTGATGCTAAACCCTGGGAGAAAACCAACTGATACTAACATCAACATAGCCAATCTGGGCCATGTAAACAAGTAATTGCCCCCATAACCTTGTAACTAGCTCTGGTTAACTTGGCAGCAGTGCTTTTGTGATAACTGGACAATAATATTTTACATTGCCTAGGAGTAACTTTGGCTCTCTCGTCTTCACAGAATGTTTGGAATCAGCTGTATTGGAGGGTTTTCAACCATGAATGGCCTGATGGAGTTGTCTGATTTGGATGTTATTTGGTATACACACAGACCACCATACGGTTTGTTTCTACATTTGTTGGCTACCAAGTAGCTTGCATGTGTGGAACACTGCCACAGGACATAAGTAATAGTTGCATGAATAGACTGTTGGTATTATCGAACAGTTTCCAGTGTGTCCCACAGTGCAAACAGTGAATGAAGGTCACAGGTGTAGGACACCTTGTGGACAGGTCATTGCTAGCACTAAGGAGTTTCATACAGCGTTGCTTGTAGGCTTGCTCAGTTACCTGGCAGTTGCACATTTATCACAAAGACCTGACAGGAGCTAGTAGATAAGTGAGGGAAGCCACACATGTTATGAAGGTGTAGCTGCTGAATACAAACTACACCTATAGAGGATTGTCATGTTGGATGGCAGATACCCCATACCATCTTTACCTGGTACCTAGACACATATATTAGATTCTTGACCACACCATGTCTGCCTGAAGACTGTGATGATGTCTGGAACCATCCCCACAGCATAGGCTTTTATTAACACCAAAGGAGACTTGGTTGAAACAACAGGACCAGGAGGCATGGACTGATGATGGGTGGCTCTTATCATGGAACAACTCCTTTGTGCAGGTGTGGTTTCACTGATCTTAGGTTTAGGGTTTGTTTAAAACACGATCACAACATTAATGAGTCACATCTTTGCTTGTTTCATTTCCTCCTTTCATGTTTGTAAAAGAGTAGGTAGAAGCATTGGCTTAAACATTCCCATCACATTACAAACTCACTCTACTGCTACTGCACTGTTTACACGGTTTGCAATTTCCAATTGTTTTCATGGCAAAACAAATTCTCAAACAGCAACGACAAAAAACAATTTAACTACAATTGTTCTGTATTTCCCAGAGAATTACACAAAACAAGAAACTGTTTTTAATACCATGTTTTATATGTTCTAATTCATATGTATGTTGCTGATTTTATCAAATATTTTATTCCATACTTAACATAAAACATAATAAGCCAGGGTTTCTCAAACCTTAGTTGTAGACAGAAGACCTTTTAGTGTTCATTTGGTAAACAAGAAAGAATCAACTGCTTAAGGAAACCAGGACTCACATCGGAGAATCTTATCTCTCCCAATTAATCTTGTTCCAGTTCCAGTTTGGAAACCGGTGGGATTTGCTAAAGGACTCCTCTGTGATCAGGCTAAAGGCTGATACATACTCTGCAGGAACCGAGAAATTTGTTCTTTCAAACACTGGGAAGTTTCAACTTCCGAGAACAAAATGAATCTCATAATTAAACTGCATCTGCGGGTTAATCAAGCAGTGATAAATGGATAAAAAATTGTTTCCTTTTGTTGTTTTTTATGATATAACATAAAACTGCAGAGGTTCATGGTGCAAATTTCTCAAGATGGTGGTACTTGGAAGACTTACTATTTACTAAGATGATACTTTCATCTTGGAATCAGAATCACTGCTCTGGAGGTACTTAGTAGTTTTTTTTTAAAGCAGGGTTCTATTCAGAGGTTATACGCAGCCAGCATCTTCACTGCAGTATATAACTCTCTTAGCATCCGAAGTTGTATTAGATTCACTTGAAGGAAAATAGTCTTTTCAGGCAGACTTTCTTTTGAATACCAGAATAAAGTTTAAACATGCTAAATAAAGCATGATTATTCCAAAATCCAAAATGGATTCCAAGAATAAAATAAAGATGTTATAAATAAAGTTTAAATTCTGTTTGGTGATTTAAGCCAAAAGAATTTGAATAAAGCGGGAATAGTATCTTGAACAAAAGGTGAAATGGCTGTGCTCTTTCCAAACAGGTCTGATATGCATCGGGATAGCCTAGTGTTAGGAGGCACTGCATGGAGAGAGTTATTTACTGCAGGTAAATTATTGACGTTGGTGCTATTGTTAATCTTGTAACAGAACCCCTCTCTGAAACAGACTGAATGACCAATGTAACATTGAAACACTCTGCTTCCTTATGTGTTTTCAGAAATGACAAATTGTTATATAAAACTGGAGGTAATAATCAAATAGGAATTGTTACTCCTTAAAATGATATATTTGATTTTTAAATGTACAAAGCAGGCATTGCACTAGCAGTTGTTTTAGAAATAAAAGGAATGTTATGTTTAACTCAACTTATTGAGAAAACTTGAGAAAATCAAATGTTGCTCTGGTTGATTTCTTATTTTACAGTTTTTCTAGCAGCTGGTCCAATCCAACCAACATTTCTTCAGTCCATGACTGCTGATATGAATCACGTGTGATTCTGAGGATTTGTGAGAAGAGCCCATCATCAGAAACTGTGTGAGTCAATGTTGTTGCACCACTCTTTAATCTTACCAGTAAATACAGAATAATTTGTCAAAGGCGGTATGAAAAAATATTGCCAGGAGCGATGTGGATCCATTGTGAAGAAAGACATTTAATCTGAGAGTGAGCCAGATGCTGCTGGTCAGCATTTCACATGCTGGGAAATTCAATCCAATGTCTTGATGTTTTATCTTTGTTCCAGCGTCTCGCTGCCCCCATTAAGGCACAGCTATAAAGCACCATGGGAGGTGTTGCGGTGGATGATGGCGCAGCAGGTGTGAAGGCTCCAGATGGAGGATGGGGCTGGGCAGTCCTGGCTGGATGTTTTGTCATCACAGGCTTCTCTTATGCATTCCCAAAAGCAGTCAGTGTCTTCTTCAAAGAGCTGATCCGGGAGTTTGATGTTGGATACAGTGACACTGCCTGGATCTCCTCCATCCTGCTGGCCATGCTTTATGGGACAGGTAGGTTGCTGCTGTTTGCACGATACACACATGGAATTATCAATTAGCAACATGAAGGTCAGTGTACCATGTAATTCAGTTTATATTATACTATATTACAAGGTAACATCTGATGTTACTTAACTCTGACTTAACCATGTGACCCATGTCAGTGGTATCTGACAGGAAGTTGTTTTTTTTCTATCTCTCTGATCTCTAGAAACACTTCCTTTACAACTTTTCGTTTATTTACCACATGGTCTTTTTAAGACGCAGTTGGTAGTAGATATTGTTGCCTTGCAGCAAGATGATCCTGGGTTCAAATCCCATGCCTGGGGTCTTTCTATGTGCCATTTGTATCTTCTCCTTGTGCATGCATGGGTTCTTTGGCTTCCTCTCTCACTGGTCTCTCTATAGCGCCCTTTAATATCAAGAATCAAGAATCTTTTATGGTCACTGTGTGTTAACGTGGTGAAATTTCTTCCGGGACATACACCAGCTTACCACAATAAACAACAAGCAATGAGAGATTAAAGCTTGCGAAAAAACAAAAACAGAACAGTCTTTAGGGTTTGCTAGGACTCGTATGAGTTCTGAAAGTCAGTCCTATTTAAATATAAGCATGAGCATGGTTGTTTGTCCTGTGTGTCTCTGTTTTGCACTGTGATGGACTGACGATCTGTTCAAGGCGTAACCCGCTTCTCTTGCAATGACTGCTGGATGGATGGTTGTTTTTATTTAAGAATTATTTATTGGTTTAATGGAGGTCATACAAGGTTAACTGCTTTTTATCTGTATATTGAATCTTTAAAGCACCTACATCCCTTCTAAAGTGCATCAATAGAAACATAGTCTGACCTTCTGCATATTAACCAATTTCCTTCGATTGGAAGTGCATAACCTTTTGCTGCTTCTGTAGGACTGGTAAAAACTTATGTCTAAGGTTTGCAAACCCAGACAGTGTAGAATAGGAGGCATCTTACTCCACTCACCTTCAGCTGACCTCTTCTGTTGTTTCAAAGAACCACGAAATCAATAAATGGTCTCTGGATGATTTTATAAAAATAATAATCAGAGAGATGAAGCAAAAATGATTATTGAATGTAAGATGATCCAATGATGACCTTTAAACCAGTTTACTAAGCAAGCCAAAGTTTGAGCCAACAAACAAACTGCTGGGATGAAGTTGTACAAATTTTATGTTGTTTTGTCTAATTGTTGAAATTAATGATGAAATACAAATTCAACTAATTGCACAGCTCTAGCTTGTGAATGCAATTGTAACATTTTATTGAATATATGTCATCATCAAAGATGCACACTGATAACATCAGAGAGCAGGTATCAAGTGACTCCTGATAGCAGAAGGTAGTGTGGGGTGACAGATCACTCCACCAATAGCAGAGCTATTCTGCTGTATGTGACTGAAACAAGAGGGGCATACCAATGACTGTGGTAGCCAGCAATACATTTTTTTCCTCATAAAGATCATGTGTACAGAGCAGGCCTTACATCCCTAGAGACCATCACTCTCAGTTTTTCTGTTGATAGGAAATGCAGCTGTTTGTCTTGTAAAGCACATTAGGATGACATTTTTTGTAATGTAATATCTGTAAATCTTGGTGAAATTTGGTCGGTTGCTACAGTTTGACATCAGTAGCACCAGGCAAATGAAAAACTAAACAAGAGCAAAACTCCAAGCAACACAGACATAATTCAACAACCATTGTGCTTTTTTCATCCTTCTATGGCTAAACGTTTGTGTCTTGTAACTGTTACGGTAAACTGTGTTTTAACAATTCTATTTTTATTAACTTTAATTTACGTAGATCAGCCCAAAACTGCAGCTCGGTGTTCCATACCCCACAGGGGAATCTCCACCCTATGTTTGGGAACCACTGTAAGCATTTGCCCATACAACTTTGGAAAATGAGCAACCAACCTCCATACAAACACTGGCTTTCTTTGAGGAGATAGCCAAGCTGTTTGTGTTGTTGCCTTGGCAATGAGAGACAATAAATCTGAAGATGGGGCTTAACTTCTGAAGGTGCCACTCACCCAAACATGTTGTTCGCACTAAAAATAAATTTCAAGCTAATGCTGCACATGTGATGGTGGGAAAGTGTAGACACAGATGGAATCTGCAGTCAAAAATCCTCTTCCTTTTAGCTCATTTGGTTCAGACAAAGAGAAAAAAAGGATTCTGCTACAGCTAATTATTCTAAGTTAACATGTAGAAGGAACTTTTGCAGACAGTATTTAATTACTTAGTTTATTAATGCGATCTGCAGACATCAGTAGATATTTTTACTGAGATAGGGCATGATGATAAAAGAAGACATTTTCTAACAAGCTTTCTATTCACTAGACCCACAGCTCCCTTTTTGGTCTGGGTGTTGCCTCCCTGCTCGAGCTACCTGGCTTGGCCGTAGCATAAACTGTGTTGTGTTCTGTTAGTGTTAGTCCTTCCCTTAAGTCCTACATTAAATAAAGGTTAAACAATATGGTGCAAAAGTGTTTTACACACAGAGACTGCTCAGTGGATGAGGAGAAATATATCCCCTTTATTGTTTTCTTTCACAAAGCTCACTCTGCATAGATGATCTTTGTAGCAAAAATGCACACTTCATCTTTTTTCTGTTCCCAATAAGTAACCACGTCTTTGGTCAAGATATTCCCATGAAAATTGTGTTTATTCTCTGTTTGCAGCCATAGACAGAAGCAGGCTTCTTGATTAGTGCTGTTACGTACGTGACCACATCATCCATATATTGAAGTACATATCCAATCTTAAAGGCCGGACTTAAAAGGCTCTTTTTGTTTCTGAAAAGTGTGTTTTAAGATAGCTGATCTGTTGGAACCAACGGTTAAAAGGGTGATCATGATTGATTTAAGTTTTGTGTGTAGAATTTGTTGTAGCTCTCTGGCTCTGATGTCTGGTAATATTTGGCCTTTAATGAGCATTACTGTATTTGAACATGCAAAACTGAAACCATGCTGAAATATATTTACTGTCATGCAATTCAAATCTCAGGTGGGAGTATTGAGTTTTGAAATAAAAATCTTAGTTTAGGAATCATACCTCACTGTCTTTTAAACTGAAGGAGTTTTTTTTGGGTTGATCAAATTTTGTAATAAAAATGTAAACACATCTCCAAATTTCCAAAGGCTGTATAATGTGTCTATAAAAATAATGACCTTCTGTGATAAATTTCCTTTTCTTTCTTGCCAGATTAAGAAAGTATTATACATAAACCAAGAAGAACAACTTAGAAATATAGGAAAATAGTTCATCTTGCCTAAATACAGCAACTGTACAGCAGTATTAAGGCAGTCAGACACAGTGCCTATGTTCCACTCTACCCAGGTCCTGTGTGCAGCGTGCTGGTGAACCGTTTCGGCTGCCGTCCTGTGATGATGGTGGGAGGCCTCTTTGCCTCTTTAGGAATGATCCTGGCCTCCTTCTCCACCAGCATCATCCACATCTACCTCTGCACCGGAGTCATTACAGGTGTGACTGTTTTTGTTGTTGTTTCTTTTTCAATGCAGTAGAAAGTGCGTCTTTCAAATGTCTAAATGATAGTCTGCTGAATTTAATTTTACTGACTTCTTACGTTTGGATAAAAAATGTTATTTGCAGAGCACTAGATCACAGATTTTATGCCTCATATAATCTGGTTAGTGTATTTTTTTCTTCATGCAGTTGACAATCTGTCTTAACAGTGACCAAGAATACAACCGTAATTAAATATATGAGATGGATTTTAGAAAGTCCTGTTTTCACAAACGCAACTAATCTTCTGGAGTTAAAATATTAAACTCCAGCCTTTTTATGTAGAACATTCATTTTCCTTTTGCTTTGCTGAAGGTCTCGGATTATCGCTGAACTTCCAGCCATCTCTAATCATGCTGAATCGTTACTTCAGTGAAAAGCGTCCTCTGGCCAATGGCCTTTCAGCTGCTGGGAGCCCCGTTGCCCTGTGCTGCCTCTCGCCTCTGGGTCAGGTTCTTCAGTACCAGTATGGATGGAGGGGAGGCTTCCTCATTCTTGGTGGGCTTCTACTCAACTGCTGTGTGTGTGGGGCCCTCATGAAACCTCTGGTTGCTCCCAAGTCCAAGGAGCTGGAAGAGAGACATGACAAGGAATTAGAGGGGATAGAGATAAAGAAGAAGGCCAAGCCAAAACTGTTGGACTTCTCTGTGTTCAAAGATAGAGGGTTCGTCATCTACACTGTAGCAGCATCCATCATGGTGCTGGGCTTGTTTGTACCACCTGTGTTTGTTGTGAGCTATGCTAAGGAGCTGGGAAATGAGGACACCAAGTCTGCACTGCTGCTCACCATCCTGGGTTTCATCGATATTTTTGCTCGACCAACCTGTGGTGTGATTGCTGGACTGAAATGGGTTCGACCTCGTTGTGTCTACTTCTTCAGTTTTGCAATGCTCTTCAATGGAATCGCTGACCTGATCGGCTCACAGGTGGGTCAAGGCTTGTTTGTTCTGACCTACAAAGGAAAAAAAAAGACCCTTCTCACTGATGTAACAAGTTTCAGATCTGTACATTCACAATTTTCTAAATTCCTTCCAGTCCAAGGACTATGCAGCTCTGGTAGTTTTCTGCATCTTCTTTGGCATCTCCTACGGTATGGTGGGCGCACTACAGTTTGAGGTCCTAATGACAATAGTTGGCACTGAAAAATTCTCCAGTGCAATTGGCCTCGTCCTAGTAATGGAGGCCATTGCTGTGCTGGTGGGACCACCAGGTGCAGGTCAGTAAGCATGAGATCTGTCCAGACAATACCATTCATTTTAAAGTTTGTGTGTGTGTGTGGGGGGACCTACTGCTCAACAAATATTCACACCTTTTAAACTTTGTATTTTATTGAGGTGTTACGGACTAACCGACATAAAGCCGTGAATAGCTGTGAAGGTTTGAAAAATCTATATTTTTAAAGTAAATCTGAAAGGTGGGGTAGGGTTTTACTCCGATATGCTAACACACAATCCAGTTCAGCCAACTGCCTTCCTAAATCACCTGATTAATAAAAAGGTATATATATATATATATATATATATAATATATATAGTTCAGCTACATGTAAAATGATCTTTGTATACTTATCTGACTTGAGAGGTTTGTTAAAGAATGTTAGAGAACAACCAGCATCATGGAGACCAAGGAACCCAGCAGACAGGTCAGGGAGAAAGTTCTGGTCCAGTCTAAAGCAGCTTTAGGTTCTACAACAATAACTCAAGCTTTGAACATCTCCCAGAGCTCTGATCAATCCATTATCTGAACCTGGAGAGAGGATGGACCCCCTGCAGACCCACCAAGACATGGACGTCCACCTGGACTGGCTGGACAAGGAGAGTATTGATCAGAGAAGCAGCCAGAAGGACCATGGGGCTGCAGAGATCCAGAGTCTAGGTGGGGGAATCTGTCAATCAGACAACTTGCACTCCACAATTCTTATGGAAGATTTGTAAGAAAGTCATTAAAGTTCTGTTTGCAGGTTGCCACATAAAATGTGGGGTCATAGCAAATTGGAAGAAGCACCTTCAGATGAGACCTAAACTGAACCTTTTGCCCTCCATTCAAAATGCTCTGTGTGATGAAAGCTAACACTGCACAGAACTCAAAACACACCTCTCCCTCATCAGCTGTGGGGATTTTTCTTCAGCAGGGACATGGGAGAAAACCTGTCTATTTACAGAAGACTTGAGAATAAGGTAGATGTTTACCTTCCAGGAGGGCAACAACCCCCAACAAACACTCTACAATTGAATGGTTTAGATTAAAGCATATTCACATGTCAGACATTCCATACAAACTGACTGAGCTTGAGCTATTTTACCAAAAGGAATGGGCAGGAATTTCAGTCTGTAGATGTCTAAAGCTGCAGAACCCAAAATACCCTCAGCTATAACTGCAAAGAGAAATGGTTCTACAAATTGTTGACCCGTTTTCCTTTCTTTTATGACTCTCTGTGTCTTTTTGTTGGCCTATTACCAATAGCCCAACAAATAAAGTTTGTATTTATAATGTTACAAAATGTGAGAAAGTTCAAAAGGCGTGAATACTTTTAGAAAATGGTTTCCTGATCACTGACTGTAATAACTATTACACCACAGCTAAAGTTCTTTGGTAAACCCCAGCATGCACAGTGTTATAGCAGCAAGATGGCACACCAACATATATCCTTCCTCTTACGTTTGTCTTCTTTGTCCCAGGCCGACTTCTTGATGCCACTAAGAACTACATGTACGTCTTCCTGCTGGCAGGATGTGAAGTGGTGGTCTCAGCAGTGGTTCTGGCTACTTGCAACTTTTTGTTTATCAAGATAAAGCCCTCTGCACCAGCAGATACACTTGAGAGCATAGCACTGACCGATGAATGTAATACTAAGATGTGTGGTAACAGGGCAGATGGGAAAGATGATGATGATGATGATGATGATGATGATGAGAAGGGAGAGAGGGAGGAGCCAGAAAAGGCGACCAATGAGGAGGAGAATAAGGACATTGCGGGAATAGATGATGTCCGACCAAAGAGTGTAACAGTGGACTCACAGGAGGTGGAGAGGTTCTTGAAAGAACCGCAGCCAAATGGTAACATGGCTGCTTGTCCTGAAACCTGTCTTTAAGTAGAGATGGAGGGTGAAGCTGAAATTGTTCACAAAACAGCTCAGTGAAATGTACAAGTTAGCAGCATACCTGACCCTAAGCTTTGCCCATATCTAAAGGTTTCAGCCATGTGTTTATGTCTGTCACCAGGGATGGGCACAAATACATCAAAATGTATTTCCAAATAAAATACAAAATACCCACCTTAAAAATGTATCAAAATAAACTACAAAATACAGCAGCCAAAGAATGTATCAAAATAAAATACTGTATTTTTGTATTTTCAAAATACTTCCTTCTAAGCGCCTTTTTCTTCTATCCCTTCACTTGTACACTATCTGGAAAAACATCTGCTGACCCCTCATGTTAGACACCCCAATATAAACCTCTGCCCTGAGAAATGTTCAGTAACTCAAGAAGCCCTTCCTTAAATATACTTATTTACTCTATTGGTGGAATAGATTGCCCACTATGAATCAGTGACAATAACTCAAAGACAAACAATCCAAATAGGCCGTGGGCCAGAATCTGTAGGGTGACTTTACGTATGAACTGTCAGGGGGCAACTTTCTTTCACTTGGATCAGTTGCTACACATAGCAGTGATCTCAAAACACCAATGTTCCCACGTTTTCACTTGCACATTAATAAGTTTAAACCGATAAAAAAATTTAAACTGTAGCTCCGGTCCAAGAGGTCACGTGATTCGAGTTTTGCTGCTCAGCCAATCAGATCGCTGTATTGTCAGCTGTGCGAGTTCAACCAGTTCATCATGGCTGCGTCTGTAAGGTGTTGTTTGCATCTGTTTCCAGACGAAGAAAGCCCAATAATAGCATTTTCTGGTGCCAGTTGGCAGAGATGTTTAACCTTTTAAGTGATTTAACACCATAACTACCACAGTGCACAACCTTGATCAATGTAAATACCAAAAAAAGTAAAAAATAAAAAATCTGGTTGTTTAATACTGTAAAACATAAAAAAAGAAAGGCAAATTGCAAACTCAAGTGTTGCGATCTCAGCTTGTGAACTCAACTTGTAAGCCTTGTGCTGTGTAACCTTACCTTGTCTAAACTGTGGATCAAAAAAAGTGCTCTAGTTCTCATGTTCTGCCCTCTACTCGCCCAGATTCAACCATAATTTGTTACATTACAATATTACTGTCTTTGAATTGTAAGGCATTACACTACGTTTACATTACTTTCACCAAAATAACAGGAAATATGGATTTCTTCATGTGTTCAATGCAGCTCATTACATGGCAGGACGTGATGTGGTATGGCATAATGACTGAGCTAGGCTTAAGGCCAACTAAAGAACAATATAATGGTTGCAGTTATGGCTCATGGGACAATGTAGGCCCCAACGGCCAAAGGTCACTCACAACTTAATCTAGTAAAATATAGCCATAGTGAAATTGTATGATGACTTTAAATAGTTCTCATCATTGCTGGTTGCCTTTTCTTCCACTTACAGTTGTGTAGACTTAATGCAAATAGTTTGAGAATAATGGCTAAGATCTTTGTCCGTAAAAGCAACATTTTAGTTATTCTCACTGCTTGAAATGAGAAGTATAGCCTAAGCATGTTAGATCTGTTGCATGAATGGCAGAAATAACTCAAATTCCCTTTCTACAGTCATCTAAACAGGGCAATCAGATTCCAGGACCAACACAGATGACTTTTTTAAATTCTTCTATAATAATCTTCTCTGGTGCCAATTAAACATTTCTCAATTTTGGATTAAAAAGCAAAGTAACTTCAGTTACTGAGAATTGTACCGAGTAAAATGTTACTGACATTGTATTGGTAATGCCTTACATTACTGCATTACTGCAAAAAGCAATACATTACTGCAGCCTAATTAAATTACTTTTTTACTGCATTACTCCCAACACTGATATTGTGTAGGCTACATACAGTCAACAGTAGAACATTATTTAGGTACATTTCTAAGGAAAAGTAAATTAAAACGGCCTACACTAGTATGAGCCAAAACTAGCCTACTATAAGTGGCGGAGAAGGTCACCTGTGGTGCTGCAGCAGCACACATATTGACAATGAGATGCAAAAGTCCTATGTAGGCTATAGGCTACATGAAAAAGGAAACCGTGTAACATAACAATAACTTTAAAAACGTGATTCTTTGAAAAAGTATTTTATAGTATTTTGAAAATACAAAAATACACAACAGTGAAGTATTTTGATACAAAATACAAAGGCATTTTCATCATCTCAATAAAATACAAATTACAAAATAGTATTTTGTATTTGAAATATGTATTTCAAATACTTGTATTAGAAATACTGCCCATCCCTGTCTGTCACCCGAAGCAGCTGTGTAATACTGCTACCACCTAAATGATTAACAGTTGTGTTGCCATCGTCTTTCCTCTTGATGTTTAATAGTTTGCTTAATAGGAAAAACCCAGCTGCTGGTCTACCATGTGTTTCTGTCAAATGTTGGACCTATTTTTTATGGGTAACCACCAGCAAATGTATTTAAGGGATAATTTTGTCAAAATTCTGCAATTTAAAATCAACAAATCACACGAAAAGATGATTGGTACAGATGAAATTAAATACACACACACACAATAACCCATTGAGCAGCAAGGTCGAACAGTCTGATTTGGAGTGAATTTGATACATTAGCACAGCGGTGAAGGAGGTCTAAATGTGCCACATGACTATGTGGCACATTTAGACCAGACACTAGAGGCCATCAGTGATGTCGTAAGAGATTAAGGACCCCAGACTCAGTGGCTTCTTCATAAACACATTAGACAGCATTACCACCACTTGATGTATTAGTTTAGTTGGATTAGTTTATCCATTTTTAATATGTTTGAGGGTCGGTAATTGTGTCAAGCAATTTCCTACCATGTGGGGCATACTACTTACGTTTTGGGCCAATGTTAACTCGAGTGAATGTGTGAAAACACCCAAAGTGCCTTGAAAAAGTATTAATTCCTCTCACACGTTTTCATTTTCAAATACATGCCATCATTCACCAGGCTCTCTTAACTATTCATGGCTGCAGAAAGATTTCAGTAAGCAAAATTTAATCTGGAAAAGCACTAGAGGCATTTATTCCCCTGACCAGAGCATCTTTCAAATATATGCTCTGTTCACTACATGGCTTGTGGCAAGCTTCAAACATAACTTTCCATTTCTTTCTTTCAGCAATGGCTGTCTTTGGTTAAAGGACAGCTTTGAGAAATTCATGAGTAACAGCCTTACTTACCTTCAACAGATTGGATCGTCATAGTTCCTCCAGAGTCAGACCTTTTGGCTGGACCATACACTTTTTAGATGTTTTGGAACTTTCTTTTATTAAAAATGAATTTTTTTCCCCCTCAGCAATGATAAATAACTATCACATTCAATACCAACAAAAATACATTCAAGTTTAGTTGAATGCAAAAAAGTAAAAAAAAAAAAGAGGTATAAATACTGTACACACCTTATGTGTGGATAATTCAGGGAACATGCCTGGCATCCCAGCATGACATGGGCGGTTAGGCTAGGCTACTCCCAGGCACATATGGTAGCACACATAGACATCATATACGCAGACGCCTCGTCGGGCGTCTACGTATGCTGCGGATGCGTCAGAGCGAGTTGAGATGTTGAATGTGGCAAATCTGCAGTTAGCATGAGTCACTTAAACAGTATCAGGGGGAGTTTACTCTCAGAACATACTTTATATTCGTAAAACTTTTATTTTTGTAATATTACAAGTTTATTTTCGTATCCCTTTGGCTTCATTCTCCTGACTTTATACTCGTAAAGAATTAAAATAATTAAAATAATCTATCCTGCCTTATTACTCCAGGACTGAAATAGTCCTGCAAACTGTGACTATTCTGGAAATGTTCCCCCTTAATTCTCATAATATGACGTTTTTCTCATAATATTACCAATTTTGTCTTTTTTTTTTTACTTTTTTTTACTCATATTATTAAATTTCTCTTGAATACTCCCACAAAACGTCTGTTTATACCAGAACTTAAAAGGTTCACATGTGACACGGTTTTATGAAATAATGAAGACCACAATATTTAGATTTAGCCAATTGACTTTTATATTCATAACACACACACACACACACACACACACACACATATATATATATATATATATATATATATATATATACTAATTTCCATGCAGCACAGGAATGAGGCATCTTCTCTGATCGACGTTCACTACAACAGAACTTAACTTCTTTCTGCCACATACAATATAGCCGTGACGTTGACGTACGAACCCGCGCCCAACGAGGAGTCTACGTATATAATGTCTATGGTAGCACATGTGCTAATTACATGCTACCATGTGTGTCTTGCAGTATCTGACTACCTGACTTCTTTCAATCACAAAATGAGAACCCTGGGTTCTGGTGATACTTGTTTAATCTACAAGGCATCTTCTCTTTGTGGGACTTTACCTCTGTTCGGACTGAGTGCAAGGCATCCTGGCAACTGCCTGTAACACTATCATTCCACTCATGATGCCACAGCCATGCCCTCTTAGGTTGTAGATATGCCAGCTCCTTGCAATTTAAATCAGGTACATCTCCATTGCTGCTTTACATGTATACCAAATTACTTTCAAATTAGACTATTCCTTTTTGGTGCTTCACATGGTACTTAGCTTTTCTGTCAGTAATAATTTTTTTATAAAGTGGAAAAAAATAAGAATCTTCAATTAAGGGATAAAAACAATCAAACATCCTACCAAAGTTTGGAGTTAGACCATAAAATAATTTGCACTTTATCAAGTCCTGAGGACCCTGAAGCGCTTCACCCATTCACATGTGAGCTACATTGTAGCCACTGGGGCAGACTGACAGAAGTGGAACTGCCTGACAATTGGTGCCATCTGACCACCACCAGCAGGCAAAGCTGGTAAACTGTCTTGCCCAAGGACACAACAACTGATACAGTTAGAGTGGGGTTTTGAACCAGCAACCCACTGATTTCAGGATAAACTCCCTAGCTCCTGCGCCACCCTTGCCCTTATAAAAGGATGCACAGAAGCTCTTCCTGATTAAAAATGAAGGTCTAAATTCAACATAATGACTTTCATCTACAAATTTGAACACTTTTAGAGTGCCACTTCAAGTTACGCAGGTCACCGACTGAACTTTAGGCTAAATTGTCCTTTGCCTTTTTGGACCTGTATCAAATCAACCAAGTTCTTCTGTTTATCTATTATAGTCAAAAATAAAATCACAATTCTATTTAGTGCCATGAAAAAGTATTTGCCCCCTTACAGATTTCCGATATTCTTTCTCCTTTTTGTCAAACTGAAATGTTCTGATCAGCAATCATGTCTAAATATGAAAGATAAGCTGAATAAATACAAACTGCTGTTTTTAAATCAGGATTTTATTTATTGGAAAAAAAAAACCTACCCAAACTAACATATGTGAAAAAGTAATTTCTCCCTAAAACTAGTAATTACTTGTTTCACCCTTGGCAACAACAACTCACATCTAGTATTTGTGATACCTGGCAATGAGTCTTACATCCCTGGGGAGGAGTTTCAGCCCGCTCGTTTTTGCAGAATAGTTTTACTTCAGCCACATTAGAGGGTTTTCCAGCATAAACAACCTGTTTTAGGGTCACACTCTTGTATATCTGTTCAAACCTTGACTCAACCATACCCAAACCATGTTTTAGCTTCTTGGAGTGCCTCTGTCTCCCAAATGTGCTTGAGGTCACAAATATAATTGCTAGATATTGTCCTTCACAATTATTTGGCAGACATCAGAAATGCTTGTTTCATTAATTATGGCAAGGTGTGAAGATCATGAAGAAGTTAATTATCCCAAGACCATCACACCACCACCATGTTTGGCTGTTTGTATGATGTTCTTTTTCTGAGATGTAGGAGTTTTAGCCCAGATGTATGGGGTCAAAACCATATCTTTTCCCAGTCTTTCTTTCTTACTGTTGAATCATGAACTCTGACCTCTGACAAGTACAGCCTGCAGTGCTTTAGATGTTGTTCTGGGTTCCTCTGTAACCTTGATGAGTCATCGAAGGTCCCTTGAAGTAATTTTGTGAGGCTGGCAACTCCTGGGAAGGATTTCCACTGTTCCAGTTTTTCTCCATTTGTTGTTAAAGGCTCTTACTGTTGTTTACAGGAGTCCAAATAAATTAACAAGGGAACCAATTACTGTTTTAGCTAGGGCCAGTTTGCTTAAGATATCCTTTTCCCTTTATAAATTAAATAATCTTTTCTAAAGTGCTTGTTGGTTTTGCCCAGGTTATCTTTGTATGACATTGAAATGTGCTTGATGATGTAAAAATGCAAGCATGACCAAAATGAAAAACAGAAAATAATGTGTGAGGGGGCAAATACAATTTCATGTTATGATGTAGAAAAGGAAAGAAAGCTAAAAAAAAAACCTCATAAAATTGATCTATAAAAGAAACACAAGACAGTGCCTCACAGAACTTACATAAAACATAAACCAATCAGATAATGTCTGTTTAATATATGTTTTCATCTTTTCAAGGAATTTGTGATAATTAAGAGAGGTGCAGAATCCTGTCAGCCTTATCCTTTAACTAATAAAATGCTGCTCTCTGGTGTTATGTGTCATAAAGTGTTGGAAAAGCTTTTTGTGTCTGTGGAAGCAGAAACACCTTTCTGTCAAAGGCTTAAAACCTGTTTCTGACTAACTTTGTAGTCTCTTTAGTCTCAGCAGTTTGTGTCACATGGCAGAAAATATCTTCCCTCTAGGTCTGTGTTGTTACAGATAAAACAAGTTAGATATTTTTAGAGACAAAGGTTTCGATGGTACTGAATTGCAGCTTCTGCATTAAGTACCAATGTTGCAGCTGTTTAGAAGTCGTTGCTGCTTCAGTTCTGGCTCTGTAATTCCTTCCAGAGTTCGAGGTGGGGGAGAAATATTTTTTGTCAAATTCTTTATTATGATACTCAAATGAGAAAGAAGAAACATTTCAGTCTAAAACGGAAGGTAAAATCTGCTTCATGGTCACACTCTATGGGTTACATTGTCCCAACGGACTTGTGTGGCATCGTGGGTAGCTGTTGTGAGCTTATTTGTGTTGACAATAAAATACTGCCTCCCAAAAGTACTGAGCTCAGCTCACTTAGCTTCACAACTCAAGATGTCAAGCAGAGGAGATGCAATAGCTTTCTATGGAACAAAAGTGTGGTCTGCAATGTGGCTTACTGTTTGTGGAGTAAAAAGAGATATAATATAAATATATTTTAACAAACTAATTCTAATTTGCTATTATATTTTTTATGGAAAATGCTACATATTACTGTTCCTTATATGTTTTTATTGTCTGTAATTTTTTGTGTGTGTTTCAATAAAAATCCTTTTGTTGTTCTTGATCCTTGGCTGTTCTTAGCAACACAAATTTAACAATTAAACATTTGATTTTTCATCTTCCAAATATATCAAAAATGTACAATAAAACAACGCCCCACTTCTCTTGTCCAATGGGTATCAACGTGGCAGTCTTCTTGCAGAACCTCATCTTATGGGAGCAGTGCCTGTCACATCGCTTACACAGACAAGTCAGAGTACGTTGCTGGTCATCAATAAGGTCTTTCCGCCAGACAGTCTCCATGGTTACATGGAGATGATGGGTGATGGTGGACCTGCTTTCACGACTCAATCAGGTTTTAAAACAGACTTTTACCACAGCATCAGGACATCTCATTGCATTGCAGACCTACTGCTTTGCCCTTTGGATGGAAGGACACATCCAGCAGGATTTAGAAAACTGCCATGGAGACTGTCAAAGTAAAAACCCAGCAGTCTCTTACTTGTAAAGGCATACGGACATTAGGACAGATGGATGTTTATTTGTCATTTTATTGCTGCAATGAAATGCTAGTGGTAAGTTACTATATGCTGGTGAAGATTCTCAGTCATCCGGGTCATGGTCATTCCAAAAAAGTAAAAAAAACAACAACTGGACTTTTTTCCTGAAGTCATAAAACTTGCAACTCCACACTACTCCAGACATTTTGAATCGAGAAAGCTTTCTAGATAGGAAGCGAAACGTCTTCAAACTTCGGAAAAAAAGTCCAGTTTTTTTTTTGTTTTTTTTTACTTTTTTGGAATCACGTTACTATATACGCATTATATGCTGTTTTTCTACTTGCTTTTTTGTATCTTTTTATCCGGTGGATGAACACAACATGTTGTGTCCTGCCAAACTGATCACAGAAATACCTCAGCAAGAATTTGAGGCGAGTATATTGTCTCTTGACGCTACAGCACCAACTATGGAATAGGACTTGGAGTGGACTGTGGGTCTCTCACCTATTTGGAAATATGCATATTTAATGTCAGTTTTAACAATATTGAAATCTTCAATAAACACTAGTTAAAATAAACATTACAAAAGTAACATGTCGCTGCTTGTGAGGAATAAATTAGGACACCCAGACATTTATTTATTGATTAGACAACCGTTACTCTGGATTTTGTAGGATGTTTGCCCTGATAAAATATTATTTATTTAGTTTCGTGACTGTTGAAGTGAGAGTGAACACCATGGTGAGATCATACAAGCCCAATTCCAATGAAGTTGGGGCATTGCACTTCCAGTTATGGCGGCTCACTGAATGGTCGGGTCAATTCAGTCCTCCAGTATATTTTGTGATTTAATAGCGAATGAGCCCTAGTGACGTCTGGGAATTGGAAGCTCACTAAGAACAACACAATGTCGACACAGAGTCCGTGGACAAGGAAAAAGTCGGAGCTAACACCTGAAATGGCTGCTAATGACGCACTTCAGACATCTGAACCACCGTCTTGGTTCACCGCCGAAATGCAGACGTTCACGGCAACAATTCAAACTTCCATTATGACCCGACTACACCAAGTTTACACCGCACTAGAAAAGATGAGTGAAGCTATACACTCGACCAACACGAAAGTAACCATACTGGAAGCCAAATGCTCCGACTATGAGGCTACCGTTGTGGATTTATGCCAATAGCTGATAGAGCTGGAATGGAGGCACCAAAAAGAAGTGACAGAGCTGACAGACAAACTGGCCGATTATGAAAGCAGACAGCGCCGCAAGGACCTGAGAATTGTGGGCTTCCCACTTGGAGTCGAGGAGACCAATGCTGTGGATTTTCTGGAGAAATTGTTACCAGACATCCTAGGACTCCCTGGCCCGATGGAGATAGAGAGAGCCCACCCGCACACTACAGAGCGAGCAGGGAGCTCCCAGAGCCTTCGTTCTCAAACTCCTTCGCTACAGAGATGTAACCCAGATACTAGATGACACCCATAAGAAGGTAGAGCGGTATAGCAACTCGAAGATCATGATATTCCCCGATCTCTTGCCCAGGCTACACCAAAGGAGAATGATGTTTACTCCCCTGAAGAAGCAGCTCTGACAAGCTGGTGTAAAGTATTGGATGAGGTACCCAGCTACACTCAGAGTGGACATGTGATCGGGAGGAACCAAATCGTTTGACTCGGCGGAGGCAGCCTCATTGTTCCTGCACAGGGAATATCCAGAGGTATTCTCATCAAGTTAAACGGGACATTCACGGTATTTATTTATGTATATACCAAAACACACAAACCACATCACACACACACATGGTCAATTATAAAGGATATTGCCTGTCATGCTAAGTTCTGTGGACACTTCTATATACGAAAGACTGCCTTCGGACTGGGCTGTAATCCTGGCATCAACTAAAGGTATACTGGGTATATATTTTCTATGTCCTTAGGTGCAATTACAAAAGCTATTTCCCACAGGTTCCACTAGACAGGTATTGAAAACAAGATATGCTCTCCTAATGTGGTTATCCGAATGGGGATTTCCTGGATTATTGTTATTATTGTTGTTATAATGTTCTGGTTGATTGACAACTATATTACTACAAAGGCTTGGTTGCTTACTAGAACACTTGTCATTCTTAATTGTTGGGGGCTTAGTCAGAGATTTATGTACTTTTACTGGAGGGCCGATACAGCCCAGAGTTTATAATGCTCTCATCACTATGCAACTTCGTTGGACAGTGGTAAGAAGGTTGAACGTTTGGTAAGAAGACCTTGGTAGGGATTGAGGTCAAAGTGACAGGGGTTAGCTACTACTGGTCTTTTCAGGTCTTTACACTTTTCAAGTGTATTTTATTTATTCATATTCATATTTATTTTTGTGTCACTATGTACATCTTACCTGCTCTGCTGTACAAAAATTAAATTGCCCCAGTCCCCACATCAATATCAACTAAATGTTGACAAATACACCCACGCAATATAGATGTTTAACCCTCAATTTTAAAGGTATCAATCACTGTATAAAAAGGAAACGTATTATTAACTATTTGAAGCAACACCAGATTGATATAGCTCTACTACAGGAAACCCACCTGAATGATACAGAGCATGCCAAATTAAAACAAGGGTGTTCTTCCCTTCCTACACGTCGCAAGCTAGAGGAGTGGTCATACTAATTAATAAAAAAATCCCTTTCTGATTGATCTCCACCTATAAAGGCAAAGGAGGCAATGGGTTGTTGTACAAGGCTCCATTTTTTCCCCAACTCATCACTCTAGCAAATATATAGGCACCCAACTATGATGACCCCCAGTTTTCCCACAACTTTCTTTTCAACTTAAGCTATTGAACTCCATCCATCCATTTTCCAAACCGCTTAATCCCTCATGGGGTCGGGGGGGTGCTGGTGCCTATCTCCAGCGTTCACCAGGCGAGAGGCGGGGTACACCCTGGACAACCATTCACACAATTTGGAGAAGCCAATTAACCTAACAGTCATGTTTTTGGACTGAACCCACGCATGCACAGGGAGAACATGCAAACTCCATGCAGAAAGACCCAGGGGTGTACTTGAACCCAGGACCTTCTTGCTGCAAGGCAACAGTGCTACCCACTGCGCCACTGTGCAGCCCTAAAAACTATTGAACTATTTTCCTTTAATTAAAAAAATGCAAGTAGAACTCAACAGGTGGGCAAACCTTCCTTTGTCTTTGATAGGTCGTATTAATTGTATTAAAATGAATATCCTGCCAAAGTTTCTTTTTCTGTTCCAAATGTTACCCATTGTTATACCATGGAAAGCAAACCTACAGCAACCCCCCTCTTGGCTACAGATGGAACAGCATGATCTAAATTCCATGTGTCTTTCCTCAATCCCGCATCTTACCTCACCCAAACAGCTTCATACGCTGACAACAAACCCTTTCATAAAACAAACAGACCATATTACAAAATATGGTCTGAAGTACGTAAAAAGACCCAAAGTGATCAACCCCTATATAACCATACCCCCTTCCATACAAACCCCCTTCTACCTGAAGTTCTAAGAGATGGTATTACCCATGTATAGTTCACAAAGGGCATCAAGATGTTTGAGGAATTGTATAAAGACGGGAACTTGGTGTCATTTCAAGATCTTGCAGATAATTTTACCTATCATAACACAGCCCCTGGATAGTGTACTAAGTAGAAAGAAGGAACTCAAGGGAATTATATCCCATATGTATAATGGTATTAACAGTCTGCTGGAAAAAGAAGTGCTCAAAGCTAGGGGAAAATGGGAAGTTGACCTGTGTCACAATTTTGAAGATGATGACTGGATGGAGTTAGGTGAAAAGGCCCAACGCTTCTCCTACAACAGTAAACATATAATAACTCCATATAACTTGATACACAGAACATGTTATACTCCGAAGAGGCTGCACAATATAAATCAGACAATCTCTCAATACTGTCCAAGGTGTAAATCTGAGATTGGCTCTCTTATTCATATGTTCTTGTCTTTTTCACAACTGTCCAACTACTGGGAAACAATATTTAAAACCATATCCACAGTAACAAAAATTAATATACCATCTGAACGAAGGTTAGCTTTGCTAGGGGACACTTCAGTGCTATCTGTGGAGGGCAGTAAAGTCAGGTTTATAAGAATAGCTTTGACAATAGCTCTTAACTCTTTGGCTCAGTGAACTAACCTCCTGTATCCCCAGTGAGAAAATAATGTATAATTTAAAACAAAGACTGGACAAATTTGAGGGAGTATGGGTGGTCTGATTGACCATTTAAATGCAGCAGATATAGACAATTAAAGGGTGAAACCAAAGAAAGACATAACTACTGATGAGCAAAATGTAATTATTATTATTTTTCTACCTTTGGACTTTTTATGTACCCTGAGTTAATTTCCATTTTTGTATAGTCTTATTTATTTAACTTATTGTAATCTATTTTATTTACTCATTTGCTTCCAAAGCTTTGATAGTCTTGCTGTATGTTTATTTATTTATTTTTATTATTATTATTATCTTTTTGTAAATATATATGTGTGTATATGTCAGAATTCAGCAGGCAGTGCTGTGCAGCTCTCTGCCAGCGCTTCCTGCCCTCTCTTCTTTCCCTCCGTGACAGCTGATTGCAGTTGACAGGTGGGCGTGGCCCGCACATGGCGGCTCATTGTGGCTGCTCTGGCTCGAGCTTAAAAGGAGCGTTCAATCAGCTGAAGGACGCCAGAGTGTTAGACCGTTGTGGTACGCTTAGGCCATTGTTCTGTTGACAGTTCGCCGCTCCTGTGAGTTTTGATGCTCCTGATTCCAAGCTCTAACTTTGTCTCCTGTCTCCCTCAGTTCGTCGTGCTCTGGAATTACTCACCCGTTTTGTCTCCGTGCCCTGAAGACTGGTTCCTGAATCCCTGCTGCTCAGATTTTGCTCTGGCGTTCCCCTCGAGCCCACTTGGTGGTACCAAGCCGGACAAGAGACCCCCTTCCTGGATTCACTCTGGTTCCTTCAGCTACTCCTCGTGCCTGCCTCCGCTGTGGTGCTGCTCGGGCTCCCCGCCTTGGTTCCACCTGCCTGCTCTGCTGTCGCTCAGTCACCTGGTCCCCACATCGAAGAGAGTCCTGTTTTGTCCCACCTTCTGCTCCACTCTTCTCGGCCCGGTTCACGCGCTCCGCGGTAAGCTCCCCCCCTCATTTGCCCATCTCCCCGTTTCTTGAAGTATCTAATCACTCTCGTCCTTAGATCGAGCGAGTCCTGGCCCTGCGTCTCTCATTGGCGCTGCCATGTTGTGATTTGTCCCCTCGTTCTCCTCTGTTCGCCTGAGTGTCTTAAATAAACATCTTAAAACTGCTCTCTGCTTCCCAACTGAGTTCTGCATGTGGGCCAAACACCCAAAAAACCATGACAGTATAAGTATGCATAGGTGTCTGTAGATGGATGTATATATGGACATATATCTATGTATGCTTATCTTTACAAATGTACCAGTAAAAGGGTGATGGGGGGGGGGGGATGAAAGGGACAGGGTAAAACAAAAATACGATGTTCAATGTATGACCTGCCATGTTATGTGTTAATATGAGAAAATCCAATAAACACAATGTTAAAAAAAAAGTTGGGGCATTGAATAAAATGTAAATAAAACAGAATATAATGATTTGGTCATCCTTTTCAACCTATATTCAACTGGATACATTACAAATGCAAGATATTTAATATTCTGTCAGAGGTCTTCAGAATGATAATTATAGCAGCTTTTAAATCCAATAAGGGGTATAAAGAGGTATTAAAAGAATTAACCCTGAGACATTTTAATTTACAGACAATACATGTACAAGTAGAGTACATTTTCAACAACTGCCAACATGCCCAAATCTGAACTTCCAGGCAATTTCACTCTAAAATGGTAGAAGAAATCTAGAAAAAAAAAATTAATCAAAGGTCCTAGAGCAGGTTCTTGCTACTGCTGCGATGAAAGTGCATGCTTGTACAACAAGAAAGAGACTGAACAAGTTTTACTTTCACTGGATTTGGGAGATGATCGAACATTTGCCAGAGAGAGTATAGACATGGATCATTACTTCTTGAATAATGGTTTTTGGACAGATTAGTCTAAATATTATTTTGAAATCAGGGCAGAACATGTTTGGTGTAAACCAAATATAGCATTCCAGAACAACAAGCTCCTACCAGCTGTGGAGCATAGGGCTGAAAGTTTGGGAATGCTTTGCCGCAAAATTCCAAGTCAAAGCCCAAATCTCGTGCTCGTTGGGTGACTTCAACATAGTAGACCATAGCATTGTGAAATCCCGCTTAGAGCATTGTGTATCTGAAGAACCACTCTAGAGCGGTTCAGATTGTACCTGGCTATGAGAACTTTTTGTGTTGGATAGAGTGATTGTAGATCCTCCTCTATCCTTTATCTCCTGCCCCTTGGCTCAATTTTAAAAAGGATAACATTTCTTTTCATTGATACTCAGGCTTATGTGCCCCTACAGCATGAGGATGACTACTGTATGGATGGCTTTTAACCTTTCAAATTTGAATGAAAATAAGACTGAGATAAGGAGCTGCAAAGTGGTGCCAGTGTTAGCACTTGCCTTGCCTTGCAACAAGAAGGCCCTGGGTTCAAATTCTGGCCAGGGATATTTTTGCAAGAAGCTTGCATTTTCTCCTTGTGCATGTGTGGGTTCTCTCTGGGTACGCCGGCTTCCTCCCACAATCCAAAAACATGACTGTCAGGTTAATTCAGTGGTCTCAAACTCCAGTCCTCCAGGGCCTGTGTCCTGCAACTTTTAGGTGCATCTCTACTTCAACACACCTGACTCCAAGATGAGCTCATAGCAGAGCTCTGCAGAGCCTGGCTGCAGGCTAGTGAGCTAGTTTAGTTATTTGAGTCAGGTGTGTAAGACAAGGGACACATCTAAAAGCTGCAGGACACCAGCCCTGGAAGATTTGAGTTTTTGAGACCACTGGATTAAATGGTCTCTACATATTTATGTCCCTTCAGGTGTGTGTGTGTGTGTGTGTGTGTGTGTGTGTGTGTGTGTGTGTGTGTGTGTGTGTGTGTGTGTGTGTGTGTGTGTGTGCATGTTTAGTGTTTCTGTGTTACCCTGTGATAGACCGGCAACCTGTCTAGTGTACCTTGTCTCCTTCCCAGTAACTGCCACAGATAGACACCAGCCACCCTGTGATCCTGCAAGTTGATATAGATATTGTATAGATGGAAGATTGGGCGGATGGTTTTTACTCTGAATGTCACTGGTGGGTGTTCTTATATAAACATGGGATGTCTGGTATAATACAGAAAGCCTATTGTCACAAACCTTGGTTATAAATGGATAGTGATTTTAAAGTGGATGGACAGATCAATGCAGTAGTGAAATCCATCTTTTTTACCTGATACAACTGGATAAAATAAAAAACATATTGTTGAAACATGACTTAAAAGCAGTCCATGCCTTTGTTACATCTCGGCTTGATTGTTGTAATTCTTTATACCTTGCTATATTCTTTGTTCTTGGTGTTACAAAAGTACTACTGCTCTAGCAAAGCATTCTTTTCTATTCTATTCATATCAAGATTTAGGATATGAAAAAGAAATAGAAAAAATGTGACTCTTTTTACAGTAAATTATTTTTAACCACTAATGTGACGCGCCACGGCCAACCGGGGGCGTCATAACAGGACTTGTGGAAGATCTTATTGACAACCAGAAGCAGCTGAAGCGGAGAAGAAGAAAGGTTCCCCGCCGGTGGTATTTGGCTGTTGCACATGGCTGAAGGTGTCGCGTGAGGAGCTGTCTCCAAGTATCACACAGTGGAACAGGTGAACCATCAGGCTGAGGTTGGTCGGTTAGGTCCAGCTGGTACCTGGTCCCACAGCGGGGCAGGGAGCTGGGCCTCTGCCAGGACAGTCCCGTGTTTAACCCGGGCTAACTGGCCCACACTAGCCCGGCTCTGCTAGCGACACCGCAGCTAACAAGTTTTAGGAGGAGAAAAACAAGTAAAAAAAACCCTGACAGTCAGAATCTCGCTACTGTCAGATCAGATATGTGAACATTAACCCTTTATACGAGATCCTCTCTGTTGCTGAATAGAAACATGTTGCTGGGAGCCGAGGTATGTTTACTTATCCAAAAAGCTTCAGGAAATGCTGAACAGGCACTATTTAATTAGACCGAGCTTTTCAAACAAACCTTCTAAACTTCTATAAAAGGTTATATATCCTTCTCAGGGACATCCATAGAAGAGGGTTAATATTGGGTAAAAATAAGACGGTGGGAAACAACACCCGAGGAAAACAAACTAAAGTGTTGGTCCCCAAAGTAAGAAGTAGGTTTATAAGATTTTTTTCTCACATCCTAAGCATCAACGTCTGTGTATTGTGCAATTCTTACAGACTGCATTTTGCTGCTGATGCCTTTTTAATTTACATGTTTTATTTCTTATTGTATGTGTATCTTGATATATTGTTATGCATGTGTTGTAGGGAGAGGTCCAACAATCTAGCTCTTCCTGGCCAATACTGAGTGATGGAAGTTTGATTTTTTTGAGGGATTGAAAGATTATCCTCTTATATGCATCTAAGCATTTGTCCTTTGTCCACAGTTGTTAGATAGTTGTTGTGATCATCAAGAGACAACCCTCATGCCAGAATTGAATATAATGCTGCTCTTTGCTCTCTGTTGAAGCTGTGATGGCCAAGCTTCAGGGTTTTGAGTTTTGGAGGAAGACCTTGAAGGAGGCCCGTTTTGTGGTAGCGCCCATGGTGGACCAGAGCGAGCTAGCCTGGCGTCTGCTGAGCAGGAGGCACGGTGCTCAGCTCTGCTACACTCCAATGCTGCATGCGCAGGTATTTGTCCGGGATGCCAACTACAGGAGGGACAACCTTTACAATGAAGTCTGTGAGGAAGACAGACCTCTTATCACTCAGGTGAGAGTCCACACATGGTACTCGCACATATCTAGAAACTGAAGCTTGGATGCTGGGGAGTGATGGAACATTATTTACTTAGAAGGGTGGAAACGCCTCTCCCTTTTGCTGGCATGTAAATAAATTGGACTCAATCCTAGTTTTGGTATCTATTCCATTAATATAGATTGTTCCTGAAGTTACAAAAAAGCTTACTACAAAGCTTACTACATCTTTTCTTTTTACAGTTATTCTCAAGGACATTTTAGTTAAAATATCCCTGCACTCTGATAGTAAAACAAGACTTCCCTTTAACACCACATAAAATAAATGTTACACTGAAACTATAAAAACAGGAAACATTTGCACGAGCAAAAAATACCAAATGATTTTCACCAGGCCAGCTGACAGCTTTGCTAGGGCCCAGGACAACAAAGTCTTTTTGGGCCCCCCCTCTACACCTGCCACACACACACACACACACACACACACACATAAAAAAACGTCAACTTAACTGTATACTTCATTCTCATATCCTTTTATTTCATTCAATAATCTGCTGTTTACAGAAATATTTTTTTTGTCCTCCAAACAAGTCTTAGATGACTTCACTTCATAAATGTGGTCAGACCCTCTGAATTTGCTGGCGGTTCATTTGCCATCTCTGAGAAAGGCTTCCTTTTTGCCATTAAACACACACATTCACTCAGTCAGAATCAGTCAGTTTTGTTGGCCATAATGCGGGATCATTGAAATTAACGGGGTGGTCCGTCTCTGAGCGACTATGCTCAGACTCTCCGATCGGGCAGTAAGCCCCTCCACCTACACTTCTCTGTCATCCTTAGTTTTAAAAAAAATATTTACTCATAAAATCCCTCAAGTCTTTCATGTCATATTCTCTTTTCTCTTTTCTGTGCACCAGTGATTCTTAGTTTGCAGCGGAATGAACTTTCAAAGTTGCAGCCAGCCGTTGTCCTCTAATATTAAAAATGTTTCACACAAATATTTTCTGAAAAATTACTTCTGCCTGTATTTTAATGGTCAGAGTGTCAGTTTTGGGCCCCCCCTCTGTCCTGGGCCTGGGACAATTGACCCGTTTGTCCCCCCCTGTCAGCGGGCGTGATTCTCATCCGAACTGACCTCATTGGTGTTCCCTTACTCAACGGGCTTCTCTTATTTTAAAAAATGTGTTGACTAGTGCTTGTATGTATATATATATATATATATATATATATATATATATATATATATATATATATATATATATATATATATATATATAATTTGTTGTTGTTTTTTAACATCTCGGGGGAAATGATATTTTCATATGTGAATGGTCAACACTTACATGCATGCCATGCTGTTCTGTTCACATACCCTGTTGTGCAGGCACTGTAAGAGCTCCCAGGTTGTCTCCAGCTCGCTGCTTAGTCCTATTAAAAAAATCCTTGAATTGCTGGATCACGCAGTCAATTGTTATTAACGTACGTCAAATTAAGTTTTGAACTCATAATACATTGTATAACACATTTCTATTAATCAGACAAAAATAAATGTAAGTATAGTTCCTTTAAGTTCAAATGTGAGTCAAGGCAGGTGAGCGAATACTGGTAGAATATTAGTACGCCACCTTACTTTGAAACAAATTTTGTCCCGTGTAATATCAGATAGAATCTGATGTCCTGTTCTTTGTTCCAGTTTTGTGCCAATGATCCTGAGGTGTTCCTTCAGGCTGCTCTGCTGGCCCAGGACTACTGTGATGCTATTGATCTCAATCTGGGCTGCCCACAGATGATAGCTAAAAGAGGTACGTTCACACTAATCTGAACGTAGAAAGGGAATCTTACTTTGGCAACTGAAAGTAGAGCAAAGACAAAGGGGGCAAACTAACAAAACGTGGTTGTTTTTAAGGACACTATGGCGTGTTTCTACAAGACGAATGGGGATTGTTGGAGAGGATGGGTGAGTCTTTGCTAATCTTGTCACATTCTGTGTAGGGGAGGGTAAAAATATCCATTGATCAATGCATTGTAATTATTTTTCCCCAATTCAATATCAATTACAAATATCCTCTGACTCGACTAGTTCCCCTGGCCAATGGGTTTATGAGCGACAGCTTCGAGTGATTTGCGTTGGCAACGCGACTCAAGTAAATAATTTTACTGTAGTGTTAACACAGTGGTGGATTGGGACCACCAGTGATCACCCTGTTGGACTGGTAGTTCTGGCCGTGGAGGTCCTGTCGCGCTCTGCACCGTAGTCACGCAACGCCCTCTGCGGTGCCACAGCGCTTCAAACACCTTCTCTATCTCTCCTCCGCTCCAGTCAGGCTCTGCTCAGCGCGCGGTTGATGAGTGGACCTGTTAACGCATGAATGAGCGTTACAGAGCTGACCAGCAGACCAAGCAGCGGACATCAGAAAAATGAAAAGCCATGTTCCTATTTAACCTCCCGGTGTGGACCTCATATTTATCAGAGAGGATCTGTGGCTCTAGCGCATCATGTCATTCCTCCGTGGAGCAATACCTGTCAATCACTGACACTATGCTCAACATCCGCATTAGTCAGGAAGTAGCGCTGACACTGAAAAGTTGAGAGATAAAGAATAACTGGATAGTGATGAGATCATAAGAGGTTACAGAGGTTCCTCATAGAGTGAACGCTATAGGTTTATAAATACAGCAGCTTGCCAGTTCTTTATTTTGTTAGGTTCAAGTTAAGTATAGAAGTTATTTTGTTGCCCGGAAAGAAACTGGTTTTATAATTGACCATAAAGGCTATATACTGTAAGTTGTTGCTGTATATTATATTGGCCGTCTAAGAATAAAAATCATTACATTAGCACTGTGCTGATATATACCAGTGTTTTTCATTAAAAGTCCCACCCAGCAGTTGAAAGTGGGCTAGTCTGTAACTCCCAGGCCACTTTTTCTCCCCAGTCCAGCACTGAGTACTGAATACTTATTTTAATGTTTGCTCTCCATATTCATCATAAGTATTACTGCACTAATACTTTATTTTCAGGTGTGTTATTGTTCAAATATTCTCAGAATTCTCCTAGTTTCTAAGAGGAAATGAGAATAATTTAGGTTTACATGTACTTTCTATCAATGGTAATACAGCACTGTCACTTTTGTACTCTATAGTGATATTTAATTGCTCAATTGCTGTTAATATGGACAAAATCTAAATAAATATGTAAAACGTCAAGATAGGTAGTGTTAAGTAATTGTGTACTTCTGATTATTACAAAATAAATCAAAATTGAAACATTTAAATTGATATAGAATTGTGACCCAAATACCGTAATCAAACTCATGTCGAATTGTGATGTTCTTTTTAAGATGTTTGACCCACGTGCAGATGACACTTGGAGACAAAAGCAGCTTCAGATGTTTATTTTGAAACGTACAGAAACCAAAGGAGATTTCAAGTTGGTTGTTCGAGGGAACGAAGCCAGAGGGGAACAAGAGAGAGAACCCGGAGATCTGTGGGTGAGAGGCAGAGCATTAGCAGATGGTTTCACACTATCGCCTAAAAGTTATAGTTATAGTTACAGTGGGAGTCCTCAGCCCGGCTTGGTACCACCAAGGGGGCATCGGCTTCTTACTTGACACGAGGAGGGTCTGGAGCGGGCTCCAGAAAAGGGTCGTCAGGAGATCTTAACTAGAGGTTGTCGGGGCTCGAGAAGTCTCTTGGGATGGGACCCAAGACAGAGGCAGACCTGAAGCACAGGAGACTAGGATTAGCGAGAGAAGCGAAAGAGAGCTGTCAGAAGACAGTGGCCCACTGAGTCATACCACTCTAGGTTAACACTCTGGCATCTTCCAGCTGTCTGAGCGCAGAACTTATAGTGCCGCTGCACACTGCTGAACGAGCCACAGGTGTGTGTCCCGCCCACCAGTCAGCTCGAACCACCTGCGAGGAGGAGAGAAGGAAAAAAGGCTGCGCCGGCAGAGGAAAGCCCGGCGCAGCCTGCTGAGCCCTGACCAGTGTTGGGGGTAACGCGTTATAAGTAACACGTTAGAGTACTCTTATTAGTTTTTTTCAGTAACGAGTAATCTAACGCGTTAGTTTTGCGAAGTAATCAGTAACTGCGTTATTCAGTAATCAGTAACTCCGTTATTTTCCAAAATAAGCACTCGTTACTCCGTTACTTTAAGAATTTCCCTCGATAAGGAAAGTGAAGTCCCTGCTTTTCTGCATTTAGTCAGATGCGGCTGCTTGCGTCTGTACCCTGTTCCTTGCCTCTGTGTGTGTGTGTGTGAGCGCGCACCTGTGTGTGTAAGCTACTTGTGTTTGTACCCCGGCAAGATGGCCAAGAAGACAGCGTTTGATTCTTGGAGGTACGCACATTATTTTGAGTTAAACAGCGAAAAGGACAAGAACATGGGTCCGGCAACACCGATGCGTCGGCGCCTGAGTCGAGCTCGTAGAGCAAAACCTGTGTCGATGCGCGTATGCGCTACGTGACCGATACAGGAACTGTTTCGAACTGACTGACACGCCAAACTGTTTATGTTTCTTCTAAACTGCGCGCGTGTGCATTCGCGCACAGCATCTGGATTCAGCGCGCACAGCAAAGCTATGCTGCACAGTAAATAAAATCCAAGCTGAACTGTAAACAAAATAATAATAAACCAAGTTTTTTTAAACCATTTTGCAACTCTGATGTGATGGTGTACCACGGCCCGGCTCAGTGAGCGCCAGGTGCTGATCGAAGCGCACCGCTGATTGATGGGTTGGGCAGACGCCTTTATGGTTGGGCAGGTTGCTCTGTGCGTCTTTGTTCTGAGCCTCGTTTCAGAAAAAACAGCTGATCTACACTGAGTAGAAAGCTGCAACTCTGAGCAGCTCTTCCTCCCTTTGTCATTCTCAGCATGTCCGTTTTCAGAACAGTTGATATTAGTCAGGTAACTAAACCCAGCGCCCGACCGACCTTTGAACGTGAGCATGAAAAAAATCCCGATCACTGGAACGCAAATAACGTGATTCACCATGGCAATGACAGGAAATAAGTTTGGAATTGCGCATGTCCTGCGAGTAGAATTAAAAATATTTAAAGAAGGCATATGGACAATATTAAACCATAAGAAACAATGCCGTTGCTGCTGAAAACTGCAAGAGAAAATTGTTGAAAAAGTCAATGCATGCGCGATATGAAAGTTATGTGATGGAGAATTAAAGCTGCTTTCACCACACTTCACTGTTGAACACAAAAGGGGGAGTATGTGTGTGTGTGTGTGGGGGGGGGGGTGCATTGAATGGACATGGCAGCAAAAAATTTGTAAAGAAATAAATAAAAAAGCCAGAAACGAAAAAGTAGCTAGTTACTTTTATAGTGGAGTAACTCAGTTAGTAACTCAGTTACTTTTTGGGAGAAGTAACTAGTAACTATAACTAATTACTTTTTCAAAGTAACGTGCCCAACACTGGCCCTGACACCCCCCCCCAACGGTCGCCACCCGGCGACACGGAGGAGGATGTGGAGGGGCAAGGTGCTAGAGAGCACGGGTTTGATATGAGAGACGTGAAAAGTGGGATGGGTCCGTGAATTAGGAGGGAGGCGGAGACGAACGGCAGTGGGGCTGATGATGGAGATGATCTCGTAAGGTCCAGTGTAACGGGGAGCTAGCTTACGGGGGGCGGAGGGGAGGTGCTGGGTGGAAAGCCATACTTGCTGACCGGGACGGTAACGGGGAGCAGGGTCTCGTTTCCGGTCAGCGAAGCGTCGGTTTTGCTCAGCAGTTCTATGCAGGGCCTGGGTGGTCTGGGACCAGAACTGCTGGCAGCGGTGGACGTGATGTTGGACGGAGGGCACAGTAATTCGTCGTTGAGGGGAGGAGTGGAGGTTGGTAACCGAGGGATGCTTCGAAAGGGGACAAACCAGTGGCGGTGGAAGTGTGTGAATTATTATCAACCCAAGGGAGGAACGTATTCCAGTCAGAGGGATTATTGAAGGTCAGGCAACGAAGTGTGGACTCCAGCTCCTGGTTAAGGCGTTCTGTCTGACCGTTGGTCTGCGGGTGTTATCCGGAGGTGAGGGTGTATTTGGCCCCTAGGGCCGAGGCGAACTCTTTCCACACCCGCGAGATAAACTGTGGACCACGGTCAGACAGAATCTCCGTCGGGATGCCGTGCAGGCGAAAGACGTGCCTAACCTGGAGCTGGGCCGTCTGGACAGCAGATGGGAGCTTACGGAGGGGAACCAGGAGACAAGCCTTAGAAAAACGGTCTATGATGGTGAGAATGACTGTCATGCCTTGGGAAGCCGTGAGACCAGTTATGAAATCCAGAGTTATGTGGGACCAGGGGCGTTCTGGGATGGGCAGTGGCTGAAGGAGGCCCGCAGGAGGTCTGTTGGTGGTTTTATTTTGAGCACAGGCGGGACAAGAGCGGACATATTCTAGGACGTCACTGGGCATTGAGGGCCACCAGAAGCGTCGTGAGAGAAAAGAGTGTCCGGTGAATTCCGGGATGGCCTGAGAATTTGGCGATGTGAGCCCACTGGAGAACACGGGATCGGACGGAGGATGGGCTGTAAGTTCGACCAGGTGATCCGTCTCCAGGGTCCGGTTCTGAGCGCAGGGCGCGGGAAATCTCTTCTTCGATTTCCCAGTGGAGGGCACTGATAGTGCAAGTGGGTGGTAAGATGGGGGCTGGCTCACTATCTGAATCCTGTGGGGCGTGAAGACGGGAAAGGGCGTCTGGTTTCTGGTTCTTTGAGCCTGGGCGGTAGGTGATCGTCAGATTAAAGCGGGAGAAAAACAGCGACCAGCGGGCTTGTCGTGGATTGAGGCGCTTGGCGGACTGCAGGTAGGCTAAGTTCTTGTGATCTGTCCAAATGATGATGGGCAGCTCGGATCCCTCCAGCCAATGGCGCCATTCTTCTAGGGCAAGTTTAATGGCTAAAAGCTCACGGTCACCTACATCATAGTTCCGTTCGGCTGGGGAGAGGCGACGGGAAAAAAGGCGCAGGGATGAAGTTTTTGATCACCGCTGGACTGTGGTGAAAGAACTGTACCCACACCGGTGTCAGAAGCATCAATCTCTAACGTGAACTGTCTTTGGGGGTCTGGCTGCAAGAGGATGGGAGCTTGGGAAACTCTTTCTTTCAGGGTCTGAAAGGCAGAGTTAGCAGCAGGGTTCCATAAGAACGGTGTTTTGGGTGACGTGAGGGCATGCAGGGGAGCGGCGATCTGACTATAACCTTTTGCAAAGTTTGCAAATCCCAGAAAACGTTGCAATTGTTTTCTTGTTTCTGGTACTGGCCACTCGAGGACGGCTTTGATCTTTTCAGGATCCGACCGGACCTGCCCACCTTCTAAAATGAGACCCAGAAAAGTAACGGACGGTTTGTGAAATTCGCACTTCTCTGCTTTAACAAAGAGGCGGTTCTCAAGGAGGCGTTGGAGGACAAGTCATACGTGTTGGATGTGCTCAGCGAGGTCTTGGGAGTAAAGTAATATGTCGTCTATGTAGATGAAAATGAATACGTTTAAGAAGTCCCGAAGGACATCAGGGCCTGGAAGACTGACGGAGCATTGCACAGGCCAAACGGCATCACTAGATATTCAAAATGACCCAGGGGGGTCTTAAACGCCGTCTTCCACTTTTGCTTGCCGGAAGAATTGCCGGCAAGCAAAAACGTGGGGGCGCGGGCGTATGACCTGACGTGGAAGAGGAGAGTTCAATCGGGTCCGCCGGCTTTCCCACTTAAGGCGACGGACCTGATCTTTTGGCCGCTCAGGACAGGCTCCAATAAAGTGCTTAGGGGAAGCACAATAAATACAAAGCCTCGAATCCATTCGTTGCTGCTTCTCCTCCGGAGTGAGACGGACCCTACCGATTTGCATGGGTTCCGGTGGAGAGGGAGGAGCAGCAACGGGTCGAGACGGAACTCGCTCGGGAGGAGAGAGCGCCGGAAGACGTGAAGGTCTCTCCGACCTTCCCCGGCCCCTACTCCTTAACTGGTTATCTAACCGGATAGCGAGGGCGATAAATTCATCCAAGGTGGCCGATTCTTCTAAACGGGCCAGCTCATCCTTGAGAATCTCATCAAGTGCCTGAAAAAAGACTGATTTAAGGGTGCGTGGTTCCCAACCTGCGGCGGATCGCCAAATCTGAAACGCGACGGCCGCGCTGTCTGAGAGCCAGCAGCTGGCGGGACTGCTGGACTGGGTCAGACTCAGCCGCAAAAACCATTTTAAGTTCAGAAACAAAATCATTAAAGGAGCAGCCGAACTGCTGGCAATTGGGAAAGCGGGCTTCTGCCCATCTTAAGGTTCTCCCAGTTAGAAGGCGTAAAACAATTGAGATCTTGGCACTGTCGGGGGCATAAGTGCGTGGGGACCGGTTAAAAACTAACATGCACTGAAACAAAAACCCCCCGCAATCCCCACTGTCACCTGAAAACTTCTCCGGGCAAGGAGAGGAAGTTTCCGGAGCAAGTGGGGATGGTTCTGGGATGGGCTAGGAGACTCGAGAACGTTGGGTCGGTTAGCAGCGAGCAGCGTATCTGTCAGCTGACTGAAATGGGCTGTCAGACTTTGCAGTTGTTCTTGGATCGATCGGACTGCTAACCCAAGAGTCTGAAGCTGCTCTTGCTGAGCAGCGAGCTGCCTTCCAAATGCATCTCCTGTGTCAGATTGGCCAGAGTGTTCTTCTGTCATGTTCTTTTTAAGATGTTTGACCCACATGCAGATAACACTTGGAGACAAAAGCAGCTTCAGATGTTTATTTTGAAACGTACAGAAACCCAAGGAGATTTACACATAAGCACTTTTAAAACATTCTCTGTTGCTGCACATCGCGTTTGGGAACTCCTCGTGTTTCACACAGTTTTTTGGCGTGGTAAAAGGGCGCTAGCCTAGCTTTAGCCTAGCCTAGCTTTAGCTCCACAATGGCTTCTTCTCCTACTATTACTTCAGCTTCTCCGTCTCTGTCTAAGTCTCCCCCTATCTCCTGCTCTCTGTGTCAGATGTTTAGTTATTCCTCTGCCTCCTTTAGTCATAATGGTACTTGTAATAAATGTAGTATTTTTGTAGCTTTGAAGGCAACGGTGTCAGAATTGGAGACCCGGCTCCATGCTGTTGAAAAACCAGCTGATAGCCGCCCCTTTGCTAGGGCGGAGCCACAGAGAGTTACTTCACGTAGCGGTCTTCCAGAAGCAGCACCCGAGCAGCCGGGTAACCAGGCCGGCTGGGTGACGGTTTGTAGGAAGCATAGCTCTAGATTCCAGCCCCCAGGTCACCACCAACCCGTCTGCGTGTCTAACAAGTTTTCCCCACTCAGCGACACACCCGCTGAGAAGCCGACCCTGGTGATTGGCAGCTCAATAGTCAGAAACGTGGCACTAGAGACACCGGGGACCATAGTCAAATGCCTGCCAACCGCTGGTTGTCTAGGTGGTGTCCAGAAAACGACGTGGGCTACATTGATAACTGGCGAACTTTTTGGGGAAAACCTGGTCTGATCCGGAGAGACGGCATCCATCCCACTTTGGATGGTGCAGCTCTTCTTTCTAGGAATCTGGACGGATTTATTAGTTCTCCTAAATGCTGACAACCCAGGGTCCAGACCAGGAAGCAGAGCCGTAGTTTAACACACCTCTCTGCACCTTCTGTACTGTTACCCACCCATTATCCTATTGAGACGGTGTCTTTCCCACGGCCAAAACCGAATAGATCAAAAACTGATCTAAAAGGAACAAATCATAAAAATCTAATAAAAATCAATACGGCTCACCTTGAACCAAAAAATAAAACAATTAAATGTGGTCTATTAAATATAAGGTCTCTCCCTCCAAAGACTTTGTTAGTTAATGAATCGATTTCTGATAATCAGATTGATTTGTTTTGTCTCACAGAAACCTGGCTACAAGAGGACTACGTTAGTATAAATGAGTCAACTCCCTCCAGTTATTTAAATTTGCACATTCCCAGATCTGTGGGAAGAGGAGGAGGAGTGGCGGCTATCTTTCAGTCTGGTATATTAATTAGTCCCAGGCCAATTAATAACTGCAGTTCTTTTGAACATTTAACCCTCAGTTTCCCTCATCCAAATTGCAAAGCAATAAAACCTCTTCTGTTTGTTGTTTTGTATCGTCCACCAGGCCCTTACTCTCAGTTTTTGGATCAGTTGTCAGACTTCTTATCTGATTTGGTGATAAACACTGACATGGTTATTATAGTGGGGAATTTCAACATTCATGTTGAGACAGAATGTGATAACTTTAGTGTAGCCTTTAAAACTATCCTAGATTCAATTGGTTTTGCTCAAAATGTGCATAAACCGACAGACTCTTGGTTCCAGTTAATAGTATTCGTTTTTCTCTTATGTGAAAATTGTGCTACTCCTCTTAAAAATAATGATTTATTTTTTTGCCCTTTGTAAATGAAACAATTTCTTAAAAACGGTTTTGTGAAATCCCCACAGTTTTACTTGGATTATTAAACCAAAGTTTAAATCTTGTTTAACTGGCAGCAGCTCTAAGGATCTACCATTTCTTCTTGAATTGTCAGTGAGTTTAGCCAATGAAAAGCTCTCCGTGCCAGTCACCTGTAAGATCAGAGTCTTCAGCGAGGTCGAGAAAACAGTCCGCTATGCTCAGATGCTCGAGAAAGCTGGATGTCAGGTATGATGACACTGGCGACTTTAATTTGTATCCTTCACCTGTTGAGTTTTGAGATTTGAGAAAAATGCTTCAAAAACTCGAAGTGTGACAGGTTTGGTAAACGTTCCAGTTGCTGACAGTACATGGCAGAACCAAAGATCAGAAAGGAGCCATGACAGGGGTCGCTAGTTGGGAGCACATTAAAGCCGTCAGGTGAGCTGCTGTTTCCCCTGATTTCCATTTCGCCTTTCTTTGATAATTGTATAAAAATGGAAAAATATTTCTGATTTATAATTTTCTCTATTTTGGTGTGATCTTTGCTGCAGGAAAGCGGTAAATATTCCAGTGTTTGCGAATGGTAACATCCAGCATTTGAGCGATGTCGAGCGCTGCATTCAGGAAACAGGAGTGCAGGGGGTTATGAGTGCAGGTTAGCACACTTTGTCCCATAAGGTTCTCTGTACTAAACATAACGAGTATATAAAGTTTCTCTGAATGGGAAATAATGTGTTCTTTTGAAATGTCTTTTTGTTATTCCTAGAGGGGAACCTCCATAACCCGGCGCTGTTTGAGGGCCGCAGCCCCCCAGTTTGGGAAATGGCAGAGGAATATCTGGAGGTGGTAAAGCAATACCCTCCATGCTCGCTGTCCTACATACGAGCTCACCTCTTCAAGCTCTGGCATCACACGTAGGGCTCCATACACCTGCTGTACTTTTGCTGGCTTTAATTTTTTATTCTGTTTTGAATTACTAGTTTTTAGATTGTTTAAATAATGTTGAGTTGAGAATATTATTAGTTTTTAAAAAGGGGGAAATATGGTTGTTGCAAAGTTCTTCAAAAACAGCTCAACAATATAACACAATCTTTTTTTTCCTGACTTTAATAAGAAAATATTGTCATTGATTATACAAGGCACAAGGGAACAAAAACACTGCAGATTATCTTTGAACTACGGGTTTGTTTACCAATGTAAGTCTATAACCTCATTGGTGAATGAGGCTGAGTTTCATCAAGCCCATATGGTCCGACATTTTCCCCTCAGCAGCAGCACACAGGGGTTCATGCTGCGTCTTTACGCGTGATCCAGCTGCTGATGTTTTCCCTCTTTTCAACTCCATGCACTTCTTGCCTGTTACTGTTTATAACCTTTGTCATCACGTTTCACAGCGACAGGTTTCTCATATCAGTCTCTGTCCTGACCAGACAAATCTCCTCAATTGCGCAGGGTGCTCTAGTGCGTAACTACACAAGCCGAAGGCTGAGTTTGAAGTTGTTCTCTGAGCACAGGTGTTGTTTGTGGTCGGAGCGGACGGAAAGATTGCATTCTGCTTCGCTTTTGGCGCACTAATGGTCTCAAATGGGGAATCCTATAGAAAATATAGCACTTTTTATGCAGTGCAACCCCAGATTTGATGAGTATAGGCGCAGCTTTTCAAGCTCTGCGCCTCACTGATTCTTTAGTGACTGTAGAAAAAAAAATCACATTTTATTTTTGACGTTTGGTACCAGTACAATATATACTTAGTGATACTTGTTTGAGGTGGGCGGATTTTTTCCCCCCGTTGTTGCGCTGTGTGCCAGTAATAAACAGTGGAAAAATGCATAAATTAAGATTGTAAAGGGCTCCTTTAGAGGGAAGAGGAGGAATGACGGGTCTCAGCTGACAACCCCTGATGTTACAACCTTTAAAATGCCCCTTAAAAGTGTGCACCTAAATTATAGGTACGTAACTTAATTATGCACACACCCCCAGCCCAGTACCTGGGGTGGGGGTGTAGCCACTTCCCCTGTAGGTTATAGCAGAATGCAGTGCTTGGAAAAGTGGCATATTTGCCAGTCATCATCATCATTGGCCAGGAAATATTTGATCCCTGAAACCACGTTTCCTCCTAATTCTCCCGTCTGCAAGGTCTTCCAGCAGTGCCAATGCTTCCATAGCGCACCTTTTCGCGCGAGTGTATTTGACGGTTTACAGCAATTGAGGTAATAACTGCACATCTTGTCACAACAATCTGTTAATCTGTGGTACACGTCACCCTGGTGATGTGATGGTAGAAAACCAACAAAATGTTGTGCAGACGTTTATTTAAGAATGCTTATGGGCATTTTTTATTTATATGAAAGGTCTTTATGTATAATTGTGTGTCAACAGTGCAAGCATTAGCATTCAAAAACTGTGGTTTAGAATGCTTATGATCAAGTCAATCTAAGTTTAAAGTCTGATATGGAGTGAAATTTAACGTCTGAGACGAATCATCATGCAGTTTGGCTGCCGTTCACCACTTCACCATCTGTCGCCAGTTTCCCCCGTCTCCAAAATGAAGATGCAACTTGCATGTCTTTTCATAGTCACATAAGTATTGATTCCTCCTAAACTGTTAAAGCAGTGGTCTCAAATTCCAGTCCTCAAGGACCGCTGTCCTGCGTCCTTTAGATGTAGCTCCACTGCAATGCACTTGGCTCAAATATTAGCTTATCAGCAGAGCTCTATAGAGCTTGACTGCATGCTAGTGAGTTAGGCTAGCCATTTTATTCAGGAGTGTAGGGCAAGAGACACAAAGATTTAATTTTGAGAACACTGATTTAAAGTCATCTGTTTTTTTGGTAGATCAGATATCTTGAATATGTCTCCTTTTATCAGAGGTCCTCATCATTCAGTGGAATTCTTCCTTTTTGTGGTAAAGCTCTCACTAAATCAGGGAAATATCCTAAAACCTCTTATTAGCATTGTTTGCTGCTCGTCTCTTACCGTTACTTAATGTATGCAGCCAGTTTGTTTTTCTTAGCCAGCTGCAAGAACAGACTTTTGAGCCTTTTTCTTGCTTCTGGTTTAGTAAATCATTGCTTTATAACAGGAGCATTCTGTAGAAAAAAACAAATGTGTGAATTTAGGAGGATAACTATGCTAGTATGATGACTGTATTTACAGTAACACAATCACTTAGAAAAGTTGAACCCTGACTGTTGTGAAGTCTCCTCCAGAGCTGCATGCAGCACATGGAGCCTAATAATGGATGTTGATGTTTAGGCTGCAGATCCACCAGGACCTGAGGGAGGAGCTGGCAAAGGTGAAGACCATGGAAGGTTTAGCCGATGTTAGCACACAGCTGAAGCAGCGCTGCCAGGTATGTCGTCTTAAGGAAGGAAAAGGTTTTTCCTCTTCTATAACACCCCATAGCATCTGGTGGTACTTAAATATAACATGGATGTCTGTGGTTGTAACATGGAAATTTTCCAGGGGTCTGAATACTTCAGCAAGGCAGTTTTATTGCCCCTGTGTTTAAGGTTTCTCACATCAGGAGAAAGAAATTTATGCTAGAGCAAATGGCATCCTTTACAAATGCTAATGTGACCAGCGATGATCATCTGATGCTAATTATGCATATCAGAGCAGATGACATATCTGCTGTTAGGACAGCTGTCTCTGTTTTTGTTTTAGCACATGTAGAAAATAGATCAATCAAATCTCAGTTTTGATTACAATGCATGTAATTGTGCAATTTCAGAGGACTGCTGGGGATTCTGGTTGCTAATGTATTTAAGCACTTGGATAGACTTTCACTGTCCTTTATGCCTCGCCTGATTTACATCTCAACACCCTAAACGGCAGTGCCTGTATTCCCAAAGATTCTGAGTCCTGTCTGAGCTCCCATCTTAGCCTAAAAATTCCTACCTAGGAGTCTTATACCCCGTTTACACTACCCCTTTTTAACCGTGCCGAGACCAGTCCGAGCTCGGTAACCGAGATAACTATCGAGTGTAAATGGAACGCAAACTGAACTGAACCGAGCCAGACACAACCGGACAGCACTAAATGCAGCCTAGTTCCATGTGTGGGCTCGGCCTGGTTTTTCCCTGGCCCGGTTCTCTAATAACAAAGAGCGCATGAGCAGAACGCGTCATCTCCTTACAGCCAGCTGACATTTCAGACATTCATAAAAATACTAGCTTCCCTACCGTGACACACGATTTCCTGTGATGATTCTGCTTAGCAGTGTGATGAACTTCAGCGTCTGTCGTTGTTTCCTGCGTCTGTAAATCCTTATTAGACGTTTGTTTGTCTTATCCGACTCTGTCAAGTAAATTCACCAAAAGTTGCCGTCTTCGCCTGACTCTCCGCAGAAAACGAAATATAACCAAACATAACTTCCTGAATGTTACAGGCGCCGCTATTTTTATTTGCTTGATTTCTCCTTCAATCCCAGAGAGCAGTAGTACCGCAGATCGTCACTAGGAGGCGAGGAAACCAAGGAACTGAGATAGCGTGATGTGTAAAAGGTCGTCAGAACCAAGCTCGGCTTGGTTAACTGATCCAAGCTCAGACCGAGCTCGGCATGGATCGGTTTAACAAGGGTAGTGTAAATGGGGCTTTAGCTTAAGAGCGATTCAGATGCTGCTGAAAGTGACTCTGAGTAAAGGCTGGTTCACACTCAGGATAATTAGCCCCGTTTTTGCCTTGATCTTTCCCTTCCCACAGGCCCCAATCTCAGTGTGGTTGTTAGAGATATTCCTACCATGTGTGGTGTGTTAAGAGCGATCCGGTTCACTTGGAAGAACCTCGGGACTGCTCCAATCTCAAATCAGGGATGTTCTACATGTTGAATTGTCTTGTCCTGATATGCTAGCATGTGGGGGGTCCCCCAAAGGACACCCAGAGAGGAAGGAAACCCCGCTCACCTCCATATCATAGTGCAGCAA
The DNA here is from genome assembly GCA_037039145.1 of Fundulus diaphanus. Lineage (NCBI taxonomy): Eukaryota > Metazoa > Chordata > Actinopteri > Cyprinodontiformes > Fundulidae > Fundulus > Fundulus diaphanus. Next base: position 4,238,323 of record CM073140.1, read on the forward strand.
ACATGGAGTCCCCTGGTCGCACTAACACTTCTGTCTCCACTCCTTTAACCATCGCCTTTTCTTTTTGTTATGTTTTTTCTCTGTTAACATTAGTCCACAAACTATCGCCATTGTTCTTCCTCGTCGTCCGTGTTTGTTTACTCTGAACTCGTGTTTGATCTTGAGAGGATTCACAAGATTTTCCGTCTGACATCTGAATGATCCTGAGTGAAATCCATTTGTGTGTGGTGTGATGTGCTTGCTGTCTGACCGGACACCACACACTGTACGAACAAACCTGTTCTAGCTATGTTTTTTTATCGTTACGTGTGGTGTCTCTCAGGCTTTGAAAATCAGATGACTATTTTAAAATGTCATCTGATGCTATGTGAAGCAGCCTTAAGGACATGACCAAAACGTTATCTTAGTGGGGAGGTGTGGTTGATTCCATTGCTAGGTGTGACGTTGTCTTTCAAAAGCTGTGATTGGTTGATACAAAAAACAACACACACATGTGCTCCAAGTAATCAATGGAGAGAAATGAAGACTGGGTTAAGAAATGTGTATGATGATGAAACTTAGCAAAATTAAATAATTGTCACACAGCATCAAAATGTTTGAATGTACTTTATTTACATCCTCGTCATCATTTTTCAGCTTGTTATTTTTACGCGCCATACTGGTAATTTTACTACTTCGTCTATTTGATATTAATGCTCACTCACCTGTCAGCATTTCACTGGGATTGCCTGTTTGTATAAAGCGGTTAGAGTTGGCAAAACGATCCAAATAAGCTCCTCTGTCCTCAGAGCTCAGGGAGGAGAATAGAGGAGTGTTGAAAGGTGAATTGGTCCCTGGGTCATGGTGCAAATAGACGAACTTTGAAGCACATTGCTGCAGATCAATGCGCCTTTTTCTCTGCGCGTCTTTGCGCTTTTACGCACCAGCCTGGAAAGTGAGAAGTGCTCCGTGCAGTAATCAAAAGCCAGCGAGGAGACACGCATCACACAAACAAACTTCTAGATGGCCACTAAGGCTACTGACATCATCATGTATGATTCTAATTATCTTTTGCCTTTTGTGTGTATTTATGTACATGTTTTTTCCAATTCTTCTAAAATGTTTATTATTGAGAACATTTTCTGTCAATAATATACAAATTCCTCTGTACTATATATCCTTTGTACATTTCTCCAATTATTATTCTTGATTATAAAATATATTTCCTGTTATTTATTTATCATCAATAAAATTATGTTTCCAGAGCCACGCATTTAACCATTTCGGGTTCGAAACAAATTAATTTCCCCCTATGGGGATGATAAAGTTTCTTATCTAGATATTAATAATTGTCTGATTAAGTTTATATGCTCATTTCCTCCACTGTTTAAGTGGTCGATCAGCTCTTTCTGTTTCCACCATCTTCTCTGCTTAAGTCCTCACCTCGCTTAACATTTTTCACTTTAGGAGCTCTCTTAAGGCCTAGGGTGCTTTGTGAATAACTTTTGTCTTACTGAGGTAAAATTCTGAGAAAAATCTTAGAATTTGAGAAATGTAAAGATTTTTCTTACAATGATGTCACTAATGCCCTTCTTACACTGTGTGATCTTAGCAATCTTATAAGACTATTCCATGACACACTGTACAACGTGGTTCGTCACGTTGCACAGTGAGAACCTGTCTCGCTGTGCAACGCAAGTGAGACAGGTTCTAGGTTTTAGCATGTTGCTGGAAGAGTAGTCAGGCAGATCATTCTTAAACGTGTGAAGAACAGTGTGGGTTGGGGTCCTGGTAATACATTGGATCATCTCTATTTGTTGTAAGGATACTGGGAGTTGTAGAGGACTTTGGTCAAGCAGTGTTCATGTGTTTGACTGGCATACTGCCATGTTCCTTTTAATGGTTTTATTTTTATCCCAAGCACTTTGTTTAGTCTGTGTTCTCTGGCCAGATGCTGTGTGACTGGGGCTATTGATGAGTGCAGGTAATAAATTAAGAATGAAGTAGTTGGTATGGCCCTTTTGGGTTCATCAAGACGAGACTTCCAGCAGGCAGGGGGCGGGTTGCAGCTTAGTGCCAGGAAGCTGTGCTGAGAATTAGTGTCTCCCTGTGAAGTTTTCACATTTCTGTCAGAGATGAAAGGATAGATTACCAGCACCAGGTTGGGAATGAGCAGCTTGTGCACGAATTGTAAACAAGTAAATGTAGATGGAATGGAACAGGAGATTAAAACAGTGAATTGTGAGCTGCATGCATAACGACATGGGCTCAAGTTTTCACTTTGCTAGTTTTTCTATTGTCACTCCTCCCTTTGCTCTTGAACCAAAAGTACTGATACAAAAAAAAGATAATAAATGAATGCAAGCTGGTGGATGAACTTCCTGTGAGAAGCGGTTGTGTGAAGTTCAGCGACGTCAGTTTGCCTCCAGAGCAGAACATGTGCTCTCTCCCCTCAGGAGGAGTCAGTTGTCCTTTACCTTCTCAGGAACCGTCCTTCACCTCTGCAAGGAGAGGTGTTTCAGCCACCACCCTCAGAGAGGAGGCCAACCCGCACAACAAGAAATCCCTGGAGTGACAGGATCTCTGCTCTGGAATAATTTCATAGTCCCATTTACCTAGTGAAGTCTCGCGTTTCCTGGAATAAAGCTTCATGTGTGGCTCTCAGGGAGTGCTGAGCTACAGAAGAGTAGTTCCAGATATCTTTTTGGTTCGGTTGGTTACAGAGGTGTTAGTTTCTACACAGTTATTATGTAACTCATGATTTATGGTTGTTTAATTATATTCAATTCAATTAAATTTTATTTATATAGCACCAATTCATGAAACATGTCATCTCAAGGCACTTTACAAAGTCAAATCAATCACATTATACAGATTGGTCAAAAATGTCCTATATAAGGGAACCAGTAGATTGCTTCAAAGTCCCGACAAGCAGCATTCACTCCTGGAGAAGCGTAGCGCTACAGGGAGAGTCATCTGCATTGTCCATGGCTTTGCAGCAATCCCTCATACTGAGCAAGCATGAAGCGACAGTAAAAAGAAAAAACACCCGTTAGCGGGAAGGAAAAACCTCTAGCAGAACCGGGCTCAGTATGAACGGTCATCTGCCTCGACCGACTGGGGGTTACAGAAGACAGAGCAGAGACACAACAAGACAGACAAAAAAGCACAGAAGCACACATCGATCCAGTAATCTGTTCTACATTAGATGGTAATAGCGGGTGATCTGTCTTCCCTGGATGATGTCACAGTTAACAGAACGTCAGACCAGGTGTACCTACTATGAAGAAAAAAGAGAGAGGACAAAAAGTTAAAAGCTGAAATGACAACAGTCATTTCAATTTAATACAATGCAAAACTGGAGAACAGTAGAAATCAGTAGAGTGAGAAAAATAGGCCCTGATGTCCTCCAGTAGCCTAAGCCTATAGCAGCATAACTATAGAGGTAGCTCAGGGTAACATGAGCCACTCTAACTATAAGCTTTGTCAAAAAGGAAAGTTTTAAGATTAGTCTTAAAAGTAGACAGGGTGTCTGCTTCACGGACCAAAACTGGGAGTTGGTTCCACAGGAGAGGAGCCTGATAGCTAAAGGATCTGCCTCCCATTCTACTTTTAGAGACTCTAGGAACCACCAGCAGACCTGCAGTCTGAGAGCAAAGGGCTCTGTTAGGAACATACGGGTTAATCAGAGCTCTGATATATGATGGAGCTTGATTATTAAGGGCTTTATACGTTAGAAGAAGAATTTTAAATTCTATTCTATGAATTAGAATAATTCTATTCTAATTTTAAATTCTATTCTATTCAATTATATATGAACAAAATCGGTGTGGAATGTCCGGAGCAGTCCAATGTGTATTAGTGGTTTGGGTGCTGATGGTGTTTAACAGCCTCTGCCTCAATACAGGAGGAGATTTCTGATGGGAAGGATGGGGAAGAGAAAGAAGGAGGTCTGCCTTCCCCTCACTGGATCTGCCAACCATATGTCAGACCAGTGTGAGTTGCTGCACTTTGTTTCTACTGTGTCAAGCATGTTGGCAGAGTCGAGTACTGCAGATGTAGTTCAGTAAAGTAATCAAACAACCGGGTGCAAGAATCCTTGGGATTTATTAAAAGCATATTTCTTAATCTGTCTGCTGTGATCTGCCAACGTCCAACAGGCCCAAGCCGCCAGTGACCAACGGCACCTGTCAGGAGTCCAAGGTGAGGCACACTGGGTGTCAGAAAAGAGCCCTGGAGGACTCAGACAGAGCAGCTGATGGCCTGTCCAAAAACAAACAGAAAAAAAGATCCCGCAACCCCACCAAAAACTTCTGCCCTGAGCTCAAACGTGAGTTGACCTGAGTGTTTTTAAATTGCAACTGATGGAACAAGAAATCTGAAATGCTGTTTTTGTCCTCCCCTTGTAGCCAAATACCTCAAATGTGAACAGTGTGGAAACCCAAAGGTAAGCTGTCACTCTAGGGTGGTTGTGCTTTAGATCTGACAAAGACGCATGAGGCACATGTTAACTTTCACAAAGATAAATCACTAGTTCTAAAGCTCGGTTCTGTGTCCAACATTTGTTAGAGTAACTTGAACTTAGACATTTCCTTTGAAAGGCCATATAACGACATTGAGTATTTGCTCAGAGCAGACAGAGGTCAGCTTTGTTAAAACTTGTGATGCTTGCTTTGATTTTCTCCTTACATTGTGAAGGATTTCAGGAGAATTAGTCTGTCATCCCCATTATCTGTTGCTCTGCAGGGAAATAAATGTGTTTTCAACCTGTGTCGAGGCTGCTGTAAGAAGAAGGCTTTTAAAGAGGTGGCAGATTGTCCAAGTGAGTACCCTGATAACCGTATCAGAACTGTACACCGGTCACTGCTGTTCAATACATATAATTCTATTAATTTATGAAATTTCAATTGTGGAAATTGTATGAAAAACTTAAGTTCACAGAGTTTGCTAACCCAGTTCATCCTGGCAGCAGGGTATGAAATCCAATCAGCTAGCTGGACCATGTCAGGAAGGCTCTATCTTAATTTGATCGTCTTTCCTCTATAGTACTATAGTTAGAACTAATCATAACAAACGTTCACTCTAACTTTTTAATCTACAATCATTTATTATTTACATAATTTATTTAGCAGTTATTTTCTCATCTACATAGATGCTCCAATCAGGCAGAGGTAGATTACTGGTTCTTTGAAGTCCAACCTGAAGATTCTTATTTTGGTCTATCATGATTTTCTATCAAAACACCATAAAACTTATTTACCCTATTTTTCTGACTATCTAGCGCACTTAAATCCTTAAATTTTCTTAAAAATTGATGGTGCGCCTTATATATGATTAAAGTTGTGCTTACTGACCGATTTTTATGTGGTACAATGCGCTCAAAAATCTGTTAAAATGTGTAAACCTTTTTACTCCATCATGATATTCTGAAATAGGGGACATTTCCAGGAACATGTCATCCAAAACGGGGACAGTCCCTGGAAATCAGGGACACCTGGTCACCCTACCGGAAAGGTGGAGTGATATTACACATTTGGGAAGAATATGTAATGCTTCTTATATATGGACAAAGACACACATAGACACGTAAATTCACGGTACGCCTTATAATCCGGTGTGCTTTATAGTCCGAAAAATGCGGTATAAAACATATCGATTCTGTTAAACAATCACATGTAATGCATATTGAAGATAAAATAAAGTGCTGTTGGATCCTTCATTGATAACAAGATTGTACCAATTTCTGAATTATAAACTAAAGTTTTTTTTCCTTTACCTTTGGTGCATTAAATGTTTCTGACCTGTCTGTATTTGAGTTCATAACCACATGCCAGATCCAGGTAAAGTAAATCCGCTAGAATAACACATTGGTGTATCACTAGTCTGTACGCTCTGTTCTAACTGCACAGCCGTCTACATAGTGAAAGCATGTGAGAAATGCAAGGTTGTTCAGTTGTTTTTCATTATTAGGTTTTCCTATACTTGTTTTTAAAAATTTGTTCAGTTCATTATGTTTAAGTCTGTTTTACCAAAAAAAATGTTAAACTTGTCACCTTACATGGAAATCCAAAGTTCCCATCCATGACGGACCCTTTTCTTCCATTGTGATGTTGGTTTAAATGCAGTCATCTGCTTATTCAATGCTTTCAAAAAGGAGTCTGAATTGTTAATTTCTTCTCATTCAACATGGAAAAATAAAAATGCTATTTGGCCAGCATTAAATGTTAAATAAGCTTAAAAGTCATAAAATCCTTAAATCAGTTGTAAAAAAAGAACATTGAGCATCCTCGTGTCCCTGGAGGAGAAGCTGCCGAGACCAACTCTGGACTTTGGCTCAGACCTCAACTTCAGATGGAAAGAATAACCCAGAAAGGAAGTGGTTGACAGAAACAGCTCATTTTATTCTCTGTATCTGTTTGTACTCCAAATAAAGTCGGAGGCCCCTAGGCAACCTTTAAGTTCAAAGATCCAATATGGCAGCCATGCTTTTCAAATGTAGCAATAGTTACAGAAATAAACTGCTTAAACTTGGAGTCTTAGCGGACCCTAAAGACTATTTTTTTTAAGCTTCTCAGGAAGTGTTTGCCCAGTGCTTCCAACTGACTGACTTCATCTCTATATTATAAAAAAGGAGGGTTGAAAATGTGTCTTATTGTGTCTACCAGTATATATTATTTGTGTACATCCTGAGCCGGTGTCGGTCTCAGAAAGAAATTCACCACAGTAAAACACGGTGACAATAAAAGATTTTGATAGTTTATTATATTGCTATTGTTTCAGTGAGACACACACTGTCCTGTAGTTTCTGTTAGCAACCAGCTTTCTTTGTGTCAAAATGCATAGATGCCAAGAAATAAATTTTTATCCTATGTTGCTGTCATGATTTGTTTTTGGATGAACCCGGACAGAGCACGCAAACAGAGCTAAAATAGAGAGTTTATTGTAAGAAAGATGAATAATGGCAGGTGGAACCAGAGATGGTGGACTGAACTGGAGCAGAGGTGTAGATGTGTGCAGGCGCTGGCAAGCAGGACCAGAAACACTGCAGAGAGTGTACTTGGAGACCAGAGTACAGCAGCAGGATCCACAGCACGGCAGAGAGGGAACCAGAGCACAGTAGCAGGATCCACAGCACGGCAGAGAGGGAACCAGAGCACAGTAGCAGAATCCACAGCACGGCAGAGAGGGAACCAGAGCACAGTAGCAGAATCCACAGCACGGCAGAGAAGGAACCAGATCACAGTAGCAGATTCCACAGCACGGCAGAGAAGGAACCAGAGCACAGCAGTAGGATGTATAGCTTGGCAGGAAGAATACTTGCTGGTCAGAGTCACAACAGGATTTATAGCTTGGCTGGATGAATACTTGCTGGTCAGAGTCACAACAGATTAAATAGCTTGGCTGGGTGAATTCTTGCAAGCCAGAACCACAGCAGGATTAGCAGAACGGCAGCAGGATTAGCTAAACGGCAGGGTGAATACTTGTAGACCAAAACCACAGCAGGATTAGCAGCAAGGCAGGGTGAATACTTGTAGACCAAAACCACAGCAGGATTAGCAGCAAGGCAGGGTGAATACTTGCAGGTTAGAGTCACAACAGGATTAGTAGCTCTTCCTAAAGCTCAGAGGAGAGACAGGTTAGATCCAGCAGCAGGCAGAGACTAACATGTTAAAACTGGGACAGGAAACAAACAGCTAGCAGGAGCAAATCAGGCGAGGAGTGACTATGGTCTGATGACGAACCGGCAGAGGAGTGAAAGAGGGAGGCTTAAGTAGGGAGGCTGACAGGTGAAATGAGTCTGACTGATTAATGACCAACAGGACTGCAGAGGGAGTGAAGGAGAGCTGAGTGAGGGGGAGGAGGAAACTGAAAACTAACAATAAATGAGGCCAGAACATAACTAAACCCTGACAAGGAGGAAGAACTGAAATAGTAGTGAACAAAAACCAGATCAAAACTGAACCCTGACCGTTGCTAATAGCAACAATGAGCAGCAGGTCAATGAACAGCCATTGGCTTTAGTACTTACTGGGTCTTCCAAAGCATATATTAAATCAGGTAATTCCCAGAAACAGCCAAAGCCAAGCAGCTCAGTGTGTGCATTTAGAAAGGTTTTCTCCTCTGGAGTAGTTTATGTTGAAGATCTCTGCTGTCTCATTTCCAGGCCATGGCCTGAGGTTCAAGACCAAAGCAGAGAAACTGAAAGCTGAGGCAGACCAGCTGAAGGACAGTGATCAGACAGAGGGCTTGGTGATGGAGCCTGACAGAAACAACCAAACTCCTCAGGCGGTCCCAGCTTCCTGTATGACGCTGAAGGAGCAGGCCAAGGCTTAGCTGCTGCTCACATCAGGACCAAGACCGTCTCTGAACACACAAAGCAGCTGGGAGGGGTCTGAGCTGTCCCAGCAGGGCTCTGTTTTTCTGCTCTGTGAAATATTTTCAGGTACATAACATCACATTCCAACCATGTTGGTTTCATCTGAAATGTTTTATTTGGGAAACTGAAGAGAGGCGTGACGAGCTGGTAACCTTAGACTTTGCAACAAGCTTTTTATGGAATTAAAGATGGTTGGTTTATGAAAACAGTTTCTCATCTGAATTGTGTGTGAGTCAACAGGAAGAGATTGTTACCTGACAAACTTTACCGGGTCACTCAAATGGTGAGATGCAGACTGTTTCTTATTCAACATTTTGATATGAAAGAGGGGATGGCTTGCTAAGACTGTTAAGAACCGAGCTGCTCCTCTTTAAGTCATTAATAAAGCTACCTGTCTGCTGGGAAGAGTCAGAGCTGTTATGAAATTGATCTTTTATATAAAAAAAAAAGCTTTATTTCCCTGTTTTTGGCTTCATGTATTTATTTTGCGGAAGGTCGGGTTCTAGTCTACTGATTTTACAGTACTAATGTGACTTCTGATGAGAATTGCTTCTGCCTGTTCAGATGTTCGACTAAAGGGTAAAAATACATTTATTCTCTATCTGGAGCTGCACTGGGGAAAATAAATCTTTCATCCTTTGGTGATTTCATCCTCAAGTTTTATATTACCTCCAGCTTCATTCCAGTTCTGAGAATATCATTTAAACAAACCAATTCCTTAAAAATTTTAATTTTATTTTCCATGAGATTTAGTTAAATTATATTTCATTCTGCTGAAAAACATGATGTAGGACTTGGTGGAGAACCTTTACTGGCCTGCAGAGAGCTGCTAAGAGATTTTCTGTATTTGGTCTCCTGGTTTACACTCATCTTCGGAGGGTTTTGACCCATGTTTCATCACAGTCTGAACTAACTTTATTCTCCAAGTCTGTGGGTACAAAAGGGATATCTGACTTTTGATTCCAATGCTCGCATCATGTAAGAAAACAGGCTGACTAGTAACAGCAAGAAGAACAGCAAACTACAATCTAAGACAGAAAAGACTTTATTTGGGGATAAACACGTAAGCACAGGGGCAGTATGTTCAAGAGTTGTTTTTTTTAGTTTCCCACCAGAATAGCTGGCTCCACTGACTAAAGTGTTAAGCAGAGACAGCCTGGGGGTAGAAACTGGGTCTGTGTCGACTCCTTTAAGCCATCTGGTATGAAGATCAGTCTGGTTCTGCTGAGGTGTTCAGGAAGCCCTGGGTTGCAGTAATTGTGTCCTTCAGCTCATTTGCACGGCTGATTCTGGTGACTTTCATCTTAACAGCTCACAGATTCTCTATGGGGTTCAGGTCAGACCGGAAAGCTGCTATTTGTGGTTTTAGCAGTGTGAACTGGGACCAAGTCCTGCTAGAGAAATAATCCTGCATCTCTAAAGCTTGTCAGCAGAGGAAAGCATGAGCTCTAAATTGTCCCAGTAAACAGCTGTGCTGACTTTGAACTTGATCAAACACAGCGGAGCAACGCCTGTAGATGACTTGGCTCCCCAAATCAACACTGAATGTAGAAACACCGGACTTTAAGAGCAACTGGGATTCTGTTCCCCTCCACTTTTCCTACAGACACTGAGCTCAACTTCAAAGTAAATTGCTAAATTACCCTTTATTGTAACAGAAGACTTTGGACCCCTTTGTCTCCTTAGCCCAGGTAAGAAGCTTCAGATATAATCTCTGGTTCAGGTTTAACACAAGGAATGTCTCACCTATAGTCCACGTCACGGTATTTATCTGTGTGGGGAGGCCCTTCATGTTCTGACCCCAGCTGCAGTCCACATTTTGAAAATGTCCCCCAATTTCGAATGGACAAAGCTTCACGATCCAAATGTAAAGACTGGGATAGCTGTGCCTTTGCAGTGGTGGTGACTTCTCCGAAACAATTTACTATTGCTGATCACACACTGAACAGCATTTAAAACCTTGCAAGAACCTATCTTGATTCATCTCAGTTCTAATAAAGCTTTGTGCTTTCGATGAAAATCTTCACAATAAATTTCCTTCTAAAATGTTTAGTTGATCTGCTTTTAACATGTTTTACATCTTATTTTATATCGTCTCATTTTTGTTGTCATACAGGTACATCTCTAAAATGAGAATATGGTAAATGTAAGGATCTGGGTGTGTTTTGCTTATGTGGTGTTTTCTTTCTCTTCAAGTTAAAGAATTAAAATAAAATGAACATCCAGAGAACATCACTATAGAATGCTGTTTATCTGAATTAACACTATATTTCAACAAATCCTCTCTACTAGGCCAGTAAAACTTAACTAAAACTCTTAAGCAAAATTAAGATAAAAGAAGCTAAGGAACTATGTACACACCAAGAAACAAAAAAAGACTAAATAAAATGGTTGATCACCATCAGAATGATTCAGTGAGTCTTGGTTCACTGCAGATTTAAGTTGAAGAACCAAAGTTCAGCTTAAAAAACGTGGAATGAGGTTAAATTATCTTAACTAATTTCTAACAACATTTTGTATGTGTTTCAACCTATTCACAATGCAAATCCTGAGTTAAACATTATTTGATAAAATAACATTTTAAAGAATGCTTGCTCAGTAAAATTGGTAACCTTTAGGATGCTTGATTTTATCAATGCAGTTATTTTTCTGGTAAGCTGGGGTCGCTGTAGCGATCGGTCGCTAAATAGGTTAATCCTAAGGTTATACAAAACACCATTAAATCGACATCAATGTTCCATATTAATGTGGTAATAATGCTCAGCCATTATCGAACAATAGCGGAGTGAAACGAAAACAAGCATGTTTAAAAAGGAGGGTAGCTGCATGGTAGATGGTAAAATGGTAAATGGCTTGTACTTGTATAGGGCTTTAACTAGTCTTGACGACCTCCAAAGTGCTTCACACTACAGTCAGTCATTCACCCATTCACACACACATTCACACCCTGACGGTGGTGAGCTATGTTAGTAGCCACAGCTGCCCTGGGGCAGACTGACAGAGGCGAGGCTGCCATGCACCGGCGCCACCGGACCCTCTGACCACCGCCAGAATGATCCCAGGAAGCTAATAGCATGCTAGCGGACATTCGGCACTAATTTTAAAAGGCCTTAAGCTCTATTTTGGTTGTAATTAGCAAAGCGGAAAACACAAACATTATCCCATCAATGTATAAAACACTTATGGAAATAAAGTTTGTTATAACGGTAAAACACACTCACTCATACTACATCAGCATAGCATGGTTTCAAAATAGCTAGCGGGAGCTATAGTTGTTGGCTCAGTCAAGCTTTAAAAGCACCTTGAAGACACATTAAGTAAACCATTCTAAAATGTCCCTGTTTATTTCTCTGCCAAGCCTCTTCTGTTGTCTCTGGTTCTTGCGACAGGGCGTCCAGTTGCAGTGAATTACTCCAAGGTGAAACTGGTTATCTCAGCAGCGGCAAGGTGGCTTGCTCGAAAGGGGAAAACAGCCATCGCCTGGTGGGCAGGCCGTACACGGCTCCGGGGCGGGGGTCGCAGCATGGGCTCTCTGCACGGCCTTTCCAGCCTCAGGGACCTCCGCAGAGCCTTCCTGGCGTGGCTGTGTTCGTTCTCTGGAGGCTGCAGCGTACTCAGCTTTCCCGCAACAGCTGGGAAAAATCACAAGGCTGGTTTCAGCATAGACGGATTCTTTACTCCCGCGTCTGATTAGCAGAAGATAGGCTGCATACTTAGCTTCGATCCAGCCTGCGGTTCTCCGAACTCCAGTCAGATCCTCCGCTCTGTAGAGGAAGATGAGAGTGTTCTCCCCAATGCTGCTAAGCAGCGGGCGAAAGAGAGTGATAAACCTAGACAGTAGAGGTGAGCGAATATAAAAGCTGCTGCGAAAGCAAGCAGCTTCATGAAGTCCAAGGAACACACCAGACAGGACAGGGATACAGTTGTGGAGAGGTTTAAAGCAGGGTCAGACTATAAAAAGATTTCCCTAGCTTTGAACATCTCAGAGTGATACAAAATGCTGTAGCCCGTCTTCTGACAAAAACAGGGAGGCATGAATTTATTACTCCCATTTTGCTCTCCCTTCACTAGCTCCCTGTTGTCTTTTGGGTGAAATTTAAGGTTTTATTGATTGTTTTTAAGTGTCTAAACTTAATGGGCCCATTAAGATGAGGTGTTGTAGCCCTACACTCCACTCAGAGCCCTGGTCAGCCGATCAGCTTTTGTTGGCTTTCCCTAATACCAGGTTAAAAACCAGAGGTGACAGAGCCTTTTCTGTGGCAGCACCCACACTGTGGAACAGTCCCCCTATGTCATTTAAGCTCTCTGTCAGTAGGTCAGTTTAAGTCTAGACTGAAAACACATCTATTTTCCCTGGCCTTCAACACCAGTACAAGAATGGAAAATTTGTACTTAATTGACTCAAATTGTTGGGAAATTGATGCGGTATGTCTCAGTTTATATTTGTATTATTTTATTTTGGTATTTTATTGTAAATTTTGTTATCAATTTAATTATTTTGTATCAAACTTAGTTTTATTTGTTTTGTCCTTTATGTGATTGCTGTGAAGCACTTTGGTCAGCTGAGGTTGTTGTAAATGTGCTATATGAATAATAAACTTACTTAGTTACAACTGTAAACCTACCAAGACTAGGCCGTCCATCTAAAATTACAGGCCAAACAAGGACAGCACTGATCAGAGATGCAGCCAAGAGGCCCATGGTGACTCTGGATGAACTGCTCAGATCTACAGCTCAGGTGGGGAATCTGTAAGTCATGAAACTATAAGTCATGTACTGCACAAATGTGGTCTTTATGGAAGAGTGCCAAGAAGAAAGTTATTGTTAATAGAAAACCATAAGAAGTCCTGTTTGCCAGAAGCTGTGTTGGGGAAATAGCAAACATGTGAAAGAAGGCGCTTTGGTCAGACGAGACCACAATTAAACGTTTTGGCCAAAATTCTAAAGGCTTTGTTTGGCGGAGAACTAACAATATTCATGTGTTAGAATGGCTCAGTCAAAGTCCAGACCTAAACCCTATCAACAATGTATAGCAAGATCTTAAGACTGCCGTTCACAAATGCTCTCCATCTAATCTGAATGAGTTTGAGCTGTTTTGCAAAGAATGGGCAAAAAAATATACACTATATATATAAAAAAAATTTATGTACAAAGCTTGTAGACATAACCTAAAAGATTTGCAGCTGAAATTGCAAGATAAGGTGGTTCCACAAAGTGTTGAGTCAGAGGGCTGAATACTTTTGCTAAATTAATTTTATTTGTAAAAAATAATAATATATGATGTATAACCTGCTTTCAATTTCACAATTGTATACTACTTTGTGTTGGCCTTTCACATAAAATTCTTATAAATATATTTATGTTTGAGGTTTTAACGCGACAATATGTAGAAAAGTTTTAGGGGAAAGCATACTTTTGTAAGCCACTATGTACACTGCTCAAAAAAAGGGAACACTAAAATCACATCCTATATCTGAATGAATTAAATATTCTTATTAAATATTTTGTTCTTTACATAGCTGAATGTGCTGACAACAAAATCACACAAAGATTATCAATGAAAATCAAATATATTAACCCATGGAGGTCTGGATTTGGAGCCACACTCAAAATTAAAGTGTAAAAACACACTGCAGGCGGATCCAACTTCAAAGATTCAAAGATTCTTATTGTCACCGCGTGTTACTGTAGTGAAATTTATTTTTGGCCTCGCCGACTAAGGGTACACATAATAAAGACAAACAAACAGGCAATGAAAAAGGGTTATAGTGTTTTTTTTCTCATTATAGTGTTCAAAAGATTAAAAAATTAAAAGTATGAACATTTAAAAGTTTGTATGAACTACTTGTCCTTCATGAGTCACAGAAAACAAATAATGAGATAGTAAGGCACTTTTGCACAATGATGATTTGAGGCTTCCTTTTACAGAAATATGTATTTTGATATTCTGAGATAATAGTGTGGAGGTAGGCAATAACATTAAAGTGATTGTAACGTATGATGTGCTAGTAACAGTGGGGTGATTTTTAACGTGTTGGACTGTAGTGTCCCATCAGTGGGGGTCCTCTGTGGAGTGATTCTCCCTGTAGGCAAACTGCAGGCTGTCCAGGCCAGCAGGGATGGCGTCCTTGATGTACTTTGGGAGGATCCTCTCGAAGCACTTCATGATGACAGGGGTCAGAGCGATAGGACGATAGTCATTGAGGCAGGTGATGATTGGCTTCTTGGGGACATGCACGATAACGGATGATTTGAGACAGGCAGGAACCGTGGAGAGCTGCAGGGAGAGGTTGAAGATGTCCAGAAAGACAATTTAAGCGTCCGGGCTGACACCATGTCTGGACCTGCGGCCTTGTTGGTGTTTACCTTTTTCAGGGAAGAGGTCACTTGGTGGAGCTGCAGGATGAGAGGCTGATGGTGCTCCTCTGGCTGGGGAAGATGTTCAGGCTCTCTGCTGCTTGGAGAATCAAATCGTGCGAAGAAGCTGTTTAAGGTGTCAGGGAGAGCTGGATCATTGCTCAGCCGCTGGTCGCTTCGCTTGTAGTCTGTGATGTTTCTGATGCCTCTCAACATGTCGCGTGGATTGTTGTTGCTGAAGTGGTCCTCAATGCGTTACTTGAATCTGTGCATTGCCTTCTGGATGCTTTTTTTAAGTTCACTTCTAGCCCTGCTGTAGGTCAGTTTGTCTCCAGATCTAAATGCTGCATCCATATATACCTGCCTCAGGCACCTCACCCCTGCCAGAACATCTCTTCTCATCTCATCTTTTGTGATGTGCCCTTCCTCTACCAGTTCCTGTGTGCTCAGTCAGCTGGACTCTTCCGATAAAGTTGCCTGTGTCTGCATGCTGCAGTTCTACCTGTTTCCCTGTGAGTTCCAGCTGAGAGGAACTCTCAGAGGGGGAGAGGAGCAGTTAGGTGGAGAGGGAAGCAGAACAAGAAAGGATCTATTAACTATATGGCTGAATTTGAATGTCTTACTCTACTGTAGTCAGTAGATGACACTGGGGAAAAGTTGGGATCCTGGAGGCAGCCTGAAGGTGAAGTCTGCTATAAATAGGTTGAGTTCAAGGAAGGATTCCAGTGTTAGTGGAGAAGACGGAGGTTTGATATCAGGACAGAGTTGGTTCAAAGAGGATAGGAGAGTAGGCAGGTATGGCTGGAGATGCTGCAGCTGCATTGAATGCAGGAGGAGTTCCAGAGAGATCTGTCATTGAGAGGTTTGTAAGAGAGACTAAAGCAGACATCCAATCTGGGAAGCACAGAGGGCACAAGGACTCAGCATCGGGAAAGTAAGCGGTAAAACGTAAACTGTATCTTAGAAAACAACTTAGGAAAGTTTGATGTAGCTTGACTACCAAGAAGGCTGAGCATCAGACGAATGCCGGTCATCCAGCAGTACCTGGAATCTCCAGCAGCCAGATGAGGCGATCACAGGCAGACTCTTATGATTTCTTTTTGATCAAGTGAGTGTTTTATCAGTTGTAACATTTGTTTACACTCACACACATTTCTGATGTTGATAATGTTGATGTGTTAAAAACAGCACAGATACCATGCCTACAGATTTATATCCTGTTGATAACATGTTGATGGTGGGAAGACTGCTTATAATCTGATGAAGTCTTGTCAGCATGTGAGAAGTTCCTCAAAGACAACAGCAAACACATCTTCCTACCTTGATCTCAAGTAGCTGTTCTCCATTTAGGTTTTTGCTGATTATTGTTTATGAAACATATTTCCTTTAATAACACACTAGCCAAACTTTGCTTCTATGTGTCACACTCACAGGGCTGTGTGCAGATTGGTCCGTCTCTCACCTTGTCATGCAGAGTGTGATTGGTAGATGTGGATCTTCAGCTGCAGCTTGTTGGAGCTAATCAGCTGGGGCATATAAATGAGATTTAACCAGAGGAAGACGCCAGTTTGACTTTGCTTTTTAGCCTGACTCCAGTCCTTCAAGACCTCTTGGACCCCTTGCTCCGGGTTCTGGTGGTCTCTGGCTCCCCCTCTTGTTGTCGGTTCCACTATGATCACTTACCACCCTGTCAATCCACCCTACCCCATCTTCTTCTGGTGTGTTAAGGGAGAGACGACAGCATCCAGAAGCCCACTGCCAGTCTCAGCCTCTGTGAGTCACCCATTCAGGATCCCACGTCTGCCTTCCACTCATCCAAGCATAAGAACCAGGACCCAGACGACTCACCAACCTCAAAGGACTACATTACTACAGAGGTCAGGCCAGTGGCCATGTTTTTTTCCTGTGGTCCTTGCTTTCTTGAGGACATGGATAGTGGTGGAGGCTTTGAAGCAGACTGGCACATGGCATGTGTCCAGTGAGGTTCTAGAAGTGCCTGTGAACACTGGAGATCAGCGCAGTGAATTCTTAAATTGAGAAGAGTCCTAGGGGATGGTGTAAGATCAATATTCAAGGCTGAGGACCCAGATGGCTCACCAACTTTTTTTTTTTTGGAGATTTTTCGCGGCTCTAGTGGCTCGCTTTTAATCACAGTAGGCTGACAGTAAGAGGGGAGGAAAAACAAAGGACCATGGGCCGGAGCCGAACCCGGGTCGACTGGGTCGAAGACTAAGGCCTCCGTACATGGGTCGCACTACCTGCTGTGCCACCAGCGCGCCCTCACCAACCTTCTTAATACGTTAAATAAAAATTCTGAAACATCTATAGAGCTGGGTCTCTTGTTCTCTGCACTAGAGTAAACAGTAAAACCATGACACTATGGTTATTCCAAATGTTGATTTTGTTTAGCTTTTTAAGTAAGTAATGGTATGAACATTTCTATCAGCACAGTAATCTGCCATAAGTATATATTCTAATCACACAGGACCCTTCACTTAAGCCAGGTGAGATAATGTGTAAAGTGAAACCACAATGTTCTGGTCTAAGTTAATTTGGTATGTTTGAGCTGTTAGTTGCAGTCTTATAGAGAATTTAAAGAAATATGTGATGGTGACATATTATAGAGACCTAACCTCAGTGAAGCATAGTATTACCTTCAAAAAGCTTTAAATTTGCATTCTTGGATCAACCCTAACTAAACATTTCACATAATGTCAACTGCCACCAAGAAATAATAGTTATTCAAACACCAATGTGTGGCTAACAATTAGAACGTAGTTTAATTAAGGACATTTTTATTTAAAAAAGACTGTTTACCCCTTTTTGATTTTTAAAATTTTGTCTTTTTTTGTGTGAGAACCAGTTTTAATAGTTAATGAAAACAACGCACACACCACCAGTGATGCTTCAAAGCTTTAATGCAGTGTGGTTCCATATTAGACACAGAGTGGATGAGCAGATTGGAGTGAGGAGATAAGCTGAGTAAAGCAGGTTTTAGGTTGAGGCAGGACCTCCGCTGGCTAGAAAAGGCTTCAGATTTCTTTTTTAGCTTCTTAGAATTTTAGGCCTAAACTAATTCTTCAGCGGATGTTCACGTAGGCTTTGATGAATCCCATATAACTGGAAACTCGAGTGTAGATGCTAGGACCATCTGGTTTGTTACAACCATCAGGAGTCCCAAAACTCATGATTCCCACCTGCACAAAGTCATCTCCTCTACGACACATGAGCGGGTCACCATAGTCCCCCTGTAGAAGAGCATATTGGACAAAATGAGTGATTTATATTCCCTGTTATTCTGAGCATACTTAGACAATGAAGTTCTAAAATTCTCTGGGATTATTTATTTATAATCATTGTGCCTCTGAACTTATGCTGACAGTGTGTGACAAAATAAACCAGCTTTCACAGTCGCACCTCAGTTCAATTTAAGGTCACCATAAATCTGGGATAATTCTGTTTAGATGTTTGGAACAAGTCGGACTACACAGAAGAATTCAATGCATGCACATTAAAATAATACAAATATATAAAATATAATACTAAAACCAATAAGAATAGAAAGGTGACTGCATTTGAATGACTGAGTATGAAAAGGTGTCTGGAATAAAAACATCTTAAACTCAGCTACCATAAAGCTCACTCCACCTCGTTGCATTTGTTGCCACTCTTCTGATGGGTAAAACATGCATGTCGGGTTAATTGCTCTGACTGTGTGCATGTTTTTCTGTTTGTGGTGTTGCCTAACAGAGTGTCACATAGTTAAGAAGGCATAGGAATAATTTGTTCTAATTTAACGTGAATTGAATCTCTTGCTTTGATATATAAATGGCTTTACAATGGATTGAAACAGAATATAATTTTCCATATCTCATATCTCAGCTCATATCAATGGTAAAACTTACATCACAGGCACTCTTTTGTCCTCTAGCATCCCCTGCACACATCACGTTTCTCTGTTGCATTGTGTTTAGAAATAGGCCTTTACACTTTTCCTGAGGCAGGATGGAGATCTTTGCCTGCTGAAGAACTCGGGCTGTTGTCGGTTCGCCTGGATGGTCACAGAAAGAAAAATCATGAAGGCTTGATGTTAAGGAGTCTTTACTCCAATAACATTTAATACTGAGATATACTTTATTTCATTGTGAATAGGATAAAAATATATATTCTAACAGCAAATTATTTTTGTACATTAGTTATGTGCAGATTTTACAGTATAAACAAGTGGAAATTAAAGTTACTTTTGCTATCACCGCCCCAACCGGCAATCCAACACTCAGAGGATGCATCGAAGGTGTCATCATCTGTGGGCAACTTCACTTTTGCACCTTCCTTGGAGAAGTCTAAAGTCTTGTTCAACTTTATCAGTGCAATGTCATTGACGAAACCCTTTCCCTCAGCTTTGAAATCTATTGAACGTTGAATGCGGTCTACGTCCATGTAACGCTTTGATGGCATATCCAGATCATGCGTGCCGATCCACACTCCTGTTCGATCCCATCTAGCCCACAGTTCACTGCAACACACAAAAACAAACAATATAATTTTCCTTTCATACCCTGTACACCCATCTCTCTAACAGTTTATCCTGGCATACTGTGAACGTAGGTTCATCTGAAGGGAGTCCATTTCATCCTATTTTCTAGCGTACAGTATATTTGCCTTGATAAACTCAGGCAACCACAACAACCTTGCTGTCTGTCTAAGCTGCTTGGACAGCACACGGTCACAATGGCAAATCTATACCTTTTGAGTTGCATAAATCAAGTTACATAACACACCAAAGTAGATGATTATATGCTTGTGTAACAACTGCTACCTCAATAAATTACAAGGTGGTAATTTATCACTTTATTTTTATGGCAATACAAACAACTACAATTAAGGTATCCCATGATATGTAATGTAGAAATAATACAAACTGAACATCTATCTGTTGTTTATATGTAATATGGTACCTTTAAATATTGTACATTTAAACTTTTACATTTCAAATATCCTTTGTTAAATATTATTTTAAATTCTATGATAATTAATATGATAATAGACAGTACCAGTTCTCTACCTTTTCTAATTAACAACGTTAGAGACTGTAATGTATTGTGTCAATGCCCCTAATTAACATATAAAGCAAGACAAGGATTGAGACTCATATACTAGCAGATGCATGATTTTGAAACATCATCAGAAAATGTACAGTAAATAGACCAAAACTTACTCATCCCAGCAGCGCCCAGCAGTCAGCACCCACATTTCATTGAGAATTGTGCCACTGCAGTGCCACTTTCTCTTCCCACTGTCTGTCACGATGTCAAGGTAGACTAACCCTGGCCACTGTCCCGTTGGGGCGTCTTCCCCACCAATGATGGAGCTCCCTACTGCAGCTCCCATTGAACCTAAAAATAGAAAATAGAAGAAGAAGGAAACAACAGTTTTGTGATCTTGAGGTGTTTGTCGTGGACTAGTTCTATAAGTTTCTGGATTGGGCCTTCTTTTAATCATTTTCCTTTATTTTGCTTATATTTGCCTTGTGGATTGAGTTAGGGGATTCTTTTGTTTCTTTCTGTTTCATTTTGGTATTACTGCCTGTTAGATTTCTGGATTTCTGCCTGTGTTTTCTCCCTCTCTGCTCTGCCTAGTATTCTCCCTCAGCTCTCTACTGTCTGTGCTCTCAGCTGTCAACCTTAATCACTGGATTACTTACACCTGCTTTCCATGCTTTCTCTCCTCCAAGTATATAAGCTACCTGGATTCCTCTTTTACTTGCTGGTTTCTCCTGTTTGCTACCACCTGTTCGTTCCTCTGCTCTCCTCCGTGGATCTATGTCTCCTGCCGCCCTGTTTATCTATTCCAGTTTGTTAGTTCCTGTACTTTGTCAGTTTGTAAGGTTCCTTTATCTACTATTGTCACGTGTTTGGGTCCTCCTTTACTTAAACCATGACAAACAGAGTTTATATTCATGCTTGTTGCCAGGTTGAAGCATCTTGTAATGAAAGAAGAATTCAACATTTTGGTGTAAACTTGTGGATCCCAGATCAGTTAGGCAACAGTAAAGCTATGTACAGAAAACAATAAGCAAGGACAGTCAGATAGTATTAATATCTTAATATTGAGAAACTGAGTGTTGGTAATGAAGGATTAATTGTAATATCTGTTTCTGAAGTTATCATTTATGAAGAAGTATTTTAGAAATTAAATGAAAGGTTCTAGACATATTATTCAACATAAAACAATCTCGTTTCTCACCTGCAGAGGTTTGGAGCAGAACCAGCACAGCGATCAGTTCACCCACAGCCATGGCTGAGATAGAGTTCTGTGGAATAGTGACTCTGCAGGCTGCCAGAACTCTTGGAGCTTTATACACACAGCCGGCGATGACAAACTCTTATCAGCTCCATCACCCAGCCCCTATAGCATGAGGAGAGGAGAAAAGTTTCTTTCCTTAAAAGAAAGGTTTTAAAGATCCTGCCATTTTGTTTGGATATAAATTTCAAGGCCTTCAGAAAAGTATGATCATTTCTTGACATTAATTGGAATCCAGTGTTGGACCAACTGTGTTTATTAATGTTTACTACATTTTCTTTACAGCACAACACAAAACTATTCATACCTCTTGACTTTTTTTCAAATTTTTGTGTGATGTAGGCTCAACCTTCAATGGGCTGTATCGGGATGTGTTCCACAGGATTTCATTAAAGGGTGTAATGATAAAGGTGAGTGAATAAATAAAACATGTCTTTTTTCAGATTTTTATTTGTTGAATATTTAAAAGACTGCCTTTATTTTTCTTTCATAATCACGTTCAGCTTTGTGTTGGCCTTTCGTGTAATGTCCCATTAAAATACATTAAAGGTGTTTTACACGTTCTATTTCTCATTGACATCGTGAAATAGAACGTGTTGAGCATGTTTTGGTAGAATGTAGAAAATATGCAAGTGAAAGAGAGGAAATGGCGATAAGATTTCAAATAATTATGATTAATATTAAGAAAGCCTGAGTCACATTCTGAAGGAAGAGGATTTGGGCCATTCAAAAAAAAAAAGGAAAAAAAAAAAGAGAGTCTATTAAATTCTGACTTTTAATGGCCCTAATCCTCTTCCGTACATTCTATTGTAAAAGCAATTGTAAAGTATTTAATGGATGCACTAGCAGAGATAATTGAGTTATTTCTTATGTTAGAATAAAGATTTTATTTTTAGAGGAGCACAACTCAGTTTGGCAGATGGTGGTAAAAAAACACGATTATAAATGCAATGTGCAGAAGAGGAAGAAGGAACGGTTGCTGTTGGTGGTGTTTCTACAGGAACAAATTAAATGGAACACAGCACGTGACGTTCTGTTTATGCCAAACAAAAAACAGCTAATGTGAGTTTGCTGTTGCTTATATAAAACTGCCCATGTTGGTGATCGTTGCCTCTCAGACATCGCGGTAGCTCAACTCGTGGAGAACCATGGAGCGAGCAGCCAGCATTAATGTAGATCCTCCCCAGCAGCGGCAGCAGCAGCAGGCCGGTAGGATCGGTGGCTCAGCCGCCTGTCTGTCTGTCTGTCAGCCCCCAGCCAGTCTCCCCAGCTTCGGGATAAATCTGCTTCCCTCGGATCTCTAATGCTCCGTTTTCTCTCTTATGTCCAGGTCGCTGCGGTAAATGGCGCAACTGGATCGGC
This sequence comes from Fundulus diaphanus, assembly GCA_037039145.1. NCBI lineage: Eukaryota > Metazoa > Chordata > Actinopteri > Cyprinodontiformes > Fundulidae > Fundulus > Fundulus diaphanus. The sequence goes on from CM073140.1 coordinate 4,260,701, forward strand.
TTCTGGTGAGCCTACACTTTGGGTTTATATCACCCTGAAGACAAGAGCTCCCGCTTCAATAAACGAACTAGTTGTTTATAAATTATAATGTTAGTTTTACTGATGATTGAAATATTTAACAAGAACCAAAAAACGGAAGTAAAAGAGATTAGGCTGAGAGCGAGACTAAAACTCAACTAATGAAGCCCGGTCACCTACCTGTCTGGTGATTCTATTTGCATCACTTCCTCATTATTAAAGAAGAATAAAAACTAAATATTTTAGCGTTTTTTTTATTATTTAGTATTCATGTACAGTGTCTAGCAAAAGCAGACACTATCTTTCACATTAAAACCACAAACAACAGTGTATTTTAAGGGTATTTTATAGACAACACAAACTAGTGAATAAGTGATGGAAAGTTATCAAGAAAAATACAATTTTTGATTAAGCTTACACAGGTTCAGAATGCCCACAAATTACACATAACACGCAGACACAACAAAAACATAATCTTTCCAAACCTTTTTTTCTGAACTCATTTGGAAGACAGATCACCAATATTACCATCTAATATAGAACAGATTACTGGATCAATGTGTGCTTCTGTGCTTTTTTGTCTCTCTTGTTGTGTCTCTGCTCTGTCTTCTGTAACCCCCAGTCGGTCGAGGCAGATGACCGTTCATACTGAGCCCGGTTCTGCTGGAGGTTTTCCTTCCCGTTAATGGGGAGTTTTTCTTTCCACTGTCGCTTCATGCTTGCTCAGTATGAGGGATTGCAGCAAAGCCATGGACAATGCAGACGACTCTCCCTGTAACTCTACGCTTCTCCAGGAGTGAATGCTGCTTGTCGGGACTTTGATGCAATCAACTGGTTCCCTTATATAGGAAATGTTTGACCAATCTGTATAATATGATTGATTTTGACTTTGGAAAGTCCCTTGAGATGACATGTTTCATGAATTGGTGCTATATAAATAAAATTTTATTGAATTGAGTTGATTGCACAAACAACACTTCCTGAAAAGCTTAAATTAATTCCACAGTAAAATACTGTGCAATTAATTGACATCTTCAAGTTACAGAATTATGTATCTTGCAGGGATGTCCAAGCAGACATTCCCTGAGAAACTGAAGTGTGCGAATAGACATTTGCCTGTGAGACACTAATAATTCTCATTCAGTCAAGATAATGTTGAACCAGTGGTGTAATTATAACATATAACAGACTATGATCTAGGCTGGTGGTTTATTGATTCTCAGCAGGGGGAGATAGCCCTCAAAGCTGTTCTTAAGTCTATTAGTTTTTGATTTAATGTTCCTGAATTGTTTGCCTGGTGGAAGAGGAACAAACGGTGCATTGCCCAGGTGGGTGGAACTAGTGGCAATACGTCTGGCCCTTTTTTGGGCATCCCACAATTCCCTGATTTCGCATTTTGTAGAAGCCTCTTTCACCACAGTTACAGCTGCGATCCCATAGCATGATAATGCCGCCACCATGTTTACTCTTGGAATGATGTGTTCAGGGTCACATGCAGCATTCTTTTCCCTTCACACAAAACTTTCATTTTGACCATCATCCTTTTACCACATATTTACTGTGCACAACATACTTATACAAAACCTGGGCAACCTGGTATGCTTTATTTTTGTACTTTATAGTCTATGGATCTGTTGAAAGTTAGGAAAACTGCTCTTTTTGTCTATACCTCCTCAGCCTCCTCGGATTATGCAACAACTTTGGTTATGTGGTCATGCTCAGCGCGGCCCATGACATCCTCACAAAGCAAGATTCAAAGAACTCTACTGCATCTGTAAGGAAGCACATGTGCATTGTTATTAAACACACTGATTAAACATAGTTTTTAATATTAAAAATTGTGTTTCATAAGATCATCCTTGAATTTTACCTTCTAGGCCTCAGATAAGTTGGCTGTGGCCAGTAGCAACAGCAGTGGCTATGACTGCAGTCCTGTCACCACAGGGGTAAGACGACTTTCACCACACAACATTTCTCTGGCAGTCTCTGCAGAGACCGGTAACACCCCAGGCTGGGGAATCCTTTCACTCTACAAGACCACTCAGGGTATCCTGTGGTATTGGGCGACTGTGGCTTCATGGGTTGAGTAGTAGTCTTGCAATCAGAAGGTTGTAGGTTCGATTTCAGCTTTTCCGTTGTCACTTAACCCCAAGTTGTCCGCCGAGCTTCGTGTCGGTGTGCGCGTTAGTGAGTGCAATTGGATAAATGTGGCTCTAGAGTACAGCGCTTGCTTTGAGTGGTCAGTATGACTGGAAAAAAATATAAGTTCAGTCCATTTACCACCCAGTACGCATCTGTGCGCATTCGACCTAGGGTTCTTGTCCCGGGGGATAAAAGCAATTGGGCACAGCGGAGGCGGTGAGTCAGAGGGGGTTGTATGTATCGCCACGTTCGTGTGTGTGTGCGTGTCTGTGTAAGCCCATGACTGCCCACCAATGATTGTTTACATAATGAACATCTGAAATCGCATTGCATATGCCCAATGTTACAGCCGTGGGGCACAAATACTACGATCTAAGCTTGGATCGTCCGATCAAAATACTGGAATCACTCACGTTATGGTTACGTTCTGCCAGAAAGTGTGCCACCGTCTAGTGTCATTGTCCATGCTGTCTCATTGAAGGGTTGACGTGAATCTTTTCTGTACAATAAAGGAACAAAATGAGTGAGCCTTTATTTGTAGTTTTAGTTTTAAGAATTTAATTACATTTAGCCTATGTTAAATGGCATTTTAGCGTGGTGGTTTATGCTAATTCATCTGCTTCATTTAAAATTGCTCAAAGTCAGGTGGTATTAATCACAGAAAAATCAGTTGCTGCTGTGTTGAGTTTTTGTGACCCTCTTAATTTATCATGCCAGTGATGCCTCTGGTGTTTTGTGTTCATAGCGTCATATGTGAGTGTCCTTGACAAGAGGATATTTAGTGCATTTGTAGTTCTATGAGCATTATTTTGTGGATCAAAATACACTTGGTGACAGAATTTGAAGCATTGAGTATATCACTGTTTATTACGGTAATCTATTCTGTATTTTGCCAGATTATGGTGATGTGTAAATTAATCCCAAAGGATAATATGCCTTATATCAAAGTACAGGCTTGTTAAAAAATGGATTGAAAAATGAATTAAAAAATGGAAAATCAGCTTAGATGGTGAATTAAGTCATTTTAAGGCAATGTTGGATCTCAGTTTGTGTTTCAGTGCAGATTTAAAAACTATAATCAGATTACACAATTTGTAATTTTCAACTGTTAAATGTAGAAAAACAAATAATAATTGGCTTCTCACTTGGTTTCCCAACATTTATTGGTGACAAAAATCTGAAGTATAATGTGGATTTTCATTCAGCCCCTAGTTTTGGTGCTTTATAGAACCACTTTTGACTGCAGTTACAGCTTCAAGTCTTCCGGAGTGTCTCTACCAGCTTGGAACATCTAGAAACTTAATTTTCTTCCATTGTTCTTTACAAAACAGATCAAACTCAGTCAGATTGGATGGTGATTTTCTGTGAACATCAGTTTTTAAATTGTCACAGATTATCAGTTGGATTTAGGGCTAGCCTTTGGCTGGGCCATGTAACTAACATAGAAATGCTTTGATCTAAAGTATTTTATTTTAACTCTGGCTGTAAGCTTAGAGTCATTCTTCTGTTGGAAGGTGCTCCAGTTTTCAGTCTTTTTCAGCCTCCAACAAAGATTGCCCTGTAAATACTCTCCATCTTCCCATTAACTCTAGCTAGCTTTCCTGTGATAATAAAAGAACAATGACGTTGTCACCAAAAGTTGCAAAGTGGAAATTGTGAGCTGTGGTGATATTGTAGTTTAGCAAGTAACCATGGAGCTTTTGGATCATTTTGTCTGTTCTCATCTGAGCAGAGCACCTTCTTCCACGTGTGTTCTCTCTACATGACATGTGGCGAGCTACAAAAGGGACCTCTTATGTCTTTCTTTCAACAATGTCTTTTTTTGCCACTCATCTCTAAAGTCAGATTTGTAGAGTGAATGCCCCATAGTTGTCTTCTCAATCCCACCTTAGCTGAGGATTTGTGCAGCACATGCAGAGTTACCATGATGGCTTGAACAGAGCATTGGGAGATGTTCAAAGCTTGGCTGTTAGTTGGACTAGGTTTGATGCGTGGGTTAAAACCTTAAAGGGGCTGAATAGAAATTTACGGCAGACTTTTTAGATTTTTATTTGTAAAAATAAAATTAGATTGATGTATCCATGTCCTTTCACTTTACTGTGGTACAGGATTCTGCTGGTCTGTCACAGAAAATCTTAATGAAATACATTGAATGATGTGGTTGTATTGTGACAATGTGAATAAAGGGGTGTGCATACTTTTGGAAGGCCCTGTATTCAACAGGAAAAATCCCTTCAGAATATGTTTTCTTGTGTTTATTAATAATGATAATGCCGTGTTTTGCTTGGAAGTATAGATACCAATGATTTGCATGAATCTGTTGGAGGAAAATGGTTGGCATCTGTGTTTGCAGGCTGTGCTGTTAGCTGACATTCTTCCAACCCTCATCATCAAGCTGTTGGCTCCCTTTGTGATCCACAAAGTACCCTATGGGTGAGCTCCTCAGTTTCACTTTTAATTACACCAGTATTTTTGATAAAGCTTGAAATATTTAAGGGGCAAAAACTGATGGAAAGATATCTGAAGATATTTATTTTGTGATCCCAGCTGGGTAACGTTTTAAACTGGATAGCGGATGTTTTTGTGCAGAAAGCTACCTTATTTTTTTTATTGAAAAATGACTGCTTTCCCAAAGTATGGATTTCTTTATTCCAAAACTCTAACAAAATGCTTTTAATTATTTCTAGTTTTCGAGTCCTGTTTTGTGTCGCCATGGCAGCAATGAGTTTCCTGCTGGTGTCCTTATCCTCTGCTGTGTGGATAAGTATTGTCGGTACGTATTGGTGCTCTAACTCTTCTTGGTATGTGTGGTGAAACTGATAGTGGTCAAGAACTCAGATTAGACTAAATGAAATTTTTTTTTCAATTTAGCTCTCTCTCTTATGTTATCTCTCCTATCCAGCTACCATTTCCCTATCTTCTGTGTATGCATATAAATATGATATAATCATAGTTTTATGTTGAAATGAGGCCGGGGCAGCTCTTCGTGAGGAGACTGACATTAATTATCATACTGCAGTGATAGGCAGTTATTAATGCACATTTCTGCGAATATTTCTTATCCAAGTTTAAGAGAAGGAGGCGTTGTGATCTGTGTAATCTGAAGCAGCCTTCACACACCACCGTGTTGGTGTTACGGCCACAGAATACATGAGAACACATGACAGTTCAATGTCGCCTATACTGCTGCTACCTTAGTGTGCTGCCAGTGTCAGTGTTCACACAGGTACAGGAGCCCATCTAATCTCTGAGGGGCCTACACAGGGTTGAGCTTGACCCGTAACAAGTACTGGGGCAAAGAATGGAGCTACAACAACATCTACCATACAGCGCAACGGCTTCCATACTGTGTGCACTATAAATTTTGATTAAGATTTAAATTTTTTTTAAATTTTGAATTTGAATGAATTTATTTTACACACACAACTCCGCCAACAAAAAAAAGTGATCAACACAATTACAAGAAAATCACAATCAACGCATACATATTCATTGGTTATATTCATATTCAACGCATACACTACCATTCAAAAGTTTGGGGTCACCCAAACAATTTTGTGTTTTCCATGAAAAGTCACACTTATTCACAACCATACGTTGTGAAATGAATAGAAAATAGAGTGAAGACAATGACAAGGTTAGAAATAATGATTTGTATTTGAAATAAGATGTTTTTTATATCAAACTTTGCTTTCGTCAAAGAATGCTCCATTTGCAGCAATTACAGCATTGCAGACCTTTGGCATTCTAGCTGTTAATTTGTTGAGGTAATCTGGAGAAATTGCACCCCACGCTTCCAGAAGCAGCTCCCACAAGTTGGATTGATTGGATGGGCACTTCTTGCGTACCATACGGTCAAGCTGCTCCCACTACAGCTCAATGGGGTTCAGATCTGGTGACTGCGCTGGCCACTCCATTACCGATACAATACCAGCTGCCTTTTTCTGCTCTAAATAGTTCTTGCACAATTTGGGGGTGTGTTTAGGGTCATTGTCCTGTTGTAGGATGAAATTGGCTCCAATCAAGCGCTGTCCACTGGGTATGGCATGGCGTTGCAAAATGAAGTGATAGCCTTCCTTATTCAGAATCCCTTTAATCCTGTACAAATCTCCCACCTTACCAGCACCAAAGCAACCCCAGACCATCACATTACCTCCACCATGCTTAACAGATGGCGTCAGGCATTCTTCCAGCATCTTTTCATTTGTTCTGCGTCTCACAAGCGTTCTTCTTTGTGATCCAAACACCTCAAACTTGGATTCATCCGTCCACAACACTTTTTTCCAGTCTTCCTCTGTCCAATGTCTGTGTTCTTTTGCCCATCTTAATCTTTTTCTTTTATTGGCCAGTCTCAGATATGGCTTTTTCTTTGCCCCTCTGCCGTGAAGCCCAGAATCCCGCAGCCGGCTCTTCACTGTAGATGTTGACACTGGTGTTTTGCGAGTACTATTTAATGAAGATGCCAGTTGGGGACCTGTGAGGCGTCTGTTTCTCAAACTAGAGACTCTAATGTACTTATCTTCTTGCTCAGTTGTGCAACGCGGCCTCCCACTTCTTTTTCTACTCTGGTTAGAGCCTGTTTGTGCTGTCCTCTGAAGGGAGTAGTACACACCGTTGTAGGAAATCTTCAATTTCTTAGCAATTTCTCGCATGGAATAGCCTTCATTTCTAAGAACAAGAATAGACTGTCGAGTTTCAGATGAAAGTTCTCTTTTTCTGGCCATTTTGAGCGTTTAATTGACCCCACAAATGTGATGCTCCAGAAACTCAATCTGCTCAAAGGAAGGTCAGTTTTGTAACTTCTGTAACGAGCTAAACTGTTTTCAGATGTGTGAACATGATTGCACGAGGGTTTTCTAATCATCAAATAGCCTTCTGAGCCAATGAGCAAACACATTGTACCATTAGAACACTGGAGTGATAGTTGCTGGAAATGGGCCTCTATACACCTATGTAGATATTGCACCAAAAACCAGACATTTGCAGCTAGAATAGTCATTTACCACATTAGCAATGTATAGAGTGGACTAGTTTAAAGTTATCTTCATTGAAAAGTACAGTGCTTTTCCTTCAAAAATAAGGACATTTCAATGTGACCCCAAACTTTTAAACGGTAGTGTATATATTCACCAACGCCACCTTACATATCTGTAGATGAACTTGAACATAAATAGAAACCACTAATAAAAAACAAAAAACTAATTCAATTTTATAAACCTGCAAGTATAACCTCAGATGTGGCCTTGATGAGTGTCTGAAAAGGGGTATGACATCACTTAATTAAAACTGCATGCCAGACTTGTGAGTAAAATCAACCAAACACTCCTTAGATATAGTAGTCTGACACTTATAGAACAACATACCATGGTCATCTTCTTGATCTGTTTTACCATTCATAAGTTTTTCTTTAATCAAGATCACACCAGTCCTTCCAAAAACAAACCTTGTGCCACACATGCATGCCAGTGGTAACGTCACATAATGCATAAGGCAGCTGATCTTGTTTTGTTGTATTTGGTAAGGCCGCACCATAACGTCTGAGCCGTGTGTGAGAATACCAAGGATTTCAGGAGGACTTGGCAGCAATAAAATGCTTGGAATCGTTTGTGAACGGGACCTGGACAATGGCCAGCTTTCATTACCAAAGTCATTATCAGCGATTATATTGAGCCAAGGTGCTATTAAAACTATACCGTTTGGCTAAGGTGTTCAATTCAACAAAGGCCGTTTCTCAATTCACAAGAATGTGAGTACGGACTAGTGGTCAAGTCCGTTCTTGGACTTGAACATGCTTGTGCAAAAGAACTGGAGCCCGGAGAACGTATCTCTGTGTATTGGAACAGAAGCGTAATCGTGACATCACCACATGCACAGCTCATCTGGACCTGCATATCCTGTTATTAGTAGTCTTTAGATGATAATAAATTATTACTTATATTGATCATAAAATGAAATAATTGTATGAATAATATATTCATTGTTGAATGTGAGAGGTAATATTTTGTGTTAAATAAATTATAATTTAAGTTCTTTAGCTTTTTTTAACATACAAAACTATTTATACACTACACCATTATTTATTGAAACATTTTAAAACAATATTTTTAATATCTAAAAAAGCCTAAAAAAAAAAGCTGCGGCCGCGTTGCATTCTGGGAGAGTGGTCAGTCTGAAGAACGCACAAGTCTGCTCTGATGCATGCTCGATAAAGAGGGCAGGGCGAGAACAACATCCGGGGATTTGGTCTGGTCTCGGTCTGGTGCTCTTAGCAATTGGAACAGTGCTGGGGCTGAGGCTGATGACGTGTCACGAGAACACGACAACGCTCAAGTACGGCCAAAGTTTGCTACAAGACTGCTGAATCACCAGCTACTTCTGCTGAAAATCTGGCAGACTGATTTTTAATGAGCCCAGTCCTACCAGTTAGTCCTACCGTGCATGCACCAGCAGGTCAGCCTATACCATAATAAGCCTATAGCGAATAAGAAAATCAGAGCAGTACTTTGAGTTAATTACAGTAGTGAGTGTGGGGTACAAGCAGTGCTACTGTGCAGTTATTTAGGTTGATTTAAGTGGAAGTGTTTGCTCATTGTACGAGTGACAAATATCCACTGAGACCAAATGAGGAAAAAATAAACAGGAATATAAACAGATTTGTACCAGTTAACATTCTAAAGATAGTCGTTATTGTAAATGTCTGCTGTGTTCAGTTCAGGTTCCCCATCCACAGCAGTATCCATCACGGCTTAGAGGTCATCAGAGTGTTCAGCCGCTGTGTTGAGCTGTCAGTCATGATTACATACCCCCGTGTTTTGAGGCTCCGCCCCCCACGCCAAAACAAGGCCAGAAGTTTGAAGCCAAAAAAATAAAACTTGACTCTGAAAAGTAGTGTTGCACTTTTTCCCCCCAGTTTCACTTTTTTTTCAGCTGGAAAACTTTTGTCAGATTTCAATTTTTTGGGGGTGGAGGTTCAAAATAATTTTTCAGGTTCAATTTTTTTTCTTTTGAACAAACGTTTATTTTTCAGGTTAATTTTTTTTTCTTTGAACAAACTTTATGGCCCCAATTTAGCTCCATTGACCTCCAAACATTATTTAATAAAGGAGTGGACAATAAGAAGACAGAGATGAATAGATGTCATCTTGGTTATTACAAAGACAAAAACACACTTATTGATTCCGAAATTAAACATTAACAAGTTTTATTCTGTTTATTATTTTCTTAGAACATACATTGCTATTTATATTTCTATAATATGACATTTGATCTATTTTCATAATAAAATAATTGCATGCTGAATTGAAGTGTAAAGATGAATACATGAAGGTTAATAAATTCAAAGAGAATCATGAAATGTTCATGTTGTAATTTAGGCCTAAGGATAAATAGAGCAGGTGTGGATCCCTTACAGACAGCGATGCAGGGGTAGATGGACCAGCAGGTCATGTTTCGTTCAGCCATTAGAACCTTGTCTCTGACCTGGGAGGGAAGACTCGAGAATTGATTTGGAAGAAATTACTTATGAATATCTCTTGGTTGAACCGCCTGCAGCTCCAATGCAACCCGAATGCTTCAGAATCGGATTGAAAAAGTTGTTTTTCCACCATGATGCTTGCTAACCCTAGCTGATCGGCTGGATTCCTGAGCCTGTTGTACCTCCATCGATTCAAATACACACAATGACATTTTTTCTGTTAAAGACTAGCGGACTGGAGAATATCTTTGGCCATAGCTGTTCCACGTTATTCAGTCAGAGCGTATTGTTGGCATCCTTGAAAATCTTGACTTTATCCAGGCCCTAAAGATGAACAGATGGTGTCATCACAAGACCCTCTGAGTTCTGACGGGGCCCGTGTCTAAAACCTCTCGCTGCTTGACTGTTGGGCACCACTGAATGTCAGCTCAGTCGCAGGCTTGTAATGAGTAAAAAGAGTAGCGTCTATGGCATTTACTCTACTTCTGTTAATTATGTCTTGTATTTTATGGAAGTATTTAATGCAACTGTTGACCTGTAGTTTAAAGAAAAAGGTTGGATATTTTGTGGTTTATTTAAACTTAATATAGACATTTAATATAAAGAAAACTACTTCCTGCACACAAAGTATCTTCTAAATGAAGGCGGTGGGAACTGACTGAAGTAGAAAAGTGATGCTTCTATATAAAGATATGTTTCTTTTCATAGATACTATAAAGTTCCTGTATTGATCCGTCCTCATTATGTGTTTGTAGGAGTGATCTTTGCCAGTATAAGTTCTGGCCTGGGAGAACTGTCTTTCCTGTCTCTCAGTGTCTTCTTCGACAGGTAAAACCATTGTTTCTTTCTTTGTTTATTTTTATTTTCAAGGTATAGTTTAAACTTTATCAAACACTTAACTAAGAGTGTGGTTGCACTACAGGCTGCAGGGAACCATGCGATAACATTGGTGAATGTGATGATAATGATCTGACTCGCCATAAGTGAAAAAACACGTAACTAAACATAACTAATGTATTTTTATAATGATTAGTGCACCTGGCTCCTGAGATGATGAAACTCATAATTTGCATCTGAGCAGCATAGTTTTATTGAAAAGTTGCATCTTGCAACATGGGCTTGTTTTTGCAAAGAAAGATCTTAGTTTTAGTTTCACTGTAACTTTACCAGAACATCTTACAGACCTCCTAGAACAGCTTGCCCTGCTTTAAACAGCAAGCGGCACCAAATACATTACTGGCAGAGAGAGCCTGAGTGCATGGCAATCATTTCATTAATTTGGGATTATTTTTGGACGAGGAATTTTTGATTATCTTTTTGCTTTATTTATATTGCGTGTAGCGATATTACAATAACTCTAAATTTGTGATATCTTGTGCAGCCCTAGCACAGAACTGCGTAAAGCCTGGTTTACAATGTTGTGTCATACATGGATTTTCTTACATTTAACAGATGTTTTTATCTAAAGCATCTTGCAAGTTCAGAACAAAGTTCTGAACAGTAAGATTGCAACATTTTACATTAAATATGTGGCATAAAAGCCTGTAAACGTCCTTTTTCTTCCATCAGTGATATACATTTGAAAGATTTCTTTGATGTGATTAAACACTAGATTGGACACGTCAGTTTAGATCATTTATAAGGAAACAGAGTGACGCTGCTGGCTTTTATGAAATAATTACAAGACTGTTTCATTGTTCAGGGAAATCCATAAAAGGTCTGCAGTTAGCCACAATGGTTGTAGAGGACACAGGAGCATGTGGAAGAAGAAGGTGCTCTGATTAGATGTGACCTCCAGGCAAATCACTATGTCCAAAAGGACCTGCAGCAGGAATTACACCAAGGTGTAACAGGGGTGGATTGACAACATATTAACCAAGGGGGGCGCAAAACAAATGCAAAAGAAATATTTAAAACCATGTATTAGTTTCCTAACACTTTACAGTTACAAGTTCCTTTGTGTTGCTTTAGCACAAGTTCCAAAAAAAAAAAAAAACGAAGTCTTTGGTTGTAAGATGGAAAAGTGTAAGGGGTGTGAATACTTTTGGAATCCAGTACATTGGTAACACAGCTCTATCTCGTCCTTCAGGAGCGTGTTGGAAGGCTGGGGCTCTGGGACTGGGGGTGCTGGTGTTGCTGGTGCCTTCCTCTATTCAGGCCTCATCCAAGCAGGTCTCTCACCCCGGATCACACTACTCATCATGCTGGTTGTCCCGCTAGCAATGCTGGTTAGGTAAGTGTAGGAATGCTATGATTAAAAAATAAGCCTCTTTAAAGAAGTGTTCAAAACATGTTCCTAGTCTCTCCCTTTTTAAACCGAGGTGATGAGTCATTGAGCGATTAGTTGTGTACTTCAGATGATGTCCGTGAGACACTTTATGTTGATGTTTGAAACAATTTTTAGTTTTTCTCATCATAAAAAAATCTGAATATTGAAGTCAGGACATCACTCTGGACATGTCATGGAGAACAGCTTCAGTAATGAGTCTGCCCATCTCAATAATGATTACGTTAACTTGAAAAAATGCAACACTTGGGATATATTAGCCATTAATTATTGCATTCTAAACAGTCATTTGGGATGTAAATATTACACACACTCATGTTGTGATGATATCCATCACATGTCATGCAGCCCTCCTTCAAAATTAATTAATGAAATTCTGTTATTGTATAAGACAGTACACATCCTTTTTTATCAAAGGACTTTGATTGAATTTCAGGTAAAATACGTGATTGAATAACGTTTATGTCAAAGGTTATTTCAAGAACACTTGAAAATGATGTCAGACATATCTTAAAGACTTGTCTATACACTATCTTTTATGAAACTAATCCCAGTACTTCATTTCTTAGTTTCTCACTCCTTTGTGTAAAATAGTACTTGGCAATAAAGCCCATTCTGATTGTGGAAGAGGAATAATTGTGCTTAATGATTTACAGTTGCCATCTTTTAGCTGCTTTTTTAATCCTGCGGATGTTCCCAGCAGCTATTCTTCCACTCCAATTGTCCCTGAAGCCAGTAGATCCAGATTTACCAGCTGCAGTTGCAAAAATATTCATACCCCTGGAACCTTTCCACATCCACAAAGTTTTGTGGATATGGTTTGAATTGGATGTTATAGTCCAATAATAGAACGGTAGTACATGTTGATAAAGGAAAGGAAAATGAGACTTACATTCCAACATTTTTCATGACTAAATATTAATCTCCCTATATTGTTGTAACACTAAATAAAATTTCACGCATTAAGATGTGAGAAAGCTTAATGCAGGCTTAGGTTTTAAAACAATCTCCCAAGCTTTGAACATCTCCCAGAGCTCTGTTCACTCCATCACCTGAACATGGAAAGGATGTTCAGTTCACCAAACCTGACCGGCCTAGGCCAGGAGAGCATTAATCAGAGAAGAAGCCAAGAGGTCCATGGTAACTCTGGAGGAGCTGCAGAGATCCAAAGCTCGGATGAGACAATCTGTTGACGGGACAACTATTGGTCACACACTCCAGAAATCTTTCTTTGTGGAAGAAAGTCCTAATCAGTCCCGTTTGCAGTTTGTCACAAGTAGTGTAGAGTAAAGTGCAAAAGGTGTGCACGTCAAATGACACTACGTGCAAAATTCTGTCTATGCTGGAAATAAAAGAAAAAAAAATCACGCTGAACACATCAAGCTCACTATGAAATAAGGTGAGGCAGAATCATGCTGTGGGGATGGCTTCTTCAGCGGGGACAGGGACGATGCTCCGATTTGGTGGGAAGCTGGATGGAGTTTAATTTGGGAGAACCTTCTGCAGATTCCCCTAAAGGAGGGCAGCCACCCTATACATAAAGCCAGAGCAACAGTAGAATGGCTTAGATCAAGCATTTTTGATTGAATGGTTTTCTCCATCATACCCAACTGAGCTTGAGCTGAACAATGGGAAGAAACTTCCATCTCTAGCAAAGCTGGTAGAGCCATACCCTGAAAGACTTGCAGCTGTAGAATGAATGCACTAATATTAATTCACACAGCACCAATGTGCTAAATGCCATTTTAAAACCATGCAACCATGTCTTTGCTCTTCCCAAATCTACTGCTTTGCACTACTTTGTGTTGGTGTATCAGGTTAAATACAAATAAAATGCATACACTCTGAAGTCTGTGTTTGTAACATGACCAACTGAAAAACTCAATGTACATGATTAGTTTTGCAAGGGTGGTATGTGTTGATTAAGCAAGTAAGCATTTTTGATTTGTTGGGCTAAATTGTGGGAAAGTAGGCTGAAAGATGCTGCACCCTTAGGATTCATTTCAAGTGGTAACATGCATAACTAAGAAAGAATAAAAATCTAATATAATCTTTGTATTCTTGTGCGTGTCTGGACTCCATCACCAGCTATTTCAGCCTGCTGTCTCCGGTACCTTCTTTACCCCAGTGGAGGAGGTTGGAGGCAGAAAATGCAGCTGTGGATTCCGAGGAACGGGAGCGGCTGATCGATGAGTCGGAGGACGAGGAAGAGGAGACCACAGCTCCTGGTAAATGTCACAAACTCACAGCAACCTGCAGAATACCCACAGCTGAACTTCCAGACATGCTTGAGTCTGTTGTGGATCAGTCAGTTAATCTTATCAGAGTTTTGCATCAGTTAAGTAATAGTATCATTTAGAGGACTGACTCATTTTCCATGGGTGTTATCTGATATGGTTGAAATGTGTCAATCTATCTATTTATGGAGGGGAAAACCGTTGAGTTTTTGTTTGATTAGAAAGTGATAACAGCAACTAATCTGTACATGATCGCTTCTGTTTCATGTGGCGTGCATCTTATGGAGTGCAGTTGGTGTCAACTGATCTAGCTTTAATTTTTCAGGACAAGTGATAAGAATCCTGATGTGCGTTTGATTTGCTGTACAAGTTCTGTTTATATTTGAATACCAGTTTGAGTCCTCTGCACAAAGTGACCAAATTACCAATAAATGTGACAGGTTGACAGAGCTTTTATCAAGGGCAAGGGTCTGTAAGCTTTACAATCCAAAGAGACATTTTTGCCCCGAGTCCAGCTAAATAAAACTCTTTAAGAGCCGCTAATATTCCATGACCTTTGAAATAGACAACCTATTTTTGACAAATATCTTCTATAAGAAATTTGTTGTCATTTTTAAAGAACCTCTGTTTTATTTCCATTTTTAGGTTGTAAAATACAGAAAATCATATTTTCTTTTTTTTTGCAAAAACAGGTTGGATACACTTTCCACTGTGGGATATTTATCTGTGGAAAATGATGTTTAAATGTTTTTTTAAAAAACATGCCATTTCCAACAAAACAACAATAAAATACATTACTGGTACTTTTAGGTACATTCGGGTCTGCCAATTCAATGCAATTGTTCCATGAAAAAAGCAAAACTTTTGTTATTATATCTAATATATCTAACATTATATGGTTAGTCATAGTTTTTTGCCAAAGTTGTCAAGAGCCATTGTGGAAGGTCCAAAGAGCAACATGTGGCTGTGGAGCCACATGTTGCAGATCCCTGATCTAGGGTTACTAAAGCCGGGCGTACACTGTACGATTTTTTATTTTTTTTCCTTTTTGGTCTGATTCTTCAGTCGTGCGATCCTGCTGTTGAAGCAGAGCTACGAGCGTCTACGAGCCAATTTCCCCCAACCTTGCCCACTGCGCATTTGCAAACAGGGGGATTCTTCTTCTTCTTCTCAGATGATAACATAGGAGTGGAGAGACAAGCGTGGCAGCTGTACGTGTGACATAGAGTTAAACCACAGAGGTGCAACTCGTAGAATTGCTAAGACAGCGTGTTCCGTTCTAGTGAGCCTCACTGAGCATTGAAACTTGTCTATTTCTTCTTCTACTGTTTACATTTGGCTTCCGGATAGACGAGTCTGACAAGCGCCATCTCTCTATGGGGCTGAATCCGACATTTGTTTTTTGGACGTACAGTGTGAGCAGTCAGAGCATCAGGCCATACAGTGTACGAACATAAATCGTGAGCTGTGAAATTTGCTCCAGCAAATTATCCTGTCATGATTTTATAAAAAGCAATCATCAAAATCAAGAAGATGTGTCTGAAAGTCCATCTTAACAAGTTCTTCTTGGGATTAAGACGGCAGGTCGTTGCCTGGAACACATAGAAAAAGAAATAAATAGATGACTGTCATACAAATGTTTTTAGGAGAATTTTCCAGCTGATTAAACCCTCCACTCATGGACAAACACACCATATATTCCCGCCTTATACTGATCGTCAGACACGGGGGTGGAGGCGTGATGGTTTGGGCTTGATTTCCGGCAGCAAAACCCAGATGCCTTGAAGTGCTGAGTTTAGCTCTGTCCATCTGACCAGCTTCCCTGTCCCTACTGAGGGAAATCGCCCCTCCCCAGTAAACACGGCCATGTTTTGTCATCTGAGCAGAGCACCCTCTTCCACATTTCCCTTGTGTCTCCCACATGGCTTGTAGCGAACTGCAAACAGGACTTCTTGTGGTTTTCTGTCTAAATGGCTTTCTTTTTGCCACTCTTCCATGAATGCCAGATTTGTGGAAAATTTGTGGATGACAGTTGTCCTGTTGACAGATTTATGCACGTGAGCTGTGGATCTCTGGAGCTCCTCTTGGCCCCTTCTCTGATGGATGCTGACCTTACCTGGCCAGTCAGTGTTAGCATCTTGGTTCATAGTTGTAGCACCTGCTCTCTCTTGCAGACAAAGCTCGCAGTTGTTAAACGGATCCCCCGGGTGGTCAAGTTGGAAGTACTGCATAAATAAGAGGGAGCCCTCGGGTTCCAAGCTAATGGAGGCACAAGGGGGGAGCTGGGGGTAGAAGAGCTGAAGTGATGGAAAACCCTGTTCTGCTCATTTGCTTTTTGAATGATCCCTTCAGCTGCACCGTTAGGCGACTGCTGAAGGTTAGCGGAAGCACTACATGATATGGTATGGCCGTAAGGGAGGCTGGATAGGTATTATAATCATGCACTACTGTGTTGGTTTGTCACATACAACCCTAATTAAATTAATTAAAGTCTGTGGTTGTACCGTGAAAAAATGTGAAAGATGTTTAATTTTTTGTGTAATGGTTGTAAAAACTCAGAACTGAAGCTTAGATCAACTTTAAAGAAGAGAAGGAAAAATGAGTGTACCATGTAACCTTTAACTGACACAGATGCTGATGAATTTCTTTGACACTTTGACCCATAATGGCTGTATCTGAAGTTTACGTTGGTTGTGTTCTGTTACTGAATAACTACACAGGCCGTATTCTCTTCCCATTGAATGTAACAGAGGATAGAACCATGGGACCTGTGACCCCCAGGGAGAAGCTCTATGTCGTCAAAGTAAGTGTATTTCTCACATGATCTGAAGAATTTATTAACTGTCAGCATACAGTATCATTGCATATTCTTCCTATGAGCAGGGCCTGGTACGCTTTGTTGCTCCTCTGGGACTGGTCTACTTTGCTGAGTACTTCATCAACCAAGGCTTGGTAAGCTCTTTAGTGACCTCTGGCCTCACACCCATCTCACTGCACATTTTGTGTACGATATTAGAGATCATAAGATGCTACTATGATTGTGCATACATTTTTAACAACAAAATTACTGTAAACATTTTTATTAAGGTCAAGAATAATTAAAACTTTTTTTAATTGTATTTTTTAGATGGAACTCTTGTTTTTTCACAACTTTTTCCTATCGCATGCAGCGCAGTATCGCTGGTTAGTAAACTGTCTTTTTCATTTTACGCCATCATTTTATTCACTTTGAAGGTTCTGCTGGGTCATTATTTGTCTGTGTGCTCAGGTACCAGACCATATACCAGTGCGGTGTTTTGGTGTCCCGATCCTCACTGTGTTGCATAAAGTTCAGGCGAGTATGGATCTTCTCTTTGCTGCAGGTGAGAAATGGTTCAAACAGAAATCTAGAAGTCCAGACGCAGTCCCTGACCGCTGCAACATGAACTGTACGTGTTGTTGGCTGAAGATCTATCCATTACAGCTGTGTTTCATGTGGTTTCATGTCTGCTTAAAGGAATTAGAAAAAAGTGCCAGAGCATCGTAATAAGCAGCAGGTCACCAGAGAAGGTGGAGTTGCTGAAAAATGACACCAGGCAGAATCTTTCTTTAGAAGTAAAACGGTTCAGGATTTGGATTTCCAATAGGAAAATGGCATGTTATAGCGGGGAACACTTTTAAACTTGACAGTTTTTATGTTTGTTGCAGTGAAGGTTTATATGGTCTCTACTTGGTAAAATAAGACATACAACCCCCAACCAGACCCGGGTTCTGCAACTTTTACAATCTAATGAGCCATTTTTGCCCTCAGTCCATCATAATAAAACTTTCTTAGAGCCGCAAATGTTACCTGATCTTTTGAAGAAAACAAACTACTTTTAATTTTTGATAAATATCTACTAAAGGAAAATTGTTGTAATTTTTAAAGAACTTTCATTTTGTTTCTATCTTCAGGTTTTATAATGATATTCGGCTGTGGGATGTTGATATTTGTGGAAATTTGCGTTAATAAAAGCACATCTGTTGACCCCCCCTGTTGGTCTAGGGGAGTGGGGTCATAAACATATAGGCAGAAACTGGTAAGTTCTTATAAAATGATAATTTATTTGAAAAGAGGTGCAGGCAATAAACAAACAAAAGGAGGGTGGATGAGGGTGGTGTAAAAATAACAAACCCAAGTTAAATAAAAGAAATCCTCAAAAGGAGGATAGTGCCTAACTATACATTTAAACAGAGGAGATTCTTACTAAAAAACACAGAGCACAGCACCCTCTACACCTAATGAAACTAACACAGGAAAACTAAGTGTGGCAGTCAGTGTGGACTCTGGCCCTAATTCCACCCTCTTTCTAGCCTCAAACTAGTAAATGCACATAAGCCAAACACACACGAGATACTGGCACTGGCTACTAAACACAAACCCAAATGGGTAACCATAAACTTAAATGAGCCACTCCACTAAGCACAAACGCAGCTGTTAACTAACAATGTCCGATTCACACAAGGCACACAAGTCAACTGGCTGTGACAAGCTGCCCCTGTCAACTGGTGGGCTCTCCTTATGAGACGGAGGTGATTGCAGGTGGTGACGAGCCATTGGTTGAGGTGGAACCGAGGGAACCAATAGATGGAACTGAGGTCAGCACCCCAGAAACCAGGAAGTAGGCGGGTCTTTCCACAGGGACATGCAACCTACTTAGTAGAAGTGAGAAAGGAAAAGGGGAAACACAAATATGACGGCGACAGCTGTGACAACATTGTCTCCAACCTAAGAAAAAGAAAAATATATCTAAAGAAGGGAATGCACAGTGGAGACTCCGCTTTCCTCCCACAGTCCAAAAACATGACTGTTAGGTTAATTGGCCTCTCTAAATTCTCCTTAGGTGTGAGTGTGAGCGAATGTTTGTCTTTGTGTTGGCCAGCAATAGACTGGTAACCTGTCCAGGGTGTACCCCGCCTCTCGCCCATTGACAGCAGGAGATAGGCACCAGCACCCCTCACGACCCCACAAGGGATAGACGTGTTAGAAAATGGATGGGTGGATATCTAAAGAAATAGAAAGGCAGGTTTCTGACCCATGTACTAGGCTTGGGAGTGTGTGAAGGTATACCGAGGCTTCCGGCTCTCCTTTCAGAAGTGCTTAATAGTCTGCTTCGCCACTCCCGCAGTTTAAAGGTGTTTAATGAGATGCTAGAGGAAGTGATGGAGTGCCCAGAGTCAAGCATAGAGCAGCACGTCCCCTCTCCTATCTGTTGGGAAGCACTGCCAGTCAGCTGGCTGAAAGAAGGCTACTGCACAAAAACATTGAACATTGAGCTGTATTAAAATTAGAAGTGGGACTTCTGACTGCAGACTGGCTACCTGAGCAGATAGCCTGACTAATTAACCAACTAATATCAGATCTATAAAGAGCAGGATGGATAAGATAGATTATTTTCTTCATGGAATGCTTTTGCCTGGGGCCAAACTAACAGTAAATAACATAGCATGATTATAATTATAATAATCCATTAAGATATTTAATATTATTTCAGCAGGAAGAGAAATAATTGGTCCTTTTTGTTTACTGTTTTGTGTAATTATTGTCAGGGTGACCCAAACTCTGGTAAGCAGAAGGCAGCAGATGGATTTTGCATTATCAGATTTGACAAAATCCCTTCTCTGTTATTTAACACTCTGGGCTCATAAACTGCATCATTGTGGAGTTCCTCTATCAAAGTACTGAAATTCACAAATGTTGGTAGTTGGTGCTTATTATTAATTAATAATCAAATCATCCAAACAGATTGGTTCAATGTTTCCCCTCTAAGAAAACCCAGCAGATTGCATCGAGCCATTGACCTGCAGCATTCACTCCTCCTGAAAGAGCGTGGAGCCACAGTGGACAGTCATGTTCATTGTCGATGGCAGAAACCTCAAGCAGAACCAGGCTCAGTGTGAACGGCCATCTGCTACGACTGACTGGGATTTGAGCCGATAGAGCAGAGACACAAAAAGAGCACAGCAGCAACGGGAGTACTTTACTCAAGGGGTAATTTCTATTTGAGAAAAAAGTAAAGGGTTGGTTGTAATAGTAGCTCCTGATGTGGCTTCATCTAGGAGAGAAACACAGTCTCTGAGCCAGCATTCAAGTCTAGAAGATGCATACATACAGCCGTCCTGTCTTTTATCTTCTAGACTTGAAACAGATCTCAGAGATGCTAAATGACGCTGGGGAAACCCGAACTGTCGAGTTTCTTCTCTGAAATATGAAGTGTTGTTCACAGTACAAATTGAGTTATCTTAGCTGGTATTTTCAAATGTTGGTCGAACTAAAGATTTGAACTTGCTGCTAAAACACCAACACAGCATATGAGGCGGACAACCATTTTCAAGGGTGCAGTGAAGGCAGCATTCTTGTCCAATCATGCTGCATTCACTGCACCCTTGAAGTTGAGGATGGGAAGGAGAGGTTTTCCTCTTATGCTCACTTTTACTCTTTACTCCATTAAAAGGGTTCATTTGCAGCTCAATCATGATAGAGAATCCAGTTTTGACTCACAAGTAAAGCTGTTTAAGAACTTATTTTAAATATGCGTGGCCCAAGTGCTTGCTGTTCTGCTGTTTCACTTTGTGTTTTGCAAAGACTGCATTTAAAAGCTGTTTAGTCCCTCTGCTCCTCTCTACCTGCCACAGGTGGTGAATGCAGTCTTGCTCCTGTTTGCTGTGCGCTTCCAGTTTCTGCCCAGCGCCTGGATTGTCTTTGCTATTATTCTCTATGAGGGTCTGCTTG
Organism: Fundulus diaphanus; assembly: GCA_037039145.1. Classification (NCBI taxonomy): domain Eukaryota; kingdom Metazoa; phylum Chordata; class Actinopteri; order Cyprinodontiformes; family Fundulidae; genus Fundulus; species Fundulus diaphanus. The sequence goes on from CM073140.1 coordinate 4,281,610, forward strand.
GTGGAGCGGCCTATGTAAACACCTTCTACTTCATCAGCAAGGAGGTAACGTCATCCGTCTGTCAGATTGTTTCTTATTCTCAGAGTACAAAGAATACAAGATGGCTATTGGTGTAAAACACAACAGAAAGACCACGTTTTTTCTGTTTTGAATCTACTATTTTAGTAACGTATTTATATATACAGACGTGGACATATCTGTTGGCTTTCTTGGTGAAGATGGGTAAACAAAACTTCAAATAAATTTGTCATTTATTACAGAAGCATAATCTGACAAACGCTTTGACAAATAAATGAGAAGATTTAATTAGTCAGGGAAAATGACTGTAAGAATTCATTTTTCATAAGAAAATCACCTCTGGCACAACTGTAGGGGCATAAATAGGACATGACTCAGAAGCCCATTTCCACATTCATCTTGGCACCCTGCATTGTGATTGGGATGGGAAGGGGGACATACACATTTCCAAAGCTAACAGTGGCAAATCTTCAGGTCACCATATCTACATGCCAACTGTTTGGGAATGATGCCAGGTAAACGCCTTTTCTGTTGTACCGTCACATATGTTAACATAGGGGTTGCTAAATTCTACCGGGACTTTAAACTGCAATTGCTGGATTTGGCCTGATGAAACTAAGATTGAGCTTTTCGTCAACAAACACTCCAGATGGGATTGGCTTAAACAGCTCCTCATACTCACTGGCAAGTAGGGGGGAGGAGCTGTGATGCTGTGGGCCTGTTTCTCTACCAAAGTCCACGGTATCTTGAACTCTCTGAGATACCAGAAGAATTTTAATGAAAATGTGGTGAACTCTACTAGTACATTGAAATAAAATCAGCTTTGCGTCTTTCAGCAATAATAATGACTTGAAAGACTGCCAAATAACAACAATAATGGCTCACCAGACACACAATCAACCTTCTTCCATGATTATCTCAGCTCCCAGACCTAAATCATCCGGCAGGACCCGTGCTCATCTAGAGAGATAGTGAAAAGAAGAACAGTAAAAGATCTCTCTCTCTCTCTCTCTGTGCTTCAATATTGTGAAATGATGGTAAAATGTTGTGCTGTCCACCTGGGAAATGGAAGCTGTACATGGGATTAGCTGCAGGGGCGTTAACAATTTTGCCACCGGTGATTTTTCCCTAAAATAATACATTTTTGTGTGCTTCAAGTAAATGTATTCAAAGTATAGGGTGCATTTTTATGAAATGTTTATTTTGAGATGATTCTTTTGCATTAAAAGAAGCATTTATAGGAAGGCTGTGCATTTCATACCCATCTTTACCAGGGTTGGTAAAACATTTGACTATGTGTGCATACACACACCTCTGACGTGTTTCCTGATGGATGCTTTTTTTTCCTGCAGACTGAAAGCAGATACAGAGAGTTTGCCATGGCAACTGCCAGTGTGGGAGACAGTCTGGGAATAGCTCTGGCTGGACTTGTAGCGTTTCCCGTACATAAATACTTCTGCTCGCTGTGACGAAGCTGGCACCCTGACCAACAGGATGAATAAGCAGCACGGTGGAAGATTCCATAAAAAACATTTCCTCTAAAACAATTACTTAACGCAACGCATTCATACAAATCCTTGACTTCATACACAGAATTCCTCCTGAATTCATCTACAACTGAGAAGAAACCATTTGACACCCAAATCACTACCAGTGGTCCCCAAACATCTCAGCTTCCAACCCATAAACTAACAGACAAATAGGCTCAGGATCCAGACTGACAGTTGAGTGAAGAAGCATTTCTTCTGCGTCAGTTAAAGAGTGGCAACACAATCAACAGCCAGTATATCAGCTTAGATCTGCTTTTATCCACTTGTAAATACTGATTTTTTTTTATCTCTACTGACATTTATAGCAGAAAGATGCTTTACTTTGATCGTTTTCATTTAGTTCAATGTTTTAAGATGATCTCCAGATCCCACACTTGATGATTCATGGCTCCAGATGGGATACTGACGGTAACTTTGGGAACCACTGCTTTATACTGTCTAACTCATAAGACACATTCCTGGGAAATAAGAGCTTAGCCTTAGCTGTTTCATTAGAATCTGCTTCATGTCATTCGGTGTCAGTTTAACTTTGATGTGAGGGGGATGTCCTTTCTATAGATGAATTGTATTCTGTGATCAACCAATCAAAAACATTATCTAAAAATCATCATGAGGCAAAGAGCTGTCATGAAGGAGAACTCAGGATACTGTAAACGTGAACATTCATTAAAATTAATTTTAATGAATGTGATCATCATCTTAAATATCTTTATATTTAACTGTTACCAGGCGGCCCTTGAATCTAATACGGAACACTACCGCTGGAGTTAGTAGTGGAGGGCCACTGGGCCCTCTGACCACCGCCAGCAGGCAAAGATGGTGAAGTGCCTTGCCCAGAGACGGTCGGAGCTGGTGTTTGAACCGGCAACCCACTGGTTACAGGGCACACTCCTTGCTCCGGAGCCTCTGTCAAACATATGTTTGATCTGTTGCAGCTGTATTGACCTGTGTCTCAGCAGATAGTTAGAGATGTCAGATATGCACGGGTATACTGATGAGGATCTCTATTCCTGTTGTAAAAAATTCTGTAGTGAAAACGATGCACATGAAAAAAAGTGGGAAATTAAAAAAGGGATTTACACTGAACAGTCAGGAAGTCATGCTGGAAGCTCGTCATTAGATCAGTTTTACAGTGCCTTTAATGGGTTTAAATCAGGGTTTTGCTTAAAGAAATGTGCCTTTATAACCATGTTTAGTTTCTACTAAATTCTTCACAAAGTCTTAATTGCAGCATTATTCATTATTATATATTTGCTTTTCTTAAACAAATTGCAGTCTTTTGTCAAAACATTTGGGAACTTTTGTATGTGTGGTGTGACCATCTGTGGTCTGATTGGAAGAATGAACCTACCAAACTATGACATACTGTTGTGCTTGTTATTCTTTTTTAATTCAGGGTACTAAAAAAACAGATTATTAAAGGGAGTGGCTAATAAACATTCCAGTCATTCATTGTAAATGGCAACTGTAGAAAGTTTTTGTGGGTTAGTTTTAGTTAATTAGAGAGCACAATGTTCAGAGGTCTAGTTTATAAAGCTTACATACTCATAAGACAGTGACTATATATTGCTTACGTCACTTTCCACACAAAGGTAGTGATCATCTATAAAGAAAATCTTGGTGTCAGAATGTGCGGTCCCTCACGCAAGCTCTGACCCGTGCGTAGGCTCGTTTTGGAGACGGGGGACACAGGCGACACAGATGGTGAAGTGGTGAATTGCAGCCAGACAGCATCATTGTTCCTCTCAGTCTTTCAATTTCACTCCATATCAGACTTTAATCATGGATCGACTTCATCATAAGCATTCTAAACCGCAGTGTTATTCATGCTTACGCTGGTGAGCCATAGCTGTACATAAGGACCCTTCAAATGCATGACAGTGCATCTCTCCTGGCCTCCTTCCTCCTCAGAATGATAATCCGGACACAGTCCGGAGTCCATGAAGATGTCAGGCAACGTTTAAGACAGCAGTAAGATGAACTTTTAACAAGTTATTTTAATGTGGACCACGTCTGTGCTTTTATCTCTGATTTACACATTTATTTAAGGCTTTTCTGGGACATTCTTCATAGTTACTTTGCTCTTTTCTCTGTGGTTGCCATTGGTAACCATAAAATAACAATCAGCTGACTCATTTAAATACACATTAACATTCACGAGGTGCTTCGCCTTGACCATATATGGTTGGATCTGGGCATGTAGAGGGCAGAACCTGGTACCAAACGATCAGGTTTTATAAATCAGGATTTTTTTTGACGTATGCCATTCTCAGTTTTTGGCCGTCGCAAACCTTTAATGTAGATCCTATGCAGTGTTTTATAATGAGATGCTTGAGCTTTAATGAGTCAAAATCTCATGTTTTTTTTGTTTGTTTATTGATAGTTTATTACTGACAAGAAAACTGTAAGAGAAATGTTCTTTGCTAAAAAACTTTTTTTAAAAGACGTGGCTTGTTTTTTTGAGGAAAATGGTCTCTCCAAAACGAAATGATGTGCACATTCCTACTGACATGGAGCTACCAGATTAAGATGCCATAGCTGACATGTCTAATTTTTGTCATGAGTTTATATTTATTAGGCTTGTGTTTTTCTTGATTCTGAATTATGTATGAATGAAGAATGTTTTAATTTTCTTGGACCTGTATTTCGTGTATTTTTTTATTTTTAACTATTCTATGATGAAAGACTCCCAAAGGCACTGATAAAACAGTCAATATGAAGTTCACTTAATCTGAAAAACTTCTAAAATTGAAATTTAATTTTAGAAGGTGTTTCTTTTATTATTATATTTACTAGTTCACCGCAGTGACAAAGGTTTTTTTTTTGGGGGGGGGGGGCACACTAGAACTTGGAGATTATCACCCAACAATAAACTTGAACATAAATCCGTCCACGGTCACTTGGGTCACTGCTGGATTTTTAAATCTGGTCCAAATTCATCATCTGTTTTTTTTATTATTATTTATTTATTGTCTCCTCCAGCCTAAAATTATAATTTTGTAAATAAATGAATAAATGTTCATTTGCTGTGCCATTCTCTTCTTTCTTGTCATGGTTGTAACTTCTTGAATGGCATTTGCAGCTGCATATCTAGCTGCCAGGAATGTCACTTTGACGGGTATGAATTCATTTGATTGGAATGGTACAAAACGCTGACTGACAACGGGTGCAGAGAGCTGCGCACCAAGGAGAATCTTTGAAGGAATCTTCGGTTGTTCCTTACACTGTCCCCCAGCAAAAAAAAAAAACTGCCAAACGGGGTGAAGTAGAACGTTCTTCGACCTGGAGGAGGGTAAGGTGTGAAGTGCCTCCTTTAGATTTAAAGAGACGGCACCAAAATAAGTTGCTCTCAGACACACTTCAGGACAGTGGGAAAAGAAGGAACGTGGTGGTAAATTAACGAGGATTTCAGACCAAAGCATTGCAGTTCCACTTTATATAAACCAAAACTGAGGGATTTTTATGCGAAAAGGAAGAACTGAAAAGCATTTGTCCTCTTTATGTATCCAATTAAAGACCAATATGAAGTCACATGGAAGCCAAAGGCATCAGGATGTTCATTCACACTCATTTGTCCCATGACTGACGGCCTTGAAACATAACATTACGAGGCCTACACACACAAAAATGGAATGAGGATGCAAAAAAATCAAATGTCAGACACATTTTATGGAAGAATTGATATGATAATTTGTACTTCGTAATTTATTGCATCTACACTTTTTTCTGTACAATTTTGATGGGTGCGGTGCGTCAGCAATTCCTATTGACTATTCAGTTCAATGAAATTTTATTTATATAGCGCCAATTACATGTCATCTCAAGGCACTTTACAAAGTCAAATTCAATCAGATTATACAGATTGGTCAGATTGAAAAAAAATTCCTATCTGTGACCCCCACAATAATGGTGTCAGAGACTGGTTACCCCATTTTAGCAGGTGGGATTTTACAAACCTTTACAAAAAGGCGCAGGCTTCCCCCGCTTCAAAATGAGGAATGTTGAGCATCTTGTAAAGTTATACTTTTAGTGGCAGTTTCACAAATAAGGAAATGCTAAATCTTTTTAGCACTTCAGCATCAAATCATCTTGCAAGCCCCCAAGACTGTCTCATGACTCCCAGTGGGGTCCCAACCCCCACTTTGGGAACCCTGCCCTAAACAAGTCTGCATTGTGGAGCATTGGCTGTCAAACTATGGTACAAGACAAGTACCACTGGTGGTACTCAAGCCGCCTTTAGTGGTACTTAAGAGTGTATTTATTATTTGCAGAGTAAATACTAACTGTGGTAGTGTTGTGGTGTTCTATTTACTTCTGTGCAAGTTGGAATCCAATGGTATTTACTGATTGACATGCTCCGCAGGTAGCTAGTATTAGTAACACATATAATACTGGTTTGTAACTAAACTTTTTGTGTTGCAGCAACAAGTTAATTTGTTTAGTAATGTATGTGAATATATCTGAGAAACAGATAGAAGTACAAAAAACGTGATATATCCCTGCAGCTATAAGGTTTGTATACAAGGCAGACATTGGAGTATGAAGTTGGGAAGAGAACTGATTTACCCAAACAATTTTATTCTTATGACATAGCCTAACATAACTAACTGAAAATGTCCTGATTCTTTGTTTCTCTCTCTCTCTCTCTCTCTCTCTCTCTCTCTCTCTCTCTCTCTCTCTCTCTCTCTCTCTCTCTCTCTCTATATATATATATATATATATATATATATATATATATATATATATATATATATATATATATAAAAGATAATTTCATGTTTTTGTGCTTTCATCTATCTTGCTTTGTCAGGCTCTCCAGGCACACTGACAATCTATCTGATAGAAATTTAGACCGACCAATGCGCGTCACCCGCACCGGAAGTTACGTTGGGGTGGACTGGTTGGCGTTGGTGAAGACGATACCGGGGAAGGAGAGGAGTGGAGCCGGTGAGAGAACGGCGAAAGGATCCACCATCCTCTAAGATTAAAGGTTGATGATTGCTTTTCAAACGTCTAAAACACTGTAATTACGTTTTTAAGTCCTATCTATTCAGCGGCGATATGCGCTCCGTCTGTGTGTGTCGCGTTAGCGACAGTCTTGCTAGCTAAATTAGCCAAGGGGAGCTAACCAGCGTTTACGCCGAATGTAAAGTTAACCAGGTGCTAATGCTGCTAACTGGCAGCCTTTGAATCGCCTTATATTGACATGATTCATTTATACAGCGGGTCATCGAATATAGGTAGGTGTTCGGAATGCGCTGTCAGACATTTGTCCTGCCACTGGGACAAACACCTGAACAAAATGGTTGGCTTAGTTCTCAAAGAATCAGTTGTTCTCTGACGTATTGGTGGTGATGTAAGCTAACATGCTAGTGGCTAGCATAGCTGCGCCCCTAGGCCTCACATTCCACAAGAAATAACCCCGCTTTTCTGAGCTTTTTGGTCCGTTTCACATTAAAGACTTTCTTTCACGTTATTTTAGCGATCAGTTAAACTTTCTTTATACTTTAGCACACAGCAAACACAGCGCTGGTGGTTTTGAACAGTTCAGCTGTTTATTTTCGATCTAAATAAATTGCATTGTTGTTTTTTTTCCTCAGCGTTTTCCACTGAACTCCGTGACTGAAGCAGATCCCCGGCTTCTTTCCCTGCTGGATATCGGCTCGGCTGCTTGGGGGTGGAGGAGCCCAGTACCGAAGGACCCCGGGGTGTAAAAAGCGGATAGTGTGAGCAGCTCTCTATGTGTGTGACAATGGGGGACATCAGTGACCTGGACCGACAGATAGAGCAGCTCCGACGCTGTGAGCTCATCAAGGAAAACGAAGTCAAAGCGTTGTGCGCCAAGGCCAGGTGAGCCATGCTTTTCTTATTGGGCATGGAAATAACTCTGAAGGCATTAATAGTCCTGATGAAGGAGGACATGTCAAGAAATTATGGTAAATCTTCATTGGTTTCAAACGCTCAAACTCTCGGCAGCAAGGAAACGCATTGGGGCATTTCACTTGTGAAATATATCCTCAGTTGGGTATTTGAGTAGGACTGCACAATTTTAGGGACCTGTCATGTGCTGTAAAGTAGGAGAATGTTGTGATAACAATTTAAAAGAAAGTTTTATTTGTCATTGCTATTGGACGTGGCAATGAAAGTTGTCTTCTCCGTTTAGCCCGTCCCTTAGGGAGCAGCGGGCAGCTTTTCCAGCGCCCGGGGAGCTTTGTGGGGCTAAGGGCCCAGAGTGGCAGTCTCCGGGCTTCAACCCGGTACTTGTGAGAGCGGCAGCGAGCTGCTCTAACCACCAGGCCACCACTCCCCTCCTACGACTTGTTATACAAGAATTCAGGAGTGTCACTGTCTTTCTGCCCCTGGTTCATAACAAACACAGCTTCCTTAGTTGGAAACTATACAACTGTCTACTTAGCAGCTTAACACATCTTTACTTTAAAAAAACCAAAACACATTTTAGGCTGCATTAAATCCAGGGTCAGCGATTTTTCTTTTCTTTTTTTCTTTTTCTTTCTTTTCCAGAAGTTACCCCAAGTCGCTTTTTGGATAACTGTGCATGTGTTATACCGTCTTACCTTGCTCTTCCGCTCCTCAGGGGGATCGTGTGAAAAAATCTCCCAGATCCACTCTGGTCTTATTTCTTTCTACAGAGGCCTTCTTCTCATAAAAACGAACGTGCTTTGCTTCTTGCAACTCTCAGTCCTGTTCAAGGTATACGGTGAGAGCAGCGGCGATACAATAAATGGCTAAACGCTAAGCTAACCCGATACATAAACTTTAGAAGTGCGAATGCACAGCCAGCAAGCAGAAACTAGGTAGGAAAGAGCACGGACAGAATGATGGCATGTGGGACAACCAATAGATAGGGTGATACCCCCGGAACCTGAGGGACAGAGAGGGGTGAGGGCACCTCTGACCAATCCCTTTTTATCCCTGCTCTTCAGGGATTGGTCAGAGTTTTTACAGGCCTGCAGCTCCCGCAGAGATCGTTTTTTTTACCTTTTTGAATACATAATGTATTAACTACTTTCAGAATGGAAGGACGGGTTTTACCTAATATAAAAAGTGTTTCTGAACAGGATTACCAGCTATAGCTTTGAGAAAAGTGTCAGTACACATGTCCCAGGCATAGAGAGCCTAAATAAATGCCGCTTAAATAATTAGCTACATCTTACAGCAGTCCTGCCTCCTCTCTGCAATATTGTGTGTGGTAATATTGTTCTGAAAATAAACTTGCAATATGTTGTACAGACTTGTATGGAAATACACGTTTCATTTTTAGAAATCAATTGTATCATAGATTACCTTTTTGACAAACGTGTCTCAGTATATATTTTTAAGACTGATATTCATTCCTTATAGATGCTGTATAGGAAAGGCAGTTTTTCAACAAACAGGTGTATAAATGTCTGATTTTACACTTTGGCTCTGTGTCTTTAAATATGTGAGCCTCCGTCACCAGGTATAGTTGTTAAAGGAAACCGTGGTCCTTATCAAACAGTTACATTTAGTTTTGCAACATTGCTGCAAACGTTAAACAGCAATAATATTCAGTTGTATTTGAAACATAAATGTTGCATTTATTAAAGTTCTCAGAATTGACTAGAAATATAGTTAAAACAGAAAATTCAGAAATCAATATGGCTTGGGTTGGGAGTGCAATTAGTGAACATCAGCATCAAGTAAAGACTTAAGTCAGTGGAGAATCTAAAAATATAGTGGTTACTAATGTGGGGATATTTGGCTCTGTAGTGTTCTCCTTTTTTAATAAGTAATAGTTGGAGGGCACATCAGAATGTTTCCTTTGTACTGTGTATATGTAAAACCCTGAGATGAATCAGTCAACATCTATACAACGCCATGTGAAAATGGTGGAAAGGGACGTCTTCCTCCGTTGGATTTCAGCATCTGTTCAATTCACTTTTATTTATAGCACCAATTCACAACGTCAAATTCAATCAAATCATCCAGAATGGTCAAAAAGTTTCCTATGTAAGAAAACCCAGTAGATTGCATCAAGTCTTGACAAGCAGCATTCACTCCCCGTGAAAGAGAGTAGAGCCTGTTTTGTAGAGCATTTATTTAGGCTCACAGGCCCTACGCTCATCGACAATGCAGACGACTGTCTGGCTTTGCAGCAATCCCTCATACTGAGCAAGCATGCAGCGACAGTGGAGAGGAAAACACCCCATTAACAGGGAGGAAAACCCTCCAGCAGAACCAGGCTCAGTGTGAACGGTCATCTGCCTCGACCGACTGGGGGTTAGAGAAGACAGAGCAGAGACACAAAAAGCACAGAAGCACACATTGACCCAGGAGTCCTTTCTATGTTAGATGGTAATAGCGGTCTGGGTTGTTACCGGTGAACATGTTGCATTCTGTCTGGACGCTGGAGTTCACTAATCTATGCAGCGCTGGTGATGGCTCCTAATCTGCCTAAATCTTACTTATGTGGTTGTTTGTCATGGTTGGTTGAAGGTAGGGGTGGGCGATATGAAGAAAATCTAATATCACGATATCTTCACGATATGTTGAAATAACATTGAAAAACAAATGTTTTTAGCCACATAGTGCCTAAAGTTGCATTGGTATATCTCAAATTAACGTGTCAATTTTATTTTTATTGATTGCAAAATAAAAATGAATTTAAAATGTCATATTTTAGCCATTATTTAACCACAGCTGCACATAGAAGCTTTTCACAAATTACAATATTGTCACATTAGAGCTCTTTCGTGGTCAACACTGGACCTTAAAAAACAGAACATCCCAGCAGCCAAAAGGAACACCAAGGAAAAATCTGAATAAACCTGAATTAAAAGGTGCTGGTTTAATTAAAGTTCCCTTCGGTGTGTGGGTGGGGAGTTTACAAGAGTCTTCATTTTGCACTGGATGACTTTTTAGGTGGAACAAATTTGTGCTACTGCTACCTTTTGTGGCAATGGTGTTACGGCATGTTTTGCAAATTACCGAATTTGGTTCAACCTCCTTCTTGTGAAATCCAAACCACTGCCTGAAACGCCCGCTGTCGCCATAGCCCTCGCTGTCTGGTCAACGTAAATAAGCGCACGTGCTCGTTGTTGTGTGTGTGCGCGCCAGAACTCTTTCGGGTTTGAAGGAGGAGCGAGTGATGCGTTCACAGCATGTGGGAAAAACTAAACTCATTGAATTAAATACAGCGGCTCAATCTTGCCATGAAAATTTACACTCGATGGTCGCGATAAAGCGACCATCTCGCCTCCACTGATAACTGCTGATGTTTTCCCCATAAAGTTGATCCAGTTTCCGCTAAAGGTCTCCATTTCCAGAGCATTCACTTTAGAATCAAGCGGTTTAGTGACTCTGAGGATAGCTGTGGTCAGTTGTTGAGTAAGAAAAGAAAAACGGAACAAAATATTGTTACCGCCGCGCAAGAACACGCCCATTTGAACCCATTCGTGCTCAGCTCTGGTTGACGGGGGACTCAAAATGCCTTTACTATCCCAAATGGCAAATTCACAGGTGTCTGGTTCCAGAACATCAGTGATATTCATCCAGCGTATGCAGCAGGTTTTCTTAAAAGAATAGGCACAACTTTGAGAAGCTGCAGTTCTAATGTTTTATTGGCCTGAATCTATTTTTCAGAGAAATTCTGGTTGAAGAAAGCAACGTTCAAAGAGTAGACTCTCCCGTCACGGTGAGTATCATCAAACATCTGGTTGGCCGTTAGTTTGTGTTTGATGGGGGGTCTTTAAGTGTTTTCTTGTTGCAGGTGTGCGGCGATATTCATGGACAGTTCTACGACCTGAAAGAGTTGTTCAGAGTAAGTCTCTTTGTTTTTACCCTCTGCTTTTGACCGTTAGATCCTTTTCCCAGTGAGGAGCTGTGTGTGAAGTCATGGATGGCTGTAAAAGTGAGGATCTCCCACAGCCAACCCAAAGCAGCATTCTGGACACAACCTCCAAAAGATGCATTAAATGATGGTCACATAGGTTTAGATCTGGAGCAGGTGACATTGTTTGATTATTCTGCATTCCAGCAACAGTTTTATTCAACACTAACCTCAAACCCACACGCTTGTCACATTGCGGTTCTGCTACATTTCTACTTGTTTCTTCAGGTACTCGTGTTTCACTGAGGGAAACGCCTCGAAAAGCCGTGTATCATTTTTAAAGATGAGAAAACTACAGTGACTCGCCCCAAAGGAGACTAGCAATGTTGTCTGTGAGCACCCCTAGACCTGCTGACATCAGCGCCTGTCTGGGTCTCAGCTGTGGGAGCAGAGTCAGGCGTCAGCTCTGACAACAGAATCAATGTGGCCGAGTGTGAATAGAGCTGCAGAGAATGCTGTCATCATCCCAGCATGCAATCGTAATATTCCACAGAGCTGTTTGAATACAGGATGCGTTGATTGTTTTTCGTGTGCCAGGAAGCGACTCCTTCCAGCCTATAACGTGCTGTACAGATTAAAGAAGCTGGATTTATCTCAGTTCCAAGAACTACCAAGTAAACTGTAGTTCAAAAGCAGAGCCCGACTTGTCTGTCAGCTTGGATGCTGCTTTCAGGGTCACTGGCTTCACGTGCCCTCTGGGGGGGTGTGGTGAGTTTACGACAGGGAACCCCGCAGCCTCCTGCTGCTCCACGAGTGCAGACTCCGTCATGCGTGTTCACCTCGGCTGGTAAACTGCCACGTCTGAGCGGACATCGACTTCATCGGTTTGTAATTGGCAGCACACAATTACTGAAAGCCCCATCTTTTTGTTTTCGCCCCTTTGAACGGAACAGGTGGGCGGTGACGTTCCGGAGACGAACTACCTCTTCATGGGAGACTTTGTGGACCGCGGCTTCTACAGCGTGGAGACGTTCCTCCTGCTGCTGGCTCTTAAGGTAAGCCTGAAGCTTTCCTCACGATCAGATGGGACCAGTCTTTGGGTTACAATCACAGCTTAGATAAGAGCTTTGAAGAGATGGAGGTGATTGTGTAAGTGTTGATTTAAAAAAACTGTTTTTATTTCACCTTGCAACCTCTTGTGTGCACATTAGGTGCGTTATCCCGACAGAATAACCCTGATCCGAGGAAACCACGAATCGCGGCAAATTACCCAGGTCTATGGCTTCTATGACGAGTGCCTCCGCAAGTACGGCTCAGTCACTGTGTGGAGATATTGCACAGAGATATTTGACTACTTGTCGCTGTCTGCCATCATTGATGGGAAGGTGAGCTGGAGTTACTGGTCAGCTTTGACTTACGGACATTTCTTGGGAATGTTGTGGCATTTACGGCTTTGCTTCTGTTTCTAACACCGCTTTAATCGGACCGCTTTCTGTCTGGTTCAGATCTTCTGTGTGCACGGTGGCTTGTCTCCCTCCATCCAGACACTGGACCAGATCAGAACCATTGATAGAAAACAGGAAGTGCCTCATGATGGGCCCATGTGTGACCTTCTGTGGTCAGACCCCGAAGGTATCTGCAGCTGTTTCCAGTCTTTGATTTTTACCATTGTGGACGTGAGGTAGTGCAAGCTAATAGTAGGGAAGGGATTTTCAGCTGGACTATAACAGTGAGCGATTCCATATGGGATGGTCATGTGGTCCGGCTAATTCTTTTTTAATATATTTTCTCTCAGATACCACAGGATGGGGGGTGAGTCCCAGAGGAGCTGGCTACCTGTTTGGGAGCGACGTGGTGGCTCAGTTCAACGCCGCCAACGACATACACATGATATGCCGGGCCCACCAGCTGGTCATGGAGGGCTACAAGTGGCACTTCAATGAGACGGTCCTCACAGTGTGGTCGGCGCCGAACTACTGCTACAGGTGGGCCGCCTAGCTGGAGTCAGCTCAGCATTGTGCTGTTGGCTTTTCTTTGACTGGACAACCGCTGCTGCTGGCAGCTTCAGATAATGGCTCGCCCTGTGGAGTCGTTTACCACAGATTTACCATTGATGATACAGATGATATTAATCTGCTTCTAGTCACTGTTATTGTCCGCGCTTTGTAATGTAGCAGCAAACCCTGACCCAGGCTCACACAGCTGTCCTCCTGCACAATCCAGTAGTAGAACTTTTACCTAGGCTCGCGTGATTTCAGGAAAACATGAAATGAGGACCACAGCGGCACGAAAACAAAGCTACCGACCGGATTTGAGGGTTTCAGTGTCTTCTCTAACATTGGGAATGACGCCGCAGTTTGTCTTTGGCACAGTTTTTTTTCTTTAACCCTTATTTATACAGGTGTTCTCAGTGTGATACAAGATGTCATTTGCATGAGAGAAAAATAAAGTTAATAAACACAATAACAATACAAGTCATTAAAACATTCGACTCAAATAAGATAATAAAACATCACTGAAGAACAAAATAAAGTTGCATAAGAATTTTCTTTTTGTCTTATAGGGCTGCAACTAACGATTATTTTTATTGTCGACTAATCTATCAATTATTTTTTCGATTAGTCGACTAATCACGATTGTTTTTTTTTTATGATCTCCATCGTCACTTCAGTTGCTTGTAAAATTATTTTGACTCACCTGTTCTTGTCTACACACCTTTGAACGCCTCTTGTCACTCGTCTTTATTATCTTAATAAATGATCCCCCATAAAATATCAATTTTAAAGTTAACTGACTTTATTTTTTATATTTCTATCAAAGTAGACCAGTGTAAAAAAAGAGGAGCATATTATCATGTTTGCAGTCAGGCTCGTTTATCTGCCAATTGATGTTTCCCAACATCAGTATTAAAAATTAGCTACTTCTTCATTTCCAAACAAACTCCAGCGCTCTAGTCACACATTAAAGTTAAATAAAACATCATGTAGTTTCCCCCTAATCTCAGCCATTAATCTTAGTGATAAATGAACACTGAAATAAACCCAATAACTAAGCCATGTGTTGATAAACCAAGCCGATATTTCTGCTTTGCAGCCACATTGTCGCCTAGAATCAATCTAAAAGTTAATTTTGTGTCAAAGAAAGTGTAATATAGAAACTTTACCAACTCTTCATTGGGCCAATACTACATGGAGCTGCGGTCATGTGATCGGCGTGCTCTTTGCTCACCAAGGAAGTGACGCTATACTGCCCTCTGCTGCAGCCTTGGTGAACTACAGGTGGTTTAATCTACCACTGAAAGTGAAACTGAGACACAAATGTTTATGTATTTTTAACCACGCCTCCACGCAGGAATTTTTGCGTCGACAATTTTTCATTATCGACATTGTTGATAATGTCGACTAATCGTTGCAGCCCTATTGTCTTAAAATAAATGTAAATTGTCACAGAGGAATCAGAGGGGATAGTTTCAGATCCTGCTGTAGAGTTGTCCTTGTTTACTGGGCAGAATATGAAAATTGTTAAATTTGCCCCCCCCCCCCCCCCCCCCCAAGTTCTGATCGTACAAATGGAGCAGTGAAGGTTGTAACTAGATTCCACGGCTCAATAATGATGGCTAGTTCCCTCCGAGAATCTAAATTACAGTGGTAAATAAGAGATTTATACCCTGGTATGAACCTTAATGCGCCATGATTTTAGAGAGGGTGGGTTTAGTTTGCAGTCTCAGATTAGATGTGTTTTGCACATACAATATAATCTAATGCTAATCAAAGAAAATTTGAATGATCAAAGCTCATTGGATTAATTTAGATTGACCAAACCATTTTTGTCTCCCCTGATGATCAGATGTGGAAATGTGGCAGCCATCTTGGAGCTGGACGAGCATTTACAGCGAGAGTTCATCATATTTGAAGCAGCACCACAAGAGACCAGAGGAATCCCTTCCAAGAAGCCAGTAGCCGACTATTTCCTGTAAAATGTTTGAACAGCCAGCCATGATGTGTCAGACTCTGGTACCATTTAACACCAAACTCCCTCCATCCTGCTGCTGGACCATTCTATCAGCTTGAACTCAACGCAGTTGGACAGAGAAACCCGCAAAGCTCTTGCACAGCTCCAGCTTGAAGGGCTGGATTTTTGGCCGACTGCCCGAGGCTGACAGAGCAGTTGCAGTGAAAGGTGGAAGGGCGTGGCAAATACTGGGCCCATGACTGTTGTCACTTCTCAGCTATGCGAGGGTCATTCTTAAAGCCTTCAGCCAACTTCTTCTGTTTTTCCCCCTCACTTTGTGTAGATACGACATCCTTCTTTTCAGCTCAACTCTTTTTTTCTAGTGTTTTTCTTTTAATGACAAATATTGTCATTTAGTTTAAGAACTTTTTGGATGGAGCATTTTTTTTTTGTAGGAGATTTTACAATTTTATCAGTTAAGGAATTCCTTCAGTAGATATGTCTTTGTATAAGTGTCGCTACCAGAAGGAAGTACAAAATGGGCCTGTTCCATTTTTTTTCTCTTGTTTTTGTCTGTCATCTGTTCCGTGCATTGATATCTAACATTCTAAGTGCTGCTCAGCACGTTACAAATAAACATCACGTGTAACTAATTTGACAAAAGTCACAATGTTTTCTATTTTTCCCCCCCTTTTAATTCATTTTAATCTCTGGATTGCTCTAGCTCTGTCAATTTTGATATTGTGAAAATAAAGTTTTTGTATCAATACTTACTGGTTTGTGAAGCAGTGATTATTATTATTTTATGTTTATGAGCTGCATACAAACATTTATGGTGTTTCATTTTAAAGGGCCAGTCCAGTGAACACAATAGATTGCACACTTCGATGAACTTGTTTGGAAACCATAAATGGTTAATCCACATCATTCTTTACCAGGTCAAAGGATCTGGATGGTTGATCTCCACCCTGAAGTCCCCAGAGAGTGATAGGCCGTGGTTGCTGTTCACATGGTTTTGTCAACCTCTATAGATTTCTTTAAACCATGAGTTAGTATTAAATGTGAATACTTGAATGATTTTGTTGTATTTGTGTAAAGAGGACTCATGTGCTGGTTAGGGCCCCTGGCCTCATAAATAGTCTGGCTCTGGCAGGCAGGAGAACCGGGGTTGCAGCTCTCTCGCCCGACAAGTTTCGCGGCTAGTTTTTCCAGCTCCAGTAAAAACTAGGTCCCACCTCTCATGGGGTAGAACCGACACCGGTAGAGGAAGCAACACCCGGAAACCACAAGTCCTCCTCACCCGAAGCTCTGGCTCGTCACGGCGTCTGCTGTCGGCTCTGATCCTTGCAGAAAGCGGCAGATAGGTAGGTCGCAGCCTGATCTCTTATCTCGGTTTATTTACGGTCTGTTTACAACACGTTCGCCCGTCACCGCGGAAGGATACATGGCCGGAAAGGCGGAATGTGTGTTGGAGGAAAGGCATGAGGACCGTCATGCGGCTGAGCGTTATCTGCTAATGTAGATGATCCAGCTGGTAGTTCTGCTCGGACGTTTCTGGTTTGGTTCCGAGCAGATCGGCCGTGTTTTAACCCTGACCAGCTGTCCATCAGCCAGACCCAGTGTTTGCTGTCATGGTTCCATGATTCATTCCCGCGAACGTCCCCCAGAGAAACTCCCACCTTCCTTCCTGTTTTAATCTCTAAATGCATACGCTGTTCAGAGCTGGAGCCGGGACCTGACCGGCCTGGGCTCCCTGATCTTCAACACGTGTTTCTGGGAATGTTTGCTTCCAGTCTGAAGCTGGGATCCGGTTCGGTGAGAAAGGACCAGTTCCCTGCTTTTAACAAGTAATCACTCAGGTCAGACCTAAACTAGATCATTCCACAGGGATCAGAGCTTCCTTTGAAGGTTGGTTTGTGAAAACACAGACATGATGATTTCAGTGTTTGGGATTGAAGCAACCTAAAAACATGATGTGAGAAATCAACCAGGAGGTTTCAGTGACAGCGGAGGGATCGAGCAGCATGGTGGTTCCATCAGTTCTGGTCGCTCCTTCAGTGGTTCCAGCCAAGGCTGCTGCAGACACGCCTCTGGCCTTAGTTCTGCTCCATTCTTTTCTTTTTACATGAAATCCTGAAAGCGTTTTGTTGTGCTGGGGATTTCCTGCCTCACTGCTTAGTATCGGCCGAAAAACATTTTTTTTAGGTTTAAAAAAACAAGTTGATTTAAAATTCTTGAAAAGAAGTGATTCAAAAATATGTAATGCGAATCTGTGTTCATGCATTAAACCATAAGTCCCGGGACGTCCATGGGAATGTCTTGTCATGGTCAGGAACATCAGGGCACTGCTTCATGAAATACATGGAAAAGATCTTTTCAATGGCTGTTCAGTCTCATTAGAAATTTAAAATCAGAGTTAATAAAAAACATTTGTATGTATTTTTTTATTCCTCTTATCACTAAGCCAAGTTGAACTTTTTCTAACAAAGGTCAACAAAGTTCAAAACAGTAAAACAGGATGCATGTGATTGGGTTTCATGCTGGTTTTCACCAGGAGTTGCATGGATGAGGTATTTGAGAGATATCAGGAAAAACTCTAACATAGCATGAAAATCCCCTGTTTTTTTTTTTTAAACAAAACAGACTTTTAAAGAAACTGTTCAGTGTAGAAAGACGTTCAGTTTTTGTTTTATGTTATTAAAACTTGTCCAGGCAAAATCAGTGAAATAGCCCTTTACTGAAATCAAATGGGATGCCAGCTTCTGTTGTGACCTATTGCAAAATCACTTGCATTCCTTGTACCGACTGAGTTTTTTTTTAACCCACAGTTTGGAACAAATAGCTGCTCCTTCGACTCAGATTTCCCATCAGCCATTGCTCATTATTGTTTGCCTATTTTTTCCATTTAGTAAAAGTGTTTGTGTAAATGAACTCCATTTTTCTTTAATCCATGTGTTTTTGCTGAAGCATTCAAACACGCTTGTCAGGTTTTATTACACGCTGTGAAATGCTTTTCTCATAAAACAGTCTTTCAACTTGCCACTGTTTATTTTAGCACAGCAACAGTCTAGACCTGTTTTTGTTTTCAGAATATCCGACTTTATTCCTGAAGCGTGTGATGGGGATGATTTGTTCCAGGTGCAGGGATGGACTCCCACGGTCGTGTTCTGGAGCGGTTACGGAGCGCCTTCAGCTCAGGTATCACCTTACCAGAGGAGTTCCGCCGGACACAGCTCACCCAACTGCTGTCCATGCTCAGAGACAACGAGGAGAGGATCATAAAAGCGCTGCACCAAGACCTGGCCAAGGTACATGACACATGTGTTACGCAGAGCTGCACATGCACAGACGCATGACCACTTCTGGGTGGTTTCACTGAACACCGTTGCATAACTAAAGCCTGAGGGATTTACTTGCCTTGCTGTCCTAATGGTGATGCAAGGGGAAATTTTTCACACCTGCCGCAGCCATCTGAATGCAGGAAAGCGCCTGCTTAGTGAACATTTTTACTACTGTTAATTGATATAACATTTCATTGAGATTATTTAAGGCGGGAAAGAGGTGGACACAATTGGTTTCTGCTGAAGTTGACATGTTTTTGCCCTGCTGCTCCTGAATTTCAGCCAAAATTTGAGAGCGCCCTCTCCGAGGTGGACATTGTGATCAATGAGCTGCATCATGCCATCTCCAACATCACTAGCTGGATGCAGCCAGAGTATGTGGCCAAAAACCTGGTAAGTTGATCTGGCATCTGTTAAACTGAACCGTGCTGTCAGTGTTGGTTATTTGAGCACAGAGAGCCGTTACTGCGCTGTGAAAAAGCCTTCGGTCCCTTACAGATTTCCTACAGACAAATCTTAATATACAATAAAAATAACCTGAGGAGATCCAAAATGCAGATTTCAAAACGATTTCATTTATAAAGGAAGGGAAAAAAGCTGGTCACTTTCTGAATTTAATACCTAGTTGTCCCAAGCTTGGCAGCAACAACCTCCTTAATGCATTTATTACTGGCAGAGTCTTTGATATAACGGTTTGGAAATTTTGGCCTGCTCTTCTTCGCAAAAAGTTTTTTAGTTAATGTAGATTGAAGTGTTTTTTACAAGCATGAACACCCTGTTTAAGGTCCCATCACATTATCTCAATCAGATTTAGGTCCAGAGTTTGACTAGAC
Organism: Fundulus diaphanus; assembly: GCA_037039145.1. NCBI lineage: Eukaryota > Metazoa > Chordata > Actinopteri > Cyprinodontiformes > Fundulidae > Fundulus > Fundulus diaphanus. The sequence goes on from CM073140.1 coordinate 4,301,114, forward strand.
CAGCCCAGAATCTATTAGTTGTTGTTGAGGGTTGTCTTCCAGCTCTTCAGAGGAGGACTTCCTGGTGTGCTTTGGATAAATGTCCTGCTGACGTTCAAAACCTAAACGTATTTGAGCTTAAGGTCAGAAAGTGATGACTTGCCATTCAGGATTTATCTCTAGAAGGAGGACTTTCATGGTTCCATCAATTACAACAGATGGTCCAAGTACCAAAGAAGTAAAGCATTTCCAGACCATCGTACCACCACCAAGTTTGACTGTCAGTATGATGTTCTGTTCCTGAAATATCAAGGATTTTAAACCAGATGCAATGGGACACATCTTCCTAAAGGTTCTATCTCTCTCATCAAACCACTGAAGGTTTTCTCAAAAGTCTGGATAAAACTTTTATCATGTTTATCCTGTCCTGTCAGAACTGAATTATCACTCAAAACAAATAATGCAAGAATAAATGGAATTTGCATCTTTGTAATCTCACATAGATTATCATAAACATTTGTCCAGAATTGTTGGGCTTTGTGACATGACCATAAAATATGAATTAAAGTACCTTCCTCAGATTTACATCCCCAGCAGTGTGGAGTGGACGCTAATCCTAATCTAAATAATCTAGAGGGAGTCCAATAAAAACAATGCATAATTTTGAATTGAATGAGGTGTATTCTTGCATCCCTCGAAATTACTTTGACATTCCTACAAATTCTGTTCCAATCCTCATCACTAAATGTCAAGTTCAGATCCCTTTCCCATGTCTGCAGTGGGCCCATTACCAAGAGTCTGAATTAACATGGAGCAACAGACACCTGCCTCGTGTCCTTTTCCATAACTCATGAAAGTGTTGATTTTAAAAGAGAAAATCTCCAAATATTTCCTTTAAAATCAGAACCGTGTGATCTTGCTTGTTGCTAAGCTGATGTGCTTCATGTCTTTCTGTTGTTTTTGCAGGCCACAAAACTAGATGACTGTTTTGTCCGGAGGGAACCTTTAGGAGTTGTGCTGATCATTGGGCCATGGAACTACCCACTGCAACTCCTTCTTGTACCACTAGTTGGAGCCATTGCTGCAGGTCTGCAGACCCTGTGTTAAACAATAAACTGGAGAGCAAATGTCGCTAAAGTCGGTGCATTCAGTGTAGAACACCAAAGTTAGGTTTTCTTTTTCTGAAATAGACCAAAGATGAGCTGTTGGCAGAAAGAAGCATGCAGAGCAGAGAACTCACTGTTTATTAGGAGGAGAGGTTTACAATTAGAAATATGAACAACAGTTCTGCGCAAAATGTGTCGAGCCAACCTGGACATCTGTTGTCAGTTATGTTATTACTTATTGGTCGTGGCGTTTCATGGAGCAGGTTTGGTGCTGCATATTTGCAAGGCTACTGTGGGAAACTACAATTTCCATTTCTTAATAGCAGTAGATGCTGTTGCTGTCTGAGAAGATGATTCTTCCATAATTGTTGGCCCTATTTCTGGTCACAGGAGCTTACAAGGTCTACAAGCTTTTTAGTTCCCTTTTTGCAGGTTGTGGAAAAACTCCATATAACCACACCAGTCAGGCAGAACAGTTCTTTTATGGGAGCACATTTACAAATGTGACAAGGAACTCTGTGTTCACTGACTTTCTTATGTTAATGTCTCTGAAAGGAAACTGTGCAGTGATCAAGCCCTCAGAGATCAGCGCCGCCACTGACTGTCTGGTCGCTGAGCTCATTCCTAAGTACCTGTCTCAGGTAAATCTGCCTGTTTAGGTACAGAATGTTTAACTGCTGACAGCTGAATGCATTTCAGATGCTTGTTTCAATAAGTTTTTTTTTTTTTTACCAATATTCCATATTATACTACAGTTTTAAAATGAAGTTGTAGCAGATCCATCGGAACTTGACACTGCTAGCTTTGCACTTCTGACTGTAGTTTTACCTCCACAGGACTGTTATACTGTGGTTCGTGGTGGATCCGAGCAAACCAAGGCTCTGCTGCAGAATCGATTTGACCACATCTTTTACACCGGTAGGAGCCCTGATGGACTCTACATCGGTTGTTTTGATCCAAAAACATATGGCACCACCAGTTTGTTTAGGGTTCAGTTGTTTTCGATGTGTACATCTGGTGAAGGTCCACCACACGTTTACATACGTAAGGCCCTGAGCTTACATATACGTACTGATCTACGTATCAGAGTGCAAATGTGTGAGCACTTGTGTGTAAATGTAGATTAATGTGACTTGAGAAGGTTGCATCTACTGTTCCTTGCCAAGTTGCAGAGAAGCCATGGACCATTGTAGCCATCTGCAAGTTAGCAGATTTCTGGCTGATTATTTGACCACTCTCCTTGTCAGACATGGTAGAGCTCATTTAAATAGTTTTGGTTTCCTGCCACAGATCTTGCTTTTAAAAATAGTGTGTACATTTTGACTGGTTGAGGTCAGGGCCATGAAGCTTAACTTGACTCTGTTTTATCCACGTGTTTGAGCTCATTGTCCAACGTTCAACCATCTAATTGTTGATTTTAGGTTAGATTGAAGAGTTTAAATGTAATGTTCATTATTCCACCCACTTTGTGCACCCCTGAAAGGCCTTCAGCACAATGCTACCACCCCCATGCTTGAGAGTTGCAAATGTTCTTGGGTTTGGAGCCTCACCTTAAACTCCTCCAAACGTTGTTTTTTGTCGTTGTGGCCTAAAAGCTCAATCTTTGTCTCATTTGACTTAAAGCTTTCCTGCAGAAGGCATTTGGCATGTCCATGTGGGCGGTTTCAGTTTTCAGTCGAGCTGGAATCTGTTGATTTGGGTGCATGTGCTCCTTTCTTGGTTAACGCATCTACTCTGAACAGGACGTGATAAACCTCCAGCCTTCGTGTTTCTTAACTAATTTACCTTCATCAGAGGGGGACGGATTTGGATTAGATGGTTGAAACGTTGACACAGCTGGGAGTTCCAGCAGGACAGGAAGGTGCATGTGTTCATGGAAAACCTGTGTGAGTTAGAGAAAATCCACAGTAAATTAAAACTTTAGCACCAAATTCTTGTTTTTCAAAACTCTTAGATGACCCTCCTTACCCAGAGAAAAAGGTTCATATGGATGTTTAAATGATACTAATGTCCACGATGACTGCATATACATTCCCCACCAGCACTGTAGTGTAAAAGCTTTAAGTGGTTGGCAGATGAGAGCAGTTCTTGATGAGTTCAGTCCTTGGACCATTAAACATAAAAACAGTGCAGCCCTTCCTGCTTTGACCACTGACATTTGAGCTCCTCCCTTTAGGATCCCAAGTTGTGGCCCGAAGCGTTGTGCAGGCAGCCTCTGTTCACCTGACACCAGTAACTTTGGAGCTGGGCGGCAAGTGTCCCTGCTTCATATATGGGCGAATAAACATCCAGGCTGCTGCTCACCGTTTATTGTGGGCAAAGTTCTTTAATGCTGGCCAGAGCTGCGTGGCTCCAGACTATGTGCTGTGCACAGAGGCTACCCAGAAAGCCTTGGTGCCTGCCCTGTCCACCGTGTTGGAGGAGTTCTACGGAAAGGAGCCCCAGAAGAGTCCCGACCTGGCCCGCATTGTGTCTGATCGGCACTTCACTCGTCTGATGAAACTGCTGGAGAGAACCAAAGGGAAGGTTATTATTGGAGGAGAGAGCGACCAGGACAGTAAATACATAGGTGGGTCTAGAAGTATTTTAGCTAGTATTTAGTGAATGATATGGAACCGACTCATGAGTAGCAATGTTTTTCACCTACGTCACCTACTTTTGTAATAATAATGTTATTTTCAAAAATGTATTCTTAGCATACTGTCAGAATGGCTAAATTAACTCGTGTAAAGCTCACTCAGGGTCATATTTCTTGATGCAGGGGATAGCTAACATGTTTACACCAGCCATTAAAAGATCCCTTTAAAAGTTGATAATAAGATGAAAGTATAATTCTACTGATGTGCTAAAGTACATTTAAGGTGAGGTTAAAAGAAAACTGGATTGAGTTATTAATTAAAGTCTTTTAAGAAGGATATTATTTGGTGTTACCCTCTAAAGTTGCAGCTCAGTGTATAATAATATCATTGAAAAGTAAATTTATTTAAGTAATTCTGTTCAAAAAGTGAAACTTATATATATTTATTGCACAATTAGTTAGAAATGTCAATTTTTCTGGAAATTAGAATATTATACCGGACCAATAAAAAGAATTGTAATACAGAATTGTGGGGCTATAGAACTGAACACTGTCTCTGTGGCTGATGTGCTCAGCATCTGCTCTGCAGCAGGTCCTGGTGGCATTCCTGGACGGGTTCTCAAAGTCTGTGCCAGTCAGGAGTATTTAAACAAATGCATCATGTTTCAATGATTGGCGTCCATCTGCTCTGACCTGGACAGTAAGTAAATGCTTTGAATGGATGGTCAGAGTCTTCATCTGCTCATCACTGTCTGCCACCTGTCTGGCTCTGTTATATAGCCTGTGTCCCGGATACCTCTGGTGTGTAGAGGCTCTTGAAGCCAGAATAAAGTTCACGTTTTGTGAAGCTCCCCCAAATCTTAAATGAAGTTTGCTCACAATTCTCTGAAGGCTGGGCTAGTCCTTGTTGCTTCTGCTGCTTTTATCGCAACGCTTTTCCCTCCATTCAGCCTTCCATCAATGTGCCTGTGCAGATTCTCAGTTATCCGGGTCATCGCAGCAGCAAACGGGCTTTAATCGGAGGCAACCAGACCTTCGTTCAGTTCGTTCTGAAAACTTTTCGACACCTATCCAGGAGTCTTTGTCAATTCTGGTGGCTCACACTTGAGCTGTTTTTAAAGACATGGAGGCCCCTCCTCCTAGGTGCATTCTAAGTCAGATACAAATCCACGACCAAGTGGATTACTTGGTCACCTGAATCATGATGAGACTGCTGATGTAATCTCTTTGGAATGTGTTGGAGGACCGAGCAGTAAACACTGGGGAGTCGGAAGCACAATCCCCCCCCTCTGTTTACTGATGGCTTTTCTCGTTTGACCAAGATGGCTTTTTAAACAATGATCCTTTGGGCTTACCTTCCCTCCTTGTGATGGGTTTCAGTGACTGCTAGACCACCGTCGGGTCAGCAGTCTTGTCATGATTGTGTTGACCATAACACTTTATGAAAATTCTTTGTTTATTGGTCTGATGTAATTTAGGGTTTTTATTAGCTGTAAAAAAATACAGCAGAAATAAACGTATTAATTAGATGGTTAAGAACAGGCAGATTTTCTTTTCAATCGTAACCTAATTAAATCAAGTTATATTCAACATTATTTAAATGATATACTAATTTACTTTAATTTATACATAGTACAACTTAGAGTAACTCTTGAAAGCATCGGTTTGATCTAACAGAGTAACAGGTTTGTATTACTTTCAGTTCTGCCTAAATTCAGATGTGTTTACAGAGAGTTTTGTGTCCTTGTATGTCTTCAGCACCCACAGTGGTGGTGGATGTAGAGGAAGATGATGCCCTGATGTCGGAGGAGATCTTCGGCCCCATTCTGCCTATTCTCACTGTGGAGGAACTGGAGAAGAGCATTGAATTGGTCAATAGTAATGAAAAGCCTCTGGCCATCTACGTGTTCTCCGACGAGTCTTCTGTAAGGACGGCGACTCTTCAACCTCCCTGTCAAAAGCTTTAAACGCAGCAAAATTAAGATAACTTTGTTGTTCCTCTTGAAGATTGTGAAGACCGTGATGAAGAATACCAGCAGTGGAGGCTTCTGCTCTAATGATGGGATCGTTCATATGACCCTGCCCGGTCTGCCTTTTGGAGGTGTCGGTAGGTGTCAGTCAGCCCACTGCTGAATCTCTGTCTCCCACGGACTACTGTGATCTGGGCTCCGGTCCGTTCAGGCTGGAGCGGACTTTAGTAGAGGGTCCAGACACAAAATAGGGATTTGTACAAGTAAGCTTTGATTCTCTGTTTTTAAGGCAGGCTGAGGTGCTGTTTAGATTTTTACTTCACTCACTGTCACTACGTTACCAACAACATGGCAGTATAACGAACCGAGGAAATATCTAGAAAATGGAAGGTGTTGGGGGACTGGAAAGTGCCGCGTAGACAGAAACAAACACACTAATTCTGCAGTAGTGCGTTTGAGGCTGTGATAGTATAAGGTGGTCATTAATGTCTTTGATAACAGCAGTGGACAGCTTGCCAGGTCTCACCAAGTATGGAAAGAGAGAATATAGTAGAGTATTTATTTTCCCAGACTTTATTTTCCGTCCCATTGTCTAAAACATCAATTTATACACTTCGCCTGTCCATCCATCTTATTTTCCATCGCTAGTTCTTCCATCTTCCCTTCATTCCCTTCTTTCAGCCTGCAGGTTTCATATATAAAGCCTGGGCTCTGCAGACATCTCTGCCATAAATTTAGAGTAGATTTTAGTGTTTATATCTTTAAACCTTTTTTTATATATAAAAGACTGAGAGTCTTGAAAGTAAGAAGTTTGAACACTAACAGTGTGAAAAACTGTGGCTGCCTGATGTGCCTTGATCTGCACAGTTCAAATCCTCCAAATCTTTCCAGTTTTGTCACAGGGAGATCTTCTTTCTTGGCACTCTCCTTGCCATTTTCACAAACCCTGAAAATGTTGCTGAACAAGTACTGTCTTTACTTTGCCTGCAAGCTGAATTCCCACAATATTTGCATCACAAACACACGAGAATCCATCTTGTCCCACTCCCATCTCAATCGTTCGGGGGCCAGTCACCTTGCAGTATTATGGCTTAAGGTCGGACATACTGCTATGATGAAAGCAAGATCTTGGGGAGGCTGCTAAGGTTGGTGGTTCGAAACTGTCTGTCACTCTGGGTCCCTGAGCAAGACCTTATGAAACCTATAGAGTATAGAATATCTATTAAAAAGTGCTGGTAGTATATTCATACCCCCTGAACACACACACTTTAAAATGTTGTATTGGTACTTTGCGGCTTACTCTCCAGCTTTGTCCTTGCTGTCTCTTATCTTGACTCTAAGTTGATTCTGTATACCCCTCACCAATTCCCTGTCTTCCTCCCTGAAGGCTCTTTTTTTCTCATTTAGCAGTTCCTTCAGGACACTGGTGATCCCAGTATGGTTATGCATCATAGCAAATGTCCCAGAAATGAAAAAATCCTTCAAGCCGGCAGCACAACATCGGTGGAGAAAACCGTGCAATAAAGTAATCTTGATCCACAAAAAGGAGGAATTGAAGTTTCTTAAAAAGAACTGCAGAATAAAAACAACAGAGCTACTCCAACATGAGCCTGCTTCCTAGAGCCCTTAGGCTAGAAGCTGAGGCGGTGACACTGTTAACACAGATGCTCGCCTCTTTCTCCGTCTCGCCTCCTTTGTTTTTACATCTCACAATCGGTTTTAATTGCCAAGTCGCTTAATACATCAAGGAATTTGACTTTGGTTCCATTTTAAATACAATATACAAAAAGGTAAATAGAAATATTTCTTGTAAATACTGATCCATTTGTGAACAAAACGGGAAGAAATGGTTGAAATAAGCACTGTATGGATCTGGGTCCTCTGACTGTTCAGTGTTTATCAGAGAGACAGAAACTCTCTGTATCAGCTGATCTTTTCAAATAACGCTCTGTAGCGCCACCTGAAGGCAAAGGTCGAAACGGTTTGTGTGCAGGTTGTGTGGGGTCTGTGGATGTTAGGCACCCTGTTTCTGGCCCTGGACCTGTACAGGTCCTGGATGGAGGGAAGGTCAGCTCTGATCATCCTCACTGCAGACCTAACTGTTTTGAAGTTTGGACCGGTCCTGTTTTGTGGGTGAGCTAACCCACCCAGGGATGGACCAACACAGGACAGACTGAACAATGGCAGCGGAGAAGATGTCCAGCAGCTCCTGTGGAGGGTTGGACTTCTTGATTTGCTGCAGGAAGTCCGGTCTCTGCTAAGCCTTCTTCAGAACAGCGTCTGAATGTGAGGACCAGCTCAGGCTTTGTTCGGAAACTTAGAAATAGAAGATTGAGGTTGATTTAACCATAAAAAAACTTTAGTATAATTTGTGTTAGTAAAACCTGATGAGCCATGAGTTTTTTTTCTTTGGAGGTAGTGGTCCCCTGGTTTAGCTGGACAGCCATGATTGGTAGGTTTGCAAACTGAAGTCCTCTAGTTTTCAGAAAATATTTCTTATGTCCAGCCATCAGCTGTGGCAGGATGAGGCAGCAGTGTCTTCACAGACAGAAAAATAAGACAATGTGAAATAATCCAAACAATGTTACAGCATCAGTATCATTTGAAACTGCTCTATATGTTAGTGATTCAGATGGACGTCGACTCATATTCCCCCAGCTAATCGGTGTGTATCTAACTTGTGTATTTTTCCACATCCATCCAGGGGCCAGCGGCTGGGGCTCCTACCACGGCCGCTGGGGCTTTGAGACGTTCAGTCATCGGCGGGCCTGCATGCTGCGAGGCTGGGCTTTGGAGAGACTCAATGGCCTGCGCTATCCTCCTTACACTGAAGACAAGCTGAAATGGCTGCGTTGGACCACGTCTGCACAGAACAGCTGTTCGCTGATGTGATCCAGTTTGTGTGCCAGGGCTCATTCCGCTGTATCTGACCATGGAGCAGTCTACTCTGGGTCTGCCAGCTTTTTGATGGCCATAATGTTCCACCTCAGCTATAGGTGGCTGAGTGAAGGTTCAAATCCGGTAACTGGGTGAGTGCCAATTTAGGGCATCGCCTTCATTTGTAACAGCTGGAGAGTGTGGGGTTAAAGACTCGATTACATCTGTGTAAATACCTTTAAAGGCAGCGTGATGAAGATAGATGTGAGAATTTGAGAAAAATTGAAATTTTTTACACTAAACTCTAATCTAGGAGGAAAATAAAATGTTAGTTTTGCAACATTTTGAAGGTCATTGGTGTATTTGTATATATTAACATTCTCTTTTTTTCTAAATGTAAACCCTTCCACTATTCAAAGCAAATTTAAGACATTTTTACTGCCTATACTTTTCATAATGAAATTTTTGTTGGGATTTTCTTTGCAAAAATTCTTCTACACTGTTACCATTTAACTACCTTGTGAAACTATTGGCAGTTTTCTTTATTCTGTATGCTGTAAATAAATCTGATTTTTCTAACTTCTGTTGCAAAACAGAGAATTTGAAGGATTTCATTAAGAAAACCAAATCGATCACAGCAAGAAGAAGCTGGGTGTGAATCCAGGCCTGGGATTTTTCTGCATGGAGTTTGCATGTTGTCCCTGAACCTGTTCACTCAGCTCCCTCCCACTGACCCACCGTTCCTCAAACCTGTCTGTTAGGTTAGGGTAATGGCTCTCTCTAAGTTGCTTTTAGGGGTGTGTCTGGTGGTTGCTCCAGTAATGGACTGATTACCTCTGCAGGGTGTGCTCGGCCTCTCACCCAGTTACCATGGTCCCCAGAGCATCCATGACCCTGGCTGCAAGGATTAAGCGGGTCCAGAAAATGGATGGATGGACTTTGTAAGACCATTGTGGTTTAAATATAGTTAAATGGGGCTTGTTATACTTGCCAGTTCCAGCCAGTGTTGTGTAATCTTGTCAACTTGCTTCTCAGCTCTGCAGTGTGACTGGTTCTTTTACACCAAGGTTATGCAAAGTATGTTAAAATATGGCACCGTCTGATTGATCGTATGTAACCAACACGGGACCTTCCCACATAACGATCCGTATCATCCATTGAAAAGGAAGTGACGCTTTTTCAGAGAACTGATTAGGGAAACTGGTCAGGGTTCTGAGTCGGTCTTTATTCATAAATTTTATTTGTACTGTACAGGATCAAAATCGGAAAGTGCCCACAGAATGGTTTGTCAAACAATGTGAAGCTGATTTGAGTGAGGGGAGCGAACAATGTTTTTTGTTGGGGGCGAGTAGTTCTTTCAGGTAAGGAGTGTTTCTGTACTTGGATTGATGAGCGAGAAAAGAAACATTGTATTTAATCCTGGTGGAGATGGGAAGCCAATGAAGAGTGAGCATAATGTGTGCATACTTTTGCATTCATCAGGATCCTAGCTGCGCAGTTTGACATATTGGAGCCTCTGAAGATTCTTGCTAGAGATCCCAAGTAGCAGTACAATAGCACAGTCTGGAGGAGACAGACATGGATCAGTAGCAATATTACGCAGGTGATGGAAAGAGTTCTGGCAGAGTTTATTTACATGATCCAAGGTGAGGGGAGTCTAGTTTAACTCCAAGGTTAGTAACTGATGGGCAGAGAAGGTGATGCTGGTTATAGATGACCTGATCTGGCACATCCACACCGTTATCTCTTTCAGACATACAGCTAGTTAACATAACTCCTGAGGTTCGTTTTACTGAGGTAGAACTGACAAATCCAGGGCCTGACCAAACCTCCTCAGCGCAGTTAGATCATGTCAGAGTTAAGTAATCCTACTAAGGGTGCTCCCACATCTCTCTTCATAAGAGCATGAAAGTAAACATGGAATAACTGATGCTGAATGTTGAAACTGCCTACTACTTAACTTCAGGTTTCTAACAGGCAATGTATGTGAATGAGTATTACAGTTCATAAGGACAGAAGGTATTGTAAAGGAAATATGGTTGCAAATAAAAATGTCAAAAAGTTTACATAAACTCTCTTGACACCTGAAACTTTAGCAAGTTTCACCCAAATCCCCCCCCCCCAAAAAAATTAATGAACAGGAGTTGACCAGAGATCCATTCAGTGATTAGTAGTTCATGTACCATAACGAGAACTAATCCGTTTTTAGGGTGTTTTATGTTCTGAATGTAGCTGAAATTAAAGAGATGTCTGTGGAAGATGTGAAAAGGCTGTTTGCAGCCCCAGTTGGACCCCCAGCAGCTCACTTCCAGGGCAGACAGACTGGGACTAGACTTCATCCTGCACCACCTGACCACCCACAGACGTATGCCAGCATCCTGTCAGAGAAAGCTCACCCAGCCTGGTGCTGATCTCCAGAGGACCAAGAAAGCAAATTGGGGTTTTTTGATGAAACTTTAATGAGTTCTAGCAATGTTACATTTCCTTTAGGATTATTACAGTATTTTTTAACTGAACTGGATTCAACCCAGACAGGATGCATGTCCTTCTCAGGGCAACACAGAGACACTGTCAGACCTGGGGGCAGATTAAAAAGACTAACTACCTTAATATGGATAGTTTGGATCGACTGTGGGAGAAAGCCTGAGTCCTCGGAGAACCTCTGCATGAACAGCAGTAACATGTTAACTCCATGCAGAATGATCCCAGGCTGGGCATGGATAAGGGAGTATAGATCATGGATGGATAATGCACCTAGACTGATAGTTTCCTGTGAAACATTCCTGCAAGGAAGGTTGAAGTCAAGTTTATCGAGTCATTATGTAGTATCTGCTACCTGGACTCAAGTTATTAATTTTGTTTTAGATTTTTTTGGGACTAATGCTGTACTTTACAATTGTCCATTTTATGATAAATGTCTCTCACAGAAGAATGCTATCAGTACTATCAGTGACCTAACCACGTGATTGAAGACCAGGGCCCGTATTCACAAAGATCTTCAGCAGCTCTGAGAGCCCCTGTCTTAGCCGAAAAATTCCTGCCAAGGAGTCTTAGCTCCAGAGTGATTCAGATGCTGCTGAGAGCGACTCTGAGAAAGGATAAGTCAGACATTTTTATCTTAGTGAGGAAGTGTGGTTGACCCCACTGCTAGGTGTGAGACTGTCTTAAGAGCTGTGATTGGTTGATAGTACTCCTAGTAATCAAAGGAGAGAAATTAACCAATTAGACTTGAATGTATATATTTTTCTGACTTTTTCCAATTCTAAATAGTTTATTAGAGAGCATTTTCTGTACTTTTCACCACTTTTTATTCATGATTATTCAATATTTATCCTTAATAAAATTACATTAGCCGCACCTTCAACCCGTTGGGCCGCTGAAACTAATTTCCCTCTATGGGAATGATAAAGTGTTGCTTATTTACATATAAATGATTGACTGTTGAAGTTTTTGCACTCATTTCCTCCACTGTTTAGGTGGTGGATCAGCCAATCAGCTGTCTGTTTCCACTATGACAGACACCCATAGGCTTCCTAAAAGTCCTCCTCACTACAACGTTTTGTCACTTTCAGAGCTCTCTTAAGTCCTAGAAACTTTGTGAATAACTTTATCTTACCGAGGTAAATTTATAAAAAAAAAGACCAAAAGCTAGTGATGGGTAGATGAGGCGTCATGAAGCGTTTCGACACGTTGCCAAACTGTATTGATACTGTGTCACTGAATACTGACACCTGCTGGACCTTAAACATCCCTACAGGCAACTTGGTTAACAGACTTAACTGACACTGATTTGATGACCTAGTATACACAATAATACAATTTAAGTTATTGTATGGTGCATTGTATTATGTTATATTTTCATTTAAGTTTAAAATATCTTTGATTTTCTTTTTTTAGATACAGTCAATAAATAATGTGAACCTGTATCATAACGTAATAACCTCTAAGTAAACATGTTGTGAATGAGGATTCTTGTGGACTGGCATTTTTTTTTCACAAATTTTTATAAAAATAAAAAAGTTGTTTCAACGTTTTGATATTGAGTCCGTTACGTTTTTTTGATATCACTTCTCCAGCTGTAGAAAACACCCGCTCACACGGCACAGATGATGCTGGAGTGCAGAGAAATTGTAATGAAAGGCGGAAGAGGTTTGGACAGACTGTCTTTTGGTTTTTCCAGTATATCATGGGATCCTGGGACCCTCTGCCAAGTATCTGTGCACCTCCTGGATGGCATCAGCTGTGGCACTTTGGGTCTGCCTGCCCACTTCGATGTCAAGATGTTGCCAAATGTTATGTAAAAAGAACAAATTGGCATTTTAGTACATGAAGATGGTCCTGGCTGGGGCTCATTTGGGGTCGTCGGATGATTTATTTCAATATTCTCAGCCGCATGTCACTTTTCTAACACAATGAAGGAACGCTTTCAGTTCTGAACAATTTCTTTGTGCTGCTCTTCGTTTTTATGCCAACGGCAGCTTTTTAATAACGTAGGAGACGCAGAAAATCTTTCAGAGGCAACTGTATGTCGCGCTGTCAGAAATGTTACTCAGTTACAGTCTAAAGGTGTTCCATAGTCTTAGACCCACAAGATTAATAAAATAACTACACAGAATGAAAGCAATAATTTATTCTGTATCAAATTTTGGGACTTCCAGGTCTAATTTTCCATTCCATATAGCCTATGTGGTTAATATAAAGTGAGGTTGGCACAAATTAAACACCAACAAGACAATCAGTGTCAACTCATTTTTAGAAGGATTGGTGAACAATGGCAAAAAGATGAACATATCAGTTATTTCAATAACACACACCATCCCATCATTAATTCCATATGTTGAATATAGCCAATTCAGAATCAGAATCAGATATACTTTAATAATCCCAGAAGGGGATAATTATTTTCATGCGTTATGGTTATGCACACCAGTCCAGAGGTTCTGGACACAGATATGTAAGGACTTATCAAAGTGCTTGAGCTATAAAATTACACCTTCCCCATCAGTTTGCTTGCTCGGTAATTTTGAGGAAAGTCCTCTGAAAAAAGAAATAGTTTACATGGTTTTCACTGCTTTATGCATCGCACGTTCTGGTGGGCTTGTGTCCGGCCCCCTGTCCCGGTCCTGGTCCGTATCGTCTTCCGGTGCGGGTTTCGCTTGGGGGGTGGGGTTTGGGGTGGCTCGTGCGGGCCGTCTGGCCAGGGTCCCCCCCTCTTATTTATTTATTTATTATTATTATTATTTATTTATTTATTTATTTCGTTTTTTTTGGGGGGGGGGGGGGGGAAAGCCAGTAGGCTTGGTGGGTGGGCTGGGGGGGGGTTGAGGTGTTGGTCCTGGTGGGTGGTTGGCTGGCGGGCCCTGCGGCCTCTCCCTGGCCCCCGGGCTACGGTGGTGCCACTGGTGAGGCCCCCTTCTCTGGGCGGGGCGTTCGGGGAGCGGGGGTGCCTATTGGAGTCAGTAGGGGAGCTGGCTCCCTGGGATAGCTTCCCAGTCATTTGCTCCCCATCCCCGGACTCCTCCCTCTGCCTGCTCCATCACGCCTCCACACATGTAGGTCCTGGGGGAGGGGGCGTTACTGGAGGTTGCCACTTTCTGGTGACGCCCCTCTCCCCAATTTTATCATGCATCTTAGACACCTTCACTTCAAACATTTTCACATCGCACACTCATGTAGGCCATGGTAGGGGGGGGGTGGAGGGAAGACGTCTGGGGGGGGGGCTTATGTTGTGTGAGCCTCACCTCGGACGGCTCCCTTCACCTCCTCTCCCACTTAGACATTGAGGGTTCTGGGCAGTCGCCCGGAGGGGGTGCGCTGGCAACAGCTTCCTTCCGGAAGGGGGGTGGGCTGTGCCGTGCATCCCCTTCGGCGCTCCCAGTTTTTAAACGCACTTGAGAACAACATGCAACAACACAACATCTGAGCGGGCGTAGGGAGGATCGGGGTCTTCTGCACACCCCCGTTCTCCGATGGCGGCAAGGAGTCTGGGGCCTGGAGGAGGTGCGGGCCACTGTGTCCGGGGTCTTGGTGGGGGGCTGCGGTGCGTAGTCAGCGGCTTGCCAGGTCTGGGGCTGATGCCTCCGCTCCCCCCAGGAGGGGCGGGGGGCAGGGATGGCAAGGGTAAGGTGGGGGAGGGAGGGGGTTTATTAGGTATTTAGGGGGTGACGGGGGCTCTGGCTGGGTGGCTCGTGCGGGTTGTGTTGGCCCCCCCTCTTTGTGGGGCCTGGTCCGGGGGGCGTCTGGTCCGGGGCCGGGGGTCGGGCACAAGCAGTCGTATAGTCGATTTGGGGTGACCCCCCCCTTTGGTCAGTGTTGGATGCGAGTGTTATGTGGGAATGTGTGTACAGCGTTTTTTTTTGTTTTTTTTTATCTGTGTGTGGTGAGTGGGGCACAAGGGAGGGATGGTGTGAATGAGTTTTCCATTTTTTTTTTTTTCTCCCCAGGTATGGGTGTGGTCCGCTCCCTCTCCCAAAAACATCTCAAGTCTCCGATAGGTGCGGAGCCCATCCCCCCACGTCCTGCCCTCCTCCACTTCGTTGGCGGGCGCCTTGGCCCTCTGGCGCATTGGTTGGCTTCAGGATTGGGGTGGGTTCCCGGGCGTGCGCCGGCCCACTCCCGGCGGCCTCTTCGCGGGGCCTGGCCCCCCGGGGGGCGGCCGGGGCCCCCGTCGCGGGGGCGGGGCGCCCCTGGGGCCTCTGGCCCCCAGGGCCCATGGCCGGGACCACTCCAGCGGGGCTGGCTGCCAGCGGAGCCCACGGGCTCATCCCCGCGGCTCTTGAGGGCGTCGGCATTGCGGTGGCTGGGGGATTTCCTCGGGGTCGTCTCTGCTCCTTCCTTGGGGGGGGGGGGTTGCAGATATCCTGTGTCGGCCCCTCCTGGGCGACCTGCTTTAGGGACCCCTTTGGGAGTCCGGGGTTATGGGTCCCCTGACTTCTGCCTCTGTGCTC
Organism: Fundulus diaphanus; assembly: GCA_037039145.1. Lineage (NCBI taxonomy): Eukaryota > Metazoa > Chordata > Actinopteri > Cyprinodontiformes > Fundulidae > Fundulus > Fundulus diaphanus. Next base: position 4,316,571 of record CM073140.1, read on the forward strand.
GGGGAAGGCGGGCCTTTGGTTCTCCACAACCACTATCAAGCTATTTCCTTTTGGAAAATTTTCACCTAAACTAGTGCACTCTCACAAACTCCCACAGGTACTTTCTTTTTTCAAGTATCACATTACACATGTCAGCTTACATAATAATATATATGATTTAGCAATGGCATCTAGGTGTTATTCGATTGTATTTGTTGCTTTATGTCTGTTGGTTGTGCTGTTCTTTTTGCATCTCTCTTTCCAGGTGACGGAGCAGACGGAGAAGGTTTTATCATTCTCTCCCTTTTATCTCCTCTTTCTTTCACCTCTACTCTTTTTTTTTGTTTCTTTCTCTTTCACTTCTTGTTCTTCCTTTACTCTCCCATTGTCATGTCCATATAATTTGAAATTCTCCTTGCAGGAATCACAATAAAGCTATTTACAAGCATAAATCAAGTGGAGCACTATGGCGAAAGCTGTTCGCTCCACTTGTAAAAGCAAAATCTGTCGAGCTCTATCTGGCATTGAGACATCAATTCCTATTGCCACATTGCTAGACAGGACACTGGGAAAGAAAAAAAAAAAAAAAAAAATCCCAGAAGGGGATTATTAAAGTGTGCTGTGCGCGCTGAATCCAGATGCTGTGCGCAAATGCGCACGCGCAGCTTAGAGGGAACACTGCTTTGGCGCGTCAGTCAGTTCGAAACAGTTCCTGTATCGGTCACGTGACATCATACGTGCATCGACACCGGTTTTGCTCTGAGTTTGACGCATGCGCAGACGCATCGGTGTTGCCGGACCCATCACTACCAAAAACATTATGTTAAAAAAATCTTAGAATTTGGGAAATTCTACGATTTTTCCTGAAATGACGTCACTAAGAGCTACTTTTAGTGTTAGGATTCGTTGTGAATACGGGCACTGGCATGAAACATTTGGGTGGACTTGAGACCGTTTTGAGGCCATGAATGTAACTGAAAGCAATGAAAGAAAACACAGTTATCAGCAATAACAGTGTTTTCAGTTAGCAGGGTTAGTTGAAATGTAAAGCTCAAGTAAAGACACCATGGTCAAACTAATTGTCTTTATTAGAAATCTGCATAACAAAGAATTCCCCTCCTGAAGGTCTTTTCGGCAGCGGTCTATGTGAACATTACATACACTTCAGGGAGCTCCGTTTTCTTCCCTTTCAAAAACATCATGACCAGGCCAGTGCTGATGACCAGACTGTGAGGAGGATAAAAGGTGACTGCTGGGGCACCGAATCCTACGGAGCAGCCGTCACATCGCAGATCAGGCTGGTGCAGAGCTCAAGGTTCTGGTTTGTATGAGGAGGGGGCATTAGTGCCGTTGGAGACCTGATCCGGGGCTCCAGACTCTGTCTGTGGGGAGGGATTCGCTGCTGCTGCTGCTACTGCTGCTGGTTCTTTCTGGACCAACTCTGGCTCATCCTGGCCTGCCTGGGGTGGATGGACCAGGACCCGGTCAATGATGCCAAAGTCCTGAGCCTCCATGGGGCTCATGTAGCGATCCCTTTCCATCACACCCTCTAAAAGTGGGAAAGAAAAGAACAAAATTTACCACAGCATTTGGACATGTTTTTTTATTGAAGTTGGCAGAGCACAAAGACACTAAAACTAGTGAGTGAGGATATTCCACTGGCTTGTCAAACAGGCAAGCCACCCTGAGCAGCAGCGCCATCCTCAGCAACACGGAGCGGGAAGGAGGACAAAAACTGCTCAACTGAGCCGTTATTCCGTCTCCTCTACGTCTCGTGGAAAACTGCAAACAGGACGTATTTAGGCTTTCTTTCAATAGTGGTTTTCCTCTTACCACTGATCCATGAAGGCCTTATTTACAGCTCCTCCAGAGTCACCATGAACCTCTTGGCTGCTTGTCTAATTAATGCTAGGTTTGTTGGTCCATCCTCTCCAGATGATGGATTGATCAGAGCTCTGGACATGTTCAAAGCTGGGGAAATTGTTGGAGAACCTAACCCTACTTTAAACTGGACCAGAACCCCTGGTCTACCCGACCCGTCTGCTGGGTTTCTTGATCTTCAGGATGCTGGTTGTTGTCAAATGTTCTCTAATCAACCTTTACAGGTCTCCACAGAGCATCTGATTTATCTACTATTTGTGTGAGATTAGAAAACAGATCATTCGCTAGAACAGTGACAGGGGTTGCAGAGTAAAGCTGGATAAAAAGACACCCCACATATATTACCGCTCAAAAGTTTGGGGTCAATAAGAAATGTCTGTAGAATTTTAATAAAAAGCTAATTTTTTCGTCAATTAAAACAAGTTAATGAGAAATACAGTCTAGACATGGTGATGTGTGGTTCCGTCTATAATCCGGATCCCAACCCTACCAAGCTGTTGTGTGGAGGGGCTTGACCGTATGGTGCGAAGAAATGCTCATCAAGCTAATCCAACTTGTGGGAGGAGCTACAGGGAGCATGGGGGGACATTTCCTCTGATTTCCTCCACAAACTGACAGTTATAGATGCCAAAAGTCAGCAAGGCTGTAACAGCTGCAAATGGAGGATTCTTTGATGAAAGCAAATTTTGAAGGACAATCGTTATTTCTAACCTTGTCGATGTCTTGATTATAGTTTCCATTTATTTTCCAACTCATTTGATTGATAAAATGGGAGTTATTTTCTGAGGTTTCAGAGAAGTATCGCTCAAATGAGCAGCATCATGAAAGGATTCACTGGGGTGCTGCCATGTCCTTAAACAGACCACCCTCCAGGAGATACACAAACACCAATTCATGACTGACAGCAGAAGCAAACTTCAAGCAGCAGTGAAGGTCTCCCTTCAGCCTTTATAACCACGTATTCATGGAACAATTGTTTTCTTGTGTATTTAGCAGTCATGCTGCATGTTCATTTGCACAGCAGGTTTTGAGATTTTTTGTGGGTCATCTGTAATGAAGTTACTTTACAGGGCAGCTGAAATCTGCAGGCAGTTAGAAACGAGTAAGATTCAACTTATGAAAAGAAAACAAGTTTCCTTTAAGATCTCTTGCAAGTAAGAGGTCTCTGAATTTAGTGAAATGTGGTAAATCCCTCTCCACTGTGACGGGTACAGTGTTTTTACAGTCACCACAATCTGTTAGTGGCTGTATACTGTGTGTGTATACTGACGTCACAACTGTGATCATTTTCTTGTAAAAACCTTTATTTCTGTAGGTTAGGGTTCAAATCTGCCCAAAGCCTCCCAAACGTACCTATCGTCTCCAGAGGCTGTCCTGTGTGCTTGGCATAGATGTGGTTGATCTGCTTCTTTAGCTTCAGAATTTCCTCCGCCTGGATGGCGATGTCTGTGGCCTGGCCCTGAACACATGGAGACACTCCTAGTGTTAGGTTCATGGCTCTGGCTTTACTTTCTGCACCTTTATTTTGTGCGTTAACTCTTCAGGTCTTATTTCTGATGGGTCTGAATAAGCCCGCTTACCCTGGCACCACCTGAAGGCTGGTGCAACATGATGCGTGCGTTGGGCAGTGAATGCCTCATGCCAGAGGTACCTGCTGCCAGGAGCAAGCTGCCCATGCTGGCTGCCTGGCCAACACACCAGGTGGAGATTGGATTAAGGATATACTGCATAGTGTCATAAATGGCCAGGCCTGCCGTCACCACACCGCCTGGACAGAAGGGGGTGGGGGCGCGGGGAGAGAAAGGATTTAGTGCTACAAAGACCAAAAAGACAGGACTATTTTACCCACAGACAAAATTGGACCACATTCAGCACAAAAAGACATTTGAAGACATCTAACTTTATAAGAATGTAAGTAATTGAACATTAATATTAGTAACTGCTGAATAACAGCAGCAAGAAATGGGAATCTGTTGGCCATGGCTGCATGTTGTTAAAACCAACGTCAGCTAACAGTGAGCCCTTCAGCGGGTGTGTGTCCTCGCTGGATCTCTTACCAGGACTGTTGATGTACATGTGGATGGGCTTGTTGTTGCTTTCTGACTGTAGGAAGAGCAGCTGGGCTATAACCAGACTGGCTACGTTGTCATCAATCTGAGCACATGGGAAATGTAAAGGGATACTTGGTGACGAGTTCCTCTAAAAACATCTAAACGTTTTCACAATCATTATAACACTTACAGGACCCATCACACAGATGATTCTTTCTCTTAGGAGACGAGAGTAGATGTCGTACGCCCGTTCTCCTCTCCCCTAAAAAGACCAATTAAAAAGTGCATTGCAACATGGTATAATAAACATTACTGATCATGTAAGTGCAACAAATAAATATACCAAAGATTTACATAAGATTCCCCAACACTGTAGAAAATTATTAAGTGAATGGCTGAAAGAAGTGTGATGGATTGGCCTAATCAAAGTCCAGACTGCAAGAAAAATAGTGTTGGGATGTTAGCAGCGCTGTGCTGAAACAAAACTTTTCCAAATACAAAAGCAATGCAGTCCACATTTTCTTCTTGCTTTGATGGCCTCTAGCATTGTTCGTTGGGCACTGAACGCCACTGATCCACCACACCTACGCATTTGTCAAAACGTCACAGGGAAGACAACTTAGACATTAATGTAGTGCATTGTGGGTAATCCTTTGAAGGATGGTTGGTGTTGACAGGCCACTCACCGTCTGCTCCACAACTATAGGTATGAGAGGACTCCTCCATACTGGACTGTGATGGATGGCTCTGCTGTGTTTCAATGTTAGACCCCCGATGTTCAATAAACTCTATCAAACAGGGGAAAAAAGTTTTAATGTCAAAAACCCAAAATAAGTCACACTATATACAGATTTAGATTCAAAAATCAGTTACCAGAAGGATATCTCTCAAAAAATAATAAGGAGAATCAACACGGAAAGAATAAAATTTGTCGGTTTCTGTCTACTGTTTAATAAATATAGCATGTCCCTATTCAATATTCAACAGAAAAACTTTATTAGCATTCCAGCCATTAAACCCATCTTATAAATGCTGAGCAGCTCTATGATGATTTCTCTTTGAGCTTCAAGCCAGGACTTTGGCTGGGCCACTCCAAAATCCTAATATTCTAGTAAGAAACATGCTGGAAAAATTTAAAGGTGACTTTAAACCTAAATCTGACTAGGGGACGAGACTTATTTTGGGCTTAATTATACATACTATTTCAGTAGAACACACGTGCTCCACAAACCAAGGTGGTTGGGACTTTCTGGTCCTTGGGTTGTTAGATTTTAACCTTTTCCCGTCAAAGACAGCACCATTGTGTTCAATTCGGATTAATTCAGAAATCCTAGAAAGCTGTTTGCATCTTAGCTCCTATTGTTGTCAAGAGCACACTAAACAAATACATACATAAATAAATCTAACACTGTTGTATGAAATGTTGTTATGATTTCATTGATGTCCGGTAAAATTCATTAAGTAAAAACTGATTCACAACCCTGAGTAGAAAACATGGAGGATGTTTTTTTACCTTGTTAAAAAATGTAGAAAACATGGAGGATGTTTTTTTACCTTGTTAAAAAAGACATATTACACCACTCTTATTTATCAACTGAGAATTTTAAATTCATAAAACATGTGTCAAAAACCTTAAATGACATTGTTGTGACTATTGATCCAATGGTTTTGTATTCGACTTCCAGGAAAGCCAAACTGGAGCCATCATTCATGAAGAAACAGAAGCAAACATGGCTCCAGCAGGCAGGAGATGAGCAGCAGTACACTGGAGACGATTGCATGAAGGTCAACTTGTTTGTTAGACCCAATCCCAACGAAATTATTTAAGGAAGCACTCCTTTTGATCACTGCCCACATTTTAGATATGATTACTCTATCATTAGTACACAGATCAGTATCGCAGGCTTTTAAGGTAGCTGTTATTAAACCTTTACTTAAGAAACCTTCTCTTGATCAAGGTGATCACATGATGATCAAAATAATTGATTCCAGACCTACTTCTAATCTTCCTTTTTTATCTTACATTTTTTTTACGAAATACTTGCTAATCAAGTATGTGAACATTTCTACAGTAATGACCTGTTTGAACAGTTTCAGTCAGGCTTCAGAGCTCATCATAGCACTGAAACAGCTCTGGTGAAGGTCACTAATGATATTCTCATGGCCTCAGATAATGGACTTGTGTCTATACTTGTCCTGTTAGATCTCAGTGCGCATTTGATATTCATGCAATATTTTCAGAAAGGCTTGAACATACTGTGGGGGTTAAGAGAAAAGCATTACGTTGGTTTAAATCTTATCTGACTGACAGATTCCAGTTTGTTCATGTTAATAATAAATCTTCAAACTCTAGGGTCATTTGTGGAGTACCACAGGGTTCAGTCCTTGGGCCAATTCTCTTCATTATATATATGCAGTATGGGATAGGGCTGTATCATTTTGCCAAAAATCAAAATTGCTATATATTTCAACCATAATTGCGATTGCGATTTAATTTTCTCTGCATTAAGCACAGGCAGCAAAATGACCTGTAGATAAAGATGTTTGTAAACAAGAACTATTTAAGATAAGAAATTTAACTGTTTTTATTAATCAGAATATTATTATAGAATATTATAGTGCAAAAATGCAACCACCAAACAAGTCCATGTATTTAACTGTTTGACCGTTAGTTAATGCTAGGGTGAAATTCCAGAAAGTTTCTGGTAAAATGTATTGATTATATAAACTATAAAACAAGTAATAAAATTAGATTATCTCACTGCTGCATTTCTCTTCCCTTCCTTGTGGAGGCAAACCCACTTTAAACATATTACCTACACCTAAAGGATGTGTCTTATCCATTAATTGTTACATAATCCAACATTGCAGAACTCTGTGATTTGGAAATCGCATTTTTTAAAATTGCGATTTTAGTGCCAATATGATTAAATGTCTAGCCCTACCATGCGATTAATTTCCACTGTTATGCTGATGACACCCCCAAGAAGATAATAAAGGGCTTATCAAAGAAAGGTCATCTTTCTAGCAAACAGTCTGGACCGCAGTCCATCAGAACATGCATGGCGGTGAGTCCAAACAACTTCAACAAAACAACACGGTGTTGCAAATCTGGTCGATCAGCTGCTTAATGAAAACATTGGTCTGACTGATGAAAAAAGTAGTTTTCTTGATAGAAGTCCATGTTTAAACAATATTGTGGGACGTTTGCTTATTGGTTATCTAGGTGAAACAGAGGGAAGTGTCTGAGAAATCAAAGAAAATCATCAGCCAGCCTGATCACACCCTCTCAGAGAAAATCTCTAGGCCTTAATGCCCTCAACTATTACTGGACATGGAAAATACCAACTGTTTTGCCTGGTTGAAAAATAATATATTCATATTGTTGTTCTATTATTCACTGCTTTGATGGCGCGTGCTGGAAGGAAACCTATGAAAACCCCCACAGGGTTAGTCCCAGAAGGTCGTGTGAAAGTGTTCAGAACCCAAATCAAAGACCTAACTTAAGCTGATCTAAGGCGCAACAACGCGTTAACTGTGCTCTTCCCTGGAAGCTGCACTCGGCACAATCAGTTTGTCAAAGAGTCGCATTCTTCTTCCAACATCGATTTTTCTCCACTTGATTTGAATAATCTCGTTTATTTTAGAGGTCTGTTACGCAGCCACAGCATCCAGCTCTTCAGTAAGGTTTGTCCCATATTTGTTACAAATCCAAACAGCTGACTGAACGTCAGACTTCTTCTCAGCAGTGAGCACTGACATCTACAGCTGTCATGTTCCCCAGACAGACCCAGCTGGACTACTGCTGCTGCTGCTGCTGCTGTCATGTAACAGGCCGGGAGGTAACGTCCTGAGCCGGCGGTCCGCACCACCGCCGCCATGCTTCGCCGGCGGAGCAGCGACAACACACCGGGTGGAAGACGCGTTCAGCGGCGCGGCTCTGCCCGACACGCCGCTGCGACAAAACAGCAGGCAATACTCACCCGTAACAGCATGTTGAAGTCTTCACTAGCTCTACCGCTGCCTGTCTGACCCTGCTACACCGGAAGCTGTTCTAACGTGACCCTGTGACGTGCTCCTTACGCAATGCCCTCCGCCAGGATATTGCTTTGTCGCCACCTACTGGTTTGCACAGATCCAGGTATTTCTTCAGTGAGGGAGTCTGTTGGAGTCTCTGATAAGTACATCAGTGTTGCCATAACTAACATTGAGAAGAAGAACCATTAAACGTTTTACTAAAATTAAATAAAAGTATACTTTAATTTTATAATATAATTACCCAATGAATCCGTCTAACATAATCATATGTGATCTCAGTCTATCACACCCATCCATATATATTTACTGATTATAAATAAGCAAATAATGGAACAAATGCAGACAAACAAATGAAGGGCAAACCCATTAATTCTACTGCTAAGAATGAAACAGCATCTAAAATAATACAATGACTGAAGGATCGAAGCTGTGAACTTATCTCTTCCACACCCATTCGTATCCAGTTTCAGCTCAGCAGAATAACACAGAATTTCCCCTCTTTATGTCAACTCAGAAATCATAGCTCTAGCATGATTCAATTGGTGAATCCTAGGAGGTTTCCAGTGGACAATAAGGAATTTCAGAAGGTACACAGAATATCTATTCTCCAGGGATGTTTGTACAGAAAATTGTCTCAGGACAGTACAGGAAGGCAAACAGGGGATGCTCATGTAACAAAACCAATGATTTTCAACAGTCACGAAAGGCATCAGTCTAGAAAGTACTAACAGGATCTTGCACGAGTGAAGCTTCACATCTTACTGAAATCTCACTGAAGTGATTAACTTTTAAATGTATCTGTCATCTTTCAAGGTATTTCTGCCATGTCCAAGATGTTGTTCTAAAAGGAAGAGTCAGCAGATGATGTGTAGTATCAGAAGACATGTTGATAAAAGGGTAAACGTATCAAGAATGGAGATATTCTCACAAAGTCCCCGAAAAGCCTTCAAGTTCTTTATAACCATCTAAACAACACTTTGAAATACTTGAAACATGAAAACTATCGCTGTTAGCATGTATTTTTTTTAGATTTAATTTCATTGCTCCCAAAGGGTATTGCTTCTCAAGGTTCAGAGGAGATGGAGTTATTGTTGCTACAGTAAATGCACGGATAAACGTATTCAATAATGTTTGTAATGGTGTTTTTATAGGTGTCAGTAAGGAATTAAAATGGCAGCAGCACAATCCTGGTCTGCTGCTAAAGAAGGTGAATGACCCAATCATCTGTTGGGAAACATTTGTCATTATCTCAAAATACTCTTGGGTGTAAACCTGTCCCAGAGCCATATGGCAGTCATGAACTAAGAAGATGCTTTGAGGCAACAGTGATTTGTTTACCAGTGTTACCAGGATCAGAACAAGACCAGGTCTGGGATCAACTTCCTTAAAATATTATATTTTACATAATCTGTGGGCTCTTTTAAATCTTAAATGAATACTTTGTTTTTCACTGGAACTTTTCTATAAAGGTTCCTGATTTCATAAAGTTCATGATTGGTTAAAATTTACATTTTCCTCCATAATTTTTGTGGAGTCATTTTGTATAATTAAATGTAGCATTTCTTTATATATGGCACTAATTAATGAATTTGAAATATTTGTTTTTGAATAGTGTTAGACATACAAACTTGTCTTGCCTAGCCAAAATCAAAATGTGCCACTGACTGATAAAATGTTTTTAATTTGCGATCTGTTTAAACTGTTATTGGAGAAATAAATAAATTAAATCATTGATCAGTGAGCGATAAAAATCTAAACCCACTAATATTAAATCCAGGTTTTATTTTGAAAATTCCTGCCGGAAGTCCTGCTCTGCCCCAGCTCGGAGTTGGCTCATAGCGGTGCAACTACCAAGTTGCAACAAGTTTATCCGCTCCTTGGACTCAGTGATGTCGAACAACAGCGCGCCCAACAGCAGCTTGGTCATTGCCCAGAAGGCAGTGAAGCAGCTGCGGCTGGAAGCCAGCGTCCGGCGGATCAAGGTGAGAATGTCGCGCGCAGAACTTTCTCTGTGCGCGTGACTCCCACTCTTGAGCGCATCCTCAGCGACCTGCGCTGCGCGTGATGCTGATTATTAATGGTAACATAACATTTAATACCAACGCCACTGCTTAATGACTTAAAGTTATCTTACTATAACGGATTTAAGTTGTAAAACTTAAATTTAAACATTAGAAATGTTCCTATGCTATTAATCAATGTTTATGTCAAATTTAAAGCAGTTGCAAATTAACAAAAAAAAACAACTTTTCCGTCACCGTGTTGACCGTTCCACGTATTCGTTCTCAGCTACACTTTGTTATTTACATTGCAAAGTCATTTGAAAGCGGCATTTGTGTATTATTTGGCGGAAACGGCTGCAGACAGACTTTCCGCTGCGAGTTGAGGACAGTGACAGCTTTGTTGGTGCTGCTGCTGTGTGACTACTGGGATTGTTGTCGGAATACTTATTTTAGAACAGGGGTCAGGCTTGCTTCAAGTGTCCCATGGGGGGAGATCCAAAAAAGAAAATCAAAAGTTTTAGTTAGTCTGAACATTCTGCGTGACAAGTCCGAACAGACTTTCAACTTTAGCAGGAATAATAAAATCAAAAAGCAGTTTTATTCAATGATAAATATTTGTGTTATCTGTCCATGGAGACAACTCTAAAGCAAGACTTGTAGGCTTACTGCTGAAAAAAGAGCTGATAAATTTAGTGCAGGCAAACTTCAGCTTAACAGAAAGTGAAATAGAAAGTTATTCAAACAAAAGAAATAGACACCAAAATTGCGACTGTGTGAAAAGAGGAAGATTACTGCAATATCCGGGGATGCGATGTAACAGTTTGTGTAAAGCCCACTGCATGAACATCATTATTGATAGGAACAACAAGCAAAATTTCTATTTTTTTAGATAGAAAGAACTAAAAAATAATGTTGTGAAGAACTAAAGGTAATATTTCAGATGGACGTCACAATGCAGCTCTCCAGTCTCTTGTTTTTCTCCAGTCTCTTGTTTACATAGCTGGGCGGGGCGGCCGTGGGTTTACATGCATGCATGTACATGCATGTGAACAGCTGCCACTCAGGTCTTAGCCCCTCCGTCCTAAAATACCACCGTCAGAGTGTTGGAGCAACCAGCAGATCACAATGTTCTCCTGCTAACAGCGCTATAAGTTATTAGTTACTCCTTCACTAGAAATGTTCCTCTCAAAGGTGAGGCTGCTTTGCTGTGTTTTTGTCTTTTGCAAATATGCGAAGGAGGTGTTGGGTTTTGTTTTGGTCTACAGACAGTGCTCAAGCACCACCTAGTGGTGAAACATCGCTAATTGCTCCTTTAATTGAGAGGCGTGACTGGATTTCTTTTTACTAATAATAAGCTGGTTAAAGAAGTTAACCTGACTCCGCCAGATGTATTTCGCTCCGCCTAGCTCCACTCACATATGTGAGTGGAGCTAGGCGGAGCGAAATACATCTGGCGGAGTCAGGTTATAAAGAAGTGCCAATGTCACATATAGTTTCACATAAACTCAGAATGCAAAATAGCCCCCAAAAACCAAACAAATACGGATTGATCCTTGAGTATTGTGGTTGATGATGTCACATCAGGGAGCATGGATTTGGCATTTTTATCAAAGACTGTCACTGAATATGATTTCTATATGTCTTTGATAATAAAATCTATTATCATTGTCTATATTATCACCATTATCATTTTTATTGTCCAGTTTGTTGTTTCAACCACATATGACCTGTCATAGCTTAAATTTAATAAAGTCCACAATACAAATGGGGAAATATCATATCTTCCCCATTTGCAAGGCAACCAGTCTCACCATAGTGTTTGTCTAAGAGTGGAGAGTGATCAGATGCATATTAATTGATTTCAAAATATTTTATTTGCTGAAAAGGTTTAAAAATGTATTTTTTACCAAAAGTTTGCCTTGGCACAAAATGATCCACCAACTTCATTTCAGTAATCACATCATAGGCAAAGGTAAGCTGTTTAAGATCCTGGCTGAAATCTCTCTATAGGAATGATAAAATTACGAATAAAAAGTCTTTATTGTCATTATGTAACCATAACAAAATTTTGGTTTTGATACCAGCTCAGAATTCACACAAAACACCTAGACACAAATCAGGACCTAATGTGGAAGTTAAATGCACCGGCAACACCTCTGAGAAGCTAAAAGTGTGCAAATAGTCCTTAGCATCTGATAAAATTTCAAAGTTTGAGTAAATATTTCAAATAGCGGTCACTTTACAGAAGATATGAATTACTGTGCAGTTGCATGAAACAAACGTAAATGGATGTCCAAACAAACACAAGAAGCTGTTTTTAAGTCTATTAGTTTTTGATTTAATGTTCTTGAAGTGAGAGAAACAGTGCATTGCCTGGGTGGGTGGGATCTGTGGCAATACGTCTGGCCCTTTTCTGGACCTTTGTAGGATAAACTGTGTCTAGATCTTGTAGACAGTATCCCACAACCCCCTTTGCTGTCCTCGCCATCCGTGCTAAATCCTTCGTTTCCTGTGCCGTACAGCTCCCATAACACACTGACACGCTGCCTGAGACACAGCTCCATAAAAGTTTATGAGCAGCTGAGTAGAAAGTCCAATCCGTTTCAGTTTTCTGAAAAAGAAGAACCATTGTTGGGCCTTCTGAAGTCCACGAATAGCATCCTCATTTTGCTTTTAGGATGCTGCAGATGAGTCAGAACCGCATGGAGTGCCACTGAGACAGCGTCCTCTGTAGAATGAGTCTCCCTGTAGGAGAACTGCATGCTGTCTAGGCCACCAGGCATCGCGTCCCTGATTTGCTGCAGGGGGATCCTCTCGAAGCACTTCATGATGACAGGGCAGCATTAGGAGGGTACTCATAGAGGCAGGGGATGGTTGTTGTTTTTTTGGGCACAGGCACAATGATGGAGGGTTTCAGGCAGGTAGGAGCGATGGAGAGTGTCAGGCAGAGGTTGAAAGTGTCCAGAAAACCCCCTGCTCATTATGATTTTAGCGTCCGACCTGACAACATGTCTGGACCTGCAGCCTTGTTGATGTTGATCTTCCTCAAGGTGGAGGTCACTTTGTGCAGCTGCATGGGGAGAAGCTGATGTTATTCAAAGCTATTTAAGATAGGATAAGAAATTAATTTACTGTCCCACCGTTGAGAAATTCGGGTGTCAGGGAGATCTGGGTCATTGCTGAGCTGCTGGTTGCTGTAATTGTAAGGTGATGGTCCTGAAGCCTCGCCACATGTTACGTGGGTTGTCGTTGTTGCTATAAATCTAATTAGCACACTGCACGCTTGAAATTGTTGACATCTTTAAGAAAGTGTTGCCATCATTGCTTTGCATCGAAAGAGTCTCACATGCAAGGAAATAGATAAAAATGATTACACCTGCCAGAAGAGTGTCGGAAAGCTCAAGAACATCAAGAAGTAAAGAAGGGTTCTGGACCCAAAAAGTGCCCGGATCTTCTCCTCGTGGGGAAGCTGCTACAGAAATATGTTGCCACCAGTGCAGAACCTACTCAGTATTGGCAGCAGGTAGTTGTAAGTGGATCTGCAAGCATAGTGAGTTAGCGTCATTGCAGCAGCGAAGCATCCTGCCACGTGTTAGGTTGCTTCACTCACAGTTTTGCTCAAGAACACTGCACTAAATTAAGAGAGAAATGAAAGCAGCACTCTTCCAGCAGTGTGGGCACAATTTTGTGATAATGTGTGGTTTTCAAATAATGGAGTAGCAGCTTCCAACTATGAAGGGTAAAACGTCCACGGAGAGTCAGCGTGTAGTCCACCAAGCTCACAGTATGTGCACAGTACGCCCAAGTATGTGGGAGCCTTTAGGCAGGCCGAGCCCGGAGTACGCGCTAGCAACAATAAACCTAGTAAGATAATTCAGGATAAAAGTTACGTTTATTTTGGCCTTATGTTAGAAACAGGGCAGTGTAGTCCAACTACTCTGTCCTCCCGACAGAGACGGATAGCTCTATGTCTTTCAGGAGAGAGCTGTGTACGTGAAGGGGCAGAGTGATATTCCAAACTTTGGAAGAATATTTAGTGCACCTTATAATCCGGTGCACATTATGGTTCGAAAAATACGGTAAACTGAAGATAAAGAGGAATTTTTCTTTTTAGCATGACAACGACCTCCTGAATGCTGATGAAACCTAAGTCTGTTAGAAGATCCTGAACAGGGCTGGGCACAAGGGACATCCTTCTGCTCTGACAGATTTGGAGCACTTTTGCAATGAAGGCAGAAAAATGTCCACAACTTAGAGTGTTAAATGCTGGAAGACCGCCCCAAAGAGACTGAATGCTATAAGTAATTTAGAAGGGTCTTCAACAAAGTATTAGTCTTAGTTCAAGGATGTCAACATGTTCTATAATGTTATTGCATCTTTTTCTTGTTCCGTTGAATTGTACCAGATATCCAGTCATATTAAATAAATTAGAATATGCGTTCCAACGAGGCTTGTTTGTCAGGTTAAAATTATCTTTTGAAATAAAACATTTCAAACAGGTGTTACACATACTTTTCATTATGCCCAAATTTCTGTAATAAAATGTTTTTATGGGTCTGATGGTTCTGATGGGTCTCTCTCTCTCTCTCTCTCTCTCTCTCTCTCTCTCTCTCTCTCTCTCTCTCTCTCTCTCTCTCTCTCTCTCTCTCTCTCTCTCTCTCTCTGGACTTGGTATTATACATTACTACCACCTGAGTTGATAATGATAATCAGCAGTCCTCACTTCTTTTTTCTATATTGTTTAGGTCTCTCAGGCAGCAACAGAACTGAAGACCTTCTGTTTGCAAAATGCTCACAAAGACCCGCTCTTGACTGGGGTACCCTCCAGCGATAACCCATTCAGGCCGCCCAAGTCATGTGTTCTGCTTTGAGGTGTGTGTGGTCCTCTTTTTTTGCCAGTGATTATTATTTATAGTATTCTAGTTATTGTTTTTCGTCTCACATGATACTTGGTTCACATCCTTGCTCCCTAAAGGTCTCATTACAAAATGTATTTCCAAAAAATCAATAAGAAATTACCCTCATGAGCTTTTAGACTCTATACAGGACATTTTCATAGTTGTTTTTGTTTTATGATTACACAGATGTATTGTCTCTGATAGAATGTGAGAACAACCTGAACCCTTTCATTCAAGAACAGCAGCAGACCTTTTCCCAGTCCGTAGGTTTTCTTTGGTCTCTTTGGTGATGCAAGGTTTCAGGTTGGGAGCAACTATTTTGTAGAATAAAATAATTTCAATTTCAATTCACCTTATATCTGTAGGGCTGGGAAGGAGAGCGGAACAACCAAACAAATGCCTGTGTCACTGCTGTTGAAGATAAAGAAGATGACCCCACTGCTTGCAGCTGATTATCAGAAGGACCTTTTGATTACAAAAAATGTTGGAGTGAATGAAAACACGGCTGTCCCAGAATCCTTTACATTTCAGAGGCTTGCCCAGAACTGATCTAAGATTAAAGATTGAATAAAGAGTAGGGTTGCACCCACAAGAATTCTGAGACATAAAATATAATATTTCAAGATGCTAGAGTTTTTCTGTTTGGTTTGAACCTTTATTTTTCAAAGATTGTCATTTTAATTGCAGTTCAATTACAGCAACATTCTATTCTAAATCATAGTTCCCATGAAGTTAATTTGACCTGTCCAAAAAAGTGTTCATCATTTAGCAAATAAATGTTTTATAAACTGTTGTAATATTTACAGGTCTGTCTTTTAATGGCTTGACAAAAACACATTTTTATGATTATTTTTCAGTTTCTATTTGTATATATTTATTGGTAAATGGGACAATGCATATTCATGAACACAATGTAAATATGTCAGATTCTAGCCACAGCTCATTTCCATCTCCAGTCTGTCGGCAGGCAAAGCCAGCCACACAAAACAACACAGTACAGTGAGAAAAACCACAGAGCAGTACTGAGATCTAAAAATTTTAAAAGCATCTTTACTTGAGACTATAAAAACATCATTGTCCATAACTGTTAAAGTGTAAAAAATCTGAAATGTATTACATAATCTACAAAATGTCCACATGGTTATGTCATTGAATATCACTAAGTTATACTACAACTACGAACCAAGATATGGCCTTCTACCTAAACTGACAGGCCTGGTACGGAAAGCAAGAGACCCATGGTAACTCTGGAGGTGCTGCAGTGACCCACGGCTCAGGTGGGTGATTGATCATGTTTGACATGCACTCCACAAACCTGCCCTTTATGGAAGTTGTCAAAAAGAAGAAGAAAAAGCTATTAGTCAAAAGCCATAGACGTTCTGTTACCAGGTTGCTACAGGACTTTTAAAGGACATCAAACATGTGGAATAAGTTTTCTGGTCAGATGAGACAAAACATTTTATAGTTTAGATGTAAAACACAGCAAGAAGCACCATACAAGCCCTTGAACACACCATCCTCATTGCGAAACAGTGGTGCTGGCATCCTTCTACTGTTATTTTCAGCAGGTAAAGGGAAGTTGGTCAGAGTTGGTGGGGAAATGGATGAAGCTAAATACAGGGCAACGAACCCTGCTGGAGGCTGCAAAAGGCTTGGCACTGAGACAGAGATTCCCCTTCCAGTAGGAAAATGGACTGGTTTAGATCCAATCATATCCCTGTGTTAGAATGGTCCAGTTAAAGTCCAGACCTAAATCTAATTGTGATTGTAGCAATGCCTTAATATTGATGTTCACAGACACTCTCAGTCTAATCTGACTGAGCTCAAACTCTTTTGCATCAAAAAGGGCAGAACTTTCAGTTCCTAGATGTACAAAGCTGCCACAGACATACCATAAAAACTTACAGTTGTATTTACAGCAGAGGGTGCTTCTATAAAATATTGACTCAGAGATGCTGAATGCAAATACACACCACACTTTTCATATTTTTACTTGTCAAACATTTTGAAAACCTGCTTCCTTTTCTTTCCACTTCACAGTTAGACTCTGCTTTGTTCATAATGGTAAATACAGTAGAGTACATAACAAAATGGAAAAAGTTCAATGGGACAAATACAGGTGCTGGTCATATAATTGGAATGTCATGACATAGTCGAATTTCTTCAGTAATTCCATTAAAAAGGTGAAACTTGTATATTATAGTCATTCATTACACACAGACTGATATATTTCAAGTGTTCATTTCTTTTAATTTTGATGATTAGAATTGAGAATGAATGAAAACCCCAAATTCAGTATCTCCTAAAATTTGAATATTATAAGAATATTGTGAAAAGGTCCAATACTGAAGACACCTGGTGCCACACTGATCAGCTAATTAACTCAAAAAACCTGCAAAAGGTTAATTGGTCTCTCAGTCTAGTTCTGTAGGCTACACAATCTTGGGGAGGACTGCTGACTTGACAGTTGTCCAAAAGACAACCATTGACGCCTCGCACAAGGGGGACAAGTCACAAAAGGTCATTGCTAAAGAGGCTCTGTGTCCTTTGCCAGAGAGGCAAAGGGAAGGAAAAGATGTGGTAGGAAAAACTATACAAGCAATAGGATTATGTTCTCTGATGAAAGTAAATTTTGTATTTCCTTTGGAAATCAAGGTCCCAGAGTATGGAGGAAAAGAGGAGAGGCACAGGAACACATTGCTCGAGGTCCAGTGTAAAGTTTCCACGGTCAGTGATGGTTTGGGGTGCCATGTCATCTGCTGGTGTTGGTCCATTGTGTTTTGTGAGGTCAAAGGGCAATGCAGCCATCTACCAGGAAGTTTTAGAGCACTTCATGCTCCCTGTTGCTGACCAACTTTATGGAGATGCAAATTTGATTTCCCAGCAGGACTTAGCACCTGCACGCATGCCAAAGCTACCAGTACCTGGCTTAAGGACCATGGTATCCCTGTTCTTAATTGGCCAGAAAACTCACCTGACCGTAACTCCATAGAAAATCTCTGGGGTATTGTGAGGAGGAAGATGCGATATGCTAGACCTAACAATGCAGAAGAGCTGAAGGCCACTATCAGAGCAACCTGGGCTCTCATAACACCTGAGCAGTGCCACAGACTGATGGACTCCATGCCACACCGCATTGCTGCAGAAATCCAGGGAAAAGGAGCCCCAACTAAGTATTGAGTATTGTACATGCTCACACTTTTCATGTTCATACTTTCAGTTGGCCAACATGTCTGGAAATCCTTTTAATGTTTTGGTCTTAAGTAATATTCTAATTTTTCTGAGATATTGCATTTGGGCTTTTCATTAGTTGTCAGTTATAATCTTCAAAATTAAAAGAAATAAACACTTGAAATATATCAGTATGTGTGTAATTGATGAATACAAGTTTGCCTTTTTGAATGGAATTGCTGAAAAAAAAACATAACTTTCATGAAATTCTAATTATATGACAGGCAGTATATTCAAGGCGTTGGATGTACTATACACATTTTTATAAATACACTGAACTAAATATATGAGAGACAATACATACAGATTTATTCTTAGAGTTTCCTGAGTGTGTTTCATTTGCAGTTACTATTTATGTTGAAGGCTATGATTAAAAAATAAATCTTTGATAGCTGTGTTTGTATGTTGCCACGATGAGCCGATAGGGGGCGCTGTTGAAGCGGCTCATCGGGTTGATTGCCGTCGTGCCTCCAGCAGAGAGCACTGCTTGGTTGGACGTGAGCGCCATCGACCTGCCTCTACTTCCAGATCGAAGATGGCGGTCTCTGTGTTCCGCGGCGTGCGGCTGCTCTCTATCGGAGACGCGAACGGAGACATACAGCGACACTCAGAGCAGCAGCCGCTGCGGCTAGAAGTGAAAACCTCACAAGACGCTGCCCTCATCAATCTCTCCAATGGTGAGTCGGACTGTTTGTTTTAGGAAGAGCTCTGTGGAGGCTCGGCCTGACTCAGCTGCTAATGCTCGCTGCTAATGTGGAAGGCGGTAGCTTTAGCCAACAAGGAGCTTTTCCGTGTGGAGACCACCTCTCTCCCCCTTACTAGAGAAAACTCCACATGTTTTCTGGCTCATTTGGGATTCTGAATCGTGCACACTTTGGGGTTTAGATGGCTTAAAACGAGGTCCCATGCTCGGGATACCGCGGCTAACAACATGCACAGTAGTTGTAACAGCGAGCGCCGTTGCTAACTAATGGGAACTAGTTAAAATAATCCCACCAGCCTGCCTTTAACAGGAGCGCGGTAACCCCAGGCAGCTGCACCCAGTTAAAGCCTTTTGGGTTTGTTCGTTTTGAATTTTGTCTCAGTCGTGTAAGCTGTGGTTTTCTAAGTCAGCGTGGTCCGGTTTTGTCCCGCGAGGAGCCGGCTCGGCAGGGGGTGCTTAGCTTGAATTAGCCGCTCTCTCGCAGCGGATTCGCGGCAGAGACCGAGGGACGGGACTTCCGAGCCGCCGCCGTGCTCCGCGGTTCTGGCGGCGCGGCACGACGCGGGGATCCGAGCTGCAGTGGTTCGCTTCAGCTTTCCCGGAGCGGCGGCGCCTTCGCGTTAAAGCCAGGCGGTTTTAGTAGCGCTGCCACGCCGGGCCCTCATTACTTATGCATTCATCTTTGTTCTCATTGGAACAATGGCTCCGTCCGCTTCCCCGCCACCTCCTGCGTGAAAGCAGCGTCAGACACGTTTCCCCCCGGAGGGAAACGGCCCGGAGACAAAACGGCTACAAACCCAGCCCTGCATTAGTTACTGCTTAGAATGAGGCGAAAACAGCGCAGCCAGGCCTCCGAACATAGGACCGAAGGACGTTAGAGTGGTTTGATCATATAATAAAGGGAGTATAAAATACAGCAAAGTTTATCAAGGTTCGATATGAAAGTAAAAAAAAAATAATTTGTGGTGTTAGACGTTTTAATAATTCATGATATGACTATATTTGGGGATAATGAATCTATAAAATAACTCCTTTTTTTAATGTTTCTTTAGCTGAGCGAGCTGATCATTATTGAACTATTTTTCAGTAAATGTCTAGTTGCTTCTGTAGAGCCACTGAACTAGTTGCTACACGACTTTGTGTTCCTGAGAGCTTCACAGAGACCATTATAGTGTGACCCCTGGGACGTTTTATTTACAGCATGGGCTGCATGTTCAGAATTATGGACTTGCTTTAGTCCTGTATAATAGACTCTCCCTTCTCATATTGTTTGCATGGTAGTTTTTCGGTTGTTGCTGGGCAGGTTTTCATCTGCAGTGGCATTCATCTGGTTCTTTGTTTCTAAAACTTATCATCGTGTGGACAATCTTGTTTTTGCTGGAACTTTGTGATTGAATGTGGGAAACGTAGAATTCCCTTCTTTGCAAACGACTTGGCGATTTTATGTTGGGTTGTGTCGTTTAACAACCTGCAAACTGCCTTCAGAGTGGATCTGCTGAGAATCCTCACCAATATCCTGTCATTTCACAGATGTGTCTGAGTGCTCATTTCTGCTCGAAATGATCGGATAGCTGAAAGCGACAGGAAGCCATATAATAATAATTGAACTTTATTGATCTCACAATGGAGAAATTCACTTCTGCATCTTAACCCATCCCCTTGGGGAGCAGTGGGCTGCCACTGTGCGGCGCCTGGGGAGCAATCTGGGGTTAAGGGTCTTGCTCAGGGACCCAGAGTGCCGGCTGTGGGGATCAACCGGGTACTTGCAACCTTCTCAGAGCGCAAGCGCACTGCTCTAACCACTAAGCCACCACTTGACTGCCAGTCCCAGAACTAAACCACTGTACCAAAGACCAGTGGCAAACACAGGGATCCTTTCTTTCAGGCATGGTTCATGGTTTGAAAATGGTAATATTTGGGTTTGGCTCACTCTGTTCACGGTGGTCCTTAATATTAATGTTGTCGTTCTACAGTTTAAACTTTTCCCTAAACCTTCTCACTTCTCCTTGACCAATCAGTGAACAGCAGTCTGTTGACATCACAACTTGGCCCTAGTCCACTCTGATCGGCCCTACTCCTGAGCCGGCTCAGCGCTGTAAAACTGTTGCTGTAGAGCTGGGCCAAATGGAGCCGGTGTAAAAGGGTTCATTTCTGTGGCTGACCTGGCCAATAAAAGCCAGATCCTGGTATGAAGCTGGTTAAAACAGCCCGCAGTGGTCTGATTCCTGGGGGCGTTCAGGCTGCAATTTATCCTCACAAAGATCTTTTAATCCAGAACCCGTTCTGATTGTGTTGCACACTGATAACAATAACCACAATATAATGTTGTCCTGTTGTTACATGTGTATACAGTGGCAAGAGGGAGCTTTGCCAGTGTTGATTTATTTAGAAATCAGAAGTAGTTTTGAGTTCTTCATGCACAAAAATGGGAATATCTAGATACCAGACGGTAATATTGTGTATACTGAGAAATAGAAAATGCTGCTTCCATTTGTTTTTCTTTTAGATCTGTAATTTTATGTAGGGACAGCACTGCTAAAGGAAAAAGTTATTTAATATCTTCAGTGTATTTGATGTATTTCTATATCTTTTTTCATTTCTTTATCTTTTTTATCTCCATCTTTCTCCTACTATAGCCATCATCCTGTATCTCTCTTTATCTTATTTGTTTGTTTTTCTGTCTCTCTCCACCTTTCCATCCTTAATCTACTGTGTTGCTGCGTGGCAGGGGGCAGAGTACGAAGCTCCTGGGCAGTTTTCTCTACTCCTACCAGGAGTAGACGAGTTCCTCCTGCTGCTATCATCACCTAATTTGGTGTGTTTAAATATTCGTGCCTGCAGAAGTCGGTCTCAGAGAGTTTTTCCTGATCTCTCTCATATTTCTGTCCAGTTTGTGTCAAATTTGGAGCCTCAAAGGTTGCAACATATTTCGCTGCGTGCTTTCTGTCTGCTGGCAGGAGCGTGTGTGTTCAGCCTGTGTGAACCAGGGATGAGAGTAGGGATGGCCGATAAAGTGTCGGCCATGAAAAGCAGAAAATTATCAGTTATCGTATCAGTTGAAATTTTTTATGTCGTGCTTCACTAGATGAATGTTATCAATTGATGAGTTAATCTAAAGTTGATTGGTCTTATCGATCAACTATTAATTGATAAGCGGCCATTTTCTTAAAAACCTGAGTGCTCTCTTGTATCAAGAGGGTGTTCCCATAACGTGTAGGGCTACATTTCTTACAACATGCCAAATTTAAAGAGGCACATCATTATATTTTAACAATTTATTGTGCCAGCTATATTAAATACTGACCGAATAAAGAGAAAATTTGCTTTTCTCCCACATTATTAAACTTAGACGTATTTATAAAATATAACAAAAAAGGTACCCGTTAGGTTACTGAATAGAAACAAATAAGACGAATAGAATAAAATCAGTGATTGAAAGCCCTCACCCCAGTTCACACCTCCACGTAAGGTTTCTGCTCTTCCATTAGTCAAGGTGTCTTTCATTATTTTACCCCAGTTTTTAGATAAAGAAAAGATTCAGAAATATAACTTAAGACGTTATAATACTTGATAGATTAACGTAAATTACCACCTATAGTAAATTAACCCTTCAACACTCGCATTAGCTCTATCTGTCTTTGGTTTCTGAATAAACATGAAAGCACAACATTTTGGCCAGAAGCTGCCGATTTCTTAAAGTTAACATGTTGTGCATTTAACATGGTAAACGTTCAGCAGCTGCTGGATGATCATGCTTAGCTTTAACTGAGTTGCTGGCTGCGGTCTGGTTGCGTCTCTGTGTGAAGCAGCGCCTCAGAAGCTATCTTCACTCTAATGTCTTTAACAGCTTTGCTGCTAATAAACCCAGCGTGGCTGAGCTCATAAGAAAAGGGAGCTTGTGGAAATGACCAAGTAAAAATAGCCCATGTTGAGTGTTTTGTTCAGTGGCTGCTGGCCCAGTTACCCAAGCTTCCAGTTATTGCCTGTTCTGCTTTCTCTTGATGAATGAATGACCCGGACACATTACACTAGCTTTAGCTAATCTTAGCTTGTCCTGGAGTAATTCTTCATGTGATTTATGCTCATTAGATCGTGACTGACATCCATGTTTCCATCTGCAGTTCAGCCATCACAGTCTAAGCTGTAGATCCATTATAAATTAGAGCAGAAAGCATGAGGTAGTGAGAAGAAGCAAACACTGAAACAAGCCTGATTTAGGCGTGACTGACTCAGAGATGGCCCAAGCTGGCCGGCGCTGCCCAGGCAGCGGAGGGCAGAGTGGGGACAGTTTCTGGGTGGTAAGGTGATGTTAGCAGCATCATTCCTAACAATCAAAGCAGCAACACCTTTTCAGCTTGATGCTCGCAATTCCAACTCCTGACTTGCCACGGGGGCAAGTGTCTGAGGGAGACGGTTTTAATCTTGAACCCAGGGCTGTTGCATAGACATTGACCGGAACAGGAACAATCAACTGCAGTAGCAGCCCTCCAACCTAAAGACGTCAGCACTACAGTGGCTTTAGGCCAGATATCGCAGAATTAAACAAGTTTACACGAAAATGTCTAAATTTGCACTATAACATAGAGATACTTCAGGCCCAATTTATACAGTTTATCTGCAAAAAAAGTTTCTTTGGGGTTCAGCTACTCTAACAACTAGAATCTCCCAGAAGGCCCTGGTCATGGCTAGCGTTAGCTCAAGCCTAGAGTTTAGCTAGAAACATTCTTCTCTGGGTCTAGCCCAGTTTTCTGCTGTTCTTGTCACTCCCTGCTACTGGATGGATGCTCCTCATGCTCAATGGTGCTTTTTAATCAACATCATATGTTTTTAGATATGATGTCCTTTGTGTGCCCAACACATTATTTGTTACATTGTTCGCCCCGTTCAGCACCCTGACAGGCACCGCGGACTCTCCAACATCCACAGAGGCATTTTTAACCGACTTGCTGAGAGGGATAACTGGTCTCCCCACATCTACCAGTGGTTACGGTGACGCGCACATAAGTGATGGCACACTCACGTGCCAGTGTGGTTGGAGTGGTTAGTGTTCATTTGGGCTACGCCACCCTTTGTCTGGATAAAGCACACATTTAGCAGGAAGAGGCATTAACCCCACAGTTGTGTGTCTGGATGATCTGTGCTTTCAGAGACGGCGAGTTCCTCGTTTTGTACTTTGTGCTGTAGAAGAGCTTAAAGAAACAGAGCCAGGTGTGTGGCGGGCTTTCCTCTGAGGATGCAGTGACATAACAGCTCTTTATGATCTGGCTCAGCCTATTAAACAACCACTTTAATGCCCACTGGGGGATTTGCATAGGGAAATATTAGAGAAAAAATACAGTGAGGATTTTTACCACAAAACACGTCTTGTCAAACTGGTCAGAAAAGGCTGTCTTTTTTATTTTACAGTGAGGAGTGTAAATATTGAACCAGGAATTGCACTTGAAACTGCAAAAAAAGCAAAGAACCTGCAATGTTTTGTAGAATGGAAAGACTTGTCAGAGCTCCATTAACAAAAGGCGAGTAACCTTTCTGAAAAACCAACCTGAACCTGGTCCCTGGGTGAAGTCGTTGGAGCCAGGGTCCGAAATTAACTTAAATTTTCCGTTTGGCGAGCAAATTTCTGAGGTTCTAGCTGCCACATGGCGAGTAAATGTTTGCACCAAATAAGTTGTTGTTCAGTCATCGTTTGGGTGGGTGCTTCTTTACGTTCTTCTTTCAGCTCGTATGACAACAAATGCACATGTACACAAACACTTGCACGTGTGACACGAGAACTACAGCAACTATGTTATGTCCGTTTGCTAACAACTAGCGTTTAGCTCAGGCTGATTACGTAGCGGGATTATGTGGAGATATTTAGCAGGGGTCCGTCAGAATGAATATTTTGGCCGGTAAAAAATATGCTTGGCCGGTTGATTCTTCTACCGGCCAACTTGGCTGGTGAATAAGGAAGTTAATTTTGGACACTGGTTGGAGCCTTGCAATCGTATTTTTTCCACCACTGTTCAAGCCTATAAAGTCGGGGTTAGAGCAGTTGAACATTACACAGAGTGCACTGGTAATTCTATGGCACGTATATTAAGGCTTTACAGCCTTACAACCAACGCCTGGGAGCCTTATGTTCACGTAGCTACCTGCTCTCCACACAAATTACACTTACAGCAGAGTTTGTTTGGTTGCCAAAACTTTCTAACTCATATGACTCGCGCATGTGCAATGTGCTTATTGTGAAGTGATGGGAAAATGGAACATCGATTTATTTATTTTTACATTTTGAGGTTTATTGAACATTGTAAGTAGTGATGCACGATATTAGAAATTTCAACCAATATCAATAACCGATAATTTTCTGCTTTTCATGGCCGATAACGATTCCGATAAGTTCATATTCAATATAGTTTTTGCATAATTTGCAGCTTGTGCTGGATGCAGCTATGAAAAACAAATTTAGTTGCTTTGGCTTATCTATAACAGCAAACAAAAGGTTTTGGCTCTTCAAATGTTTTTTTATGCTATCACACAAAAAAGTGGTAATTTACATAACAAAAGACACAAATCAATGCGGTACCGCGCACGTGACGTCACGGCCTTAAGAGTAACGCCCCTTTTGCCGCACCGGTAGGGCAAACAGTCGTAGAACGCACATACAAACCAGCCATTACAAGCGCAACAGAACCAGCGATATGACCGACTTTGCAGCCATTAAACTTACCAAGACGATGTCCCAGGCGCACGGTTTACTGGTCGCACTGTGGAAGAGCACACCAACCTTCAGCTGAAACGGTGGCTTGAGTGTCGAGGGCTCAAAAAAACCGGAAGACGGGCCGAGGTGATTCAACGGTAAGCTTTGTTTTTTTCCCTGCTCGGCGTTCATGCCTTTGTTATGATTTCCACCGTGCTCCGTTCACGTCGGCCTTTTTTGTTTGTTTGCAATCAACGTCCAGGAATCTGTATATCTTGCCAATAGGTAGCTACAAAACGATTGTTCACATCTCAGAATCTTTCGCTTAAGAGA
This sequence comes from Fundulus diaphanus, assembly GCA_037039145.1. Taxonomy (NCBI): domain Eukaryota; kingdom Metazoa; phylum Chordata; class Actinopteri; order Cyprinodontiformes; family Fundulidae; genus Fundulus; species Fundulus diaphanus. The sequence goes on from CM073140.1 coordinate 4,342,370, forward strand.
TTCAGGGCGTTTGTTTTTGAGTAAGCTATCCCGGTAGCAGGGTACCATGTTAGCGCCTGCTAACATGCTAGCCTATATGCTATCATCACCCTTTCCACCGACAAAATGCTTGCTACATATGTAGGTGAATTTGGTAACTTTTTCCGGGTTGAAATGTTGTGTAGGCCGCCCGCACAAGTGTACCCAACGCACACACTTCTCCTTGGCACTCTTGAGTTTCGGGAAATTAATGAAGAAAACATCCTTCATATGCGGCCGATCAGCGTACCTCGAGTCGCTGTTGCACGTCCCATAGCAACAATGTTTATAAACCATGGTCTTAGATGTTGGAAAAAGCAGTCGTTTACCGAGTAAAACCTAGGCTAACGCACATCTCTTCCACAGCAAAACAGCGGCGGGTTTGGGAGTTTGCCCTACTGCGTACCACGTGATGTGACGTCATCGTGACGTTGTGTTTCTAAAAATAGCTCGCGCGCGGTACCGCATTCAGAATACAAAGAGCATCCCTTGAAAATTACTGAACAGATCCATGGCTTCACTGCAAAGGCATTTGTGAATTCAAATATTTATATCAAATATAAAATGATATGCATTTACATAGTCAGCCTCAGTTACAAAAATGTAATCAAAAAATAAAATGAAAGTGTGTCCTCAAAAATGAGGCGACAAAATCAACAAAAGGTTGCCTGACTGCATGGGGCATTAGAGATTTCTTTAAAAATCTTATAGCTCAAAATAAAATTAAAAAAATAGTAAATAATTGTCACTTTCTACCTAAAATGTAACCCTGAAACTATTTTCAGTTGTCACTCTTAATTTCTACATTGTCTTTTCTAATTTCTAGGTGAGTGCATCAGTGGGGATTTTTTCATAACAAAAACACAAAAACAGGGTCCTTTACTGCAATTAACAGCAGCAAAAGACAATTACATTCATAGAACAATACTTGAAAATTATTGAACAGATCAATGTTTTAACTGCAAATGTATTTTTGAAGTTAGTCACATATTTTTCAAATATAAAATTATATGCATTCACATAGTCAACCTCAGTTACAAAAATGTAATCAAAAAATAAAATGCACCCTCAAAAATAACCACAGCAAACGTCAAAGAAAAAAGTGCAACCGCTTAACAAATGTTCAGAAAAGTATCTGCAAAGGTATTTGCGGGTTCAAGTCAAATATTTTTAGAACATGAAATTATATGTACTAACATATGAAGGTCAGCCTAGGTTCCAAAAATTCAATAAAGTCAACAAACGTGCATCCTCAGAAATGAGGTGAATAATCAACAAATGAGGTGACTGCATGAGGCATTGTAGAGATGTTTTTTTTTAAATCTTATAAGGGAAAATAAAACAAAAATTAAAATACCTTAAATAACCACTTTCTACTCATCATTTACAACCCCTATTGTCTGTGTCCCCATTGTCTTTTCTATTTTCTAGGTGAGAGCATCAATGGTAGATTTTTCTTAACAAAAAGAAGCATCTCTGCTTTCTCACATCCAAGTCGGTTTCTTTTTTCGTCAATAACATTTGCAGCAGCAGAAAACAAACGCTCGCTGTCCATGCTGGTGCAAGCAGAGGACAGGTGTTTTCGTGCAAGTGAGGCAGGCTCTGGGAACCGGGTTTTGTTGTTTCTCCAGTACACCACGGCGCTCTCAGACCGTGGAATTGTGAGCTCTGACAGATAGACTTGGATCTAAAGGAGTAGAACAAAACAAAGAAAAATTTACATAACCATATTTGATATATTTTATCTGAGATAGCTAAAGCTTTATTTAAACAATAAATGAATTACCTGCTGATCCGTTTGGCTTTGGTTCAAGTCTTTTGAGTTGCTTTCTTGCAGGATTCCGTCATACATCGTCAGCAGGGAAACGTTGTTGTCATCTGCCTTAGGTTTCTTCTCCTGTGGCTCCTCAACATTTTCTGCCAATGTTGAACATCGTTTCAAAAGCTTGACCTATCATCGTCGCTGTATGCGACCCGGCCACTCCTGTGCGTGCAGCATTGCTTTTTGCATTTTAAAATCTGTATCCAGCCTCTGAGGACTAACATCTGACGTCCATATGTCTGTGGTAAAACTCACATGAAGTGCGTTATTGTTGATCAAATTGTGGACGTGTGTTGCTGACCTGCAGTTTCCAACTATTTACGCTGTTTTGTTTTAGTCAAAGGCACGGAGAGTTTTTCATTGAATCACACCTGTTGCTTGTTAATTTCTTTGACGTTGTTTAGCAGTTGCTTTTTATCATCTCAACAAAATATATTTGTGTTGTTAGCAAATAATCTTCATGTTTTTAAAAACTTGGGGGCCCAACACTGATCCCTGATGTACGCCACAAGTAATGTCCACATTCAGAGCCAACATCTCCCAGCAGCACAGGTTTACTGTCTCTCAAACGGCTTTTGACCCAATGCAAGATATTCTCCCCTTTTTTTATTAGGATGTCAAGACCTATTATATCAATAGCTTGTGTTCAACAGAAGAAATAGTCCAACAACAATCTTTTTTTTTATATAGCAGGTTTACTTCCTTCTGCATATAATCAAATGTTTCTGATCTTTATATTTGTATAATGTGATTACTTTAGCCGATATCATTCCCTCTGGAAATGATAGTGATAAAGGCTTGTGAATGTAATGGGCATTACCTTCACCAAGTTAATGTCATGCAGTCTTTGCTCTGTAATTTATTTTCTGCCACCGTGTTGAGAAACGCAGAACTAGTTTAACTGTCAAAGCTTCTGTCCAGTTTCTGAGCAGTCTGGGGTGTCTTTTGATAAATCTAGGATAAATCTTAAAATATCCACTTACCTCTTTTTGTATATTGAGATTCTGCTTCTTTGGTTCTTAATTGTATTACATTTTTGTGAAGGTCTATCACAGCAGACTATAAAGAGTAAATCAATTTTATTTTCATTTAGTTTGCTTGTTTAAAAAGGACATAAATGTTCCTGCTGAAGTCCCAGTCCCAGGCTTCTCCAGCCACCATCCGGGTCCGTTCCTCCACCGCTGCCATGAGCCTCTGCTGTTAGGACCGCTTTAAAGCCGCTTGTTGCCTCTCACCTTTAGCCTGCGTGCTGCCATGCATTGGTGAAATGCTACCACCCTCTCCAATATTGTAAATTCATAATTCTCATCATTATTTGTTTGTTTAAAAATGGATTTATTGGGTGATTCAGTTATTTTAAATGTACTTTTAAGATGTCACACCATGTCTTTCTGTTTGTCTACAGGAGAGGAGACGAGTGTGTTCAAGTGTTCAGTTTCCCGTGAAACAGAGTGCAGCCGCGTAGGGAAGCAGTCATTCATCATCACTTTAGGCTGCAACAGCGTCCTCCTGCAGTTCTCCTCGCCCGCAGGTAACCGGCACCATGAGACGAGAAGCCTTCACCGCGCTTCTCTGCTGTAGCACGCATGGAAATAACTGCTTTCATAGTTTACAAGGCATTGGATAGAAAAAGGATGTTGTTAAAACCCAGTTGTCAATGAAAACTGTGTAATGTGTCAGTGTTTGTGCTCTGCTTCAGACTTTCAGTCCTTTTATAACCTTCTGAAGAACTGCCGGGGCCATGCTGGCGAGTGCTCAGTCTTCAGCGAAAGAACAGAGGAGTCCTCTGCTGTACAGTATTTCCAGGTGAGGAGAACACAGCAAACGGCTCTGGATCTTTTTTAGAAATGACTAGAAAAATGCTTGGTAAACTGCATTGAATTCAAGCATATTTCTTTTAATGCTGTAGATCATTTAATGGCTGGCTTGAATCTTCCTGGCTTTTAGATCAGTTAGAATCAGCGCCTCCCTTCCTTCTCTCCTGCCAGACTAGTTCTAGTTTATTAGAACCTAGAATGGACAAAGGCAGCCACTGTGGCGTACTCTCTACATTTCTCTAGTGCTTCTTGGTGCTCTTGCAAGACATGAAAACTAGAAATATGTAATGTAGGAGTAATAAACTTAACCCTTCTGTTCTCACCCATGGTTTTACTTCTTCAGTGTAGGAAAAAAAAATTCTCTTCAAGATACTTCTGTTCATCTTTCCAAATTCATCCTGGAATGGCCAAACAGAACCGGGTCGCTGTAACATCAGTGTGCTTTCACACAGCAGGTTAGCGTCATAGAGTCCTGTGTGGCCCTTGTCCTCCGTCCTCACCCACGTGGCATCCTCTCCCCAGCGCAGGGTTTTAATGGCAGACATGATGCTGATATCCCACGAAGGCCTCGGTTTTGATGTGAGAGTGTAGAGGACAGCTGTTGGTATGCATATCTGGATTTGCATGGAGCCAGTGTTTTGTCACAGCACATGAAGAGCATCTTTAAAAGCTGCGCTCTTGTGGCTGAACGGTTGCTTCTTCTAATGTCTCTGTTTCAGTGCTCTGCTTTGGCAAAATCACAGCTTTTGGTAAAAGAGCCATATTTGGCGTTTGTCACAAATGATTTAGGGGAACAGGACAGGGAATCTGACGAGAGTGGATAGGAGATGGATGGAGCTCCAGTATATCCAGAACGATCCAGGAAGAAAAGCAGTTAGAAGCCACAGTAGACCTGAGACCGGGGCGGAGGTTCACCTTGAGCTGACACTCAGTCGCTTCTGATAAAATGTTTCTGTTTACGCCCAAAATAACTTCCTGTTCTCTGGTGTTCCAACAGTTTTACGGCTACCTCTCCCAGCAACAGAATATGATGCAGGACTATGTTCGGACAGGGACTTACCAACGGGCTATTCTCCAGAACCACACCGACTTCAAGGACAAGGTAACCTCCTGAACTAACTCACCTGTCGGTTAGTTCAAGTGTTTTGCTTGACAGAAACCAACATTTCCTGCAGATTTGTTTAGTGACTTTCACAGATTCTCCTTGAAGGCAACATGGAGACGTCGTCTAAGTCTGCGTCCTTGTGAATGCTTTCTTTGGTGCTTAGAAATTAAATTTGTGACAATGTGCCAAAACAATGCTTGACATCTTTGTAGAACTATAATGTGAACTGTTGCTGGCAGTAACCACAAGTTTTTCTGTTGTCCAGGTGGTTCTGGATGTGGGCTGTGGATCAGGAATCCTCTCTTTCTTCGCTGCCCAAGCTGGAGCCAGGAAGGTGTATGCAGTGGAGGCCAGCACCATGGCCCAGCATGCCGAGGTCCATACCAATACATACGTGCAGATTTACCTTTACAGCGGCAGCCGCATTTGCTGGCTCAGAATCTGAAAAATTCACCCTTTACTGCAGTAGCATAACCTTTAATTTGAGTATGTTTGCTGAGAGGGGAAGATATTGCGTGTGTAGAAACAATGCTGTCAATACATTCTACAAAGCTCGATAGTCAGCAGGGTCACCTCCATTTGACAAGCATGGAGCATTGATCTGGTCCAGAGTCCTGCTTCCCCTCCAATGCCCTCTCTCCTTCTCAACTTCCCCGACGGGTTTTCTGTGATTTGGGTCCAGGGACGGATTGGTTGGGAGAATGCTGACTGCTGGAACGTGTTCTGTTACTTTCACCGTATGAGTTCCTTCATCGTTATGTTGAAAGGCCTAGTGATGACCCGTTGTCACTTTAAAGGCATATCCCTGGTATTTTAAATATTCCTCGATTTCATGCCGTCAAACAAGGGTCCCAGATCCTCTACCGTACTCAATATTGGACAATAGTTTTTGTTACATCTGCAGTGTAGTAAAGTCGCCATTAAAAGAAAGAAGTTTCTAAAAGTCATTGTCGTTAGTCCCTTTTTGAAAGAAACTTGCTAGTGGGGTCTGAAAAGTCGCTAAATATAACAAAGACACTAAATGGGCAACGCTGGAGTGTCCTCTCTAGTTTCCCTTCCCTCTGGAGAGCAGCGCAGTAGCCGCTAGCCGCTTCGCAGCCCAGACAGGAAGGAGTAGGCCATGATGGTTTTTCACTACATTTTAACTTTTCATGATATTTAAATTCATTTCAAACTCAGATTATGGTTACCGTATTTTTCAGACTATAAGGTGCCCTTAAAAAAGTTAAATGTTCTCAAAAATTGATGGTGCGCCTTAAATATGATTACTGTACTTGTTGTGTTTACTGACCGATATTATGCGGTACAATGTCCTAAAAAAATCGGTTAAAATGTGTAAGTAGGACTTTGGTAAGCAATGAAGCCGCTCCGCTCAATGGATATTCAGAGCATAGTGGTACGCTGTGTCACTTCCTGATCAGACCCCTGAACTGTCTACAAGACTGCCCGACTGTAATGTCAAAACTAGAAGTGCATTCATGTAAAGCCCCCCACATACTCGGGCGTACTTCACTCCGTGGAGGTCCGCGCATACTCAAAGTGGGCTCTGCGCATACAGGTATGTGCAGAGCTCAATTTATACGACCGCGGTTTCACACTATAAACTTGTCAGAGGCAAGAAGTCTTTACATCAAACAGTTTTATATGTGACACCGAGCTTGATACACTGAGCTGCTCCAAGCAGGCGGTTGCAAGGGTGCGTGGCATCACAGTCCCTCTCCGTTCTCACTGACAGGTGTGCAGTGGGAGCCTGCTGGAAAAGAAATGAAGCTCTAGGTGCTCAGCTAGCTAATCACACATTTTACCATCCATTCCACCACTTTGTCCCACTGGCAGAAGGTGTGGGAATGCGGTACCGCGCACGAGCTATTTTTAGAAACACAACGTCACGATGACGTCACATCACGTGGTACGCAGTAGGGCAAACTCCCAAACGCGCCGCTGTTTTGGTGTGGAAGAGACGTGCGTTAGCCTAGGTTTTACTCGGTAAACGATTGCTTTTTCCAACATCTAAGACCATGGTTTATAAACATTGTTGCTATGGGACGTGCAACAGCGACTCGAGGTACGCTGATCGGCCGCATATGAAGGATGTTTTCTTCATTAATTTCCCGAAACTCAAGAGTGCCAAGGAGAAGTGTGTGCGTTGGGTACACTTGTGCGGGCGGCCTACACAACATTTCAACCCGGAAAAAGTTACCAAATTCACCTACATATGTAGCAAGCATTTTGTCGGTGGAAAGGGTGATGATAGCATATAGGCTAGCATGTTAGCAGGCGCTAACATGCTACCCTGCTACCGGGATAGCTTACTCAAAAACAAACGCCCTGAATCTCTTAAGCGAAAGATTCTGAGATGTGAACAATCGTTTTGTAGCTACCTATTGGCAAGATATACAGATTCCTGGACGTTGATTGCAAACAAACAAAAAAGGCCGACGTGAACGGAGCACGGTGGAAATCATAACAAAGGCATGAACGCCGAGCAGGGAAAAAAACAAAGCTTACCGTTGAATCAACTCGGCCCGTCTTCCGGTTTTTTTGAACCCTCGACACTCAAGCCACCGTTTCAGCTGAAGGTTGGTGTGTTCTTCCACAGTGCGACCAGTAAACCGTGCGCCTGGGACATCGTCTTGGTAAGTTTAATGGCTGCAAAGTCGGTCATATCGCTGGTTCTGTTGCGCTTGTAATGGCTGGTTTGTATGTGCGTTCTACGACTGTTTGCCCTACCGGTGCGGCAAAAGGGGCGTTACTCTTAAGGCCGTGACGTCACGTGCGCGGTACCGCATTGTAGGCAACAGTACGCTCGACTATGAAGGGTAAAACGTCCGCAGAGAGTCAGCGTGTAGTCCACCAAGCTCACAGTATGTGCACAGTACGCCTAAGTATGTGGGGGCCTTTAGGCAGGCCGCGCCCGGAGTACGCACTAGCAACGATAAACCTAGTAAGATAATTCAGTATAAAAGTTACGTTTATTTTGGCCTTATGTTAGAAACAGGGCAGTGTAGTCCAACTACTCTGTCCTCCCGACAGACAGATACAGAGCTGTGTACGTGAAGGGGCAGAGTGATAGTACACACTTGGGAAGAATATTTAGTGTGCTTTATAATCCGGTGTGCCTTAATGAAAAACAATGAAAAATACGGTAACTTTATAACGCTGTTAGCAGGAGAACATTTTGATCTGCTGGGGTTTTCTCCGCCACGTTGCTCCAACGCTCTGCTGGTATTTTAGGGCAGGGAGGGGCTAAGCCCTGAGTGGCAGCTGTTCACGTGGACGTACATGGTGGGCAATATGTTATCATGTGCTCTATACCGTCCCCATGGTAATAATTTGTCACCTTGCGATAAAACAAATAAATTCCCACCGTCTATACTGTGCGCGTCACACCTTCAGTACAAACAACCACTGTTGCCAAACAGTGACTTTGTTGTTAGATTTAGTGAGTTTTCAGACCCTCTAGTGACTTTTTTTTCCAGAAAAGCGACTAGCGACAAATCTAGCGACTTTTCTGTGTTGTTGGCGACTTCGGCGACAACGCAGAAAAGCATCGATCGGTCTGCAGTTCACTGTTTTTAGCGGGCAGTAAGTGCCGCTGTGAGTCCTGCCCACCTTCCAAAGTCATGCTGTGTCTGGCTGCTGCCTGCAGCCCGCCTGCTGAAGCCACAAGGAGGACGAGACCCGTTCCACTGCGTGTCCACGTTTCACATGAATAACACTTGTGCAAAGATTCACTGAAAGAGCGATGTTAATCATTTTTTCACTGAACTGTCACTGCAATAAAATAAATCTCTGCTTGAAGAGAGCGAACAGTCTCCCCTCTGCGTTAAAATGCTCTGCTCAGACTGTCTGCAGTTTGTTTGAGCTGATGACGTCAGATCTGGATAACCAGCGAAGGTCTCCTCTCATTGAAGAAGCTTTTTTTCTGATAATATCAGGACTTTACTCTCATATCATTACCGCTTTATTCTGGCAATATTATGACATGTTCTTCTAACTAAAAATGTTTTACTATGGCCCAATCCTGCACTTTTGGTTCGCACAAAATTAATACATTTATTTAGTGCGGGTTTGGGCAAAGCATGTAAAGTAATGAGATCGTTTCGTAAAGTCATTAGTAGTTCTAAGTATATTTAGTATATGCAAATCAGGCGATGACATCATCTTGCAACTTTTAGAGATGTATATTTTTTTTATCATCACTTATTGTAACCATGATGAAACCTAGAAATAATTGTGATACGTTTTTTTTATTCCATATCGTCCATCCCTAGTACACACACGGTCCGGCCCGGCTATGTAAACAAGAGACTGGAGAACAACACGGAGAGCTGCGGTGTGACGTCACATCATAGTCCATCTGAAATATTACCTTTAGTTCTTCACATCATTATTCTTTAGTTCTTTCTATCTAAAATATTTACATTTTGCTTATTGCTCCTTTAAGAACTATAAATACAAGAAACTACTTTTTCTACTTTCCATATCTATTTGAAGTTGAGCTGTTAAAACTAAAATTTTAGTTGTAAAATAACCAGCAGAGTTCATGGAGCTGCTTCTCGCTCTGTAATACTGAAACACCATAAGCATTAACGCTCCACATCATGGTACAAAAACACATTTCTGGCTTGTAAAGGAATAACTGAGTAATGCTATCTTTTAACACAATCAGGGAGCTTTGCACCACTAACTCTAAACAACAGTGTGTGCATTTGTTGTAGAGTTAGCAGAACTCTGCCTTAACTGAGATTTTCTAAAGCCTGCCATCATTTCCTCATCCATCATGTTCCAGGACATACTGAAGGATAAAACCAAGCAGGTCTGCTGTAACATGTTCCTCTTCCTGTTATCATCTTACGTAGAAGGCTGAATGAAGAGCTGGCGTGCCTTCATAGAATCTACAGTTTCCTTCTGATTTGGGACTACATTTGTAGTTCCCTCATGCTGATCCTAATAAGAAAAGATTAGTTTTCTTCCCTCAGTAATGACATCCACACAGAAGGGCAATTTTGTCATTATGACCTGCTGGGCTTTGTGTTCACTGATCAGAAGAAGATCCTTTTTTCTTTAGTATTTTTCTTTGACCAGCTGATCACCAATCAGGACCTGTCGAGCACATAACTTGATTCCAGTCTCAGGCCAGATTATGGATTCATGCATCGCTCCAGTTTTAACTTGCCTTATACACGGTAGAGCAAGGCTGTGAAACCCTGGGAGAATTAGTTTTTTACCTAGCCGTTGTTGTCCTGCAGGTGCTGGTGAATAGCAACCGTCTCGGTGAGCGTGTTGTCGTCATCCCCGGGAAGGTGGAGGAAGTGTCACTACCTGAGCAAGTGGATATCATTATTTCAGAGCCGATGGGCTACATGCTGTTCAACGAACGGATGCTGGAGAGCTACCTGCATGCCAAAAAGTTCCTCAAAGCCAACGGTGAGGAGGTCCGGGACGATCTCAAAAGACATGAAATGCATGCTCTGACAGGTTTTGTACATGTGTCCTGCATCTCCATTTGAAAGCCTGTGTTTGACTCGCTCCTGCTGTTTCAGGTAAAATGTTCCCCACCATCGGAGACGTGCACCTGGCTCCCTTCACAGATGAGCAGCTCTACATGGAGCAGTTCACCAAGGCCAACTTCTGGTAAGGAGGAACGAGACACAGCTAGAAAGATGGGTGGAAGTCAGACATTGTTAATACTCAACCATTTTAGCCCAATGCTGAGCTCAACTTTGTTTTATTGAAAACCAAATACTCATTTGTTTTGTCAGCACAAATCCTTTTTGAGTCAGCATGTGTCTTTGCATAAAGGAAATATTGAGGCAGCAGAAATCCCAAGCTTGGTTTATAGAGCCGACTGAGATCAAATCAAAGACGATTCGTCATTTCCACTTTTCCCTTTCTCTCAGTCAGCATTTTTCCCATCAGCGGTTTGTTACTGTTGAATTCGTGAGAAGCACAGTGTGTGTGCTGTATGTCTGAACTGGAAGCCGTGGATTGCTTTTTCCACACTGTAGTTTATCATAGAAGCTCAGGCTGCCATGCTCCTTGCAGGTTTATCCTCTGGCTCGGTTTTGTCTCCGTTTTAATATGTTAGGCGAGACAAACAGCAGTTAAGTCTTCTTCTACCTAATGTAACCCATGGCAGTGGTCAGGCCGATTTGAAAATCGGGTAGAGATTGGGGTGATGGGAAGGCGGCCTTCCAACTCAACAACACAAATAAATCATTCAAACACCAGTGGAAACATTCAAAAAGCTACTCAGTAATTTTAAGAATGGTTTGATTAATGTGCCAATAAAGGTAAAAATTAATAGTTTTTGGTTGATTATTAAGATGTCTATCAAGGATCTTTATCATGCAATTTTTAATAAAATGCAAATAGGAATATCCAAACTTGATTCTACTTTCATTTAGCCAAGAAATTCCTTTCCTTTCAGAAACAAACTTCTTGGCTGAATGAAAATAATTGTAAATCTGGGGGTATGAATAATTCTGGCCTTAACTCTGGTTTTAGTATCTAGACTTCACCATGGAGTGTTATTGTATTCTTGTTGCAGTCCAGCTCTTTTAGCTTTTTACTCATCTCAATAACTGTATCTTGATTAATATACTGTATTTAGTAATGTCAGATTGCAGGGATTTTAATATTTGATGTTCTCCGACTGCTTGTGATGCAACACTTCTGTGCATTACACCTGTAGGTTTAGTGGGAATGAAGCTAGCCATAGGGCGAACAGACCTATTATTTCAATGATCTGTCCCATGAATCCATCCTGAGCACCAGAGGGCAGTGCTGAAACCACTAAATGTTCCCTTCACACATGCACCATTCAAGTAATAATACAATGGAGTCCCACCTGTGATACACCAGATGACCAATCGGAACCTGTATAGTCTGACGTCATCTGGGGCTCTGTTCCTTTTTGTTCTTCTCGCATGCAGTTTGTTTTGCATGACTTCGGCTTAAAGAAAAACTAATGGCTTCTTCCGCTGGACACCGTGTCACCCGTTGGCTGGAGTTGCGGCGTATCACCCTCCTAAGGGCTGTGACCATTGACGGGTACCAAATACGATACTTCTATATCCTGTTGGTACAACCGAGTACCGATTCCCGTAAAATCAAACGATGCCATGTTTCGGTACCTAAACGCACTGGGGGAGTGGAAGAATGGGCGACTTTCAATGCCAGGCATCAACACAGTAGCCGCTGGTCCAGTCAACAAAGCAAGCATGGCTGATAGAAAACACTGGAAATTATGGCTCCAGGTCAGGCCAGCCGTGGGAATACTTCTAATGTGAGCCAGGGTATAATTAATGACGGTAGCGTTATCTGCCCCCTTGATTTATTTATTTTTTTAATTTTCAGTTGGGAAAGCATGTTCCATGTTGAGATTGAAAAAGGTGATTTTTCCCTCCATGGTAATAAAAATATTTTTTATGCCTTTAATTGTATTTTTTTTTATCCACATGCTTTGAAAATGGGATTGAATATTTTCCTGGGTATCTATATCGACTTTGAAATTTTAGTATGGTGACAACCCCAGTAGAAACTGCCTGACCGTGGAACAGCATGGAGTTATCCCAGTGTACCTGCTGCTCCGAGATAGCTGACCGTTTCCTGTTTCCATATCTATGTATGCCACATCTGAGGGCCACGATGCCTGTCAATCATCTGTTATTTCCCCAATAACTGCTTTCAACAGCTGCAACAACCTGCAGCCTCATGTAATATCTAACGGATGGTTCTCTGTATTGTTTGCCTTCCTTCCTGACTTACAGAAATCCATCCATTTGAGGTGAAATAATCTAAAATCTAGATCTCTGTTCCCCCTCTCAGGTATCAGCCCTCCTTCCACGGTGTAGACCTCTCTGCTCTCAGAGGAGCTGCAGTTGACGAGTACTTCCGCCAGCCGATTGTGGTGGGTAACACACAGAAGAGCAGATGATCTTCCACGTGGTTTAGTGTTGACCCAGTGCTAGATGAACGCAGGCCTGAGCCGTCTGTGGTTCACAGTGAACAGCATTAATGCGCTGCTGATGTTCTCCCCTGCAGGACACGTTTGACATCCGCATTCTGATGGCCAAGTCAGTTAAATACACAGTGAACTTCTTAGAGGCCAAAGAGGAGGACCTCTACAGGTATAGGAACAGTTTCTTTCTCTGCAGATGTGGATGAATGTCTCCTTATTGACTTTTTCTTTCCCTTCTACAGGATAGAGATTCCTTTCAAGTTCCACATGATGCACTCGGGCCTGGTGCATGGCCTGGCCTTCTGGTTTGATGTGGCGTTTATGGGATCAGTGTAAGTCCTCTGACCACAGACGTGCTGCTTTAGAGTCGAACTATATTCCAAATGTTTTTCTCGTGCTTGTCCTCCCTGTAGGATGACAGTATGGCTGTCCACGGCTCCCACAGAGCCGCTCACCCATTGGTACCAGGTACGCTGCCTACTGCAGTCTCCCCTCTTTGCTAAAGCTGGGGACACGCTGTCCGGCACTGCACTGCTGGTGGCCAACAAAAGGTAGGTTCAATTATTTTTTCCCCCCCAAGTCCAAATTGTTCATGTCCAATGCTTAGAGTTCCTCAGATCAAGACTGAATTTGTGACCAAGGTGTTCAGAAGTCAATCATTGCCAAGTAGCTTTTCCTCAGAATCAGCTGTCATTCAACAAATCCAGGGGACTTACTATAAACAGACTTCTCAGGGGTCCCGCAGGATCACAAAAAAGTCTGAAAATGTCTAAAATCTGAACATTTTAATTGAAGTCTTTAAAAAGTCTTGATTTGCCAAAACATTGACAGTGCTAAACTTTAAAGTTACAGGTCGAGTGCCCCCTAGTGGCTAAACCTTGCACAATGCTGCTTTAAATTTAATTTAAAAAGAACAAATGAAACATAACTTAGCTGGTTTATCACACCCGAGTTCATCTCTAGTCACTCAGGCCTGATCACTGCCTCCCTGTTCTCTATCAAGAGATGACTTAAACAGGACCAGCCTGACAAGGTAGAGTACATCAAAAGGTCCTCAAAGGCTAGACGTCATTCTGAGATCCAAAGAAATTCAGGAACAGATGAGAAAGAAATTGAGATCTATCAGTCTAGAAAGGGTTACAAAGCCATTTCCAAATCTTCTGGACTCCAGAGAACCACAGTGAGAGCCGTTATGTTATAAAAAGTTATACTTTTTCTGCCTTAATTAAAAAACCTTCATTTAAAAACTGCACTTGCTGGTGTTGTCTAATATTTAAACTTGTCTGATGTTCTAAAACTATTAAGTGTGACAAACATGCAGAAACATAAGAAATCAGGAAGGCGGCCTACACTCGTTCACACCACTGTAGCAGGAAGTGATGCGGTTAGATGAGATCAGAATGAATTAACCTGATTTGCAAACTATCCACACAAAGTATGATATTGGCTGCATCATACTGAGCTTAAATACCGGACAGTCCTGGACGAAAACATCTTTTAGGCTGCAGAGGACGTTCACCTTCCAGCAGGAAAACAACCCTAAACATGAAGCCAGAGAGACAAACTTAGATCAAAAATATTCTGCTTAGAATGGCCCAGTCAAAGTCCAGACCTAAATCTAACTGAATCTGGTGCAATATTCTCCATCCCAACTGTCCTAGCTTTAACTATTTCACCAACAATAGTGGTTTGTAAAACAGCCAAGCTGGTAGAAACGTACCCCAAAAGAGCAGCAGCTAGAACTGCAGGGTTCTGCAGTCAGGGCGCTGAATACCAGTGCATGTTACACTTTATTTAACGCTTGTTATAATCCAATTTCTCCCCTCAGACAAAGCTACGACATCAGTATTGTTGCCCAGGTGGACCAGACAGGATCAAAGTCCAGCAACCTCCTGGACTTGAAGAACCCTTTTTTCAGGTGAGTTCTTCTTCTGACCGCGTCTGATTGACTGGGGGTCAACATATCCACAGGGGACAACATATCCCGAGGAGCGCGTTGTCTTTCATTTCCAACAATGTTTGTTCCTGTATGTTCAGGTACACAGGCACCACACCCAACCCCCCTCCTGGCTCCCACTACAACTCCCCATCTGAGAACATGTGGAACACAGGGGCAGCCTACAGTATGGGTCAGGGGATGGCTGTATCAGGTGAACACAGAACCACCGAGATTAAAGGTCCTTCATCTAAGTCTAACGGACCCACGTTTAGATTTCCCACCGGCCACCCACCTAACTGAGGAGAAAACACATCCCCCCCTCTATCTGCTCGCCAGTCATTCCAGCTCCCTTCCTCAGGCAGGAGGCTATTTTAAGGCTCTGGGCAGAACTTGAAACCCTCTCTCAGCTTTCTGACTGAATATGAAGGGAGAACTCTGCAGAGAACCGAGGTGCTGAGAAGATAGGAGCGCCACAAAAAATGACAAAGCGATCTACACTTCAGTGAGCAAATATACACAACTTTGTTTTATGGAACAAAGCCTTCACACAGTGTTGCAATTCTTTATTTTCGTGTAGTTTTTTCTTTTAATTTGCTGTAATCCAGTCGGGCTTGGGGTTTGTGCTCTGAGCAAATCAGGTTCTTTGGTTCTTTAAAGCTCCTTAATCCTTCACTCCCAACCTAAAGTCTCTCGCCGTTGGTCTGAGGAATTTGTGACTTGAGCAGAACATTGATGCCAACTCACTGACCATAATTAACCTGTGACCTCTTGGGTCACATTATTGCTCCTAATTTTGGCGTTGCTGCAGGGAGTATCGGTTCATGGTTTTCAAAGCTGGATCAAACCCTCTCATGCCCACTTTGATGGAATAAGATTGAATACTAAGCATCTATAGAGCTTATTCTAACATGCAAGCTTCAAGTCAAACTGGAAGGAGTTTCCCATTGAGGGATTTATATAAATATGTTTTTGCACACAGCCGGTCACGTTCCAGTACTTGGTCAAAGTCAGTGCTTGATTCACTTGCTTTAAAGTAGCATTAGGTGATCCATAGACTGAACTTGCATAGCACTGTTTTACCTAAACTATTGGGTTTATTTCAGACATGTCCACCGAGATAAAAGCAGCATTAATTTATGTCCTTCAAAGTATTTTTACACTCACTTTCTCATTCTCCCTGCAGTTCACGCAAACATGCTTCCATTTATTGAGTTGCACTCGGCTCAGCAGGCTGCTCTGGGCTACGTGTCTGGTCCGGGCAATTGGACGGTCCTGTGAAGGAATCAAAGTCCTAACCTGTTCATTACCAGACAAATACAGCTGAGCCAATGATCCACATTAGTGTCTTGATAAAGTATTTCTGATTCTGATCATGTACACCCACTCACCAATGACTTTCTGGGTGCTACGGTCTCTCCAGTGGCTTTTACCAAGAAGTAGGGCTGGGCGATATGGCTTAAAAATAAAATCTCAGATTTTATGGTACCAAATCCGATTAAACACATTTTTTCCCCCCTCGTTTTTGTGTCACAATAAAAAATAAATGATTTTAAAACCTTTTCTATCAAGCATTTTGTCTTGGAGTTGATCTGAATTCAAAGTGCAGCTAAGTACCAGCTGTGGAATCATGCTTGTAAAACAAGATGGCTGCCCTGCAGTTGTAAACAATGAACATATAAAATGTTTGCTGCTAGTGGTTTTACACTGAGATAAGAATAGGCTTCACTTGTTTAACTTCAAACTAACTTAAAAGAATGAGTAAATGAATAAATTAAGGTGCCTCATATGATGGTAAAAAAGTTTCCTCTACAATATTTTGGTAATATATTTCCCTAAACCTATATTCAGCATTGCTGCTGTTCTTTTCATGGAAGCCCAATAAGTGCATTGACAAAATTAAAATCCATATTTTTCAAATTAAACCTTAAGTATGTTTAAATTCAAATTCAATTCAATTTTATTTATATAGCGCCAATTCATGAAACATGTCATCTCAAGGCACTTTACAAAGTCAAATTCAATCATATTATACAGATTGGTCAAACATTTCCTATATAAGGGAACCAGTTGATTGCATCAAAGTCTTGACAAGCAGCATTCACTCCTGGAGAAGCGTAGAGCCACAGGGAGAGTCGTCTGCATTGTCCATGGCTTTGCAGCAATCCCTCATACTGAGCAAGCATGAAGCGACAGTGGAAAGAAAAACTCCCCATTAACGGGAAGGAAAACCTCCAGCAGAACCGGGCTCAGTATGAACGGTCATCTGCCTCGACCGACTGGGGGTTACAGAAGACAGAGCAGAGAGACAAACAAGCACAGAAGCACACATTGATCCAGTAATCTGTTGGTAATAGTGGGTGATCTGTCTTCCCTGGATGATGTCACAGTTAACAGAACGTCAGACCAGGTGTACCTACTATGAAGAAAAAAAAGAGAGAGAACAAAAAGTTAAAAGCTGAAATAATAGTCATTTCAATGCAATGCAATGCGAAACTGGAGAACAGTAGAACTCAGTAAAGTGAGAAAAATAGGCCCTGATATCCTCCAGCAGCCTAAGCCTATAGCAGCCTAACTATAGAGGTAGCTCAGGGTAACATGAGCCACTCTAACTATAAGCTTTGTCAAAAATTCATTGATTAAATCGATTTATTGCCCAGCCCTGCCGAGAAGCCAAAGATATTTAGTCCCAATTGGAGTTTATCAGCCTTGTCATGCCGGCCCAGCACAGGGTTTCCTGAAAGAAGAAAGCTACTATAATGTTCTGACAGGGCGTCACCTAAACCACATCATTACTTTCTCTGCCTATCTGACTCAACTCTTTAGCTAGTCTTTCTCTTTTCCATTGATGATTTGACGTAAAGTATATTCAAGTGTTGTAAAATATTTTCTAGTTATATAGTAGACAAAAAACATCAGAAAAGTGGTCTTGCTGCATAAACTCTTTAAACATCATTTTCAGTGACTAGTTTCAGCTGCTCTCTTAGACCCACTGAGAATATCGGAGCTCAGCAACTAAACAATCTTTCAGTGAAAACATCATCCTAATGGGCAGTGAAGGCTGAGATCAGCTAGATACTGTGCGGGCCTTTTGACACAGTTTTCAAAGCATGTGAAACCGTGTTAAATCTTAGATTGTAAAACTGATGTAAGCCAGTTTTCTCAGGAAGAATCTGCTGAACGTAAATATGTGGTAAATGCTAACTGCTTTGTTTGCTCTTTGTCCCCATCAGGGATGCCAGCAGCTTATGACCTCAGCACAGTCATCGGCAGTGGCCCAGCTGTGTCTCACAACAACCTCATCCCTCTAGGTAGGAACCTCAGCCTCTCCATATCCACTGTAGGGAGCCAGGAAAGCAACTCTAAGATTTTTGGCTGTAGAACAAATTGCCAGGTCCCATTATGAGCAGTAAGGGTAGGAAAGCATGGTGAAACATTTTTGAAGTGGTCATGTGATACAAAGCGAAGGCAGCAGCCACAGATTGACTGGTCTGAGAAATGGGTTGATCAGCAGAACCTGATGCAGATAACATGAGGAGGGTGTGCAGTGAATGTTCTGAATGTATGAGGACCAAATGGCAGGAAAGTCCCTGAACATTTTCAGGTGCAGTGAGTTGTGGACTATGTCCGTGTAACCACGAGCACACATGGTCCAGGATGTCCTAGTCTGGCATTGAACAATGAGGGATCATCTTTGGGGAAATCCACAGCTAACTGTAGCTGTTGAGGAAGGGAGGTTTTTCCATTTCCATGGGTTTAGTGGATAAATATGAAGTGAATCACTGAAGAACGACACACTGTAACAGACATACCCCTGAGGGGACTTAAGAGGATAGTGCAGTCACCCAATCCAAAAGCTCCACAGAGATCTAACACAATAAGTTTAGCACATTATTGGCCTGCTGAAATACAGGAGCTGGTCCCTACAGTCCTAATGAAGCAGATTCTATACTGTAATGGCCCATTTGTCCAAGATATACTAGCATATGCTCCCAAGTCTGCTTAGAAAGTGGTGCTGTTGGGTTGCCATAGTCACTACCTGGCATCACGAAGCCACAAAGGGAAACAACATGCTAGAAGTTGGGACTGATGCTTTCTTCTGACTGCTGTCCCTTCTGATTGCTCATAGTAAACACAGGGATTGTAAACCACACCCACTCACGGATGGGCTCCATCATGAGCACAGGAATAGTTCAAGGTAACCTCCCGTACAGAAAGCATCTCAACAAGCATCATTCTAGACAGTTCTGACAGCAGTGCTTTGTTCTCTTTCAGGAGCCACAACGGGCCAGTCGGGCCCCAGCAGCAGCGGTACTTACTATCCCATCACCAACCAGTTCACCATGGGGGGCGCTGCCATTTCCATGGCTTCACCTATGGTCATACCCAGCAACACCATGCATTATGGCAGTTAAAATGAAGATCTTCTAAAGACATATTTGACCCTCTGCACCTCCCCGCATGACAGGAACTTCCCTCTGATCCCTCATGGACCCGCCATCTGCAACCAAAACCAGGAAACCAAAACTAGTGCTGTGCTGGCATTTCCCTGACCTGTTCACCGGCCTCTTTCCTGTTGAGTCCACCACCAGACAAACAGATGAACGCCTCTCTATCCGTCCACTCTCGCTGAAGGCTGAAGCCTCCTTTTAGTCCTCCCCTGTGGATCTTTAGGAGCTGTTCATCTCTGAGACACAGATTATACCCCTGTTGCTCAACATCTATGTGCTGTCAACGGAGTCCATCCACACACTGTTCCCTTTTTCCCTTTTTTTAAGTGTTTTGACCCTTTAAGTTGTTGTTTTCACCTGAGTATCAGCTGTTTGCTCGAAACCAGCATCATTCCGTTCTCACGGCGCTGTACAGCAGGGACTCTAAAGCTTTCTGTCCCACCCCAGCATCTCATCCCTGGGCTTCTGTCTTCCTGTTTACATTGTGAATCCACGTTTCAAGGCCTGACTCCACTTTGTTCAGCCACACTTAAAAGTGAATGAAGTAGCACTTTTGTGTGCGAAACCTTCAGGTCAGGTCTTGATTTCTAGGTTTGTTGTACCGCGACACTGAAGGAAACGTCAGCTTTTAGCAGAGACATGCTGGTCACCTTCCATGCTGGGCGATGGTATCAGACCTGTAATGATGTGCCAGATGTGCGTGTCTGAAGAAGCTGGCAGTGTGTATATATATACTCGTGATACCACTACTTAAGATGTACTTGCTGCAAACGAGAATGAGTAAATTCACCAGGCAGGCAGTGAATTTATATTTGTTAAAATTTTAAAAGATGTACGTTGAGAAAACTCAACAGCAGTGCTGGTGTAGCTTTCATTTTTGTGTCAGCCCACATAGAATCACATTAGGAAGGAATCTTCTCCAAGGTCTCTCAATCAGCAACAGCAGGGGGCAGTGTTTCACAGCTATTTTCACACTGATGGTTGTTCAGTTCTGCTTCTGATTTTAAACTCTAGAGATGATGGCTTATTAAATGAATGTGCTAATGATGACTGATCTAGAAGACCGTTACATAGATGGA
The DNA here is from genome assembly GCA_037039145.1 of Fundulus diaphanus. Lineage (NCBI taxonomy): Eukaryota > Metazoa > Chordata > Actinopteri > Cyprinodontiformes > Fundulidae > Fundulus > Fundulus diaphanus. The sequence continues at coordinate 4,362,564 of CM073140.1, forward strand.
CAGAGAGCGTTTTGGGGCTCCTTGCTTAACGGTAATCGGCGACACGTCTCATTGTAAAACATTGCACATATAAACGGCTTGGATCTATGGTAAGGGTAGCTGTATCAAGATCTTTTACAATTTGGAGGTAAAATTGGTCTATTAATATGCTGTTTCAGAAGTTGACCAAAAAGTCACTTGGCGTTGCTATTAAATGGTCTGACAGTCATTTAAGTTTAAGAAGCACTTGGACACAGACAGCTGAGAGATTAAAGATTTTATTCTAGCTGCTCAACATGGAAGGTGATTAATGTGATACTCTAAAACGTTTAGTCAAGCCTAGACGTGGGTTCATCCGGCTCTCTGCTCCTCCAGGCATCTGTGTTCTTACCTTAGGATGACGCAGCTTTATTCTGGCTCCATTTGAGGAAAAAGCTAGAAGAACAAAGCAGAACGAAGCAGTCAACTGGAACCATGGCTGAAACGGCGGCTCCACTCATGCTCCTCTGTTTCCCCAGCTTCAGAATTCCCTGAGCCTGTCAAAAGAAGACTTTTATGTCCAGGCTTGGGAGACAGAGCTCCTCCAACCGCCTCGCTCCTCATCCGTTCACTTACGTATGACCATCAACATATCATTGTTGTCTACACAGCCTCCACCCACATCCACTTTTATCAGTACAGGAAGGTGAGAGACTGACACTTTTATGCATTACTTCCAGTGTCACAACTATTGGAACTTGATTTTGCAAGTTTTAGGAGAGCTTAGAAAAATGTCTCTTAGTAGGAACTATTTTGTTTTGAATTTTTTGTTGTTTTTTTTCTCTTTCACAACAAAACAGAAAAAGAAAAAAAATTCTGAAATTAAATGTGGAAATGTTTCAACCCATCCCGGAATCCTGGAATGTTGTAGTACTTTGGTTTGTTCCTTTCTCTTTGTAAAATAGACTGTGGACACAGCAGATGTTTTCCATGTGCTAGAGTCATACTGTCCCTTTCGTCGTGGATTCATGCTCTCTGTATTCAAATAGTGGCATCCACTGCTGTCCATGGAACAGTGTAAAGGATTGCTGTCATTTGTGTGTGTTGACCAACGAGAAATAACATCTTTGATGCTGTCTGACATTGACTCTTCTGCTCAAGACACACTTAGAAATCCCTACCGGTTGCAGTGTTCTCCCCCTCTATACTTTCACACCACTAGAGAATCCTTCCCTGCTGTGACTACCACCCAACACCAAGTCCAGCTGGAAATAGACTGTTAGCCACACAATATACAGTAACACAAAAGTCACATCTGTCAAAATGTTCACATAGCAAACCACAGTGAGAAAGAAAGGGACTTATTTGAACATGGCATTGTTGCTGGTGCCAGACAGGTTGGTCTGAGTGGTTCAGAAACTACTGATCTGCCGGGTCTTCACACGCAGCCTTCTCAGGCTTACAGAGAACGGCCCGATGAACCCATAACCTATGTAGTGAGCTGCAGTTGTGTGAAAAGAGAATGGGCAGACTCACATAGCCTCTGGTTACAACCAGGTTATGCAGATCACTATTTGGAACCTGTAAGCAGATTGGCTACAGCAGCAGACATCCACACTGGCTGCCACTGCTGTTAGCTAAAACAAAGTGAGCCTGGAGTTCACACAGACTCACTAAAATTGGACAATAGCAGATTGAAAAGAACCTCTCCTGGTCTGATCAAGCTCCATTTCAGCTGAAATGTTAACACATTGAGGCCAGAATTAGATGTAAACAGCATGAAAGCACAAATCTCTTCAACCATGTATCAAGGATTCCGACTGGGGGTGACGTGTTCTTGGCACCCGTTGGATGCCTTTGTACCAGTTAAGCAATGCTAGCCTACCTCAGTATTGTTGCTTAACCAGTCCACCTCTTCATCAGTGTACCCTTCTTCTGATGGCTGCTTCCAGCAGGAACGCCCCAACCAACACGGCAATAAGTTTACTCTGGTGACCTTCTGTCATCACATTCCAATCCAATAAAGCACCTTTGAGTTGTGATCAGTGACACAGCCAACACATTTCAGCGGCTGTGATGGTATGTCAAGATGACCCAGAAACTCAGGAATGTTTCTGGCACCTTGTTAATTCTGTCAGGAAGAATTGAGGCTATTTTTAAGAGGCAAACTGGTCCCAACCTGGGATTAATGTACCTAATAAAGTAGCTAGTTATTTTACAATGGTTGAAAAGCGCTACTGCTAATTTTCTACACATGGAAGAAAAAATATTTAGTAGTACTGAAGTTTCCAAAGTTGTCTGAATGAGCCTCGTGAGGCAACAGCTGTCCAAAGGCAACAGCAGCCTTTAGACAGGGGGAACAAAGTAGATCATTTGCTTTGTTCTGCTAAAACCAAGACGCATTTCTATGGAGCTATCTGTCAAGCATGGTAGTGGAGGGATGATGATATGGACCGGTCTAACAGCCACTGGAAATTGGGACCTTGCAGTCACTGAGCTGACCATGGACCCCTATATAGCAAAGAATCCTTGAGTCAAATGTGAGGCCGTCTCACAGTTGGTGAGCATTCTGTCATTTGTAACTCAACCCTGTTTGTCTATAAACCTGTTAGATCTCTCGTTTTACTTCTCATTCTAATCTGGTCACGTTAGGAGCTCCTGTTTCAGAAATTTTTGGGACAATCCTGCTGTTAAGGCTGTTTATGCTTCTGTGAGTCATTAATGATCCATATGTGAGCCGTTTAGGATGCCTATGGTTTGTTGTTACCCCGTCGGTATTAAACTTTTCAAACCAGACCGCACATGCTACAGCGTAGGATGTGTAGAAAGGTGATTCTGTCCTTTACTGAAAGCAGTGTGTTTTTGTCGGCCATTGATGCGTAACCCAGATACTGAACTGTGTGACGTCTGAGACGAGAACAGCTCTGGAAGATTGAACGAAGCTAGGTTGTTAAACATGAAAAATTAACAGCAAAGGAGGCAGCCGTACAGTCCCATCTACGAAACATCTCCCCGGGCACTTTTACAACCATTCACATCTATGAATATAACAAGTAAGGCAACTTAAATGATTCTCCGGTTGGAGGGATAGGCCAGTTACCTGGATTCAGGGTCAAAGATCTTTGAGACAAGTTAATTTTGCTGTTCCTAAATGCTGGGTTCAGCTGGCAGCTAAAGTAAAAAACACAAATCTATGACAGAATGGCTGAAGAGGGAAATAAAATCCAGACGTCAGCCAAGTTGAAATGATGCACTGGACATAGGAAGAAATTGGTGCAAACTTCACTGTTTTATAGCAAGGTTGGAAAGAACTGTCAGAATACCCCCACAGCAATGTGAGAGACTGAAAATGTGTTAAAATCCAAACACTGGGAGTTAGTTTAGAGCATCAAATGCATTTTAATATACATCAGACCTCTTAAAGAAATTCAAGAACGAATGAGAAACAGAGTCACTGTCGATCTGGAAAGGGTTGCAAAACCATTTCTACCAAAATCACTCCAAGAACACAATGATGTCGCAAAAGATCCCAAAACAACATCTAAGCCTCTGCAGACCTCATTTCCTTGCCTCAGTTAAGGTTATGATTCAACAAGAAGGAAACTGGGCAAAAGCTGACTCAGTGGGAGAGTTCCATTGCTGACCAAAAAGAATACAGGGGACCGTTTCACATGACAAAAAGCATCTTGATTATCCCCTAGACTTTTGGGAAAATATTCTTTTGATTGAGGAGGCAAAATCAGAACTTTCTGCAAGGGGTGAGTGTAGGGCTGGACTATAGCTAATTTTTTTTGTCAATCTGAATGTGAAATTCATGACAATTTAACTTTTGGAAAATTTTTATTTTTTTTGCCGACGCACTCCCTGGGCTTCCATGAAACTGCATCGCATCAGTCCTGAAAGGGGAAATCGCTTGTGTAATAGCGTGCAATGTTGATTATGTTTAGGGAAATATGTCAAAATACTCTAAAGATGAAATGTTTTTTTTACTCAAAGATGAGTCACTTTAATGGATTTTTCACTAAATAAAATAAAATGGTACTTTTTTTACCTACTGTTTTAGTTTGAAGTGACAAAAATGAAGTGAGGCCTGTACAGAGACGTGTAAAACCTCTAGTAGCAAACGTTAATTTTTTACAGTTTATAATGTCAGGGCATCTTGTTTTATAAGCATGTTTCAAAGCTTGTTTTTAGTTGAATTCAGGTCAACTCCCAAACTAGATGATTTAGATAAAAGTAAGTTTTTGAAAATTGTTTTTATGAAACAAACGGAAAAATATAATCATATTTGGTCAAATAAAATCGAAGATGTTATTTTTAAGCCATATTGTCCAACACTAAGAGTCCTGTTGCGCCTGGTGTTTAACAGAATTTCAAAATGAGGACACCATGGCACTTTTTGTTATGCAGCAGAAAGATTTTCTGAAGCACATCAGCAAGTGCAACTCTAATTGGCTAAAAGCAAAATTAAGGTTTTGGAGGGGCCTAGTCAAAGTACAGACTTGAATCTGATTACAATGCTATGACATAACTTTAAACAGATTGTTCATGCTCCAAAATCCTCAGTGCTGAAATAAAACAATCCTACAGGGTGGGCCAAAACCCCTTCATAGTGATATTAAAGACTTCTTATGTCTCGATAGCACAGTCAAAGCTAAAATTTTAAATAGTTTTTTATTCAACCAATCATTTTGATTGTGTTTGGAAATAAGATGGGTCACTCAGAAGATAATGTTTAAAGATTATTGATTTTGAAAAAAAATCTTTATTTTTTAATGGTATATTGGAAATAATTTATACCCTTTTAAACATTTGGTGGGGTAATTTAAACCCTTATTGTAATTGATGAGCAGTTGTTTTTTCTTCTGGTATTTTGATGATTCATTTTTGGTGCTGAGCTCCAAGTCTTAAAAGTTGGAAGAACTCCTCGCCACCTTCGCCATCTGCCTAGGGTAGGAATAATTTGGTCCTTGCGCATATGTTGGTCGTATAAAACTGAAAGAGAGTGTGCTTCCTTCTTATAGTGACTGTATGACCTGCTGAACGCTGCATTCCAATTTATATCAGCGTTGATCTTATTCACTTTCATTAGAGCTCCAATCACTGTACAGCAATCCGATACTCATAGTTGGGTGAAGGGTTTAAAAAAGATATTTCCTTAAATATATCAGCTCATAAATAAAATGCTCTTACAATCAGAGTATGCTGTGTACAGTAATATAATTGAATATTTGAAAACTGGACTAAATTAAGTCAAATAGGTTCATGTTAGCTGACAACGTTCCATCATCAGATCAAACTCAAGATGGAAATCTTCACTCCACTGTCGGTGTTAGGAATCTCATTCCGAGAGGCCTTTCCATCTGTTCAATCTGTTTTATTGAAGCCAATCATGATAATTTAGAGTCAAAACCAACCAACCTACCAATAACATGACTTTGAAGTTGAGCGTGTGAAACATAGCTGTGTGTGTGTGTTGCAAGTACTTCTACACTTTCTCATGGGCCTTTAGCTCCATGTCATTTGGATTATGTATTTTCTCGAGCCAATGACAAGTCTCAGATCATTCAGACAGGGTCGGCTCTCTTTCTGTCGAGGCGCATCAGCGTCACTCAAAGCAAAGTCCCTGCTGTTCTCAAATCTGTCAGACTAATCCAAGTCAAAGCCAACTCTCCACTTCAATGATGTCCTCTTCGAGGCTTGTACCTGAATGATGATGTGTATGACATCATACAGACATCTTGTGGAGCCATGAATCTTTACAGTTTTGCAATCCATAAACACTGATCCATTCATTAACAAAAACCTTCAACAGTATTACAATAAGTAATGGATAGATTTGTATAAGCTAAACTCTAAGCCAGTTTTTTTTTTCTGCTGGAAACTACAAAGTTGACCAAAGTGTTGTAAAAGCCGATACACAATCATCAATAAACTAGCAATATTAATGATAGTAAACAGTTGTGAAGTCATTAGTCATTAGCCCATAAAAGAAGCCTTAGTTGAAAAAAGGCTTTGGCTATTTAGAAAGTGCTTCTTTTTTTTAAAATGTATTGTACAGTAAGGTGTCCGTTTTGCAGATATTTGAAGATAAGTAAAAACAAGTATTTGCCCCTTCACAGATTTCTTGTAATTTTACTTTTTGTGACACGTTTGAAAACATAAAAAAAAGTTTTTGACATGCAATTTCATTTAATATTGTACAATGTTATCTGAACAATCTGGCCCTCAGAAAAACTAATTGTCCCCTAAACTGATTGGGGCCCCCAACACAGCATGGCTAGGAGTCTTTTAAATGGCTGCGAAGGAATTTGGGCCTACTCTGTTTTGCAGAATTGTTTTACTTCAGCAGATTTGAAGAGTTAGGAACACAAACTCATTTTGGTCACTCCACCGTTACTTGATTGGATTTAATTCTGGTCTTTGACTTGGGCTCTTGAAATATTAATTTTAAAGCTAGAGATGGAGTTGCTGATGTGCATTCATCTTATTGTCCTTTAGCATAACCCAACGTTACTGAGCTTAACGTCCCAAACTGTTGGCATTACATTCTCTATACGGTGCAGAATCAATGGTTCTATCATATTGTGTTGTGCTATTACACACTGTTTAAGTTATTTAATGTTTAATAAATAACTCTCTGTCTGTTAGGTATTGCCCAGTGAATATCAGCCCAGACAGCTGATATTAGGACGACAGTTGAAAGGGATGATTCGAGCGCAGGCATTATTTTAACAGCAAACTCTGCACACATATAGAATAAAGTAGTGACAACTTCTCTTCAAGTTCAAGCAGAAATAAAATGAACATCCAGAGAAGACCACTATAGAATGCTGTTTATCTGAATTAACACCATATTTCAATCAACAAATCCTCTCTACTAGGCTAGTGAAACTTAACTAAAACTACTAAGCAAAATGAAGATAAAAAGAAGCTAAGAAACTATGTACACACAAAGGAAACAAAAGGACAAAATAAGATAGTTAAAAACCATTGTCAGAATGATTCAGTGAATCCTGCTTCACTGCCAATCCAAGTTAGAGAACTAAATCATCATTCATCTTAAAGAAAGTGGAATGAGGTTAAATTAGCGTAACTAATTTCGAACACCATTTGGTATGTCTTTCAACCCATTCACAATGTCAATCCTGACTTAAACAAAATATTATTCGAGAAAATAACATTTTAAGAATGATTTGCTTAGTAAAAATCAATATCTTTAGGACACTTGATTTTATTCATGCAATTATTTCTCCGGTAATTCAATTCAATTTAATTTTATTTATATAGCGCCAATTCATGAAACATGTCTTCTCAAGGCACCGTAGTAGAAGACGTTTCGCTTCCTCTCCAGGAAGCTTTCTCAATTCAAAAAGTCTGGAGTAATGTGGAGTACCAAGCTTTATACCATTGCCAAACAAAGGCCTTGTAATGGCTTAGATAACATGCAAATTCAACTGAAACAGGTCCACCCCTTAGTAATGGGCGGCCGTTAAAGCCATTAAACCAGCAGATTGGACCGAAACTGGTCCACTCCTCTGTAACGAGGAGTCGTTAGGGTTGTTATTGGCTTGGCTTAAAAGAACAATGTTTTGATCACCCGAATGAGGGTGAGAGTTAAGGTGAAGATTGGCCGGAATAGGGTGTTTTCAGCTGACGTCACGCTCACGTGACTACTCTGCGCGTCCGCCATATTGGGGGGAGGTCGTTTCGCACCGTTGACCCGCATTGTATTACGCCTTAGGCAGTATTGGAAGTGAACAATGGTGAAAACGTGTTTAATGGTTGGTTGCACGGCCCGTGGAGGTGGAGATCAACGCTCTTTCTTTCGCCTACCAGCCGTGATAGTGAATCAGTGTGAAAAAACAAAACAGCTCTCTGAACAACGCCGTCACCTATGGCTGACACGGATATCCAGGTCCGATTTGGACGGTGTTAAGCTGGAATACGCCAGAGTCTGCGGTGCTCACTTTGTCACAGGTAATTAACTGTTAAGTATTTAAAACATGTAAACCGTTGCTGTATTGTGGGCTGTAACAGCGCAACACATGATCGCCATGGGAAAAACATAGAAACGGGTTAATTTTCCACCGCTTTCCTGCCTGGAGGCGCAACCACGGAGAACAGCTGTTAGAGGTAACAAAGAGTCGTCGGCTCGCTTGGATCGCGGCTGTAAGACGACCTAACATAACTTTCCACAGTATCCCGATGTCAATGAGAGTGTGTTGTAAACGTTTGAAACACATAGCAGTTAGTTAAAAGTACATTACATGCGTGAGTGGTTGTTAGCACTAACGGTTAGCAGCTACTAACTTAGCATGTCCCAGAGCCAGTCTGAGCGCAGCTTACCTTTGAACGAGTTGCTCTGTTCCCACTGTTTGCTGGCTTTATGATCTGCAGCTCCTGAACCCATCCATTCGTAAACTGCACATGAGACTCCAAGGACTTGTAGCTTCAGAACTGTTCTGAAGTATAGGCGCTCACACCACAAACAAGGTAACCGAAGACGTCCGATATGGACAATGACGTCCGCGCTACTTCCGGGTTACGCCGGTAGGCTTTTGCCGGCGTAAATACGGTAAATACAACTTAATTTTGCACTGGTCATTGTTCTGATTAAATAATTAAAGCCGCGAGCGGTTTTAATTATTTAATTATCAGCCCTGCAGCCAAGCGCCTTCGCGCACCGCCGGCAGTCAGCCACCGCAGAAGCATGCGCCGCATTTGCGTCGGATTGTTTACATTTTTACCATCTTATTAAAACTCACCCGTCCACGTATGATGGCGATTTCCTTGATGTACATAACTTCGACATCTCGTACCCAACCAGATGTGAACTGGTTGTGAGCCTCTAGACCCTTGTAAGCTCTCATTTCCTCGAGAGTGTGCAGAGGGTTTTCACCGAACACCAGGTAATGCACTATGTCGCCGTGCTCTACATTTGGCCAATCATCAGGATTACGGCTAAACAAGGCACCGTGGAGGGCATAGGGGTCCATATGGTCGATCACGGAACATTTCCTCAGATAGACGTCCTTATCTGGTCGCTCTAGCGTGCTGGCGTACTTATCCATTCTCGATACGAAAATACGTGTAGGACAACTAGAGATAAGGAAGTGAACCACCCAATATGGCGGACCGGAAGTTGGCCAGTGACGTCAGTGAAAACACCCTATTAATCCTATTGCTGTATTGTAAATTTCTGAGAGTTGGAACTTAAGCCCTCCTCCTCTGTTTAATGAAAGGGGTGTGAAGGAAGCCATCTACATTAAGAGAGAAAAACCAACCTTAAAAAGAGGAGGAGGCCTTAGGTTCCAACTCTCAAAAACTTACAATACAGCAATAGGATTATCCTCCCAAACATGATTACCTCGTCCTCAGTAAGTGAGGCAGCGTTGGAGGAATCTTTAGAATCTGATCGTTTTTTAACTGTTTAGACACCGTACAGCTTTCTGAGTTATCTAAAGTTTTATCTTCATCTAAACCTTCAACTTGTATGTTAGACCCAATCCCGACCAAGCTTTTTAAGGAGGTGTTCCCTTTGATTAACTTCCCCTTTTTAGACTTGATTAATCTATCCTTAGTAAATGGATATGTACCACAGGCTTTTAAAGTAGCTTTTATTAAACCTTTACTTAAGAAACCATCTCTTGATCATGATGAGCTAGTAAATTACAGACCTATATCTAATCTTGTTTTCGTATCTAAAATTCTTGAGAAAGTAGTTGCTAATCAACTTTGTGAACATTTACAAAGTAATGACCTACTTGAAGAGTTTCAGTCAGGCTTCAGAGCTCATCATAGCACTGAAACAGCTCTGGTGAAGGTCATCAATGATATTCTCATGGCCTCAGATAATGGACTTGTGTCTATACTTGTCCTGTTAGATCTCAGTGCTGCATTCGATACAGTTGATCACAATATTCTCCTACAAAGACTTGAACATACTGTAGGGATTAAGGGGAAAGCGTTAGGCTGGTTTAAATCTTATCTGTCGGACAGATTCCAGTTTGTTCATGTTAATAATAAATCTTCAAATTCAAGGGTCACTGGTGGAGTACCACAGGGTTCAGTCATTGGACCAATTCTCTTTACTATAGATATGCTTCAAATTGGCAAAATTATCAGACAGCATGGGATTAATTTCCACTGTTATGCTGATGACACTCAGCTATATTTATCCATAAATCCTGATGAATCCAATCAATTACTTCGACTGCAGTCATGTCTTGATGACATCAAAAGCTGGATGACTTTAAATTTCCTGCTTTTAAGTTCTGACAAGACAGAAGTTGTAATCTTTGGATCAGAGTCCTCAAAAAAATAAACATCTTAATCAATCACTTAATCTGGATGGCATTAACTTGGCCTCTGGTAATAAAGTAAAAATCCTTTTTGTTATTTCTGACACAGACATGTAATTTAAACCCCATATTAAACAGGTTTCCAGGGTTTCCTTTTTTCACCTCCAGAATATTGCCAAAATTAGAAATGTTTTGTGTAGGAGTGATGCTGAAAAACTAGTCCATGCCTTGTTACATCAAGGCTGGACTTTTGTAATTCTTTACTGTCAGGAAGTCCACAAAATGCAGTTTCGAGCCTTCAGCTGATCCAAAAGGCTGCAGCAAGAGTTGTGATGAAAATTAAGAAGAGAAATCATATTTCTCTTACTTTAGCTTCCCTTCATTGGCTTCCTGTTAAATTCAGAATATAATTTAAAATTATTCTCCTCACGTACAAAGCCCTTAATAAACAAGCTCATATATCTGAGCTCTGATTACCCCATATGTTCCTAACAGAGCTCTTCAATTCCAGACTGCAGGTCTGCTGGTGGTTCCTAGAATCTCTAAAAGTAGTGAATGGGAGGCAAATCCTTTAGCTCTCAGGCTCCTCTCCTGTGGTCCGTGAGGCAGACACCTTGTCTACTTTTAAGACTAGGTTTAAAACCTTCCTTTTTGACAAAGCTTATAGTTAGAGTGGCTTAACTTACCCTGAGCTATCTCTATAGTTATGCTGCTGTAGGCTTAGGCTGTAGGGGGACATCAGGGTCTACCTTTCTCACTCTGCTGAGTTCTCCTACTGTTCTCCAATTCTCATTGTTTGTTGTTATTTCAGCTTTTAACTTTTTGTTCTCTGTCATTTTATTCCAGTAGGTACACCTGGTCTGGCGTTCTGTTAGCTGCGACATCATCCAGGGGAGACAGATCATTCGCTATTACTACGTAACATAGGAAGGATTCCGGGATCAGTGTGTGCTTTTGTGTCTGTGCTCTGTCTTCTCTAACTCGTAGTTGGTCGAGGCAGACTGTTCACACTGACCCTGGTTCTGCTGTTTTTTTTCCTTCCCATTAAAAAGGAGTTTTCCTCTCCACTGTCGCTTCATGCTTGCTCAGTATGAGGGATTGCTGCAAAGGCATTGACAATACAGACAACTGTCCACTGTGGCTCTACGCTCTTTCATGAGGAGTGAATGCTGCTTGTCAAGTCTTCATGCCATCTACTGGGTTTCCTTAGATGGGAAACTTTTGGACCAATCTGTATCATTTGATTCCATTTGATTTTGTAAAGTGCCTTCAGATGACATGTCACATGAATTGGTGCTATGTAAATAAATTTGAATTGAATAGAAGTTGGCAGGGGGAAGGCTGGTTATCTGAGCAGCAAGCAGGCAGCTATCTCAAAGGAAACTTCTCGTGAAACCCGGCCTGGGATGTGCTTACACGGCTTCAGTGGTCTGCACTATGAAGGAGGGTCGCACGACCTTTCCAGGGTTGGGGACCAATGCACGGCCTTCCTGCCATGGCTGTGTTTATTCTCTGGAGGCTGCAGCATACTCAGCTTTCCTGAAACAACTGAGAAAAGACTGATTCTTTACTCTGGCATCTGGTTACGCAGAAGATAGGCTACAGACTTAGCTTTGATCCAGCCTGCGGTTCTCCAAACTCCAGTCGGATACTCCGCAGAGGAAGATGAATGTTCTCCCCAATGCTGCTCTAACTTAGCGGCAGGGAAAAGAGAGCAATTGTAGCATGGCCAGGAGGCTTTATACAGTGCCCCCTCCCCCATTAGTGTATAAAACACTAATGATAATGAAGAGATAGGATTGTTCATTCAAAAGCATACATTGTAATTCAATTCAAAGCAATACCTTTTTGAGCCATAGAAACATTAATAAAATCAAAATAGTTGGTAAGTTTTGTTTTATTCGTATGTTGCTAATTTGCATCATACCCACATTTACTCATAGGTGCAATATTTGAATTAACAGTGTGGAATGTGAAGTGTGAAGAAGAATAAAAAACAAACAGAAAATCTAACCCAGAAAAGTCTAAATGGTAAACACAATTAATCTACAGGGTGGCCCTTGGTAAGTGCTGAAAGACATTTGCCTGAATAAAAACTGAAGAAGTCCAAGTTTTAGAATAGAAGGCAATCCAGCTATAGCACTTATTATGTAAATGCATGAGAAGACTGAAAACTCACAAGAACAATGACATGGATCTGGTGCATCAACATAAGCTGCGCTGTGGGACATGGCTTTCTCACGCCATTTAAACTACCAACAAAGAGCAGTTCCCCCAAGGGTTGGCACAGGCTGCTGCTTTCTTTTTTAGATATAATTTTTTACCTTTTTTGGGATGCTGACAAAATATGGATGCAAGAATAAAAACTGAATGAGGTGCAGATAACAGGAGGTCTCATATAACTGTAACAAAGACCAGTGGTTCCATTGTTTCATGAAATGGGATTACTTGCGATGTATGATTGAGTTACAGACAAAACGTCTATTGAGTTCTTTATATAGTTGTGTTCAGACATTTGGGAAGACGTCAAGAGGCAGAGGGACTGGCCAGTCCTCCTGTAGCGAGAGAATGTGGTTAAATGTGAATTTGGGTTTTCTCTGAATTTCTATTGAAACAATTATCAGTTGTTTGTTTCTGACATTAACTCAAACTAATCCTGCTGAGTGAGTCAGTTTGGATCACCAAAATGACACCCAATCAACAAACAAGAAAAGTTTTTGATTTTTCAAAAAAAAACTTTATTCAAATGCAGAAGTTTACATATCTTTCCTTAGCATTTGGTGGAATTGCCTTTTAAACTGCATGAGTTGGGTCAAATGTTTTTGGCATCCTTCCACATGCTTCTGATTTGTTGTAATTTTGGCCCCGTACGCCAGGCAGAACTGGTGTAACTGAGTCCGGTTTGTAGACAAGTTCTTCCTCTTGAATTTTCTTTGAGACAGAGGTCAGAACTTTGAGATGGCCATGCCAAACCACTGACTTTGTTGTTCCTAAGCCACTGTAATAAACTGGGGAGATGTTACTGTCCTTTTGGAAGACTTTGTAACCAAACTATTATATATAATGTCCTTTCCATGTGAGACCTTTCAACAAAACATTGCCACAGCATGATACTGCCACCCTTGTACATCACAGCTGGGAATGCCGTCAGGCTTACAATCTTCCTCCTTTTCCCTTCAAATATACCGAGGGCCGTATGACCAAACATTTTAATTAGCTTTATCTGACCACATGATATACGGTTGTCCCACTTTCCAGGCCATATCAGTACAGGACTTGGTTCACTGCAAATAATGACATTCTCCTAGCAGCTTCAGCAATAACCTTCATACCTTCTAGGGTTGTGTAATGAGGTCTGTGTTACTGGCACCATTTTACTTGCACATACTTTATAAACTATATTAAAAGCGCTTTAACTAGCACCTTACTTGAGATTGCACTTTCACCTTTGATTTATTATTCAGTAACCATTAAAAGTGTGTGTGATGAAGTTGCTTGTTATTGTCAGTAGTAAATTGTAAAGCGTATATATTTGTATTTGTTAAATGTGTATAGATGGACATTATTCCCTCACAGTCACCTGTGAGGGAATAATGGTTTGGTCCTTAAGACAGTTGAAACTATTTAAGGCTGTCATTTGTCAGAGAGGTTGTTTGATTTTTGTGACATGTTGGAAGGCCTAACATGCCGCTGATTGTCCACTGAAGGGGTGTGAATGGGACAAAAAAATAAAACATTTGCTGCCTCCCCCATACTCTGCTTCAGCCTTCATCTCCACCGTAAACCCAGCTGCAAAAGGTTGTGTTGTTACAGGTTGATCCACTCATTAAACACCAAAACATGTTTACCTCTGGAGACTATAAACCTACCTCTGTCTTAGATGGTATGATGGCTGGACATTCCCATGATGCTTACTTGAATAGAATTGTTTACAGAATATGTGATACCTTCAGGCATCTATAGGACAAATGGACCAACCAGACTTCTGGAGGTCCATAACTTGACTTCCCCCCCCCCCCCCCCCCCACATCGAAAATACCTTATTCCTTGTGTGACGTCACAAAAGGACTAGATGTGTTTGAGAAGATGAATTAAATGCATCCGCTGTCTCAGTTCAACTCAAATGTTGTGACTTAACCTATCCGAAGCCATGACATCATCATCATCTGAGGAAATTATTTAAAGGCATCTTAGTGCATAAATTATGAAGCTGAAATTGGTAATGGGAATTCACGTTGTGATTATTCTGGTATTTAGCAAATAGAATTTCGATGCCTTATTTACCTACAAAGGAAAATATTTAGTCTGATTTAATCCCAAACACAGAGAATAAATAACTACATGTCTTTTCCAGTGTAGGAAATGATCTGATTTCAACCGTAGTTTCAGGAGGTGTCTGAGTCCTGCAGAGGAGTTGGATAAGAGAGAGATAGACCAGAGTAGATGGTGTCGGAGGCAGGGAGAGCAAGCCCCTCCCCTCCCCTCCCCTCACAGGGAGCTCGTTTGGCGGTCGGTCGGGGAGCAGATTCACACCTCGTCCTGCAGCGGTACACGCCGTCCTGCTGCTGCTTTCGCTCATCCATCGGTAAGTACTCTGCTTCTCTGCGCTGTCAGCGGCACGAGGCGCGATATCTGCCGCGTGGCGCCAATGTTTGTGCACGCGCTCAGGAACAGTCAGAACATCTGGTCACGCGGTGGGGCTGGGGCGTCCACGGCGCGAGCGCGTTTCCCCCTTCACATCTGTGTGAGTTGGACATGTCCCCAATGTCCCAGCCTGCCCGGCCCGGCCCGGCCCGGCCCGCATTATTATTAATGTGCTGGAGGAGCCGGTAGGATCCAGTCCAAACCAGTTTTGACATCGGAACGCGCTGTATCTTCACAAGCAGTTTTCTCAACAGCTTCTCTAAACAAGTTTCTGGATGTCGCAGCAGCGTCAAAACAACCATGGCTCGGATTCTCCAGTTTCCTTCCCCTCAGGGAGGAGGAGAGTTGCAAGGCTTTCAGACAGCTTGAAGTCTAGATTCTGCCTGCTTTCATCCTCTGTTTAAGACAAATCTGTTAGAAATTAGTATTTTTCTCTTAAGCAGCAGTTTAAAAAAGAAAAAGTGTCTTAGATAAGCATGCGTTTCTGGCTCCAGGTCCTGTGTGGTTCCCTTCAGGACTGCTGGCTGCCCAGAACCCTCAGACCATCTGGTAAGAAATTCCAACTCAACACTGCAACAACTCATCTCTATGAGCTTGAAGACACCACTGGAGGCACTGCAGGTTCACAACGATGCACCCAGACATGTTAGAGCTTACATAATCGCTTCCTACTGGCCTCCTTTATCAGTCAACTTCCATTATCTGCTGGTAGATGAACATGCAGATGAAAGACCTGAGCAATATTTGGTCTCCTGCGCACAAGTCCAACGGGGCCTGTTTTGCAGCTACAAACCTGAATCACATCTGTAGTCCTACCTGCCCCCTCATTCATTCCTTCATGCTGATCAGATGCAGCTACAGATCCCTACACGGAACTATCATCAGAATGTTAGTTTAGTTAATGTATTCAATTCAAAACATTAAACCCATGAGTTACTAAGATGTAGGGCTGGATGATATAGGAAAAAAAGCATATTGATAAAATAGAAATCATATTGATCGATATCGATAATTATCAATAAATTCAAAACATATGTTTTAAGTGCTGCCCTGGCCGTTTTATGCTGTTACTTATCAACATATTTATTATTTATTTACAGAACACACAAACACTGAATTCAAACTCAACCCTTTATTCAACCAACTTTTTACCAAAACTGCAAGTTTTAAAAAGAAAAAAAGAATGTGTGCTCTGAACTCTTTGATTTGTTTTTGTTTTTTGCAGATAATTACTCAAGTGGCGTGAAACAACTGCATTTTGTTGTCTAAATAAACTACAGTGATTTCACTTGTGTTATTCAGCGATTTGTGGCGTTTAAATGTTCAGAAAGCTTCAATTAGAGATCCACAGTTTTCTTAATATGCTTGACTTTCCCAGACATTTCTGTCTCAGTCACCAACATCAGACTGACTGAACGCCTACACAGATCCCGAGGCAGTTGAGGCTGCAGAGTCTTCCAGTTGTAGAGTTCAATAACAACATGCTGCTGCTGGGATTATGCAACAGTTTTCTTGTCAATGCAATTTCAGATCATCAAGGGCAGGCCACTTTAGACTGGAACAGACCAGTTTTAACTAAGCTTCATCATCAAGAATGTTTATGAAGGGCTTATAAACTCATTTTCAAGTAATTGAAGCTGGTACTGCAAAACTCCTATCAGCTAGAGATAAGTGAAAGTACATCCATTCATCAAAAGCAACGTTATGACTACTGACAGAAGTTCATCTTGCTGCTTAGGCTCTGCCAAGAAATGTCTCAGTCTCACACCTTCATTAACTCATACCAGAACGGGGACTGGCCGATCCAATACAGACGTTTATATTTACAGTTTATTAAACGCCTGAAATACACCTCTTCTTTTTTTGTGATTAGATTCATGGTGAATCTTTTGATTTATTTAATTATAGATTAAAACAACGTTTACAGAAATGAGAAACCATCCAGCCGGTTGGACCTCAAAGAAAAACTAGAAATTTGTGTCAGTCAGTTAAAGACGGAACTGAGGGTGGATGTAGCTCAGACCTGTTCCTCCAACTACAAAAATGGGTTTGGAGATCTGTGTTTATGATTTAATCATATTATCGATGTGTATTTGGAGTCCATAAAAACAATAGAGCAGCTTTTAGTTTGGTAAACCAGTTTTGTTCCACCCTGAGCTGTTTCTGCATGAACTTCGGTCCCACGCTGTGCAGAGTGACAGAGTTATAGGCATGAGGACTAAACATTTCTGCTGATGCAGCCGGTGGCCTGCCCTGGTTCTGTAGGAGAAAGTGAAGCCCCTGGAAATCTTCCTATAAGGTTTTAAATTGAAAAAGCCGGTGCTGTTCCCCAGAGTACATTTGTTGGACCAATGTTTAGTTTTTCTTTTGTAAACAAGAAAGCTTATGCAATCCCTGGCTTTTTTTGCCTGGAACGTTGCCATGGTGACAGGTTGGCACTTCCTGACTTGGAATAGCAATGAGTGAGAACACAAGTGGCAGTCAATGGTGGTTGCATGATACCCAAAAAAGCATAAATATCACTACGGGATATGAGTGAAATGTCAGAGTATTTAAAGTTTTATAACACCTCAGTGAAAACTTATTGGAAATAACCAATAATCCTTTATGCACAATAAAATAAAAAAAATAAAAAACGTCAGGAAGGCTATACAAAAAAGACTCCTAAGAACACCCCTGAATTTTATCAATGTTACAGAGCCTTTGAATATAACATTAAATAGAAACTGTTTAAGAAAAAGCATTTTGAGATGATCCAGCTGTTGCTCCACCTGTATATTATATTCGGTACATATCCAGCTGTAAATTTAGTTCACAATACTAGTTATCTATATATTATACTCATAGGACAAATCGATCAGTAAAACTCTGTCTATAATAGTATACATCTCTATATTTATTCAGTAATAACTCATGTCCTGTACATATGGAACCATTGTTTATCCTGCACTTGCTGCTATTGCACTTCTGGTTAGACCTAAACTGCATTTCGTTGCCTTGTACCTGTACCTGTGTAATGACAATAAAGTTGAATCTAATCTAATCTAATTAAAACCGACTGACGAATGTTCTGCAAGAGTTATGAATGAAAACCCTTTTTTGAGATCACTCTGACCCAGCGAGGAACATTATGTAACCATGATCTCTAAGAACAGAGTCCCAATAGGCGGCTAACGTACGGAACATAAAGGAGGACATGATCAAATGTGGAGGCTTATTAAAACTAATAATTCAGAAAGTTGTTCCTGAGCACTGACAAAGACGAACTAGAAAAACTCAATCTTATGATTATCAAGACATTTAAAAAATATATGGGAAAATTAAAAACATAAATAAACATAAATAAAAACATACAATAAAGCACTAATTATTATATATTGAGACAACTTTTAGTTTCAGTTAAGAAATGTTTCTTCACAATATTTTTAATTTCAAAACTTAGATTTTTTTTTGCTATTAAAGCAGAGTCAGTTACAGGAATGTTTTAACCAGACTGGATATGTAGATCCTGAATCTGGGCGACAGATTTCATGAGAATCCATTTAACTCTTCTGGTGACATAAAATTCTCCAAATTGAAGTCCCCACAAGAGTTGTTTCAAAGTGAGGACAGGAATTTCATCCTGGTATCTCTTACTATGTTTAGATATGAACAGTCAACCTTTTAGCTAGCTAAAGCTTAAACGCATCACTAATTTGAAATATTCACTGGGTAAACAGAAATGTATATTTTGGTAGACTTAGGAGGTCTGGAATTAAACTTTAATTATTAAAGTAACAATGCTTAATTCTAGCACCACCTATTGGTTAGGATGTGTAATTGTTTTCTCCTGAGGTAGTTGTGGAGGCTGCTTAGGTGCAATTTGATTATTGAAATAATACAAACACAACCAAAACAGGTTTTCTCTTGAAGCTGCTTTGGATCTGTGTTTCCCTCACCATCCCAGGCTCTGGTCCATTACTGAGTGAACCTAGCAATTTTTAAATTAATCTGGAGCTAGATTTCTATTGTGCAGATGTCCAAACAGTGATACATGGGCTGGAGAGTGGTATGAGAAGAGGTTGCATTAGAGAAAAGATTGGCTGATTTGAATAATTTTTGATGTTTGCATGACAAGCATTGAAAGTGTGCTTCTAAAATATATACATCGAACAGACTAGCAGGCATCAGTGAAATGTGCCAATATTTTTAGCGTTTTAAGGATCCAACTTTAAGTTTGTCATTCTTCTGATCATTATGCAAGGCAGGGCTGAATTAAAATCAGTGCTGTAGAGCATTTTGGGGTATTGTAAAGTGGAGCAGCATAATTTCTACAGCTGAATAGCTATTTAGATTTTTTCTTTTTTTTGCCACACTGCTATTAAATAAAAGACAAGTTGTGGAATTGGGAAAGAAGAATGTCTACCCATGTGTGTTGTGCTAAACTGTTTTGATGTTATCTTCTGGATAAATGGTAATTGTTGAAAAACACTTAAAGGCCAGAATCTTTGAATGCACCATAGACCAGAAGTGTGTATCCGCAGTTAAAAGAAATTCAAGCCGTTGTGGCTCTTTGTTCAGCTTGCTGAGTAATTACCTGAAATGACAAATCCTCAATATTAATTTGCCGCCTATGGTTTGTTTTTGTGGGCCCAGGTGCTGTGCAGCTACATTTGAGACGTTTGGCTGCCCAGAACTTCTTTAGTCAGCTGGTAAGTAATTGTAAATTGAAAACTACGCCCACTCAACATTAACTACTGTACCTTCAGATCAGATCATCAAACTGATGAGATAAAAGACAGAGATAATCTGAGTAAATACAAAAGCAGTTTCAATGAGGATTTAATTTTTTAAGGAAGAGAAAGCTTGAAAAAACTAAGCTGGTGCTATTTGAAAAACAATTGGCATCATAAAATGGTTGTGTTGTAGCTGTTATCAGGCATCTGTGATAACTGACAGGACGTCTTTCACATCACTGTGAAGGAATTTTGGCCCACTCTTCTTTGTGGAATCGTTTAAACTTAGCCAGATCGGGAGGTTTTCAACCATCACCAGTCCATTTAGGGTCAGAATCAGAGCTTTTGGAGCCCTTCAGCGGTGAACCTATTGGTGTGCTTTGGATCACTGTCTTGCTGCAGAATGCAAGTATGCTCTAGCCGAGGGCTAGTCACCCTCCTTCATGATTTTCTGGTTGAGAGCAGAATTTATGGTTTGTCGATGAAGTCGTCCAGGTCTGGAAGCAGCAAAGTGGCTCCAGACAATCAAACCATTACCACCATGTTAGATTTTCTTTTTCTGAAATACTGGGTTAGCTCTACACTCGAGGGTGACACGGGAGTGGATTTTCACTTCTGTCCCATCCCACTCCCACTGAAAAAAATTGTGTCCCGTCCCAATCCCGGGCCAGAGTAGAAAAAGAAGTGCTGTCCCGTCCCGCTCGGCCCTTTTTTTAGAAACCTACTTCTAATCTGTGGATCTTTGTAAGGTGAACACATATTGTGACTGCTGTCGGTGTGGTGCACTTTTCACCCACCAATAATTAGCATTCCTTGTTATTGTATGGCTTCAAAATTGGTCAGAAATGGGAATGTATTGACTTACTCATAGCATTAATATGGAATGGTCACATGACCAGGATGGATTCTGCTTCTGGCCCATTATAACCTGAATTTGGGGTCCAGCGGCCTTGGAAAGATGAACATGTTTAGAAGGTGAGATATAATACAGTAATAAAGAATTTAATAATTGCAATATATTTTTCTGTCAGTAAGAGTGCACATCGTTACATCTGACCAGTCAATCAGTCTTGCTAAAAAGAAAACAGCATTGTGATCCTACCACTGCCGTGCTCCACAAATAGCACTACAGTAGTTAACCCCTTAACAGTCAGCCTCGGCTATAACCTATTGACCCCTATTGGCTCAAGGGCCCAACGGTGGGCTAATGATTTTCACTTGTTTTTACTGCCACAGGACACATTGCAGTCATTGGGAATTCTCTTTGCACCATATTGTTCTAGTGTCAAATGTGACAGATGGAGCGTGGTACAAACTGGGTCATACAGTTGGATTATAAATCTAAGCACTGCAGCAAATGTAGAGCAACAGAGTAAATGGCATTATAATGTCATGTGTTGATCTTCATTTCAAGCTATATTGTCCTTATTTTGGGAGGCGGAGAAGACCAGCTGAGCTTTTTATTAAATGTTTTGGGCCCATTCAGACTGGTTTTTGTCTACTAAAATTAATGCGTCTTTCCCCATTATTGTTTTTGGCAGCTTATTGTTTCATTAGGAAATTAGCTTATTTATAATTTGCTCTTATTGTCTGATGACCAAACAAAATCCAACCTTTTCCCTGTATTTCAATGGCTAAGTCAATAGCATGGTTACTTTGTAAGGAACACATATGGTGCATTTTGAGTGTTTATTTCCGTGACCCCTCCATTTTACTGCGATGCTTCATTGTCAGATGCAAAACTGTACTGTTAAGGTAAATTGTCTGCTGATGTTGAAGGTCACTCCTCCACTGCTGCTTGGGAGACATGGCAAAACTGGGAGATGAGATAAAATGCCTCCAAAACTGAAATGTCAAAATGGCACAAAGCAGGAAAAAATATTGGAGTCCAGATTAATTATGTGGGGTAAATTTCTACTCTGCTGAACAATGTTTAATCTGATAGATGTACTGGAAACAGAAGGAGGTAAAAATAGCTCAAGGCAGTCTGGTTCCTGAATGAGGTTCCCGCAGTTCAAACCAAATTCTTGCAATGAAATCTACGTACAGGCAGTAGAGACTTTCACGCAGTATGAAATAAAGAAGAGAAGCACAATGTGAAGCAGAAATGGGACAGAGCTGGAAACCCAAATCTCTATATGGTCACAGGTAAATGAGCACAGGATCTCATGTGTTTCATCAAGATCAAAACTTCTCCTAGCATGTGTTTGGTGTTTTGAACCACTGGTCTCCACAGATTTTAGCTTCCAACGGGTCAAACCCTCCGCCTCCTCTCACCCCCTCCATCACTTTGTCTTGCGCCCCCTTCTGTTGCACACCCCACCCCTCCCAGGCTCATGGAGGCAGTCTTGTGTAACTCTCTCAACCTAAACCAGTTTGATCCAGTTCATGAGTTGTTGCCAAGAGACCGTCTGGGTGTGCATGGATGTGTCTTTTTTTTTTTTTTTTTTGGTATGTGCTCTCTTTGCATGTTTGCGTACACGTGGCTCTGGAGGGTCGGGGTTTCATGTTGAAGGCAGATAACTGGATTTTTCCTGTTCCTGCAGCCTGCATTACATAACAGATGAAGAGTGAGGAGAAGGAGCAGACAGGCATGCCGCTCCTCAACTCTTACAAATCCTGTATATGGACGAAGCAGAACAGAGGTTGGATGTTCCGGTTCTGTTGTTCTTGTGGAAATCTGGGTGCAGCTCTTAGGTACTCTCACAGTTGTAGTCCTTAAACAGTAGGGCCCCACAAAGCTTAAACGGCTCAAGCTTTAAGTATATTTCTTCTTATATTCCAACCAATTGTCAGGAACTGTGGTTAATTCTCCCTTGCCAGCTGTTTGATCAGCAGGAAGTAAATATTTGTTTGTTTGGTAGTTGATGGATCACCCATGTTGTAAAAATGTGACACATTAACTTGTGGCTAGCTAATCAGGGTCTGGGCTGGTTGTGGAGTTCATAACGGCTGGTCATTTTTCTCAGCCAGCCCAGCAGCAAATCAGAGAGCGCTGTCACTTCTCATTTCTCTCCGTCTGCTTGCTCCCTCTCTTCCCTGACTCAACTCTTTAGCGCTTGATTTTCATCATTATTTCCCATCTCTGTTTGTCTGCAGGTGGCTGGGTGAAATCAGTCACTGAGAGCAGTGTCTGCCGCTCTCCCTCACATCCTCCTGGTTTTGCTGTTTGGTCATGGCGAGCTCCTTGATCAGTCGTCAGGTTGCTCTCTGCTTGCAGAAGAACTTATGGCTGAGCTCTGCAGGTAAATCCGACATAGCAAGTAATCACTCACGCTTTTATTCTAATTTGTGCTTTTTTTTTTTTACCTGGACAAAATTAAAATGATGGCAAAAAATACAAAATTATATATCTACAGTGCTCTACAAAGCTATTTACAAAGAAAACTAAATAAATAAAATATAGATATGAATTGTGTACATTTCAGTTATTACACTTAAACATGATTGTATATTTTTAGATATATTTCTAAAATTGCTTGAATTTTTCCTATGTGTTTCCTATGTTTAATCAGTTTGGTCTTTACCACAATTTTGGCTTTCAAGAATACATAATTTTATAATATTATATAATATTATCGTTTAATTCCATAATTATCCTATAATGCTTGGGGAATGGTGTTTATTTTTGAGAAACAGATCTCATTAGTTATTGATCATGTTTATTTTTATTTGTTTTTCCAGTTTGTATTAAAAAGGTTGCTTAGAAACCGAACCGTTGATTTGAAACAGTATTATGATTATGATCAAACTTAAAATCTGGGGGAGGGGGGCGCATATGACAATCTTAGATCGCGAAGGATTAGAAAATATTAACAACCTCCAAAAGGAGAGAAATTGTCTATTTTTCATGTGTCTGAGCATTACGCCTGTCCAATACCTGAGATTATAACAAGTTACATGGCTTACTAAAAGAATCACATTACAGCAATAATTTATTTTTAGATTACTTAGTTTAGATACAACTGATTTAACCCAATTACATGAAAAAGAGAAAAATCTTGAATTTCTTTAGTGAGCTACAGTATATTGTCTGTTTTATGTCAGAGTAGGGCTTCTGCTAAGAAAGAACTGAGAGACATGTAGATCTTTCACAGTAATTGCAATTAAATTATTTTCATTTTGTGCAATGAGATTTAGCACAAGCATGTGGTACTGTGCTTCTATCAGTCTGTTAGGCTACGTTCACATTGCAGCCTGAAGTGACCCAATTCCGATTTTTTTTGCCCATATGCGACCTGTATCTGATCTTTTCATGACAGTCTGAACGACACAGATCGGATTTTTTCAAATGCGACCCAGGCCACTTGTGGTCCTGAATCCGATACGTATCTGATCTTTTCAAATGCGACCTGTGTCTGTACGGCCAGGTCGCATTCATCTGACCTGTACGTCATTGATACTTGACAAACGTCAAGTATCAATGACGTACAGGTGGACCTGGCTATGCCAAAGAGGTTGGATAAAATAAAAATAAGAAAAAGAGGTTGGCTATTGTGCGGTAACAAGCACCTGATGCAAGTCAATACAGCCCCACGGCAACGTGTTTACTCACTGCTATGGCCGCCGAAGATGTGTGTTTTTACGTGAGAGCGCTAAAGAGATCCGTTCAGACGCACATAAAGGTTGCCTTTGTCATTCGAAAATTATGAATGAAATCCGTATCAGTAAAGCCGCTCACATCACTAAAATTTGGCTCTCTTCCTTTTCGATCTTCTTAAAAAGATTGCGTTGGTAATGTGCTGGCTCCGGTTGGAGAATAACGTAAAAAACGCAAGATACGCTGCAGCATTACGATCCCTGTTTACTTCCGCAAACAATGAGCACGCTTGCTACGTATGACGTCATCGCGTCCTCTACTGCGCATGCAGGACACTTAGGTGTATGAATGCAGTTCACACAGGAGATCACATACAAGTCGCATATATTTGGAAATGTGAACGGACACGCAAAAAAATCCGATTTCATAAAAAAATCGGAATTGAGCATCAAGGCCTGCAGTGTGAACGTTGCCTTAGAGGGCAGCTGTGGCTACAATGTAGCTCACCACCGTCAGGGTGGGAATGTGTGCGTGAATGGGTGAATGACTGATTGTAGTGTAAAGTGTATTTTCTGCGCTGCATAGATTTGCTGTGCGCGCTGACTCCAGATGCAGTGCTCGATTGTGCAATGCACACGGCTTCGGGGGAACAGTGGTCCCCATCCCCTTTGAACATGCTATTGTTGATCATATTCTCAAGAACCCCGCTAGATACCTTAGAGCCGGTGTTCTTGGTAACTATCTGCTTTGGTTAAAGTGCATATGCCAAGGAATTTCCTGTTATAGTCTTGTTAGACTTTTCAGCAGCCTTTGACAGTGGATCCACAATATTAATTAACATTAATAGTCTTCATAGTTTGTTAGGAATCTCTGTATCTGTTTAGAAATTACCTTTCAAACCTGTCAAACAGAAGTGTTAGTGTGCGTCTAAATCACTGTGGTCAGTTTCTACTGATCTAATGTCTGTCTTTCTGAGGGGCTCTGGTAGCTACAGGTGGTAGGACTACATTTCCACTGATAACTGCAGGCAAAAAATGGTCCAGTTTGCTGCGTCTCATGACTTCAACCTACTATTCCTATTGGTGCAGAATCCTTTTGTGTCTACGTTGGTGTCGTAACCAGAAATAAATATTTCTATATTTTGGACCTGTCAAAATTTATTAAACAATTATTTGTATACTATATATTTATTTTTCAGTCAAATTAATGCTTTTATTCTGCACCGCTCTGTGGCTCTTGTTTTTCAGTAAAGTAGTGTAGTGTAAACAAAATCTACTTTGAGTCAAAATGTCCGGTTCTAAAACTCAAGGAGATGGTTCTGACTCTAGACTATTGAACCTCGACTGTGAAACCATGCTTTGTTTTTCTATAGACATTCTTACTTCAAATTTGTTTGGATCATTTATTTTTATTTTTATTTAGCATTTTTCTGAAGCATTTTGGGATTTTTATCTATGAAGGGTGCTATTTAAATAATATTTTCCTACCACAACTTGTCTTTGGACTACTAGACTATACGTAGGTTTTAAAGTTGAACAGTTTTCATATAAAACAAAGACAAAGGTTTCCTAATAACTTCCTAATAACTCTTCTTGTGCCTCTCTTTTACGTGATTGCATGGCACATCTTTATTGGGGGACATTTTTCCATGAATGGTGACTGGCTCAGTGGGGAGAGTAGTCGTTTTGCTATCCCGAAGTTCTGGGTTCGGTTCCAGTTTCCCCTCAGTCACATGTCAATGTGCCCTTGGGCAAGGCAATTAACCCCAAGTTGCCTACCGATCTATGCATCAGTGTATGAATGTGTGCACGACTGGTTGAATCTGACTAGTGTAAAGCGCTTTGAGCAGCTGGTATGACTAGAAAAGCTCTACATAAATTCAGTCCTTTTACCATTTAAAAACCACATACTCAGATGCATGTGTGAGATTTTAGTCAATTGAATTTTTTTCAGAAAAATCAACACTAAACTTCCGGTTTGGACCTGTAATGTGAAGCATTGCATAATCTGTGTGAATGTTTGACTGACCTCAGGATGTGCTTATCAAAATGTGCTTGTCAGAGCTCAGTGACGGAGTCATATGTCAAAGGTCCTCCTCTTCACGCTTATCATTGGCCAGTATGCTGAAGTCCAGCATACTGAACCAGAATAATACCCAGCTAAATCAACTTCTGTGGTAAAAGACTCAGATGGTTTAAACCGCGACCCTTTGCTCCTGTGAGCAATTTCCAACTCATCTGAAAAATAAACAGATTACAAGAAGCAAAGTTTGTCCTGTTACACTGAGATATGGCTCTGGGATATGAATTCAATTCAATTCTGTTTGTTTTTATAGCGACAATTCATAACACATGTCATCTCAAGGCACTTTACAAAGTCAAGTCTTATCAAATCATCCATACAGGTTGGTTCAAAGTTTTCTATCTAAGGAAACCCAGCAGGTTGCATCGAGTCTTTGACTTGCAGCGTACACTCCTCCTGAAAGAGCGTAGAGCCACAGAGGACAGCCGCTTGAATTTTCTTTTTACTTTTTAAATTTTTACTTACTTTTTTTTTTCACTTTCGCATTTATGTGGCCATCTGAGAAGACATAGCATGCACACAAAAGAACACAGAAGAACTGATCCAGGAGTACTTTCTATTTTAGAGAAAAGTAAAAGTGTAATAGCAGTACTTCATTAGTGGCTTCATCTAGGAGAGATGCATTTTGTGGACTTCCTAATTGTAAAAAATATAATAGTCCAGCCTCGAAGTAACAAATAAATGGACTAGTTTTTCAACTAAATCCATAAATGCCATTTCTTACCATAAGCTGACAGGAGATGAGGTTGAGAGACTGAGGGATGACATGTGGGAAAGGTCCACGGGTGAGGACTCAAACCTGGGAGAGTCGTTTCTGGGACTGAGGCCTCCGAACATGGGTTGCGTGCTCTACCGCTGTGCCACCATCATGCCCACAGAGCGAAGTCTTACCTTTCTCAGATATCAACTAGTTGTATGAACTAGCTGAACTATGAACCCTAACCCAAGCCAGTCCCTTCTGCAGGGTATAGCTGAATGCAATGCTTGGATTCTTAAGCAGCATTTTGGCCAGTCATCATCATTGGCCAAGAAATATTTGATTCCTGAAGCCGTGTTTCCTTCTAATTCTCCCCCACAATGTCTTCCAACCGTGCCAATGCATCCACCGAGCAGCATTACACACGAGTGGATTT
The DNA here is from genome assembly GCA_037039145.1 of Fundulus diaphanus. NCBI lineage: Eukaryota > Metazoa > Chordata > Actinopteri > Cyprinodontiformes > Fundulidae > Fundulus > Fundulus diaphanus. The sequence continues at coordinate 4,389,940 of CM073140.1, forward strand.
GACCGTTTGCAGCAGTTAAAGTAATTGCCTCACACCATGTCACAATAATCTGTTAATCTCTATAACACGTTACCCTTGTGATCATTGGGAGATGTGATGGTAGAAAACCCTGATATAATGTTCTGTGGACTTTTAAGATTTAAGATGGGTTATGGACATTTGTTTATTTGAAAGGTCGTTTTGTATCGTTATGTGCAGTTTGACTGCAATTCACCACTTTACCATCTGCGTCGCCAATTTCCCTATCTCCATTTTTTTTATAGATTCCAACTTTTGCGTGGAATGTGACATATGCATGTTTCAGGCTTACCTGACGCCGCCAGATAGATTTGCTCCGCATATCCATCTGGAAACCTTCCGTTGAAGTAATTTTGGGAAGGGGCGAAAATACTGGTTAGCTGATTGGCCTATGTTGGTGATAGACGGGCCAAATAAACCAATCAGATCAACGAAGCATATGACGTACTCGTCAACATGCTTCGTCGTTGCTCGTAACAGAGCGACGACGAAAACACAACCATAAGCCAGGCTACTCTTGCTGCTGCAGGTAAAGGCTCGTTAGCTCAGCAAAGAAATACTCTGTAATTCCGATAAAACTTGCTTGACAGCCACGCTAACGCTAGTTTCATCGGCTGAAGCCGCCATGTTCTTTAGACTGAACTGACACGCTTCTGGTTGCGTCACACCTCAACCCGCCTCAAAGCCAACGCTGATTGGACGTTCGTTTGGTGAACGGCTCCAAATTTTCTTTAACGGAGAGTAGCCAGACTGATCTGCGAGTGAAACCTTGAAAGCTCGCGAGATCAGGATGGTCTCACGAGGCTAGTTTCAGGCCACATTTTGTGCAAACTTTATAAATGAGACCCCAGTTTCGCAATGTGAATTGTTAACAAGTGAAATAGCCAAAAAGCTATAAGGGCCCACCCTACAAATCCCTGCCCCCTCTGTAATGTGACACTGCCTCTGCACCTGGTGAAGGCATATTCTTTAGTTCTGATATAACTGGTGCTAGATTTGCATTTGCAGTTTTCATTTCTTTTTCTTTGTACTTGATAGCAAAGATAAAGATTTCATCTGCAATTTCATGCTTGGTTGAACAACTGAGGGATACTTTAAAGCCATATAATAAAGAGGGTGATAATATCTGACAATTATTCTTTAGATGCCTCTTTATCATATGCAGCTTACTCAATATTAGATAAAAAAGCTTTATGCAAAGATATTGGTGCATTTTGTGATAACAAAAAAATCATATATCATGTGACCATGTTTTTCTGCTTTGGGTTTATGGTAAATATAGACCTCAGATAATGACTCCTCTGTTCAACAACTGGATGAAAGATACAGGTGATTTCTATCCCAGCAACAAGATTTAATTGAAAAAAGTTGCTTCTGGCTGACCTCTGCATCTTAGCTTTAACTCCTTGAGGATTTTACCACCTCTTTACTTTCTAAAGCGCTCTTATACTGCAAAAAAAGTGTCACCAAATAGGTTTATGGCATAGAGAGCTTGACTACAATGTTAGCATAATTAGCCAACATTTGTTGCTGTCCAGGAAGTTGTTTGCGACCTGCATCTGCAGTGATTTTACAGTAACAATAAATTAGTACTATATCCTGCAGCTTTATGATCAACAAAAGCACCTCTTTAACGCTGGGTTGTGTTTTTGTCAGATGTTTGTATTTTGACACAGTGAAAGGAGATGTATGATCATCAGTCTTTTCCTTAGTGGAATGAAATGATTTGATGTTACCTTAAAGTTTAGTCATGCATTTAAAACAGAAATTTAAAGCATTTAATGGTGACAAGCCATTTCTGTGTTGTGCTTCAGGGATTAGCCCCAGCTGTAACAGAAGGATAGGGTACTGATTGGTCCAAACAACCTTTAGCCTCTTTTAATAGTTTGGGTCATCATGCGGTTGTCGTCTCAGATTTGGTAAACAAAACCCTTTTGTCTCACTTAGTAAAGTTAGTTTGTGCTGTCAGACTGGTTCTGATCGAAGATGGAGGAGATTTTTTTCACATGTAAGGGAAATGTAAACTAATCAATCCAGGAATTTTATGATCCTTTTCTGCAACCATCAGTTGCAGAAACAGGGTTGTTTGAGATTGGAAGAGCAACATTCTTAGCTCTACCTTATTGCTCAGTGTGTATTATAATACATTAGATGTAGGTCAGCAAACAGGTTGAGACTAACCGTGTTGACTTTATGCTCTGCTTAGTTTGCAAGTGTGTCAGGAGAGACACACATGTTTCATACAGTGCCTTGAAAAAGTATTAATTCCCCTTCAACCGTTTCACATTTAGTCACATTGCAAGCACAAACTTGAATGTTTTTAAATTTTTTGTGATGGGCTGCACAGTGGATGTGTTGGTAGCACTGTTGCCTTGCAGCAAGAAGGTCCTGGTTTGGAATCTCATGTTCAACCTGGGGTCTTTCTGCATGGAGTTTGTTCTCATGTTCTCCCTGTGCAAGATTATGTTGGGTTTATACACTATAGCACACAGCCCACCTCCCTCTGTGTTACAGAGGACCACTTTGAAGGAATCCCATCAGTTTTTGCATTTAGAATTAAAATGTCTTTTGATGGAAACAGTTTTTGTAAAACCATGTTTAATCTACCAGGGAAACCTGATGATGCTACGTGCCTTCACATCATTACCTGAAACCCCTAGAGCAAAACGATGTTTGTTAGGCAAATCCGTGGGTGACGTCAGAGCCACCGTCAGCCTGGCGGTGTCACGTTACTGCAGGACCAGACAGAGAAACAGCCTGCTCTCCCCACGCCTGATAGATGCCAGGCAATGCACAGTTGTATGTTTTAAACATTTGAGGGTCCCAACAACCTACATTACTGTTGTTGCCGTCCGCCAAATAACTTCCATCCTGTCAGGTTGTCTGTTAGTGTATTTGCTCATTCATTCATTATTATTGTGTTTTGATCAGGGTGCAGGTATGTCAGTAAGGCAGCAGCAAAGACACAGGTGGACTACGACTATGATGGGCCCTTAATGAAAACTACAGTCCCTGGGCCACGATCACAAGTAACACAGCCTTACACATACCAAAGCAAAGCACTCACGCATCTCTCTAGTCATATGGAGCATTTTAAACTTTTTTTCCCCCCTCTATTTTAGGAGCTGACAAAACAACTGGGAGACATTCAGGTCAGTGAGTGTGTGTCTGTGTGTGTATGTGAGACAGTTCTAAAATACTGCTCTAAAAACCAGTTATTATTGTGTCCTGGATCTCATCTGAGTTTTAGTTTTCTTCCCTTCAAATTGTCTACAGTTCATGGTTCTGCTTTATACATGCTAGACAGCACAACAGTTTGTATGAGGCCAGATGAAATCTTCAATTATGTTAACTCAGTGAACTAGTTAAACATACCCTGCAGCACAGCCGTTGTTCTACATTTCACTTTTACAGCACACGCGGTGCCTCTGCAGAGTTCCACAACCTTGCTGCGGTTTGTTTTTGCACAACCGCAGCAAACATTGGGTCAAAAGCACTGATTTATCACAAATTATGTATGATATTATTTTATTGCACTAGCAAAAATTATCATATGATAAAAACATACTTAATTTAAGCCCTAAATCCATAGAAAGCCATTATAGAAGATATTTGGATACCTCATAATGCTCCAGTAAAAGCAGATGCCTGCTAATAGCTTGTGCTCTGGATGTACACATGGTCCCTAAGGACAAGGAAGAAAAGAAAGTGTTTCAGATATAGAGAAAGCTGTAAGTGAGACCCACCTCTGATCTATTGTATTCTGTAAGTACAGAGTGAGTCACTCAGAGAGGCTTCTCTCCTTAATTACTTTATCTTCAGAGATGTTCTTCAGTCTGCAGCTTAATGAGGGCCACAGATCTTACTGTGTGTCCTGTGAAATAATACTTCAAGCAGAGGGATCTGCTTGAGTCTGATTGTGAAAGAACGGATTACAACAGAATACTTTACTGATCAACAAAGGGAAATGATCATGTTGCATTGAGACCATTCTCTATCTACTCTTTCCATAGGTTAAGAAAATAGAAAACATTCATAGGCATTTACTGTAGCAGCCGTCAGTACTGATTCCTGGGTCTCTCTGAGTGAACTTTAGTCTTCAGCGATTAAAATGTGTAATAGTTTCAGTTTAGATCAGGTGAAGGACGAGGTCATTGGAGAATATTTAATTGCTTTGCTTTAATGAATGCCTAGGCTGTTTTAGTATGTTTTGGGTTCATCTCTGGTGAAAAGCATCACTGACAGCTTGGCTGAATTTCAGCAGACAGTAGGTGTCTGGCTGCTTCCTTCCTCTGTAACTGTCAGTTAACATCAATGCCCTTGACAGCCATGCATGCCCAAATCATGACACTGGATCAGCCATGTTTTACCGATACTGAGATATTAGGGATGGGCAGTATGACCTAAAAATGTTATCTTGACATATTTGGGCTTTGTCTTGATAAACAATATATATAAAAATGTATGAAATTAGGATTTTGATTACTGCATTAATGTTCAACCAATAATACAAAAACAGCAGGAAAAAAAACATCTGTTGTCTTCTCACATAATCCAACTAGTGCAGCAGATTAAGTCGATATTCCATAGGAATATCGACTTAATCTATATTCACTTGACAAGCACCAAATCTGGCACAAATTAAGTAAACTTATTTGTTAAGAAAAACATGTTACCATCCTAAAAATCCAAGATGGCTGTCTCGTAAAATAGGGAAAAAACTTTCTTAGGCGTAAAACGTGTATAAATAGAAACATGCTATTGATTTGCTAAAACTAATTTTAGAATAAACTGGCATTATTTCATTATATGTGTCACAATATGTGACAATGCCCTGTGATAGACTGGCAACCTGTCCAGGGTGTACACCGCCTCTCACCCAATGACCGCTGGAGTTAGATGCCAGCTCACCTCCCCACGCCCCTGCATGGATGAGCGGTAGTGATGGGTCGATGAGGCGTCATGAAACGTTTCGACACATTGCCACTCTGTGCCGATACTGTGCCGATACTGTGTCACTGAATACTGACACCTGCTGGACCTTAAAAATCCCTACAGGCAACCCGGTTGACAGAGTTAACTGACACTGATTTGATGACCAAGTATACACAATACAATTTAAATCATTGTATGTTGCATTGTATTATTTTATATTTTCATTTGAATTAAACATATATTTGATTTTTTTTTAGATACAGTCAATAAATAATGTGAAGGAGGATGCTTGTGGACTGGCTTTTTTATTTTTTACAAATGGTTGATCGGGCGCTGTGTTTAGTTACCTGACTGATATCATCTGTTCTGAAATCGGACATGCTGAGTATGACAAAGGGAGGAAGAACTACTCAGAGTAGCAGCTTTCTACTCAGTGTAAATCAGCCGTTTTTTCTGAAACGACGCTCAGAACAAAGACGCACAGCGCAACCCGCCCAACCATAAAGGCGTCTGCCCAACCCATCAATCAGTGGTGCGCTCTGATCAGCACCTTGCGCTCACAGAGCGAGACTGTGGTACACCATCACACCAGAGTTGCAAAATGGTTAAAAATTAACCATTATTAACCGTTATTTTGTTTACAGTTCAGCTTGGATTTTATTTACTGCGCAGCATAGCTTTGCTGTGCGCGCTGCTGTGCGCGAATGCACACGCGTGCAGCTTGGAGGGAACAGAAACAGTTTGGCGCGTCAGTCAGTTCGAAACAGGTGCTGTATTGGTCACGTGACCGAAACAGTTCCTGTATCGGTCACGTGACTTTTCCGTAGCAATACACACATCGACACGGGTTTCGCTCTATGAGACCGACACATGCGCCGACGCATTGGTGTTGCCGGACCCATCACTAATGAGCGGGTATAGTCAATGCATGGAGTGATGTGTCTACTTAAAATCAAAGTTGCAAACTGAACTGAATCCTGAAGCACGGCACTGGTAAAGTCTTTGATCAGGACCTTTTGTGTTATTTGTGTGATGACAACAGTATGTGTTGTTGAATGGGTTATTATGGCTGTAATGTATAACAGAACTTGTTTCTTTGCAGAATGTTGGTGCAGTCAACTTCTTTTGTAACTATGAAGATAGCAGAGGAAACTACTTGGTGGATGTGGACGGCAATCGCATGCTGGATATCTACACTCAGATCTCCTCCATTCCTATTGGTTAGTATCATATGACCCTTTGTAACATCCTGAGTAACATGGTAGAGTAGCATCTCAGGAATGTGTGATTTTCTTTTTTTAGTTTTTTTTAGGTGATGCATAAAGTCCCTGACTCACATTCTCACCTTATTATGGAACATCACATAGATTCAGACTTACAGGAGTTAGTTTAGAAGACTACACTGAAACTTTACTAAACTCAAACAAGTTATTTCTTCATCAAGCAAAATCTGAGTGGTAAAGGTTATGATTTAGTCTTGGTGAGTTAAAAAATATTTTCAGGAAATATTTTGTTACTAGCCTTTTTTGTGCCTAAAAGCATGGTAGAAAATGAATCTCCTTCTCATTCTTCCCTCCTTGACTTTGAAATGTTCCGTAAATGTCAACAGATTAGGTCAAGATACAAAAAGTTTTGCTTTACAGGTAGACATTCAAGCAACTGCGTTTGTAAAACCACAGTTCTACTCCTCCTGGTCACAGATTATCATGGCTGATCGACAGCGTTTTAAAAAAGATCCCTGGTTAAAACTAAGCCTTAGGGCCTCTGTGACAGAAGGGCTTTTGTTGTTGCCGGAAGCTCCCCCTAATTAATGCAGGATTTTAAAGGGCCAGACGGTTTGAGCTGGTAACTGTCTTTACTGCACTTAATGGTATGATTAAGACTTCTTTATTTCTAAATACACAGAACTATACTAATAAGAAGCTTTATCCACCTAAGCCATCCTTTAAAATGTTCAGTGCTAATGTGCATTTTCACATGATGTGTCCAATACAGCCCAGCATGCCAGCCCCCAGACTTGTCCTGTCCCAAACCACAATTAGACTTATTTCATATATTTTTCATGTCATTGAGACTCAGAAGTTTTCTTTCATTTCTGGTTTTTAGAGTTCCACTGTAACAAATGATGGATGGCATAATAATCCAAATTGAATCACTACTCTTCAAAATGTTTGGGTGTTTTTAGTTGATGAGATATGTGGCACAGCTAGTTCTCAACAGAGTAACAAATTGAAGAAAGCTAAAGTATATTCTGATTCATAACTCTTATGTCAACGTCTGTGTAGTAAACCACCTCCCTAAACTTCAGGCATGATCTAAACATTTTAGAAAGGGAAAGCACAAACAAGCAGTGAAATGGCCGATGCCACTGTGGTATCAGTTTGTTAGAGCAGCAGCTAAGGGTTGACAGAAAGTGATTAGATAAGCTCATCAGAATCAGAATCCATGTATTTGCCAAGTCTGTGGGTACAAACAAGGAATTTGACTTCGGGTTCCAATGCTTGCATCGTGTAAAAAAGCAGGCAGACAAGCAACAGCAAGCAGAACAGCAAACTATAATAGAAATCTATAGTAGAATCTATAATAGAAAAGAAATTATTCAGGGAATAAAAGGGAAGAACAGGAGCAGTATGTACAAGAGAGTTTTGATTCTTTTTTGCACAGCAGGTAGCTGGCTACCCTATAAAGTGTTCATCAGAGTCACCGCCTGGGGGTAGAAACTGACACTGTGTCGGCTCGTTTTAGCCATCAGCGTTCTAGGTTGTTCCCTGGACCGAGGGCAGGTGGTGGGAGACGGAAAGACTCTGGCAGAAATAACATCACTGTTGGACAGTATCTCCCATCCCATGCATGGAGCTGCTGTGGAGCTGGAGAGCTTCAGTCACAGTCCGCAGCATCCTAGAAACACAAAGGAGCGCTATCACAGAGCTTTCCTCCCATCTGCTGCATCTGCTCTGCCTAACAAACTCAATAAGTGTTTACATCCTTGCTGTTTCTGCACAGCTTTTCTATTTCTTCATAATAGTATGATATACATTCGTCCTTCTGTGAATCTGCAAGCTTCTGTTTGCTTTTCATTTTGCTGCTGGATTTCTGAATTTTCCTACTGGGGAACATTAAAGGACATTTCTATTCAAACAAATCTCTTAGTGGCTCACTGGTCTCTACTGGCCAGAGTTGGAACAGCACTAACATTTATATAAGCCTGCTGCATTGGTTTATGTAAGAATCAGGATCAAAGCTTTGTTGCAGACAGACTATTATTTCTGCTATTGATGCACACACCTCACAGGAAGGTAATGCAAACCATACATACTTAAATGGGAAAGCGACAACACCCTATTTTTAACATGACTGGAATACAAAGGACATTAAAGTGTTTTACTGATCACAGATAATAAAGATAACCTGGTCTTTAGCAGGATCTATAATCATTAAAATCTCACTTCAAGTGTACAAAAACACAGCAGCTTCCACACCACCCCTATTGAATTAAACAAGATAAAAAGATGAATTCAAAATAGAAAAGCCATCATGGAAAAACTAAGCATGTCCCTTTAAACAGGAGCTAGCTCATACAATTTAGCAGCAATAAGGTGTTTTCTCACTGACTTAATATGGAGTCTATCTCATTGTGCCAGAGGCCTTTAGGTCTCCTCTTCTTTATACAGCATTGCTGCATCACCAGGCCTCCACCACCGTGCCTGAGAGTGAGTATGAGATTTTAAGGCTGATCCTGTAACATCTCTACTTTGGCCTCATCTCTCCAACGGCACATTAAGAACATACTGAAGTATTTTGGCTCATTTGGATGATGCTTTGCAAAACAAGTCATGCAGGGATAGTGGTTTTAGATAGGAGAAGCTTTCTCCTGGGAACCCTTCCAAACAAGTCATTCTTGTTCAGATTGTCCTGTCATGAACTTTAACTTTTCTGTTAGCAGCCCCTGGTTGCTACTTTCTCATTGCTTTCCCATTTTGACTCCATCCTTGTTTGATGACAGTCAAGATGTCATGAATCTGACACTGTCTGCCTATTGTAACTGCATTTATTAGATATGCAGTATTTTCTGGATTCACTTTGTAACAATAATTGGTCATATTTATTCAGCACCTTTATTCTTTTAAATTTTATTTATTTCTCTGATATTTTTAGTTACCTCTCTTTGCTCAACAAATGTTTTTACTGTGCATTATAAATACTTTTGAGTTAAGGTAAATGGAAAATGTTTTATCATTTGGCATTTACATCATTTGGTCGTGTCTAAGAGATGAAAGGTGTGTGTGTGTGTGTGTGTGTCTATCTGTATATGCAGCTGAGTGAGAACATATTTTATCATCAAAGTGAGGACTTTGATGTAGGTATATACTGGTAATGGTTAGGTTTAGAGTTAGGGTCAAAGTAAGGCAATAGGAAGTATTTAAAACAGATGTGTGTGTGTGTGTGTGTGTGTGTGTGTGTGTGTGTGTGTGTGTGTGTGTGTGTGTGTGTGTGTGTGTGTGTGTGTGTTATTTTTAAAGTCTGTCCAATTCTGTCTTCCCTCAGGCTACAACCATCCTGCTCTGCTCAAGGTGATGACCAATCCCAACAATCTGGTAAGTCTACACAGACATACGGCACCAGTAAACAGGTAGCCTCTGGGTAAGTAAAGGATGTTTGAGATGAAGAATGCTGAAACTCTTTGCAGAAAACCTTTACAAATTTTATAGAAAGTTAGAATGGTAAAGAAATGATTTTTGACCTTTTCCTTATGCTGATGTTTTTGGCAATGCAAACACTGACGAGTTATTTATTCCCAGGTTGAAAATGGGAGTTAACATAAAAAGCAAAGGAAATGTTCTCACCATTAAAGTATTCACAGATGCTGTTCTCCAGACAAGACTAAACACTTGATAATTCTGAGTGAGGGTCAGGATCTGGTGGCAGATTTTAGTGAATGGAACTGATTTCCATTACTCATGGCACCACAGGCTGGGAAAATAGAATTTAATGGGCTGATTTCAGTTATATTTTTTTCTAAAAGTATTCATTCTCCTTCAATTTTGTTCACGTTGCAATCACAGACTTTATTGTATCTTATTGGGTGTTATGTGACAGACCAGCATAAAGTAGTGCATCGTTGTGTAGTGGAAGGAAAAGGATTCTTGATCGAAAATTAGGCATTCAAAAGGATGTTTTTGCCTGTTCTTATTTGTAAAATATCTTGAAGGCTAGCTCACCCTGATGTAAAGGTATTACCCCGCCCCCAGACAAGTTTTGCCACCAAAGTGGGTGGTTCTAAGAGACAGGCTAAGGCCGTTTCTCAATATGCGTTCTTGAGCGTTCTCGTGTGCTCGTGCGCTCGTGACACGTCATCAGCCTCAGCCCGAGCACTGTTCCAATACCGAGTACACCAAATCGAGAACGCGCCGAATTCCCCGGATGTTGTTCTCGCCTGCCCTCTTTATCGAGAATGCATCAGAGCAGACTTGTGCGTTCTTCAGACTGACCGCTTGCCCACAATGCACCGCGGCAAGATAATTTTTAGGCTTTTTAGAAATTAAAAATGTTGTTTTAAAAAAAATTTCAATAAGATTTATTGTGGTGTAGTATATAAATAGTTTTGAATGTTAAAGAAATGCTAAAGAACTGTGCGTCTCATGACGTCACAAGTACGCTTCTGTTCCAATACACCATACGTGCTGCGTGCTCGCGTTCTTGTCAAGTCCGATCTTCCTGTGTTCTCACCAAGACCGGACTTGACGAGAACGCGAGTCCGTACTCGCGTTCTCGTGAATTGAGAAACGGCCTAAGTGTGGGGATGATGGGTGGAGATTAAGGGTGGTTGTGGTCAGGAGGGTAAGTGACATGTTGAAACATGGCGTGACCAGGGCGACATCTGGTGGTTTTGCCAAGAATTGATAGTTTGAGGTGGATGATTTTTCACCCCCCTCGTCAGCGGAGGTTGAGGGAGACTTTATGAAGTCCAAAATATGATGCAGAGTACTTCAAGTAGCAGGAAGAAAGCAACTGAACCAGAAAACGTAGTTTTTATAAATTACCATTTGCATAAATACTAGGAATACAGTTACAAATAAAAATTTTGATGAACAAAACTTGATCAAATCCAGTAGACTTCATGAATTAAAGAGATATTACAAACTATAAGCTTGATGGATAGTAAATTACTGTCTGTAGTATGACTGGGGCTTAGGGAGGAAAAGCTGTTGCTGTCTCTAGATCTGGTCTCTTTTCAGTGAAGAGCTAGTTTTTACTTTTCTAAACAAGAACAGCAGCTGACAATGATGATACAAATGTTCCTGCAAAACCCACTTGGTTACAAACTGTCCAGCAATAATGTGACAGAACTCAGTGGTTGTTCAAGGTTTGTCTGTGTTCTCTGATGTAGTTTCCGTTTGTGTTTTAGAGCACATTTGTGAACCGACCTGCGCTTGGAATCCTGCCACCTGAGAATTTTCCAGACAAAATTACTGAAAGTCTTCTCTCAGTTAGTAACACACAAGCTTACAGGTGTACAAGTGTCCCAACTCACAGTAGCGAGCAGCAGAGGTGATGATCACACTAAACACAACTGTTTCTCCCTCCCTGTCAGATCGCACCGAGTGGAATGACTCGTGTTCAGACAATGGCCTGTGGCTCGTGCTCCAATGAGAACGCCTTCAAATCAATATTCATCTGGTACAAAGTAAGCGTGTGTCTGCGTAACATCACGCTAACCATTGGCTGGTCCACACCACTATCATTTTTGATTCTGCCTGGTCATTGGGGAGCAATTCTTGTGGATTAATCTAAACAGTTTCTTTCAGCTAAGAAATATTTCTAAGCTTCATACTTTGGTGTCGAAAGCTGAATTAGAGATGATTGTACAATGTCCTCTCGTGTTTTTTGCCACTGCCATGTCTGCATCACCCCATTGTGGGACAATAGAGAAGTTTCTTATATTATTATCTTTAAAAACGTGAGGTGATGACGCAGAGCAAAAGTCAGATACTTGATCCTGATGCAGTTGAACACAGTGGGTACCACGAGACAGCTCTCTGACTCAGCATATGTGCACATCAGGACACATTCACAAGATGAAACTGGATGTCCCACAAAATCTTCTTCATTTACTTTTGTTTAGAGCCACAGACACATTTCTAAATACACGGAAGACAGGAAGCAGCCATGCAACAGCTTTACAGTCATTTCCAAGCATTTTTGATAAAAGTAAAGTGTGATGATTAACATTAGGATTTCTTGTTTTGCCTTGAGAGTCCACTGCAGCTTTAGGGGACTTTCATGTGAACAGAACTAGAACAGCAGAGAAAGTCACTAACACATCAGATGCTTTAAGGCCTGAACAAAGTTCCTTTTAACTAAATCAAAGAACCTACTCAACCAGTTAAAGTGAGCAGGAGAGCAGAGTCTTGGGATAAATGAATGTTCTAGATGGGTACTGCTAGTAGTCTCTGTATCTCCACCTGCATCTCCATCTGTTTAGTGCAACTTGTTCTGCCTCCAACATCGGCTTCCAGTGTTGTTTGAAAAGAGGACAACCCATCAGATTAAAGTAGCAGACATATTAACACTTGAGCACCGCTGGCTGTGAGCCTTGTGCTGATTCTGCCAACAAGCTGGAGAAGCTGTTTTCATTTCTGTGCCCTCATAGTGAGCCCAAATCTAATGGAACCACATCCATTGAGCATGTGCTACCTTTTAGTATAGCACATGTCCTCATGTTTTAATCTGCAAAGGGTAAAAATACAGATTTTAAATATTACTTGAGAAAGTACAAATACATAAAATAATGGCCCATACAAGTATTGTAAGTAAAAGTTAGATATTATTTTCTGTCTTTACTTCAGAGACAAAGTGCTTGGGTCTGTGTTCTTCCAGCTTAGACATGACCAAAGCAATGCTTTCATAGGAGATGGCTCCTCTGTCATTTAAAGCATAGATAAAGCTAAATCCAAATCTGGTGACAAAATGTTGTGTTTTAACGATAATGGAACTTCTTAAGTGCATCATCGTCATTTCAAGTCATAATGGCTGGTTTGCTTTGTTTTAGAACAAGGAGCGGGGTCACAATGTACCATCTGAAGAAGACATGAGTTCCTGCATGATAAACCAGGTCTGCCTACCTTTCACTATCATACTGTTAGGCTGTTTAGTGCCATATGTGTCTCCTTTACTGTTTTTCTCACATTTCTTTTCTCCCCCTCAGGCTCCAGGCTGTCCAGACCTCAGCATTTTGTCTTTCATGGGAGGTTTTCATGGAAGAACATTGGGTACGTTACAGACTTGGTCACAAAAGTCTGTATTTTCCCCTGGTGTCAATCACAATAAAACACTGACATCAAGACTGTGTTACAGTGTGTAAATTCATGTTGTGTTTCTCCTCTGTGGAAGGGCTTTATTTGTGCGTTGTACTCTTGACTGTGCCAGTATTTGTATTGCTTAAGATTTGGGTGATAGCATCAGTGCAACGCGAGGCTCAGGCCAGATGTTTGGTCTTCAAGCACCCTTTTATCAGTGAAAACAGATTGATTTTTTTAAACAAAATACCAATGGGTCAAAGTTTAAATTAGATGGAACCTAAGTAAATATAACACTTTCAATATGTATACAAAAATAGTGTTTACAAAAGTGTTCACTAGCTTTCATTCACAGCAAAAAGTTATCTGGCTGTCATTTGTAGTTTAGGTATGAAGACTTCTTTCACAAATTAGTTTTCTGCACAGAGAGGGGAATAGTACTACTGATGTCTAATCCGTATATGTAGTCCATGCATATATTTGTGTTTTCCCCTTTCTAGGTTGTTTGGCAACAACACACTCCAAAGTGATCCACAAGTTGGACGTGCCATCTTTTGATTGGCCAGTTGCTCCGTTTCCCAGACTGAAGTACCCTCTGGAGGAGTTCGCCAGAGAGAACGCTCAGGAAGAGGCTCGCTGTCTGGAGGAGGTGGGTGTCGTCGCCGCGCACACTTTCACACGCCAATACGCAGATCGGCCGGCAGCTTTTCGTTAAGTGCCTTGCCCAGGAGCACATCGACATGAGACAGAGGGAAGCTGGAATTGAACCAACAACTTTCAGATTGCACAACTACTATTCTTTAAAAGAAAAACTTCTGTTCCAAATTGGTGTTTTAAAGCTTTATTTTGGTGTAATGCCTTTTATTTTTCAACCTTCATAGAATTAATTTTACTAAAATAATAGAAGTAAAAAAGTAAAATGGTAAGTAGAAGTTAAGGTTTGGATTTATTATCATTGATATAGTGTATGTATTGCTAGTTATAGTTTTGTTTTACACTGAATGCCTGTAAGCGTGGGCTTTGTCCATGTTCTGTAACTATAGGATAACTATGAAGATGAAAGTGAGGGTGTAGCTCCTCTGACAAAGAAGCCAGCATCATGTGTCTTGTGTGCTTTTCCAGGTGGAGGACTTGATTGTGAAATGGAGGCAAAAGGGGAAGCCTGTTGCAGGGATCGTCATTGAACCGATTCAGGCTGAAGGTGGAGATAACCACGCCACCCCAGACTTCTTCAGAAACCTCCGAAACATTACACGCAAGGTTAGATCTCCTGCTAATGCCACTGACCATTTGATGATCCTAAATCGGCTGAACTTATTTTAAAATATATCAGCAGGAGGTGTAAACTGGTTTGCAAGCTTCTTCTAAAACACCATAGCAGGAATGTGCATCCAGTATTCAGTGCTAAAGCTTGAATTAGCCTTCCTTTGGAAAATGTTGGATCCGCCTGTAGTGTTTTTCCACTTTAATTTTGAGTGTGGCTTCAAATCCAGACCTCCATGGGTTCATAAATTTGATGTCCATTGATAATGTTTGTGTGATTTTGTTGTCAGCACATTTAACTATGTGAAGAGTATTTAATAAGAATATTTGATTCATTCAGATCTAGGACGTGCTATTTTAGTGTCCCCTTTATTTTTTATATATGTATAAATATATTTATGATTAATCAACTTCAAAACAAGGCTGTAACGTAACAAACAGTGGAAATGTGAAGCACCGTGAATACTGTCTGGGTATACCGTATTTCTTATAGTTAGTTCAACACAGCCTCAGACTACAATACAAAAGTGTCTACTTTTTACAAAAAGTGTGAAGAAGTCAATCTTTTGTTTCTCAGCATGGTTGTGCTTTTCACGTGGATGAAGTCCAGACTGGTGGTGGATGCACAGGGAAGTTCTGGGCCCATGAGCACTGGGGGATGGATGATCCTGCTGATGTTGTCTCCTTTAGTAAAAAGCTCCTGACTGGGGGTTACTACCAGAAGGATGCGTTACAGGCTGATAAGGTCAGTCATGTTCTGCTTCTCTTTCTCTAGAACACAAACCTGCTGCTTTGTGTTTAAAATGTGATTTGTTATGAAGTAGATCGTCGATTTCAGGTACAGCGAGGGATGCGTACCAACCACACACAGAATTACAAGATTTACAATAAAAAGCACAAGAACTATTAGATAAATATTGGTGTGAAATGTAGTCATGGCAATGTGAAGTTATTATGATTATGATTTTTAGGTCATTTCAAGGTGTGTGTGTGTATATATATATATATATATATATATATATATATATATATATATATATATATATATATATATATATATATTAGGGCTGGGCGATATAGAAAAAAAGCTTATCGATAAAAAAAAATGCATACTGATCGATATCGATAATTATTGAAAATATTTAAAACCATATTTTATGTGCAGCTCTGCCTGGACATTTTATGATATTGCCTAATGATTTGATTTAAATAAAGAACAAAAAAAAAAAAAAAAAAAAAAATATATATATATATATATATATATATATATATATATATATATATATATATATATATATAATCTGAGGCCATGAGAATATCATTGGTGACCTTTACCAGAGCCGTTTCAGAGTCATCAGAATCCCCCTCCTCTCCAGAGAGGTAGAGCCCCTCTCCACCTCACACCCTACATACAGTTTGTAATTTATCCCATTAATAACCTTTGAGATGGACGAATGGTTTTGTCATTGTTCAGCACCTCTTCACGGAACAGGTTGACTCCCAAAATTGGATTTCCAGCAAATACAACTAAAACCAGAACCCAACCTACACAGACTAACCTAGTCTCCGTTCTCCAACTACCTTTTCCACTGTGTTGGTTTCTCGTCGTGCATGCTTATATGCTATACAGCACCAGAGAGTAAGACCGGTTGCTATACAGCAAATAGGCTTAAATCGGAGGCAACCAGACTTTGGTTCAGTTCTTTCTGAAAACATTTCTACACCTATCCAGGAGTCTCTGTTAATTCTGGTGGCTCACACTTGAGCAACCTGTAGTTGGTGCGCTGCTGTTTTTAGGGACATGGAGGCTCATCCTCCTGAGTGCATTCTAAGTCAGATGCAGATCAATGACCCACCCATCACTGTCCTGGGCTGTTAGAGGCTATTGCTTGGTGTGAGTGGAGTACTTGGTCACCTGAATCATGGTGAGACTGTTGATGTAATTTCTTTGGAATAAATAGATAAAGGTGCTCAGCAGCAGTTTGGTTTAGACTTTACAAACCTGATGATAGGTTGAAGAGAGTAAATCTGTTCTGCTTCTGTTGACAGGAGAGGAGCTAATGCTAAGATAAAGATGTTTTCTATTAATCATGCGGTTGTGTTGCACTGTTTTTTTCAGCCATACCGTATTTTCAACACCTGGATGGGGGATCCGTCAAAGAACCTGTTCCTGGTTGAGGTTCTCAATGTCATCCGCAGAGAAAATCTTCTAGAGGAAGTGACCCGTTCTGGCAAAGCTTTGCTGAATGGCCTCTACGAGCTGCAGGTACTGAGGCGTCCTGAAAAGTACAGCTCATATCAGCTTGTCCCAACATGTGAAAGTTGAACTTATTCCATAAAATGAATTGATCCTGTTGTTACTGCTTTATTCCTACTTACACTTTCAGCGGATTAGAGTGTGTGTTTAAAAAAACAAACATGCCTTATGTTGTCTCCATAACCTTTGAACCTTTCCAGATTTTGTCACGTTACAACCATACATTTCATTATTGGGATTTTATATGATTGACCAAAACAAAGTAGGAGTGAAATGATGCATAGTTTTCATATTTTCTCACAAATACAAATCTGACAAAAGTGTGCCGTTCGTTTGTAGAACAAAATTTTGCTGTAATTACAGCTGCAAGTTTTTTGGAGCATGTCACTATCAGCTTTGTAAATCTTCACACTTAAAATTTCCCCTGTTTTTTACAAAATACCTCAGATAGCTATAGCTATGATTGGATGGACAGCATTTACGTACATGCCTTTACTCTAGCCATGTAAAGCACCCAGCCAACAATGAGAAAGGACCTCTTGTCAGTTGAGACAAAAATTTTACTTTTTTGCAGTGCGACAGAAAAAAACAACTGAAAATGCAATTTCCACAGTGAAACATGGTGGTGGAAGCATCATGCGGTGGGGATGCTGTTCATTAGAAGAGATGGGGAGGTCCAAACCTAAATCCAAGAGAATCTTTGAGAAGACTTGAAATTGTATGCTTACAGACTCTCCATGCAATCTGACTGAGCTTGTTCCAAATCAGAATGAAGAATTTCCTCCTGTTGAGGTGCAAAGCTGGTGGAGACATGTGCCAAAACATTTACAAAACATTTACAGCTGTAACTGCAGCTGTAACAGTATTTTCTCACAGAGGATGAATGAAAATGCAGGCCGCACTTGTCAGATTTGGAATTGTTAAATATGCATAATTTCCCTTTTACATTATAATTATACGCTACTTTGTGTTGGTCTATAACACAAAAAGATGAAAAGGTGAAAAGAGTGTGAATACTTTTTCAAGGCATTGTAAGCTACTTGTTTGTTATGACATACAGTTACAGCAGAGAAAACTGTAAAATCTAAATGATTCAGATTATTCCAAATCTCAAAGAGTTACTGTTGTTCAGGTCATTCTTGTTTTTGTTTTTCGTTTGAATGTGGGTCATCATGACCTCCATTTGTGTGGCCCACAGGCTCAGTATCCCGGCCTGCTAAGCCGAGCTCGAGGACAGGGGACGTTCTGTGCCATTGATGTGCGGGACGCAGCGACTCGAGACAGGCTGCTGCTCCAGGCCAGAGACAAAGGTACAAACTGACCGACGTTCTGTGGTTCAGGGAAGTTATTAATTATTTCTCAGAACTCGTCATGCCTGAGCCGGTATATCTCAGGGTGTGATAGATGTGAGCCCTGCATGTGTGCAGCATTCTGGCGTAAGTGTTCTTGCTGTCCAGGTGAGAAAGGACAGAGTGCAGTGCTACGGAGACTGCATCCTCTGTGCTCCTGTTCTGCCTGTAAGCAAATTGGTGGGGGTCCAGTGTGGGGGGGAGACAGGATCTGAGGTGTGCTAGGACCAGCCGCTCCAAGCACTTAGTGATGATGGGGGTGAGGGCTACCGGGCGGTAGTCATTGAGTTCAATTCAATTCAATTTTATTTATATAGCGCCAAATCATGAAACATGTCATCTCAAGGCACTTTACAAAATCAAGTTCAATCATATTATACAGATTGGGTCAGATTATACAGATTGGTCAAAATGTCCTATATAAGGAAACCAGTTGATTGCATCAAAGTCCCGACAAGCAGCATTCACTCCTGGGGAACCGTAGAGCCACAGGGAGAGTCGTCTGCATTGTACATGGCTTTGCTGCAATCCCTCATACTGAGCAAGCATGAAGCGACAGTGGGAAGAAAAACCACCCATTAACGGGAAAAAAAAACCTCCGGCAGAACCGGGCTCAGTATGAACGGTCATCTGCCTCGACCGACTGGGGTTACAGAAGACAGAGCAGAGACACAACAAGAGAGACAAAAAAGCACAGAAGCACACATTGATCTAGTAATCTGTTCTACATTAGATGGTAGTAACGGGTGAGCCGTCTTCTCTGGATGATGTCAAAGTTAACAGAACGCCAGACCAGGTGTACCTACTATGAAGAAAAAGAAAGAGAGCAAAAAGTTAAAAGCTGACATGACGACAGTCATTTCAATGTAATACAATGCAAAACTGGAGATCCGTAGAATGAAGAACAGTAGAAATCAGTAGAGTGAGAAAATTAGACCCTGATGTCCTCCAGCAGCCTAAGCCTATAGCAGCATAACTATAGAGGTAGCTCAGGGTAACATGAGCCACTCTAACTATAAGCTTTGTCAAAAAGGAAAGTTTTAAGATTAGTCTTAAAAGTAGACAGGGTGTCTGCCTCACAGACCAAAACTGGGAGTTGGTTCCACAGCAGAGGAGCCTGATAGCTAAAGGATCTGCCTCCCATTCTACTTTTAGAGACTCTAGGAACCACCAGCAGACCTGCAGTCTGAGAGCGAAGTGCTCTGTTAGGAACATACGGGGTAATCAGAGCTCTGATATATGATGGAGCTTGGTTATTAAGGGCTTTATACGTTAGAAGAAGAATTTTAAATTCTATTCTTGATTTAACAGGAAGCCAATGAAGGGAAGCTAAAATTGGAGAAATATGATCCCTCTTGTTGATTTTCATCAGAACTCTTGCCGCAGCATTTTGGATCAGCTGAAGACTTCGAACTGCATTTTGTGGACTTCCTGATAGTAAAGAATTACAATAGTCCAGCCTTGAAGTAACAAATGCATGGACTAGTTTTTCAGCATCACCCCTGGACAGAATGTTTCTAATTTTGGCGATATTCCGGAGGTGAAAAAAGGAAACTCTGGAAACCTGTTTAATATGGGATTTAAATGACATGTCTTGGTCGAAAACAACACCAAGATTTTTAACTTTATTACCAGAGGCCAAGTTAATGCCATCCAGATTAAGTGATTGATTAAGAAGTTTATTTTTTGAGGACTCTGGCCCAAAGATTACAACTTCTGTTGAGTCTGGTTGGGTTGGAATTCTTGGGGATTGGGACGATGGAGGTAGGCTTGAAGCAGGTCGGTACCACAGCGCGGGCCAGGGACAGGTTGAAGATGTCCGTCAGCACTCCTGCCAGCTCCCCAGAGCACGCTCTGAGGACACGTCCAGGTATTCCATCGGGACCCGCAGCCTTGTTGGATTTAATCCTGCTCAGAGCCGCTCCTACGTCAGTAGAGAGGAGAGTCAGTGGCTGTTGGTCTGGGGTAGTGGCTACGTTGGTTGCAGTTGTGGTGTTCCCTCTCTCAAAACGAGCATAGAAGTTGTTAAGCTTGTTGAGGAAGGAGACATCAGAGGAGGCGGGGGAGGTATTGGGGTTCTTTTAGTCTTTGAGAATCTGAAGGCCTTGCCACATACGTCGGGGGTTGGAGTTGGAAAAGTGATGCTCCACCTTCCTTTTGTAGTGGTGTTTGGCCTTCTTGATTCCCCTCTTCAGCTCAGCCCTGGCTGCACTGAAGGTCTGTGCATCCGTGTTATGGGAGTTTTGGGTGGAATATTAAACAATAGTAACTGAGTTCCCATCTTTACTAAATGACGAGACGGTGGTATGACGTTCCAGCACTTTTGTTGAGAAACAGAGCAGAGATTCACATAGATGGAAAGTAATCGCACCCCACGGTTCCGCTGCAGTCTGCGTCTGCCCTGTCTCTGCCTGCCTCGCTTTTCGGGCTTCCCCTAATACTGCACCGTGGCCTTCCCATGAGACAAAACAAAGACAGTCTTTCATAGACAATAATCATTCTACGCAGCATTCAGCCTTGCACTCGGCAAACAGTGGAACTTATACACAGACATCAGGTCTCCAGGCCTCCTCTGTCCGAGTGGTGTGAGGCCATAGTGACTTCGGAATAATAATTCTTATAACATTCCTCTCTTTTTTTTTTTTTTTTGATGATGGCGTCGTCAGCATCAAGTCAAAACAAGATGACCCATCACTTGAAAATGTGAACAAAGCACAGAGGAACCATTTCTGTAAACTCGTAAAGTGGGACCCAAAGGGTTCCCGTGTTGGAACCGGGTAGTGCTGGAACTTTTAGTACAGATCAACATGAATGCTTCAAAGAGGTTTAACACACAAGATCAAAGATTTAGCTTTTGTCTACAATTTAGGGTTCATCCACTTAAGTAAGGCCTGTTTTAGGTACCTATGCGCACATTATTTTAAAATTACATTAGACTATGGTAAGCTAAACCCTGTTCAGTAACCAAGGTCGAATCCGTCTACTCTGACCCACCCTGAATACCCTCCTACTCCTTTCTCCACTCACCCCTACGATGGACAATAATCCACCACTCCAAACTTACAACACCAGGAGCAAAGGCAGGAGAGGTTCAGTGCGGGCAGGGGAACAACAGAAAAAGCTACCCCTAGGGGGTAGTAAAAACTGCAAGGCCCCCCTCCCAGGGAGATCTGCTCTCGGCCAATCTGAGCCTGAAAACCCTGTATTGAATCTAAGTGTTAACATTACCAGCTAATATTAAAGGATCTTTAGAGCCAATCCGATCCTGGTTCTTCCTATATCAAATCAAAAGGTGCATAAAACATAGATCCTTGTGTGTCTGAAGCAAACAGTTTCCAATTTTTCATAAACCCATATTGATCAACATGATGTAACATTAAAGTGTAGATCTCATAACACAAAAAAATCAAACATGTGAGTCAGTGGAACAGAGCAGTTAAACAAACAGCAACAGAATATGAGAAGAGTTCTAAACGTCAAGAACGCAAAGTTAAGAAAGCCTTCAGGCCATTCAGGCACAAGGCAGAAAATAATCTAATCGCGCTTAGGGTCTCTTCAGGCAACTCCTCCCGTTGAAGAATAAGGAATCAGAGTTCTCTGGCTTCTTCATCCCCAGTCCTCTTCTTGGTTCCTCCTCTCAGGCTGGACGATTGAGCTGGATGGTAATAAGCGTTCAGGTCTGGATGGGCACTGAGCATTTTATTTTGCATTTCTCTCTAATAAAACACTTTGTGAAGATGGTCTGCAGACACGAGTCCTTGTTCCCACTAGAGAACAGAAACAAGGTGTAATTAGTGTTCTTATCAAAACCCCTTTCATGTGTCATTTATTAAAACATTCTCCAAGCACTTTCACATTCAAGATATTTCTGTGCACAATTATTTAGCTTTCAGAATTCTGCAATTTAATTATTAATTAAAATAGTAATCTTTAAGTTCAAATGTATATGCAGTAAATTCTTAACAGAATGCTTTCAATGTGTGTCTTAACTGTTGTTGTCTGACAGTTGAAGTTCTCTGCAACATAATTTCATCAACATATTCGTTTCATGACATTTCCCATTTATTTTAAAACCCAACTGAGAAAAAGAAAGACTTTCCATGTGAAAGCCTTTTCCCTCTCTCCCTCTTTTTTTTTTTTTTTTTTTTGAAGAAAGCGAGGTGCTGTTCTGCACCGAAAAGACAAAATATTTACACCATGCTGTTACTGTTCAAGGACGCCAAGGTTCTACAAACAAAGCAATGAGAGAGAACAGGAGCTTTTGAAAACGCTCTAACATTGTAGAACAACTAAAGCTACTTAAGCAAATCAGAATTAGTTCCCAAATTAATCCTAAAATAAAGTAAACCTTACATGTGATTATTTATCTTCTTAAACTGAGGATTAAGGACTTTGATTAAGAAGTTCTTGGACGAACGCGTCTCTACGTTCCTATTTGTCTAGGCCTCTGCAATCTGATCTATGATCTACGTATTCTGAGTGCCTGGTCAGGAAGGGTGAAAGGTTCTCCGAAGCTTTCTGTTTTCAGCAACCCTGAAAACCCAGAACCCTTTACAGTCAGTGTAAGGTGTCAGATGACATGTGGGACCACCTTGTCAGCCCTCGGGTTCCACCAGCTGTGTCAAGTCCACAGCAGCTCGTCCCTGGGTGCCATGCCCCAGGGGTCTCCACACCCCCCTGTGTGGAACGTCTCTCATTGTAAGGATCTCACCTTACGTCCCGTTCAAGATGTTCTTTACACAACAGGAGTTCCCATGTGGGATGTCTTTGCTGCTTTGATGTTCCTCAGAGAAAACCTTCATTCAATGATATCACCTTCAAGCTGTTACCCTTTTATCATCACAGCCCCCCAACCATCCTGACCAGATCCAAAATGTCCCCATAATCTAATCTAATTAAATTAATCTTACTTATTTTCTGTATGTAGGACGATAACCATTAAATTATCCTGATCTAAAAGCCCTCAGGTTAACAGGTTAACTGGTTAAAAAGACTTTTGAGTTATTTGTGTTCTAGTTGAAAGATATTAAATCTCCATAAATATTGTAACCATTGTACCCTGATGCTTTAATCCTAAATTTACCCATGTTAGTTAGTAGGATGTGTCATTATGCTAATTTTATTGCAACCTTATCCATTTTAGCCAGTAACCCTTTCTTTGCGTTTTATTGAAGCCTGCCAGAGTAGCAGAAATCAGCTTACTCTTAAGATGTTTATTATATGAAATGCTATTTAAAAGTTCAGATTACTCTACCTATGTAGTGAAAACTAATTCATTCATTTATTTATTTATTTAACTGTTGATATAATACCCACTTAATTTATTAAGTTGCTCCATGATTCCATCAAGGTGCTTCTTTAAAGGTTTTCACCTTTACATAATCTTAATGTGTTTCGTAATGTGTGTTTTGTTTTAATTGTGTACAACAAAATCTGAAGTGAAATGCATGAAGTCGTGTCTGCAGAACTCATCTGTGTGTTTTTGTCGAAGGTTGTCCGATGCCTCAGCCATAGTCCTTCATTGTCCATTTTCAGTCCAATGTCTAAATTCAGCAGCCCAACATTCTCCTTCTCATCAAGAGTCCATCCTCCAGTCCTCACGCCTGCAAACAGAATGAATTCTGCCAGCATTTTTCCCAAAGAAACGCTCCATAGGTTGAAAAGAAATTACAGCAAAACAGTCACAAACATTTTAACTACAGTGTTCCCTCTAACATTACAAACATAAAAGAAACAAAAGGATAAAAAAAATCAAGAAATAAAACTTTGTCTCTGACAAAATAAAACTCAAAACTGGATCAAGCTGAAGTCAATGACATCACCTTTAGTCCTTGTCCCAAGGATCAGCCCCCATGGCACTGCGGCACTGTTTCTGCATTCTCTCGCATCTGAGAATGTCTAAAATGAGACTAAATCTCTATGTTAGCACAATCCTATCATATTGACCAGGTTTATTTGCAAAGAAAAAGAAGCAGAAAGATAGAGCTGTTAATAGCAGAAAGCAACAAACATCTTTAAGACACCACCTTTCCTGCTGGAAGATCTGGCATAACTTGGTTAAAACTAAGTATAATTTAGTGTCCAAATCTGATTATAACTCCTTACCGCACTGCTAGCACTGTCTTTTCAGAGTCTTCTGTTGGCAGAAAGGTGGCGTCTCCTTTAATCTGAAAGCAATAACTCAGAGAAAAACAGAGTGTTAATAGCATGCAGTTAAAACCCTGGTCCCCTTAGCGTCCCTTTAACGTGATGTTTTTCCCTTTTTTCTCTGATCCTGGGAAGGTTTCTGTTCTTTACCTTTCCTTTGAAACTCTGTTCAAAACACCTCCAAAAGAAAGAAAACAAAAAAACGAAAGAAATGAACCAAAAAAACTAAAACAAAATTGTTTTCCAAGGAGCACAATTATGTATTTTCCAATATGACATAGGTTTTTGACTTATTACAAACCTTTTTTGATATCCTTCTGGTCCTTTGACCATGTGTATTTGCTATTAGTAATACTTTTATTCATATATACCTTATCAAACCTAATTGGTCAAGGGTGAAACTTTAAAGCAATGATTGTTCCCTTTTAGTTTTTGAGCTTCTAGTGTTTCTCTATAAATGATAAGAGTTTTCCCCATAATTCAGCACATTGAGAAGGCTACCCAAAACAAACCAAGATTAGAATTAGAATTTAAGCCTTCAGAAGCTGGCTTTATTTTATTTTTTTCCCCTCTGACATAGTTTTCGTGCCCCAGGCCACAACACACAGACCCAGCCTCGCCATAAACATTCAGATGTTTAAATCATGGTCAGATTTGTTTATCATATCTATTGTCCTTCTCAGGTTATACTGTCTCTCTGAGGTTCACCTCAGTTCAGCATAACTAATAACATCAGATGATTTTGTAACTGTTGACGCGTGTAACGCGGCCTTCTGATATTTTGACGCTTTTCAAAATTTCTCATTAGTTGCATTCAAATTCCAAGTAAAAAATAAATAAAATAAATGAATAGAAGACCCTTAGAAAAGCAATTCATATTTAGTTCCATACAGGTTTGTTCAAAGCACAGTTTTCCCTCATCTATTTAGATCAAAAATCTTGTATATCTAAACTTCTTTCAACTGGACTGGTTTGTGATTAATCATTATTATTATAAGCAATGAGATCTCAGTAATTTTAAATTACTTTAGGGCTAAAAAACAAGTGATAGGATCTCAGCCTAAATTTGTAAAACAGTAAACTTAACAAGCTTATGTAACGCTTATTTCCAATTTCTAACAAAGCTGAAATATTTCCGTTCAAGCCATGTTAATCTCTCCGTGTATCAATTTAATTTGGTCCTGATATTTAATGTTAAAAAACAAACTTTGTTATTTAAATCTCTCTTTTACTTTACCTCTATTGTTAACATAGTCCATGCTTAAAATGTCATTTGAATTACGGAGCTGCAGTTCTCCCAAAACAAATGAACATTCTGAAACCATGAACATTACCTTTACCCCCAATTAATTCACACAGATGAACGTTTAGTTACATAGATACATACACACGTACGGTTACATACAAACGATGACATTCAGACAAACACGTGCAGGCCTGCTTTTTCACCATCTTAAATAGTTCTATGTTTTTCATAATTTTTAAACGTCAACGCCGAAAGATGTTTTCAACGCGTTAAGTTCCCGCTTAGTTTAAAAGGTGGAGAGCGTGCGCTGGTTACGACCCCCCGAAAGTTTCGTCCACACGCGGTTTTACGCTTCAGTCCCGCAAGGATACAACTCTGTGTCTCGCAGACACTTGGACGCTTACCCATTTTTGAAAGTTATACATCGTTATTAGCAGTTCAGAACAGTTTTATCCACAACGGAAGTGCCTAATCGGTCCCCACGTAAACGCTTCCCCGGTGCAACGCCTTTTTAGTTTCGTTTCCGTTTCCTTGTTTTTATCGCTTTTCTTTTTTCTCTTAATTTTATTTTTATTATTTAGTAGCAGTACTGCAATAAAATAAAATAATAGTAATAATAATAACCCCTATGTGAGAAATCTGCATGTTTAATCAAATCATTTCAAATAATTTATGCATGTCATGCGTCTGGGCCCCTACGTTTTTCAGAATGAAATCGAACGTCTCACCCTGGGGCTAGGCTTGACCCTGAGAAACTCTGCCTTTTACCCATTACACGGACTCTTCTGCATCCAGACTTTTTTATTTTATTTTACTTATTTTATCCTTTTTTTGTGTTTTTTATTATTATTTTTTACATCCTTAGCACGATCCACCAACTAAAATGAAAGGCCTCACATCTGATGGTCTCCTTTTTGGTATAATGGTCGGGGTCCCCACTTATCAAAGCTGCAAACGTCTTCGCAACAGTCAAGGACTTAAGCATCCCTGCCGCTTTCATCCACAACAGAAGTGGACAGCCTCTTGCACAAACCCAAGACAAGAGGACTTTAATGGACCAGCTGCAAACTGCTCAGCCGGTCACCTGTTCTCCAGGTGAAAATCACTCTGCCCCTCCTCCCCCCTTGTGGGAAAGTCCGTATTTCAGCTGAAAACGTATTCTAATTAAATTTTGAATTTTAGTTTAATGTTTAAACCTTAGTCACCGTTCGGTATTGCGAACCCTGTTTTATTTGCCTTAAGGATTAAATATAATTCATTATTTCTACCGGCTTTTACTTTTACTACCTTTTAGGTTTACAGTTTTAAATTTACAATTTCTTGAGGTATACTTTAAAATGGGGTTGAAAATTTAAAAGCTTGCAAGCATTTTTGACCAATTGCGTTTGTTTTTAAAAGAGCTGGAAAATAATCCCCTTACCGTCTCATGAAAGAAAGGTTCGGATCTTCGCGCCGACGCCCAGAGACGCTCCGAGACCAGGAGCTCCTCCACATCCCTTGAAAATCCATTCGGGGTACCAGAGGCCGGATAACCTCTCCGGGCCGGCCAAAGCAGCTCCTGTCCCCGGACTCCCTCGCTCGTCGGTCGGAGATCTTGTTCGTTGACGCCAAATTGTTATGGGAGTTTTGGGTGGAATATTAAACAATAGTAACTGAGTTCCCATCTTTACTAAATGACGAGACGGTGGTATGACGTTCCAGCACTTTTGTTGAGAAACAGAGCAGAGATTCACATAGATGGAAAGTAATCGCACCCCACGGTTCCGCTGCAGTCTGCGTCTGCCCTGTCTCTGCCTGCCTCGCTTTTCGGGCTTCCCCTAATACTGCACCGTGGCCTTCCCATGAGACAAAACAAAGACAGTCTATCATAGACAATAATCATTCTACACAGCATTCAGCCTTGCACTCGGCAAACAGTGGAACTTATACACAGACATCAGGTCTCCAGGCCTCCTCTGTCCGAGTGGTGTGAGGCCATAGTGACTTCAGAATAATAATTCTTATAACAATCCGCTGACCTGAAGGCGGTCTCCGGCCTTCAGCAGGAGACGAACATCTCTGTTGATCCAGGGTTTCTGGTTGGGGTACATGGTGATGCGTTTGTGGGTGGTGACACAGTCAATGGTGCTAGAGATGTGGTCCAGTACAGATGAGGCGTACTGATCCAAATCTGTGTGGTGGAAAGTATTCCAATCTGTATTCCTGAACCGGTCCTGGAGCACAGCGTCTGAGCCCTCTGGCCACACCTTTACTGTCCTCACAGTAGGTTTCACACATTGGATGAGTGGTGAGTACCGAGGTGTGAGGAACAGGGAGAGATGGTCTGATTGTCCGATGTGGGGGAGGGGTGTCGCCTTGTAAGCTCCAGCCAGATTGGAGTAGACATGGTCCAGGGTCTTGTCTCCGCTGGTGTGGCAGGAGACATGTTGGTGGAATCTGGGAAGGACTGTCTTCAAGTTGGAGTGGTTGAAGTCACCTGCAACAATAAAGGGAGCCTCGGGGTGTTTGGTTTGATGTTTGCTAATGGCCGCATAGAGTTCTTTGATGGCTAACTTAGCATTAGCATCTGGGGGGATGTACACAGCAGTGAGGATAATCAAAGTTAATTCCCTTGGGAGGTAATAAGGTCTGCATTTCACCATTAAAAACTCCACATTCTGTGAGCAGTGACTCTCGGTAGTAGCAGAGTCTGTGCACCAAGCTTTGTTAATATAAATGCACAAACCTCCGCCTCTGGTCTTGCCGGAGTCATTTGCTGTCCTGTCGGCTCAGTGTGTGTGGCGTCCGGCTAGCTGGATAGCATTGTCCGGGCAGCTGTTGTTTAGCCATGTTTTAGTGTTAATCATGACATTTGAGTTCATAATCCGTCTGTCATTCGTGATGGATTATCACAATATATCTCAATTCTTCACTATAATCTATTACGCGTGATAATGAAATATGTTACAATAATTGTCCATCTCTAGTCTAAATGCAAAAAAACACTGGATTAGTCCGCTGCAGACAGCTTTAACACGTACACGTTATTGTTGGGGGTTTTTTTATTTGGGGGGGGTGGTGATAATAAAATCCAAGCTAGGTGAGTGTTGTGAAGCCAGTGTTTTTTTTTCAGAAGTTAAATTTTATTAAAGCACTTAACAACAAAGCAATGCATACAAGTATGTGCCAATGTGACTGAGGCAAATTTGAACCTACAATGAAGATTTCCAATAAAGAATACATTTCAACACAGCATCTTGCAGATCCATGTAGTCTTAGCATCATCATGAGACCAGTTCCCTTGATGTACTATTTGGGTCCAGACCCAATTATGGCTTCAGCCCTGCTCCATCGCAGGCTGAAGGTGGCTTTTTGAAGTCTTAACATATGTGTTATCTTCTCCATTTGGCGCTATTCTCTTATGATTTGGACCCACTGCTGGTGTTATGCCAAGTAATGCAAGAGTTATATCGTTAGGTATAACCTTTAGAAAAATCTGATTTATAGACTTGTACACCTCATCCTAAAAATTCAGTAATATAGGGCATGACCAAAAAATCTGTGTGTGGTTGGGCGCTGTGGTACCAACGTTTTTCTCCAACACAGACTTGGTACTGTGAGGCCAATTTTAGCGAATACATCTGGGTTCCTGAAATATCTACTAATGATTTTCCATTTAAATTCTCATCACATATTTGAATTCTTAGTTTGATGTGCCCTTGTTCATGCCTCCTCCCAGTTTTGATCTGAGATCATTTTGGCCGTGTCTGTCTCCCGTCTTGGCTTCGTCTGCCTGGGCCCATTGAGACTCATTGACAGCAACACCCTCGGTATCAATTTCTTATCCCCCTCACCTTCCTGGGATTGAGTTAGGAAGTTCTCTATTGCTGTAGGGTCTAGGACTATTTCCCATTGAATGTGTTTTCAAAGAAAAGGGCAACTGTAAATATCTAACACAAATCAATTTTCTGAAGCTGGGGGGAAATCTATACTTGACACAAAAAGTAAGGAAATGCGTGTTTGCTTTGTTTTAGCAATACTTTTTGGCTAGAAATGTTATAACGCTGAAAAAGCCTGTCTATTTCCCTTTAAATAGGGAATTGTGCCAAAAGGTTTAAAAAATGTTTAAAAAAATGCATTTTTGGGTTTAGTAGCAGGTTATAAAAAATCCTTGCTTATGATTGGATAAACCACTTGTCAGTCGTCTTTACTGACGGGCTACTTCAATCACTCACATCGAAACCAACCCGTGACGCTGACGAGAGCGACGCAGGGAAAACCAAAACAGAACAGCCGCCATCTTGGATATAGCTCGATGTCGGTAAACGACTGATGTGGTCTTTGCATGGAAAATCTGCAAATAGAAGGCAATGTTACACGCAGGGACAACACTGATGAAATAGCAGCAGCAATGTTACCGCTTGCTTCCTCGCTGCGAGCTGCCATTGTTGTCTAAATCCAAGCAGTCTACGAAAATCACGCCCGGCAATCCTGATTAGCTCGTCCATTTAATGAGGTATTGAAATCCCTCCCAATAGCAGCGATTCCATATGGATCTGTGGAGCTCTGCAGAATGAAATCCATCTGGCAAGAGTCAGGTTATAAAGGATCAAGTCTTATTGGCAATTTAAAAATATATTCATTGTACAAATAGAGCCTGGGTGAACCGTACACGGCCAATTACTGGTACCACCAAGCTAATCCCACAGGTGTTCAACGGTGTTGGGGTCAAGACAAGCAGCAAGACATTCCATCCTCTCATCCTCCAAAGTCTGGAGGTCTCTGATAAGGGATGTGAGCCCACAGTAACAGTGTTTGTCATCAACAGGTGTGCTCCTCGGAGGATGTGGGGATCTGTCCATCCGTTTCCGTCCTGCACTCATCTTTAAGGAGTACCATGTCCACATCTTCCTCAACATCTTTAACGATGTCCTGGCTCAGAACAAATAACTCCCAGTCCTGAAGGAACCGGACTGGAACTATGGAAGACAGAATTTACTTATAGAAGAGTGGCTAATTAGGCTGCCGTGATAAGCACGAACAACAGGTTTCCTATAAACTTTCTGTTTAAATATCCAGAGCCTGTTTGACTCAACATTTATAACTGGAACTTTCCTTGGATACTAAAAATAACATCCTTTTACTTGTGGAGTCATAAAGATAGACCCAGTAAGCCCTCCAGAGATTGAGACAGAGAATCCATTTCAGAATGAACATGTTTCCCTAAAATAAATCAACAAAACAAATCTTTATCTTATTCAGCTGGATTCATGTTGGCTTACAGAGACTGATCAGACTGTAGACACACAGGAAGAAGTCCTGACAGACACCCTGCACACCCTTTAACTGTTCCCCAGAAACGTCTAAAGTAAACAGCTCAACTTACTGACCACGCAGTGGTGCATTCTGACTGACCGCGGTGTCCCTCGCGTGAACGGCGGTCAGGAGCGGTAAAACGGCATCCTTCGCCATGTTGAGTTGAACAGACAAGCGCATAGAAGCTCCTCCTATTTGATGACGCTGTGACTTGCGGTGAAGCCGCTGTTCACCGCTCTGCATGCGAAACGTACAGTGGTGAACACCGCGCTGTGTAGGCGGAAATTTCGTAGTCACCGCAGTCGGTCAGAACGCACCATAAGTCAGGCAGTGTTGAGGTAGCGCATGAGCACATTTCCCATAATGCAGCAGTTTAATATAAACTAAATGATCGTATAATATAGCATTGCGTGCTAACTGTTGATTTGGACCAGTTATCGTGTGACAGATCTGTGTCGTCAGTTTTTGGGTTCTGACTCTGAACTTCACCTGGGCAACAGAACAGTCTGTTCTCTGTTTTAGAGGAAGATGCTGTCAGTGTGGACTGTCTGTGTCTGCATAGGTCTGAACCATGATTGAAACTGTGTGCGATCCTGTAACAGATCCCAATCTTTAGGTGCATGATAATACGGTGATCCCAGTCCTCAGCATGAAGGCACCCAAAAAGATAAGAACAGCTTGTTCTAGTGCTCCTGTGCTTCACAGCATTGAAGTATTCAGTGTGTTAGAAGAAGGTAAACTATGATCCTAAATGCTGAAATGTGTGACAGTGAAAACCAAACTCCCAGCCTGCATGTGGTTTAAGGCTGTTCAACTGTCTGTAATGAAGATGACATGTTGTTCCGATTGGGAATGACTTTGTTCAGCCTTGTTGTAGCCCAGAAAAACCTGAATCTTAACCGTGCCATGACACTGTCATAGATTGTTCTCCCTTCCTGGTTGAGAGCCAGGCCGCTGCAGATAACTTTCAATAAAAACACCAATGGGACCAGATAAAAGATTCTTTAACACTAGTTTGAATTTATGTCGCCTTCATCTTGTCTCCATACGTTAAACAGAATGTGCCAACTGCATCAGAGTAAAACTGACTCTTTACATATTTAATGAAGATTTTATGGAAATTACTTTTTGTAACGCGAATAAGATTCTGTATGTTTTTTTGTTTTGTTTTGATCATGATGGTTAACAGTATAATTTCTTTGGGACAAGGTTCTGGTTGTGGCTTACTTGTGTGGAATCTACATGTGTTCACTGAAACGCATAATGGGTGAATCTAAATCATGAAATGGGCCTGATAAGGTGGACATGTTCATAGGGGGGATATCTGTAGCTTACAAGATGGACAATTTCCACATGCAGATGTGCATTTCGGGTGCTTTTCCCCCAGTGACCACAAGAGGGTAGTTTCCTCCACTCAAACGTCTGTATTGCAGAGAATACACAAAAGAAATGTATAGGAGATTTTCCTGGGGCTAAGGTGACCTGGGCAGCCCAACTTTACTGACAGCACGGCTCTGTCCAACATAGTCTCTGTGTGAATTAAAGCAAAAATCTTGGGACAATCAGAAACAGATTTTAAAGACACTTTTCACAGCTAAATCTGATCCTGTAAGGTCAGGAGTTCTGTTGGGTCCCTGAATGTTTTAAGGAGCTCCTGGGGGGAATGTGAACGGCTTGATTTAAAGCGTAGCTGCAATTAATGTTGTTCCTACAGGAAAATCTTGAATTCCATACAGTTCCATAATTTCATTTTATTGGTTTTATAACATTCACCCATAAACTATATACCACTTAATGTAATGTCTTACATATATTCTACTGGGTAAGTTTGGGTCAATTAAGATGGTGAGTGGGTGGGCTGGCTGATGTACAACATGGTGTTAGTTATGACAACAGTGCCTGTCTCTTCGTTGTCAGTCAGTATTACACAGAGTCTCTGTAATAACGTCCTCTTAAAAGATAATACTGACTACTTCACTTGTGATCTGAGATATTGATGTAATTATTTTAGATGGTTCTTATAACTGTTGTCTATAAACATTCTGTCCATGTACTGTGACAAATAAATGCGGTTTTAATTAACACTGTATTTGTTGTGAATGATTATTTTGGACCTCAGAAACGCAACAAAGCAACTATTTTACCTTTATTAAACAATAGACATGCTACAACAGCATCCCAGTACTTTAGAATTTAATTGAAAAGTTTTGGAATAATGTTTAAAAACTTTAACATTTAAATTCATTATAGCGACTGATATATTTTAAACAATTGTTAGTTTTTAGAATTATGGTTAAGGGTAATAAAAAAAAAACTGAATTTAATTTAAAGGAAAAATAGAATATTACATAACACTATGAAAAGGGACTGAATACAAAGATGTGAGCTTACTTAAAAATTCTGTCCTTGTTCTTAACACTATCTGCACTCAGTACTTGGGGTTCCTTTTGCATGAATTGTATATTGTCACACATCAGAAATCTAAATGTTTCCAACAGAGCATGTCGCTCTCACACTGCAGGTCTACTGGCTGTTCCTAGGGTCTCTAGAAGTAGAATGGGAGGCAGATCCTTTAGTTATCAGGCTCACATATTAAAACTGCCAGTTTTAATATGTGAAACAGAAACCCTGTCTACTTTTAAGACTATGCTTAAAACCTGTTTCATAAAACTGGAGAGGCATTAGGTTATCCTCAGCTATCTGTTATGCTGCTATAGGCTGCTGAAGGACAAAAAGATCACTTCCCCTCACTCTGCTAATCTCCATGTATGTATTATTTCCCATCTGTGCAGCCATTAATTTCATGTATCTATTGCCACAATAAAATAAGCAGTATGGGCACAATTATTAGGTAAATCTTATTTTTAAACATTACTTATATCACTGAACAACTCTGTCAATTCAAAAACATTAAGCCTCAGACTTAGTTTGTATTGATTGCTTTGACCCATTTGAAGAAACTGGCAACCTCTCAGTTTTCACCATCTCAACAGAGCAAAAGACACCTCTTGCAAATGAGTTAACCCATTCTCATTGGTTTGACACAGTTTCCCCACCCTTTTGCAAAACAGTTAACGCAGATGTCATTCAAGCAGTCCAAACTCCACTGCTTTTGTAATGATCAGAGGAAGCGGACCCAGAATTCAGCCAGACCAGCAGAGGTTTCTTTAAAAAAAGGATCTTTAATAACAGAAATCAAAAACAGAGAAAATCCAAAAAGCCTGTTGCACCAAAAACGGCAGAGAAACAAAACCGTCCAGTTGGGCAGGCAGGGCAGGAACAGGATGGCTCAGATCACTGGAGACAAGGGATCAAAAATCCAAAAGCAAACCAATAAACAGAAACTTGCAGGAGGAGACTCACCCATACTCAAACAGACGACCTGGCACTGATGTCTGGTCTCAACAGTTTATATGGAGGTGGAGGCAGGTGAAACCGGTGAGAGGTGATTGCAACAGGGGTGGAGTTAGGCAGGTGTGCAGAATAAGACCAGACATCAGCGCTGAGGCTCGAAACAAGAACAGATCAAAAACCAAACCTAAACTAAAAAGCTGATGAAGACAAAACAGGATAAACTAAAACAGTAAACAAGAATCTAGACAAGACAAAACTCTAAGTAGCCAGAGAACCAAAGACAGGAGGGTAAAATAACTTACATAACCAGAACAGAACCCAGAATATTACAGCTTTAGCTGTGGTAGCAAAACAGAAACCATATGTTCCAAGCTTGTAGAAACTTCTTGATCAGTATGAAATCACTGAAGCACCTGTTTGACACTTCTTCACACAACTTTTCAATTTGTAATCAGTCTGCAGGCCTTAAAAGGGGCCATGTTGTGTGTTGTTCTTTGCAAGAATGGATGGTCTAAGGCAGATGAGAGTCAGAGTAAGAGGTAGATGGATCAGGGGAAGAGGAGTCAGAGTAAGAGGAATCCATATGCGAGGTGTAGCTGTAGCTGGAAGGGCTCAAGTTACAGATGAAATTCGGGCAGCTGTGATTGACCATGTAGTAAACCATGGCCTTTCAGATAGAGAGGCTGGACAAAGAGTCTAACCTGTTCTCAACAGAAACACGGTTGCATCCATTGTCAGAGTTTTTCGACTGGAGAACAGGTAATGTTACTATACAGTATATAAATATATATCTGTAGTGATATACAGTATTTCATGTAATTGTTTTCCACATTTCATGTATTCTTTACAGAAATGAAAGGCTACCAGCTGGTGGTGGTAGACTCAGAGTTTTCGATGTTGAGCAGGAGGTAGCCATTGTGAACATGGCTCTGGCAAATAACGGCATTAGGCTGCGTGAAATCCGGGCAGCAGTGATTGCAGATCAGGGGGTATTTAGAAATGTAGATACTGTGAGTGAGACCACAATTAACCGTGTCCTCAGAAGGAACCATATGGCAATGAAACAGCTCTACAGAGTTCCATTCCAGAGGAATTCTGATGCTGTGAAGGAGGCCAGATGCCAATATATGGAGGTAAGGAAACATTACAGTACTATACTCTTATGCCTTGGCACATCATGCAGTTACTTTAGTGTCAACTGGGGTTACTTTTATGTACGTAAATGTAATTTTGCTTTTTTTTTTTTTGTTCTTTAGCGAATCATGGAGCTTGAAGCTGAGGGGGAACGTCATGTTTTCATTTATGTTGATGAAGCCGGCTTCAACCTCTGTAAAGTGAGGCGACGTGGGAGGAACCTCATTGGGCATAGGGCCACTGTTACAGTTCCAGGCCAGAGGGGCGCCAACATAACTATGTGTGCTGCTATTTCCAGTGATTGTGTCCTCTGTCATATTCCAGCGATTGGCTCCTACAATACTGAGCGCCTCATTGCATTTCTTACAGTTTTTGTTGATTGCTTTGACCTGTTTGAAGAAACTGGCAACCTCTAAGTTTTCATCATCGCCATCTCAGCAGAGCAAAAGACACCTCTTCTGAGTGAGAATGAGTTAACCCATTCTCATTGGTTTGACACATTTTACCCACCCTTTTGCAAAACAGTTAACGCAGATGTCATTCAAGCAGTCCAAACTCCATTGCTTTAGCTGTGGTAGCAAAACAGAAACCATATGTTCCAAGCTCTTAGAAACTTCTTGATCGGAATGAAATCACTGAAGCACCTGTTTGACACTTCTTTACACAATTTTTCAATTTGCAATCAATTCAATTAAATTTTATTTATATAGCGCCAATTCATGAAACATGTCATCTCGAGGCACTTTACAAAGTCAAAATCAATCATATTATACAGATTGGTCAAAAATTTCCTATATAAGGGAACCAGTTGATTGCTTCAAAGTCCCAACAAGCAGCATTCACTCCTGGAGAAGCGTAGAGCTACAGGGAGAGTCGTCTGCATTGTCCATGGCTTTGCAGCAATCCCTCATACTGAGCAAGCATGAAGCGACAGTGGAAAGAAAAACCACCCATTAGCGGGAAGGAAAACCTCCAGCAGAACCGGGCTCAGTATGAACGGTCATCTGCCTCGACCGACTGGGGGTTACAGAAGACAGAGAGACAAACAAGCACAGAAGCAAACAATCAGTTTGCAGGTTTTACAGTAAAAGGTGCCATGTTGTGTGTTGTTCTGTGCAAGCATGGATGGTTTAAGGCAGATGAGAGTCAGAGTAAGAGGTAGCTGGGTAAGGGAAGAAGATTATGAGGAAGAGGAATCCGTGTGTAAGGTGGCGGTGTAGCTGGAAGGGCTCAAGTAACAGATGAAATTTAGGCAACTCTGACTGATCATGTGGTAAACATTTGTGTGCAGGTTGTGTTGTTTGAGGGCAAAATGTGCTTTTGGTTCATATTTTATATGTTTTGGCAGAGTTGGAGCCTTTTGCAAACAAAATGTGTAATTTTGGCCATTGTTGCCACTGTTTAGGCCTCTGTGTTAACTGTTTTGAAAAATGTGGGTTTTGAGTTGACTGCTGCGTCAAAGCAATTAATAAAAACTGTAAATAAATGTAATATTTAAAAAATAGCTTTTAGCTTTCTTGGGAGAATATCTGTGCAGTTATTGGACAACTGTTTAGAGTGCAGAATTACTATGCAACTAAATGAATATTTCAAACTTTCCCATCTCATTTGTTTATTTTGACTTTTTTTTTTTAAAAACAGTAACCCATATAGCCACCCCTGTTTTATATAACAACCATAACCCTTCCATTCATGAGGGCTTTTTGATCTGTTGATCAACTTTTTGTGTAGCAGCAACAAAATCCTTCCAGACATTGTTCAGAAAGGTGGACTGGTTTCTTTCACTGTTCAAAGGATCCACGGATTCTCAACAGGGTTTAGGTCAGTTGAGTAAAGGGGTCATGTCATTATTCTTTAATCTTTAACGCCTTTACTGGCTAACCATGCATCCTGCCAAAAAAAAATCACACACAGTCTACTTGAAAGACCAGAAGAAAGGATCATCTAAAAGCTGTCAGTAGGTGTGGGGGTTAGTTTCTGAGTCCATTTTAATCCCAGCAAGGTCCATCTAGTGCATGTTTCATAATATCAATCCATACCAGTAACCGACTCCACTTTGCTAGCGTCCTGGTCAAAGTGGATCTCAATACCTGCCACTGATCCAGCCTCAAAGTCATTCATCGGGTCCATCAAGAGTCAATCTCATCAGTCCATAAAATCTGTCATGAGATATTTTTTATCCCAGTCTTAATATCTGAATTTACAGTATGTATCTTCTTCAGTGTTAGTAAGGTTTCAGCCCTCCTTGTACTTGGCCATGTCTCGAGACCAGCATGAAGTCACATGGAAGCCGAAAGTTTAAACGCATACATGCACAATCTGGCCCACACCCTTTAAAATGTGATTTACACATAAATAAACTCAAACAAACCCAAAACGGAATAGAAATACTGAAAAATCCAAATTCAGACACATTTCATGGATGAACAGATGTGATAGTTGCTTTTTATTTCATAATTTGTTTACTGTGTCTACACTCTTTTTCCTGCCATTTTGACAAGGTGACACCGAGCACACCCAATTGATAAAACACCACTGGTTGTGATCCCTGTTGACCATTTGAGACAAAATGTTTGGTGGTTCTGTGATTGGTGCGGATTGGTCTTTGACCATGCCGAGGTGTCACTTTACTGCGAAGCATTGCAGGGTGGTCTACTGGCTCTTACAGTAGCTCTGTCAATAGGGGGTTTTCACTGACGTCACTGGCCAACTTCCGGTCCGCCATATTGGGTGGTACACTTCCTTATCTCTAGTTGTCCTACACGTATTTTCGTATCGAGAATGGATAAGTACGCCAGCACGCTAGAGCGACCAGATAAGGACGTATATCTGAGGAAATGTTCCGTGATCGACCATATGGACCCCTATGCCCTCCACGGTGCCTTGTTTAGCCGTAATCCAGATGATTGGCCAAATGTAGAGCACGGCGACATCGTGCATTACCTGGTGTTCGGTGAAAACCCTCTGCACACTCTTGAGGAAATGAGAGCTTACAAGGGTCTAGAGGCTCACAACCAGTTCACATCTGGTTGGGTACGAGATGTCGAAGTTATGTACATCAAGGAAATCGCCATCATACGTGGACGGGTGAGTTTTAATAAGATGGTAAAAATGTAAACAATGCGACGCAAATGCGGCGCATGCTTCTGCGGTGGCTGACGGCCAGCGGTGCGCGAAGGCGCTTGGCTGCAGGGCCGCTCGACGCCGCTCGCGGCTTTAATTATTTAATCAGAACAATGACCAGTGCAAAATTAAGTTGTATTTACCGTATTTACGCCGGCAAAAGCCTACCGACGTAACCCGGAAGTAGCGCGGACGTCACTTTCCATATCGGACGTCTTGTTTGTGGTGTGAACAGTTCTGAAGCTACAAGTCCTTGGAGTCTCATGTGCAGTTTACGAATGGATGGGTTCAGGAGCGGCAGATCATAAAGCCAGCAAACAGTGGGAACACAGTAACTCGTACAAAGGTAAGCTGCGCTCAGACGGGCTCTGGCACATGCTAAGTTAGTAGCTGCTAACTGTTAGTGCTAACAACCACTCACGCATGCAATGTACTTTTAACTAGCTGCTATGTGTTTCAAACGTTTAGAACACACTCTCATTGACATCGGGATACTGTGGAAAGTTATGTTCGGTCGTCTTACAGCCGCGATCCAAGCGAGCCGACGACTCTTTGTTATCTCTAACAGTTGTTCTCCGTGGTTGCGCCTCCAGGCAGGAAAGCGGTGGAAAATTAACCCGTTTCTATGTTTTTCCCATGGCGATCATGTGTTGCGCTGTTACAGCCCACAATACAGCAACGGTTTACATGTTTTACATACTTAACAGTTAATTACCTGTGACAAAGTGAGCACCGCAGACTCTGGCGTATTCCAGCTTAACACCGTCCAAATCGGACCTGGATATCCGTGTCAGCCATAGGTGACGTTGTTGTTCAGAGAGCTGTTTTGTTTTTTCACACTGATTCACTATCACGGCTGGTAGGCGAAAGAAAGAGCGTTGATCTCCACCTCCACGGGCCGTGCAACCAACCATTAAACACGTTTTCACCATTGTTCACTTCCAATACTGCCTAAGGCATAATACAATGCGGGTCAACGG
Organism: Fundulus diaphanus; assembly: GCA_037039145.1. NCBI lineage: Eukaryota > Metazoa > Chordata > Actinopteri > Cyprinodontiformes > Fundulidae > Fundulus > Fundulus diaphanus. Next base: position 4,429,338 of record CM073140.1, read on the forward strand.
TGCGAAACGACTACCACCCAATATGGCGGACGCGCAGAGTAGTCACGTGAGCGTGACGTCAGCTGAAAACCCCCTATTGTAGCCATCTTGTTTTCTGATAGTTCTGCGGCAGATGGCACAACAATGTTTATGTCTGCTGATCGTGCCTGGTGCAAAATTGTTTTCAGGCTCAAAAAGGACTACCGTAAGTAAATACTATCAGGACGTTTTTTGTGTATCTTTTTATGGTTAAAAATATACGTGCCTATTCCCCTTTAAGCTTTCAGATTTCTACAAATTGGAGATGGAAAATATGCACAAAACTGATAAAATGTTTAAAATGCTCACTTGCCTAACGATTGTGCACACAGAGACAGAGAACTCTCTTTTCTATCCCATAGAAAGCAGGATAAAGTGGGACAGTTGAGACACTCTGCTTTTTCTGTGACTACACAAAAACTAAATGCATAAAATATTTTTTTTGCATACATTACTTTAACTCATAACCAATCAATAATATTGATAAGCAGCTCATATTTTTACATTTTTTTTAAATAAATGTAAGATGCATTTTTGTCTCAACTGTTGAGACAGTCATCCTTTATACTTTGAACCCGCCTTTCTATGGAGAGCAAAAGCAGCATGAATAAAAAATTTGTTCAAAACTAGACACACCTTTTCCAATGTACATCAATTATTAATTTAGTTTAGGTCATATGTTATTGTTAACATCAATGTATGACTTTAATTGCTGTGTCCACAAAAAATTTCTCTGTACCCTGAGCACTACTTCACACATTTCTCTAGATTGTGCTCAGGTCTTACCTGATATGATGGCAATCAGCCAATATTGTCCAGGGAACAGGTTACAGTTGACAATCTATGAAAAGCCTTACAGTCAGGAAAGGAAAATAAGCTATTTCAATGGAAGGACTAAATAAAATGATAAATGATATTACTTGTCCAACGTGCATTTAATTCATACTTTACTAATTCTTCATTTTCTAAGGACGTTCCAGCAGGGAATATAGAGTTTACTTCCCAGTCCTCCTCTGCAGAAAGCCCAGTCTTCTGTTGTGCTTGGGAGGGACCCAGTATGCAGGCTAGGCAAGGGACGTGAAGGATGCGCTGCCGCCGATGGGAGAAGACTTGTAACGTGGGGCGCGTGACAACGTGGCGGTATCTAGCCAATAAGAGTGTACCATGAAACGCTTTCCCGCTATGTGCCACTTTTTATTGGTCGGGATTTTCTCCAAGGCATCGGTAATTGGTCAGCTACAGAATACAATCCCGCCCCTTTTGGGTTGTTATTTAAAGAAGCAGAACGCCAACGCGGAGCTCTGTCCTGTGTGTGGCGCTGCGGTGGGAAGAGTAGCTAACTGTGTTGCTGCCATAGAACTGGTGAGTGTTTGAAACTTTGTTGCAGAAAGGCTACTACAGCTTAATTCCACGCTTGGTTAAAGCTTTCATTGCTCCGTTATTACACGACATTACATTGTGGGTAGTTTCCTGCAGACTGGAAGCCTGAATGTGTTTAGTGATGCTGAGCTGGAGTTTGTGAAAACTGAGGCTTTCTGCTGTCAGTCTGTGCTGACCCAAGGGGCTTAAATCTGACTCCAACTGTTTTCAGAACTGTTTTAGGTGTCATTTACTCACTGCTTTGTTTAAAGCTTTAGTCGATCAAATCCATTGAATAAGTGATCAGCAAGTCTGAACATCTTTGGATGAACTGGACTTCTGGGAGATTGCTGGTCAGAAGCTTTCATTTGTATGTTCAGTAATGATCATGAGAATCAATTCCAAGCCCACCAACTGGCAATGGCAAAGATCAGCTATGCTTGGAAATTTCAAGATAGTTGCTGTTTTTTTACAGCATTTCTTTTACCAGCCTAGGTCACACTCTGTAGGCCCCACATTGCTAAAGATCAATGTTAATACTTGCATCTTGCATTAAGCTAAGAAGAGTGGACAAGTATTTTCATGTACAGAAGGGTTGCTAGGAAAATGCTTCATCTAAACATTATGAAAGACTATTCAAAAAGTGTCTTCCAAATGGTGAAATGGCAGTGGAAATATCAGACCATAATTTACAGATTTATTGAACACCAAGCTGAGCATATCAACACAAAACACAGGTCTCATCTCTCAACTGCACGGTGGTAGACGGGTGATGACTGCTGTGCTGTCAAAACGGCCCCTTTTAGTCATTTAAGTCTTCTCTGAGACAGCCTGGATTGAGTCATAACTGTTTTTAAAAATAAAGTTTTGTATAGATCTGAGAGTATGCTACTTTCTATTATGAAGTAGTAGAATTAATGGCCGTAGTAGCTCCTTTAATGGCTTCATCTAGGAGAGAAACCGAGTAAACTGTCGCAGCAAAAGCTCAACCAATTGCTGTCTGAATGAAAGACAGAGTGGGGAGAAGCCGAGCCTGGCGGTAGAAAACGAGGAGGGCCGGTGGAACTGCGCCTCAAATTAACCACTAAAAGACAGGACCAAGTGTATCATCTGTAGAAGGAGAACATGGAGTTATTGGCAGTGGGATGGTGTCAAAACTTAACAGTACAGCAAGCCAGATGTACCTACTATGAAGGAAAAAAATGGAGAGAGAGCATTGAGTTAAAAGTTGAAACAATAGCAAACAACGCAGTGTTGGAGAGTAGGAGCTCTGTAGCAGAGTGAGAGAACTAGATCTTGATGTCCTCCAGCAGCCTAAGCCTATGGCTACATAACTACAGAGATAGCTCTAGATTCCTGACTTTGTGAAGTGTCTTGAGATGACGTGTTGTGAATTGACGCCATATAAATAAAATTGAATTAACCTAAGCTACTTTAACTATAAGATTTATGACAAAGGAAACTTTTAAGCCTGGTCTTAAAAGTAGACAGGGTGTCTGCATCACAAACTAAAACTGGGAGTTGGTTCCACAGGAGAGGAGCCTGATAGCTAAAGGATCTGCCTCCCATTCAGTGGGTGTTGGGAACATCTAGAACAGAGAAGCAATAATTCTCACTACTGCTTCTACAATACTAAACATATTTTTAGACTTATAATAATGTTTTTGAAGATATTCATTTATTGTTATTCTCACTTTGAGATATATACATAAGCAAAAATATAGAATAAAACCTTGCTAATTAGCAGTATTTTTCTAGTGGTAATTACACCTAATACAAGGCCTCTTTATGTTGTGTGCTCTTTAAAGGGTAACATAAGTTTGCTATTTCACGTTTATGTGTTTAATAAGCTACTATTAGCTGGTTAATTATTCAGGCAATTTGCCTGAAAGAAATGCTACTTGAACCTTACCAGCTGCATATTTCAAACATTGTCCTCTTCATCAGTGTAATGGGCAGAGATCCTTTAGTTTCCACATTATGGCTCTTTGTTTTGTTTTTTTGTTTTTTTGCATGACCAGAAATATGTCAAAACTGCTGAATTTATCAGTGTTATAAGTCAGGGAAAAGTGTAAGCATCCTTTCCTCTGTCTGCTGACTAGCAGTGCACAGCTACAGATAGAGGAGGGGAAGCATTGCATTACTGCGTTTTAATCAGCTAAAGAACCTGGAAGTGAAAACTCAAGAGACTGCATGATGGAAAATGATTGATGTGTTAATTTTGTTTAAACTTTGGTATACCTTGAAACTAGTAACTCACCCATACGTCAATATATCAGACATATGGTAAGGTCAAAGGTGAAGGCTAAAGCTTGGTTGAAATACTGTGGTGGGACTATAACTGACCGGTGAATAAAAAGATCTCTGCAAAATGCCAGAAAGTGAAACAATGTTGTAAAGAGGCCAAAATTCCCATCCATCATTATAAGAGGCCGATAAGATCCTAATCTGAAAAACAGTCAGAGTACCCAGATCAATACCATGCTTATTTGCACAAATCCAACCATGTCTTCCTTTTTTGTGGAAACATGTATGTATTAATCTTGAAAAGAAAAATATTTCTATTTCTTTTTTTAAATGTTTGTACTAACATTTCTTCGTTGAGAACAAAGTGGAACCAGAGTCAAATTCCTTATTGCATGAATCAGCTTGGTGAGTTAAGCTGATTCTGATAAAAAAACAACAACTTCTGTTGGTTTAAGATTCTGCTGAATTTGTGTGTAATTAGATTTCTCCCATTTTGCTTTATTTTTGTGAAATAAAAGTACTGCATGCAAGTCACTTGCTTTAAGTTATAGTTACATAATTTTTTTTAGAACTTGTTAAAAAAATGCTTGACTAAAAAACATGATCTAATTAATGCTGACTTTAAGACATGCTGATGATGTACTGATTTTTTTTCTCACATTTTTTTCAGGAACTGTTCAGTCATTCTCTTCCCTCTTCTTTAAATCTCTGCCTCCACCTCAGTCCCCAGAAATCAGCCATGATGCTGCTGAGTTCACTGGCACACGTCTACCTCCTGGCTGCTGTTGCGCTTGCTGTTCCTGCTCAGGAGAAGCGTGTCCATCACCAGGCTGATCTGAGTGACCATGTCCATGACGATAGTCAAAACTATCAGTATGACCATGAGGCCTTTCTGGGCAAAGAAGACGCCAAGACCTTTGACCAGCTGACCCCTGAGGAGAGCAAAGACAGACTGGCGTAGGTTATTCTTTCTGGTTATACAGAAAAACAATAAGTAAGCTTACAAGTACTTACTGTTATACTTAATTTAGTTTGTATTATTGTTTATAAAGAGAACATCGGTTGATCATTTAGTGACCAATCAAACTGTTATGCGTATGACTACTGCTTCCTGAAGGGAAAGAATGAGGTAGTATGGGATACCCGGCCCCCGCGTGGTATGAGGGAAGACGTCTATGTTCACGTCTTTTGGCCAATGACATGTGATGGTGGATGGCCCCGCCTGCACTTAATACACCCATCTGTCTTTATTCAGTTCAATGGCCGCTCTTCACCGAACCAGGCTCAACAGTGGGGCAGAAAAAGGTGTTGTACCTTATTACTTTCCTTCAGGGAACAGTAGTCATATGCATAACGTTTTTTTAAACCTATGACTGCAGAAGGCTGCTTGGGTACTTTGCTTGCTCGTTTTCTGTGTATTCTTGTATTTTTCTGTTTCCTGCTTTCACACTGCAGCCACTTTTATTAGAGAGCAACTCCTAAACATCAGGGCCTCTTCTCTGGGCAGTTTCTCTCTGTCTTTTGTTGAACCGGAGAGCTTCTCTGAGATCCTGGTTGGAAGCACAGCAACTCTCAGTGGGGTCTACCAAAGACGGGGAAGGCAGGGAAACTAGTCAAACTCTGCCAGTGGGATATGCGCTCTCTCCATCCATCTATACAGTACACCTGGCAAACGTCTGCTCCCTGGTGAACAAAACTGAAGAATTTCTCCTCTGCACAAAAAACTTTTGCCTTTCTGCCACACTTCTGCCTCGTAGAAACCTGGCTTGGTGAGCACATCCCAGACAGAAATCCATCACTGCCAGGGTTCTAGCGGTTTTGTGTGGATCACAGTGCAGAGCTCTCTGAGAAAACAGAGGAGGAGAGAATTGCTTTTATATCAATGAAGAGTGGTGCTCAGATGTTACATTGCTACAGAAATCTTGCTGTCCTCGCCTAGAGTCACTCTTTATTAACTGTAAACACTTTTAAGGCTCCCACATATTCGGGCGTACTGTGCGCATACTGTGAGCTGTGCGGACTCCGCGCTGACTCTCCGCGGACATTTTACCCTTCATAGTCGAGCGTACTGTTGCCTACATTTCATGTGGCAAATTCCTACAATTCTCACACCTTCAGCCAGCGGGACGAAGTAGCAGAACGGATGGTAAAATGTGTGATTAGCTAGCTGAGCACCTAGAGCTTCATTTCTTTTCCAGCAGGCTCCCACCACACACCTGTCAGTGGAACAGAAGGGGACTATGATGCCACGCCTATTTAGAGCAACTCAGTGTATCAAGCTCGGCGTCACATATAAAACAGTTCAATGTAAAGACTTCTTGCCACTGACCAAGGCAGACACTGTTTGCGCAAGTATGTGGGGGCCTTTATTCTCCAATGGAGTTCTCCTCGTTTACTCTGGTCGGAGCTGATCTGATAACAGACATGGAGATAAAACACCCTGACTCTGCCATAATCGTTCTGGGTGATTTTTAACAGTGCAAACATGGTAAATGGCTTGTACTTGTATAGCGCTTTAACTGGTCTTGATGACCTCCAAAGCGCTTTACACTACAGTCTTAGTCATTCACCCATTCACACACACCCTGACGGTGGTGAGCTATGTAAGTAGCTACAGCTGCCCTGGGGCAGGCTGACAGAGGCAAGGCTGCCATACAACAGTGCCACTGGGCCCTCTGACCACCGCCAGCAGGCAATGCGGGTGAAGTGTCTTGCCCAAGGACACAACGACAGAGGCAGTCAGAGCAGGGGATTGAACCGTCAACCTGCCAATTGCAAGACAAACCCCCTAACCTCTGTGCCACCGTCACCCCCTAACCCAACGGTCCCCCATCTTCACCAACATATTCAACAAGTGACTAGATCTGTGTGAAGTTCCTTCCTGCTTAAGGAGAATCATCCCTGTCCCCAAGAAATGGACCATCACAGGATTAAATGACTACAGATCTATTGCTGCGACATCTGTGGTCATGAAATACTTTGAACGCCTGGTGCTGAAGCATTTGAAAGACATGACAGGCTCCCTGCTGGACCCTCTGTAGTTTGTTTACTGGGCAAACAGATCTGCAGAGGACGCTGTGAACCAGAGTCTACACTTCGTCCTGCGCCACCTTCACCATCCAGGGGCATATGCCAGGATCCTGTTTGTAGACTTCAGCTTGACCTTTAACTCAAGCAACATTCGCCACCAGAAGCAAACCCAGCTCACAGTGCCATCCCCCACCTGTCAGTGAATAATCAGCTTCCTGACCGACCGGCGACAGCAAGTGAGGCTAGGGACCATCTTCTCCCGCATAAGAACAATCAACATCGGCGCCCCCAAGGTTGTGTTTTCTCCCATCTCATCTTCTCCCTGCACACTGACTGCACATCTGTGGACCCATCTGTGTAACTTTTGACGTTTGCAGATGACACTACTGATCATTGGCTGATCCAAGCAATGATGAGTCTGCAGACAAACAGGAGAGGGGTCGGCTGGTCCACTGGTGCACCCAGAACCACCTGAAGCTAAACCTGCTAAAGATGGTGGAGATGATGGTGGACTTGAGGAGAACACCCATTTTTCTGCCCCCTGTACATTTTGCCCCTTTTCTTACTTTTTTTCCTTGAACAATGCCTTTTTAATATTTTCCTGCTTTACTGTAGTTATATTTTTTATATATGATGCGAGCATTGGAATTTGAGGCAAAATTACTTGTTTGCACCCACAAACTTGCAGAATAAAGCTGATTCTGAGAATGTTGCCTTTCAATTGATTCACTTTGTATAACTCAAAGAGTGGGACATGTGTCGATACCCTGCAGAGCAGCCATCAAACCTGCGACAAATGCATTGCATATTGGTATTCCTTCAATCCAGCAGCACGAACAGAGTGAGCCACAGTAGGAGCTGTTACATCTAGATGATAAAACTTTACAAACATGCGGTGAAGACCACCTGGCTGCAGTGCAGCTATCACTTACAGGAACCCCTCTGAATAGAGCCGTGGAACATAGGAATGGAGCCTGTTTGAATGTGCTCTCACACTGTAAGGTAAAGGAAGACCCTAGTTGTAAGCCAGAGGAAAAGCCTCCATAACCCAATGAGAGAGCCTCTGGATGGGCAGTTGTGTGATCAGCTGTGTGTTTTGCCAATCCAGCTAAGAGCAAAGCTCTGTCCAGACGGAGTGCAGTAAATGTGCAATGAAGGGGAGCTAAAAACTATAAAACTCAATAGCCATAGCTCTCTAGTCTGATAGGATCCCTTTAGGGAGATATGTAGCATTTGGCCATAAGGTGACCTTCAAACGATCAGCTGAAAGCTGAACACAAGAAGGGTGCCCTGAAAGTGCATGCAGATCACCAACCTGCTTTGTAATTGCCAAAGCAAGAAAAAGAGCTGTCTCATATGACAGAATTATCATATCAACCGACTCAAGCGGCTTAGAGTGCCACAAAGAGCCTCCATTACAACAGTCGGATCCCAGGAAGGAATACAAGGCTTAGTACCTGCGAGGTATGCATCCCTTTTGAAGGGATTCAAGGATTGAGCACCTGGTGGCACTATCAAAGCCAACACAGTCCATACTGTTTTTGCTGGGAGACCACTGCTTAAAAGCCCACCATTTATAGGCTTCCAGGTCCCTAGTGGGGGATGCCCTGGCATTTAGAATGGTTGCAACCACAGCCAAGGGGAGGCCTCTAGCTAACAAGCTGGACCTCTCTGCAGGTAGACATCCAGTTCTGGGTGTGGAAGAAATATTTCTTCCCCTACCTCAGGTTCCCAAATTCAATTGCCCAGGGACATGCCTTGCTCTAATGGACAGAAAATGAACCCTCTACCATTGCAAGAATCTATGAGGCAGCTTTAGCAAGGGAAGTCAGCAAGTTGCCCCGGTCTGCTTTGTAAGACAGCACAATGGTGTTGTCTGTCCTGATAGGAACATGCTGGTCCAGAAGAATCCTGTAGAAATGTCTACAGAGCTAGCACAACTGCTAACAACTCTAAATAGTTGATGTGAAGCTTGGACTGACCCAGTCTGTTGTACTCGGTACAACAGACTGGGCTTCTTCCAGTCTGTTGAGAGAAGGGCTGATATGCAAGTGGCAGTTATCATTAGCCTTCCATGCAGGTGACGTGCAGTATGTGAGAGCGAGTCCAGCACTAAGGCAAATGCATCTTTAATAACCCAAGCGACACCACTGCGAACATACGGGTCATCATGGCCATTAGCTGTAATTCTGGAAATGCAGTTTGCGTCCCCACTGAAACTGAGCATGGCGCAGGTGAAATACTGTCACACCGTGCACTGAAAGACATGGTCAAGCTCACAGTTAGTATATTTCCAACCCCAGAAATGAAAACTGCTGACTTTGAGTCGGTGAGCTTTTCTGAAAACTGACCAATATTCCCAGACCTTGAATATGTTACAGCATCTAAGGCAGCTGTTCCTTTGCCTGCTCTCTGGAATTGGCTATTAAAGCCCAGTCATCTAGATAAGCCAGGATACAAATTCCCTTCTCTCTGAGTACGGCTAATGCTGCCTCCACACATTTCATAAATGTGCGAGGGGCAAGCGACAGCCCAAAGGTCTAGACTAGGTACTCTGTAGGCTATGGCCTCAAAAGCAAATCCCAGAAACTCTCTGAGCTCTTGATGTATCAAGAAAGTGTCTGTGAGATTGATTGTTACAAACCAATCACCTAGGCCAGCAGCATTCAGAAGATGTCTGTGTTACAGTTCCACTTTATATAGACCACAACTGAATGATTTCAATGTGAAAAGGAAAGCATTAAAAAGCACAATATGTCCCCTTTAGATCAAACTGCCTTGTATTGCAGGTACTCAGTTCAAAAACACCAGATAATCTGGATGGAAGCAGTTTGTGCTCAAGGATACTGATATGCACTGCAATATTCTAAAGAGAAAACCCAAGTATGGATTGGTTTCTTAATCTTACTAATTTCTAAATGTAGAATAAGGTCACTACTTTCAAGTTCCCTGGTTGACATGTATTGATACTTATCTATAAATGGTTTTCAACCAGAGCCCTTCATAAATTACAAAAGACTTTTGTAAAATTATTGGCCAGTATGAGAAATTTCTACTTTGACCACCCTGTAAAGAGTGGTTTAGGGAGTGACTTTCATGAAGTATATTTGCTGTCATTATGAACTCTTTTTAGAAATAAACATGTCTTGGTGAAATAACCCAAAAACTTTGTTTTTCAACATCGTCTATTGTCTGTGTTCAGTTTTCAGTTTTCAAGACTGTATTGTTTGACTTGGCTGTAAATCTGATTTGATCTTTCTACAGAAAGATAGTGGACCGCATTGACTCTGACAAGGATGGCTACATCACCCACTCAGAGCTGCACAAATGGATCAAACACAGGCAGAGGAGGTACATCGAGGAAAACGTGAACAAGCACTGGAAGGACTACGATGGGAACAAGGATGACAAGATCGCCTGGGAAGAGTATAAGAACACCACCTATGGCTACTATTTGGGTAATTCTTTATTTGGAAAATGTTCCTTTCTGTTTATTTTTATTTATTGCCTTCTGCTCTTTCTGATCTGACAATAATAAGCTATTGTCAGCTCTGCCTTGGAAGTACTTGTCCTAATGAGAAGGAATTCTCAGTGACAGCATTCTTGAAAGACACTTGGAGCTTTAGAAGCAAGGATTCTGTGTGGTGTTGCAAAGGATGCCCCAAGTGCTGAAAGAGCCCATTTTCTCTCCAGGTGAGGACTTCAGTGACATTGAAGACAAGGACACGTATAAATCCATGCTGGCTCGGGATGAAAGACGCTTCAAGGCAGCTGACAAAGATGGTGACGGTATTGCCACGCGCGAGGAGTTCTCTGCCTTCCTCCATCCTGAGGAGTTCAACTATATGAAAGATGTGGTGGTGCAGGTAGAGTCCACTCATCAAAGGAAGTTAAAAGGAATTTCAGTCATGCTAACAACGCAGATCTATGAATATCAATGCCTGGGTTTAATTTACCTGGTAAACTAAGATATGCTCAACTAGAACATTTCTAGACCAGCAACCGTTTGAGGGTGTGGTAGATATAAGCCCCATTTACACTACCCTTGGTAAACCGATCCATGCCGAGCTCGGTCTGAGCTTGGATCAGTTAACCAAGCCGAGCTTGGTTCTGACGACCGTTTACACATCACGCTATCTCAGTTCCTTGGTTTCCTCGCCTCCTAGTGACGATCTGCGGTACTACTGCTCTCTGGGATTGAAGGAGGGAATCAAGCAAATCAAAATGGCGGCGCCCGTAACATTCAGGAAGTTATGCTTGGTTATATTTCGTTGTTTGCGGAGAGTCAGGCGAAGATGGCAACCTTTGGTGAATTTACTTGATAGAGTCGGCTTTTGGGAAGTGGATAAGACAAACAAACAAATCAAACAAATAAGGATTTACAGACGCAGGAAACAATGACAGACGCTGAGGTTCATCACACTGCTAAGCAGAATCATCACAGGAAATCGTGTCACGGTAGGGAAGCTAGTATTTTTATGAATGTCTGAAATGTCAGCTGGCTATAAGGAGATGACGTGTTCTGCTCATGCGCTCTTTGTTATTACAGAACCGGTCCAGGGAAAAACCGGGCCGAGCCCACACATGGAACTGGGCTGCATTTAGCACGGTCCGGTTGTGTCTGGCTCGGTTCAGTTCAGTTTGCGTTCCATTTACACTAGATAGTTACCTCGGTTACCGAGCTCGGACTGGTCTCAGCACGGTTAAAAAGGGGTAGTGTAAACGGGGTAATAGTTGCTATAGAATTATAAGTGTTGACAGCTGATTCAAAATAATTTACAGAGTCCTCTGGCAGTTGATTCCTTTTTCTGATCTTAAATTTGAAGTGTTTTGAGATTTGGAGGACTTTGATAAGCAGATTAAAAAAATCTTCTAATGACTGTGGTCCCAGATACTCCAGCAGACCTTTAGAGGACCAGCGGAGTTCATTCTCTGATGTAGCAATAAGTCAGAACTAACAGTTTTATTCATTTAGTCGTAATGTTATGGCTGACTGGTGTGTATAGTAATATATACTGTTATATTCTGACCTAGTCAGTTAAACAATGACTACAAAAGTCAAGATATTTTTCAAACATACTTTTTCCTTAGTGTTGTGAATTATGGGGACTAAAGCTCAAAGAAGACTGTCATTTTCTCCACAGGAGACTGTGGAGGATATGGATAAGAACGGTGATGGAAAGATCAACCTTCACGAATATATTGGTAAGTCAGCCCTGTTTCCAGTCTGACCTGCAACTTCTGCACTGCAACCAGTCTGTCCTACCTGTGTTCATAATGTTTTAACTCACCAGGTGATATGTACACACCTGAGGATGGCGAAGCCGAGCCTGACTGGGTGCAGACTGAGAAGACACACTTTGCTGATTTCCGAGATATCAACAAGGTGAGACTGCATCCATGCTGTTTTTATCATGTTATAAAAACTTAACTGTTTTACTTTTATTATACATGACACAAAGTCACGTATTATTATGAAAATAAAGCTCAAGTTCAGTCCGATTGCAATGAAGAACATCTCAGAACAAGTTTTCAAGTCTTGCCACAGATGCAGATTTTGTTTAGCTCCATCCATTAAAAAAAAAAAAAAGGGGGGGAGTGGTGGCCGAGTGGTTAGAGCACAGAGTTTCGGTCCCAGAGGTTCTGAGTTCAACTCCCACAAGCTGCCATTCTGGGTCCCTGAGCAAGACCCTTAACCCCCGATTGCTCCCCAGGCGCCGCACAGTGGCAGCCCACTGCTCCCCAAGGGGATGGGTTAAATGCAGAAGTGAATTTCTCCATTGTGAGATCAATAAAGTTCAATTATTATTATTATTATTATTCTCATCAACTCTGACCAGCATCCCTGTTTCTGCTGAACAACATCCTCACAGCATGTTGCTGCCACCACCATGTATCACTATGGGGATAATGTGTTCAAGGTTTTGCCCAGTAATATAAAAAAAGACAACATTTTTGAAAAGCTTTGTTTAAATAAAAATCAGAAAATTGTCTGAGGGTCTGACATGGTGCTGGTGAATTCTTGCTACAAGGCTCCTGTGCTGCTGCTGACTCGAGTCCATTTCTGTTCAGCTCAACGCTCTTACAGGATCAGTAATGTTATGTCTCTCTTTGTGTTTTGCATGTAGGACGGCTACCTGGATGCCGATGAAGTGGCCAAGTGGGTTTTACCAGGAGAGGTTGACCATGCCGACAATGAGGCCAAGCACCTGATCCACGAAACAGACACAGACAAGGTAGATGCACGTGCTGCTTTAAATAGTTTATAAAATACAGCTACAAGAAAACAATGTTGGCATCAGATCACTGACTGAAGGTACTGAATGAATCAAGCACAGTCTCTTTTGAAGCATTTTGATACGTTGCTATTCCAACTGTCCTGTAGTGAGTCAGATTAGTATGTTCATTTACTTGGATATTGGACATTAATCATGTACTATTAACATGTTCTTACATCAGACATTGATGTACAGGGAATCTTTTTCATCAACTGGCCCAATTAAACTTAAACAAAACACTCCAAGTTAGAGAGCCCCCATGATGACTTCCATTATGTCATAATGGAAGTAAGAAGAAAAAGGAAATGTCACACATTTCTTGAATTAAAATGAGCTTCCAGCCACTTTATAATAATCCTTAGATCTAACACAAAAGAGAAAAGTTATATGATTTAATCTGTTTGCTCTGGTAACAAGATGATGGAAAAAGCAGCATATTTCACTAGGAGTGAAAACTGAACTGAAAGCTAGGGCTAGAAAGGCAACAACACTAACTTCCTTTGATATTTAAACTTAAGAAAAGAATGTTCACTCAGACGTAATGTAGGAAAGCAATAACAAATGGGCTATTAAATCAGATGGTTAGCGCCGCAATCTGCTAATTTAACAATACCTATGTTACTATGTTAACTGGAATCATTTCCTCTGATTATTATGTTTGTGCATCCAGTTTCAATACTTTTAGCCTGAACAACAAACACTGTTAGGTACAAGAGCCATAATCATGTCTAATAAAATCAACTTTAGAAATTTCACTTCAATACGTGCAGAAATAATTTGATGTATTCTCATCTGACATTGCTCTTTTTTTTCCTTTTTTTTTTTCTTTTACTGTTGCAGTTAGTTAAGGTTTTTTTTATCGCTCACTTTCTCAATTATTGGCCGTCTCATTTGTTTCAGTTAATATTAACTGTAAAAAGCAACGGCTCTGATTTTCAGATGTTTTTAAAGTTCGGTTCCTCTTGCTAGCTTTTCTGGCAACAAAACACCTTGTATAAATCTAGAAATCATCCCTGATATTAAATTGGACATTTCATCAAATGACTTGTTTAAAACTTAAAGGTTGTTTAGTATGTGGACTTGACTCAAGACTGGAAAGATTTGAGACTAACTTGTAACTTGGTTCCACCTCTGCTGACTGGCACAGCAATGTTAATTGTTTGTTAATTGAGTTAACTTCATTACTAATTATATTATTTCTTTCTCTCACTGTCTTCCTCATCACTCCTTTCTCCTGTTTCTCTCAATGATCCACCAATGAACCAATTTTGGATGAAATGCTGTAATCACACAACAGGACGAGAAAATCACCAAGAAGGAGATTCTGGCCAATTGGAACATGTTTGTGGGCAGTCAGGCAACCAATTATGGTGAAGATTTAACAAAGAGACATGATGAATTTTGATGAACTGTCCTTAGGAAGTTGGGGTTGGAAGGGGATATTTAGATTTGGTTGAGGGATAGACTGGGTTTCACTTAAGTATCTAAACAAGTTTTGACTCTGATGCTGCAGTCGTGGCTTAATGATGGTCCCTTGTTCATGTATGAAAATTTGCAAACAGAGATGCACCAGGAAATCGGCTGGTGGCCAGAAACGGCAGATATTCAGCTTGATTGGCCCTGACCAGGATTCTGGATAATAAATAAGTCCCACAGAGAAGAAATTTGTCTCTGTGTTTTACCCGTCCCTCAGGGAGCAGTGTGCTGCCGACACTGAGTGGCGCACAGGGAGCAATCCGTGGTCAAGAAGAGTCTTGCTCAGGCACCCAGAGTGACAGACAGTTTCAAACCAGCAACCTTTGGGGTTTCTCCAAGTTGCAAGGCCTGGCTCTCTAACCACCAGGCCACCACTCCCACATTCTGTCAGTCAAACTGAAAAATCCTATCTTTTGTTCGGATCAGTGAATGCACCATACGAAGCACTACCAGGTCTAGCTGATCGCAACACTCCCTGTTGTGGATCAAGTTACTGAGTGAAGATGACTTAAATTTAGTATTTGTTTAAAATGTAGGCAAAGACTTTAGATGCTTTTTGAGAGGAACGTGCAAACATGTCCGCGCTTCATTTTGTCTGAGAGAGCACGATACTTTGATGTGATAACAGGAAGCCTGCACGGAGTACAACAACGCTGCTGTTTTATCCTTTTGAGCTTCCAGCCTCTGTCAAAGGGCATGCTGCGTCTGGAAATGACGTCAGCCTTTTTGGAATCTGAGATTAGGTAAAGATGTAGATTATTTAAAGAAAAGACACAGGGACATCTTATATTGCTAGTTGTGCTAATTCCCAGTGTGCAAACAAATTCAAATTTTAATTTTGTCATAGTAAAACCCTAATTTACAGGAACTGCTCCCTCACGCACACCCTAAATCTCTGATCACCAGAGAATGGCAAGAAAATGACATATTATTGCAAAATAGCATGTGAGAAATTATTTATACTCTTCTTGATAGTCTGTGAAGAAATCATAATTTCCACTACAGCCATCAAGCCCTTCTAATTTCTGGCCAACTTTTTGCATGGTGCCACTGGTATTATGACTTTATCTTTGGTGAAGGTCTCCTTGCCATTACTCTCATCTCCCCCCTCAGATTAGATCAGTTCAGCCCTCTGGCTGGGCCACTCCAGAATTTTAATTGCTTTGGAGCAAAAGAAAGATGCTGACAAAACCCCCAGAAATACCAAAGCCTTATCTAGCAGGGATATGAACAATTATGGACTTTAGAGAGAGAAATCAGATGAAATCTGTATCGGCAGGTAAAAACGTTCAAATTGGAAGAACAGAAATCAGCCTTAAAATTCTGATCGGTGCATCTCTGTTTGTAGCTTCCACAGACTCGTACTTCTGGATGCAGTCACATACTGTGTATGTAAGGACAGGTAATACGAAGAAATATGCAGTCCTTTCTGTGTTTAAGTCATTTTTCAATGCTTGGGTTAATAGATGATCACATACATGTAATGTCCAATCTGGCTTTAAGTGGATTCTGATGGCCAACAGTGCTGTTTGTCCAGAAGAATTTTTATTTAATAACTGTGTAAATTCATCAAGTTTAGCCATCAAGCAGGGCAGAAATTGTACAATTGGAAAAATAAGAACATATTAAGAAGGTCAAGGATGGAGTTTGTTACTTTTTATGATTTGACAATTAAAGTCTCTTTTTTATACATATGTTGTGTGTGGTGTTAATGCAGTGCAGTATTGTTTAATTTTTATTTTTGCCTTAGTTATTCAGCAAAGTAGCTCATCTGCATGTTAAGGGTGTCAGGCAAAAGAAAATCGCCCTTTTATATCACAAAGGATAAAAAACAGACAGAATTTGAGTTTTTAATGGTACGTTCATATACATTAAACTAGAAAAGTTATTGAAAAGCTCATTAATTTCTGTAGCTTAGTAATTCACAAAGTCAAAGACATTATATACATTAATTACCCACAGACTGGAGTTTCCAGGCCTTTATTTTAGCTATTTCCTGCCTACAGCTATTGAAAAGACAACATTCAAGATTCAAATATCAAGGTCCAAGGTCTTTATCCTGATTTCCATGTTAACATGTAAACGGTATATGTGCCTTTGGACCCGCAGCCTGCCTAAAACGGATTTGCTGTACAGAAGCAATATAAAATATGTCTGTATGTAGTGATGCAGGGGTGCAGCATGTTGTGTAACTCATGAGTCTCCCAACTTGTGGAAAAAAGCTGTGCTTCAGCCTTGCGGTTTTGCCCCTGATGCTGTGGAGTGTCTTCCCTGGTGGTAGACAGCTGAACAGACTGGGACCTGGCTGGGTGGCACCCATAATCCGAGTCACTCTGCTCGTGCATCGGCTGGTGTAGATGTCCTCTCTTCTGTGCTATTTGCACCACCTTCTGCAGAGCCTTTCTGTCTAAAATTACATGAGACCAATAAAAACTATTTAATACAGAATGTGTACTTAATGAAAAATGTTTAATACCTGCTTAAAGGTTATTTTCAAAAGATAATTTTATTCTGACAACCTTCACTGGAACAAATATTCTGACTTATTGAATATAAATGTATTAGATTAGATTGCTGAGGTCCACCTCTTTTTCAAGAAAGCTGTTGCTGTGAACACACAACATGCGGTCAAAGGAGCTCTCCATGGAAGTGAAACAGACCATCCTGAGGCTGAAAGAAGAAGAAGAAATCCATCAGAGAGACAGCAGAAATGTTAGGAGTGGCCAAATCAACAGTTTGGTACATTCTGAGAAAAAAAGAGTGCACTGGTGAGCTTGGGAACTCAAAAAGGCCTGGATGTCCATGGAAGACGACAGTGGTGGATGATCGCAGAATCTTTTCCACGGTGAAGAAAAACACCTTCACAAACATCCACTGAAGTGAAGAACAATTTCCAGGAAGTGGGTGTATCAGTATCTAAGTCTACCATAAAAAGAAGACTTCATGAGAGTAAATACAGAGGATTCACCACAAGGTGCAAACCAATAATCAGCCTCAAAAATACAAAGGCCAGAATTGACTGCCAAAAAACACCTGAAAAGGCCAGCCCAGTTGTGGAACAGCATTCTTTGGACAGACGAGACTAAGATCAACCTGTACCAGAATGATGGGAAGAAGAAAGTTTGGAGAAGAATTGGAACAGCTCATGATCCAAAACACACCACATCATCTGTAAAACATGGTGAGACAGTGTGATGGCATAGGCATGCATGGTTTCTAGTGGCACTGGGTCACTTGTGTTTATTGATGATGTGACAAAAGACAGAAGCAGCTGGATGAATTCTGAAGTTTATAGGGATGTATTTTCTGCTCAGATTTAGCCAAATGCAGCACAGTTGATTGGCCGGCGCTTCTCAGTACAGATGCACAACGATCCAAAACATAATGCAAAAGCAACCAAAGAGTTTTTTTAACCTTCCTCTGGTGTTAGCTTTCTGCTGCCATCTGTAGTGTTAGCGGGTCATTTTGGACCCGTGTATTAAATCAGCCATAAAATACCCTAAAAACAATCTTTTATCATCCAATGTTTTCTTAACTCTTGTTTAGCTGGTTGGGCTCCCTTATCCATGAAAAGATTGGTATTAATATTTTTTTGTGGCCCCCTGGGCCTTTGTTTTAACAGCATATCTTCTCCTCATTGTTGCATCCTGTGAATTGGAGATGTGTACTCTGCAAGTCACCACCTCTACACTGAAATGGCTTGACAAGCCTGGACATGTCTCCCTTTGTTTGTTCTTGCAAAAAGGCAAAGAGAAAAGCCCCTAAATGAAGCTCAAGTGGTTGGAGGAAGAGGCTGTTGGTTGACTGTGTGTTCATGATTTAATTTTGGGCATTTTTTATTGTTTTATAATAGAAAATTTTAACCGGGTCACAAATGACCCGAACACCACAAAAGTAATTTTTTTCACCAGAGCAGTTTATAATTTAGTAAAAAAAAAAAAAAAGATTTTACTTTGTTTAAATGGAAGTCCCTGACAAAGTCAAAAAGTTTCAACTCAAAAAACAAATGTATGAAGTGCTTTTATGCATGTTAAAACTCAAAACGGGTCCGTCGGGACCCTAACACCATATTAAAGCAAAGAAGTGGAATATTCTGCAATGGCCGAGTCAATCACCAGATCAACCCAATCAATCATGCATTTAATTTGCTCAAGACAAAACATAAGGCAGAAAGACCCATAAACAAGCACCAACTGAAGACGGCTGCAGTAAAGGCCTGGTAAAGCATCACAAAGGAGGAAACCCAGCGTTTGGTGATATCCATGGGTTCCAGACTTCAGACAGTCTTTGCCTGCAAAGGATTCGCAACAAAATATTGAAAAGTAACAGCTTACCTAGGGTTATGTATATTAACCCAATTACTTTTCAGCCCCTGAAATGAGGAGCGCTTGTATAAAAATAGCTATAATTCCTACATGTTTAATCACATATTTTTGTTCAACCCCTTGAATTAAACCTTAAAGTCTGCACTTCAGTTAGATTGTAGTTGTTTTCATTTCAAATCCAATGTGGCATGCAAAGCCCAAATCATGAAGATTGTGTCACTGACCAAATATTTCTGGGCCTAGCTGTGTCTACATCCAGTCAAGTTTAGACACTTTGCAGGCATCACTATGAGCCTGCAAAGAAGGAAGGCAGACAACCACTGGTCACCCCACAACTCTGAAGATGGACGATTGAACAGGTCGGATGTCATGAAAGGAGCCATGGTCTAATTAATTCTGAAAAGAATAATGGATCATTTCTATACTGAGACAGGACATAAGTGCCAAAGAACAGCACCTGACCCTTTACAAAACGAGTCCTTACCTGCAAAGAAATGAGTTGGGGTCACTTTCCGCATGGATTTGGACCAGTGGGCTCTGTGAACCACCTTAGACTGACACAAAGTGATTTTGAATTGACCATAGTAAAATCTGATTCCCAAACATCTGAAGTGTCTGTCTCCCATGTACCTTTGATAGTCTCTCAGAGGGCATGGCTGGCTCAACACATAACTGATAAGAAATAAGGGAAACCTTTGCCTGGTGGATGTAAGCTAAGAAACTCACCTGGAAGTGTGGCTGCCTGGCTGAGGCATCTGGGAAGTGGGAGAGATGAGCTTTGGGGAAATGTCTGAGCAAAAAGTAGCTTGAAAAGTGTTTTGGGGAGAATGTACTTAGTGAACAGCAGATTACATGATGGCAATTTGTTCTGTATCAAAATATAGGCCCAGTTTTACTTATCTGGCCAATAAGTTAAATAATGACCAGTGCTGATGTCGTGCTTCCTAAACGTTGGGACTGCACGTATATGAAATGTATTAGAACATTTCCTGACCTGAACCTAACCTTGAGGGAGTGTTGGAGCAGTATGGGTTTACCCACAGATGAAGGAAGAATGCCGTAAGGAAGTGAGACTAAATGTAGCTCCACTGGTCAAAAAATAGGACTTGTATCGCCTCTGGATTGTGATCAGTAGTCTAAGGAATAGATATATTAAGTAATAAAAGTTAAGAAGAGCTGAGGTCCACCCTTAATTTTGGACTTGGAGGCTTAAAAGTCAGCTGCATCTCTCTAACCTGTCAGAGACACTTCATAGTTCTCACTTTGCAGATTTTTCAGAAATGAAAGCTGTTTTATTCAGTTTAACTGGACTGTAGAGTTGAGCCTCTTTCCTCACAACCTTGCTCAAGAAAACTACCATGGACGAAGAGCTGGATCAAGACGCGCTGCAAGAGTAACTTCTACCAACAGGAATGATTTTGGGGATTTCTGGTCTCAACTTCAGAATTATTCTTTACTTTGAGTTAGTTTATTAGATAAAATCCCAATAAAATACACGGAAGGTCCTGGTTGTGATGTGATATAATGTGAGGTATGAAAACTTTTGTCATTCTTTTTTTTCTTAAAAGGGCTTGGAAAAAGGTTATTTTAAATTTGCACACTATAAAATCAATGATCTCTGTTCTGTGCTCTGCTCATCAGGATGGCCGTCTGACACTGCTGGAAGTGCTCGACAAAACAGAATACATCAAGATGAGCACAATCACTGACTATGGAGGCATGAGGGTGGAGGAGCATGATGAGCTGTGAATCTGATTTGGAAATACGTATCAGTTGAAGAGACCAATAAAACTGGCCAATAAGAATTAAGACAAAAAATAACGACAACCACAGCCACAAACCAGCTGGACAAAGCTTTGGCTATGCCTACTCTGACAGTAAAAGCCAGCCATTATTTTCTTCTCATTAAACATAAACACACTAAACATGAGAAGTAGGCATTCAGTCTTCTCAAGCGACTGTCAAAACAATGCTGCAATGAGAAAGAGGTCACTCAGGTGGTAATTTGCTTAAAAAATCCTTATAATTGCTATTTCCTTTATTGTGTTATTTAGACAGGCAACAGCATTTATTCAAAAGAAAAAAAGAAAATACATAGAAGGTTTAGGTCACATGGCTGCTGCTTAAAGAAAAAATTGGATTTACAGGTTGCAACAAGCTCCAAAGATATTCCAGAAACACATCAGGCTTTGACATTTCACTGAGGCACAAATAAGATGGACCTAAAATCATTGTGGGCAGTGGTCAGACCCACATCCTCCATGCGCTCATGCCTGCATCACTGGACGTGCCTCTTTGGCGCTGAGGTCAACTCCAGACGCTGCAAAGCCGGTTCCACCCTGTGAAGATACAGCACATCATCAGGAAACTGGAGTTGAGCTCCCAGACAGACAGGGAGTCAGAGCAGACAAAGCTCTCAAAAGGACTAAATATGCGATAATTGAATACCTTACCCATATATTACTGATAATTTGTCCTTCTTTAATTACTTACCCATTTCATGCGTACTTTGCACCATCTGGTGTAAATTTACACTTTTAAAAACACGCCCATAAGCCAGTGAATTTCCTCCTTAAGGTGACCAGATTTGATTCCTCTAATGAAAACTGGGGACGTCTCTGATTTTGTTAAGCACAGAATCTCTGCCTGGGGGTTGGTTTGTTTTGTCTGAACTGCAACGGTGACGAGGTGGGGAAGGTGCGTTCGTTAAAGCTCTACTATGTCGGGACAGTGGCAGGACCGGGTAAATACCTCTTGTTGCGCTAAACTTTTTTACTCCATCATGATACACTGAAATCGGGGACATTTCCGGGAACATGTCATCCAAAACAGGGTCTGTCCCCAGAAATTGGGGACATCTGGTCACCCTACCGGAGAGGCGGAGTGATATTACACACTTGGGAAGAATGTGTAATGTGCCTTATAATCCAGTGCGTCTTATATGTGGACAAAGACACACATAGAACACTTCGCTCTCAGACTGCAGGTCTGCTGGTGGTTCCTAGAGTCTCTAAAAGTAGAATGGGAGGCAGATCCTTTAGCTATCAGGCTCCTCTCCTGTGGAACCAACTCCCAGTTTTGGTCCGTGAAGCAGACACCCTGTCTACTTTTAAGACTAATCTTAAAACCTTCCTTTTTGACAAAGCTTATAACTAGAGTGGCTCATGTTACTCTGAGCTGCCTTTATAGTTTTGCTGCTATAGGCTTAGGCTGCTGGAGGACATCAGGGCCTATTTTTCTCACTCTACTGATTTCTACTGTTCTCCAGTCTACTGTTCTCCAGTTTTGCATTGCATTACATTGAAATGACTGTTGTCATTTCAGCTTTTAACTTTTTGTTCTCTCTCTTTTTTCTTCATAGTAGGTACACCTGGTCTGACGTTCTGTTGACTGTGAAATCATCCAGGGAGGACAGATCACCGACTATTACCATCTAATGTAGAACAGATTACTAGATCAATGTGTGCTTCTGTGCTTTTTTGTCTCTCTTGTTGTGTCTCTGCTCTGTCTTCTGTAACCCCAGTCGGTCGAGGCAGATGACCGTTCATACTGAGCCCGGTTCTGCCGGAGTTTTTTTTTCCCCGTTAATGGGTGGTTTTTCTTCCCACTGTCGCTTCATGCTTGCTCAGTATGAGGGATTGCAGCAAAGCCATGTACAATGCAGACGACTCTCCCTGTGGCTCTACGGTTCCCCAGGAGTGAATGCTGCTTGTCGGGACTTTGATGCAATCAACTGGTTTCCTTATATAGGACATTTTGACCAATCTGTATAATCTGACCCAATCTGTATAATATGATTGAACTTGATTTTGTAAAGTGCCTTGAGATGACATGTTTCATGAATTGGCGCTATATAAATAAAATTGAATTGAATTGAACATAGACATGTAAATTCATGGTGCACCTTATAGTCCAAAAAATACGGTAGTTTCTTCAAGTATGTAACTGATTTACTTTGCAAGTCCAGGAAAAACAATTTAATTAAGATCTGTATTGTCTGAGTGTTGCTATAGGAAGATTTTTCAGCCAGCTTCACAGTCGCACAGCTACTTACCCTCTGTAGTGGGATGATGTCTCTGTCTGTGAGCTTCTCTCCAGACACGGGATCAATCATGTCCTTCTTGATCAACTTCTCCACACACTCCTGAGTCACAACAGTCCCTCTGAAACAGAACCCTTAGGAGCATCACTCACCCTGCGGCATGTCTAAAACAGAACCCTGGATTTGTGTAAGTCACAGTGGGGGGGGGGGGGGGGGGGGGGGGTACTCACGAGGGTCTCAGGACGGCACAGGGCACACTGTTACCCAGGGCGTCTCTGGTCACTGCACACACATACCTTTCCTGGGGAGAGAAGGCATTAAACTACAGAGTGGGAAACCGCCGTATACCCCACCACCCATGCGTACCTTCATTTAACTGGATTTAATGCACAATCAAGATAATTTATGTAACTTTGTTTAAATGTATCCGTACTTTTTAGTAAGGATACGGAAATTAAGAGACTGTTTTGAAAGAAATCTTAAAATTATGTAATACTTGAGATGATATATGACTAACATTAAATGGCTAATAAATGAACTATAACTTATATATGAATATTTAGCTGCCCCTTAAAAAGGAATGACATCCTAACCATAAGCTGGCCTTTAAAAATGAACTAAAACACATCAAATAAAATTCTTCACTTAAGAGCTGAAGAGTTTGAATGTCCCAGCTCAGCCTTTGGGTCAGGCAGATTTTCTTCGGACTTTGCGCGGAAAAATGACAAAAACCTTGATTCTTGTCTTTTTCAGCCATTCTGTGGAAGTTTCTGTTGAGGCACCTTCCTGTTGAAGCAATGTCCTTAACGGGAAAACTGCAGTAAACAGCCGTGTTTTCAGCTCTGATTTAAAGGAACCAACAGTTTCTTTGCATCTCAGGTTTTCAGGGAGTTTGTCCCAGAGCTGAAGGACATAGAAACTAAATGCTGTTCAGCTCTGGTCCTGGGAACACTGGGTTAACTGAGGCACAATCAGCACTCACACATTCATACGCTGATCGGTATCCAACTTGCAGGTAGGTGCCTCGCTAGTGTGAGCAGAGGGTGCTGAGTAAACTGACCTGGCGGTTGAGCAGGGCCACTCTGTCCAGGCTTGGGTCCAGTGGGGTGAAGTGCACAGGGATTAGATCGTTCATCTTTATGGGCCGTCCAGACATGGGACATAACACAGCTTTACTCTAGCAGAGAGAGAACGGATGCAATTACAAAAATGATGTGCACACATGACAGTTTGTGTGATATTTCAACACACAGCTGCAGAATCCTCTTCTAAAAGTACAGAAAAAGGGCTCTAGGTTTGAAATCGTAGGGTCAACCTGCCCTCCAACAGATAGGTACACATTAGGTCAGCAAATACCATGATGTCCATTCTGAAAGTAAACAGTTAGACCTGCAAAGTAAAGGCATTTTACCCAGTCTGACACAGAATAAGGTCCAGGAAGAAGAACAGTGTGTCACATCGATTTTTGATGGTTGAAATGAAGTCAACAGGCTCTTTTATTTCTTTAATGTGTCTCCCAAGTCATGAACACACACACACACACACACACACACACACACACACACACACACACACACACACACACACACACACACACACACACACACACACACACACACACACACACACACCCTTGTTTTAAATACTTACTGAGAGCCTTGCCTTGGCTTCCATTCATTTTCAACCATTTCTATGGCCTAACCCTTATTGCCACCTTACTCCTAAACCCTGGCCCTCAAAAAAGTGAGGACTAAAAAAATGACATTAACTTCTTCAGCTATTTGAGCTACAGTAGCTTGACTTGGAGCTCATTTCTTTAAACATCAGCTGTGAGGACAATATCTTTACTTGCTGCCCAATGCTTCTGCCCCACACACTAGCAGTTGCCATGACGAAATGTAATATTTTCTTCACCTGTCAGTGGTCAGAATATTTTGCCTTCTACCCAAGAAACAAATGTCATGGTTATTTTGGCTAATCTGTAATAAAACCCTACAATGAGTTTCTTGGTTTATTGAAACGAAACGTTTTGTGAGCTTTATTATAAGATGTATTGTCTGCCACCATGTGGGAAAGGCTGTTATGTCAAACTGCTTTGTAAAAACATTTGTCATGGTGAATGGGAAAGGACCAACAGATGAATGTAAGACGTATTTTACAAGATTCCAAAATAAACCCCAAAAAAGCTGCGGAAAATGTGGGGAATCCCACTGACTGGTTTTTTAAGAAGAGTCGGCTTAGCCTCTGGAGTCAGAGAGGGGATCCAGAAACTGGGCAGGCTCTGGCCGGAGGTGGTGGCTGGACCGGCAGTGGATGGTTCTGCTGAGCTGCTCGCTTCGCTGTCTTTCTTCTGCCCTGAAGAGAAAAAATAAAACAAATTTGGTTTATTCCACAAACAACGGTTGTAAATACAAACAACAACCAGCAGTAAGAGAGGAGGGTCTTTAGCAGTTCATCTCACCAGATGTAAAAGGGTTTATGGGCTTGGACACGATGTTGTGCTCACTGGTTTTAAACCTCTCCACTCTCTGACGTTCCTCAGATTTAGACTCCAGCTGGTTGTTGCTCTTTAGGGCTTGCTTCTGCTTCTCATAAGCCTGCAGGATCACAGAGGGAACATCCAACCAACAAACAGCAAAGATGTCAAAAAGTTTGAAAAAAGATATTTCTTTCCAATCAATATACTCATTTACCTCAAATCACTTTAAGATATCCCTGTAGCTACATCTCTTTATAGCCAGCAGTGTTTACACTACACACCAACACTTATACTATAGTATTATACTAATAATCCAAGTATTCAATAGTATAGTTTCATAAAAAATGTCAATATTTTTGCACTTTGAAACTGACGTGCTTGGTGGTTGGTTTTGTGTTTCTGTTTCTAGTTTTTGCCAGTGGCTTTGTTTATTTAAAAGTATAGTTCTGGGAGGTTTCCAGGACTCCAGCGCAAAGACTTTTCTCTGACTGGGACCAGATAAAAAGTCAAAGCAACTGTAGAGCAAATGTTTAGCATGCACATACAAACATGGCTCACCACCATCAGGGTGTGAATGACTGTAGTGTAGAGTGTTGGGGTCGTTGGACTCGATGAAGCGCTGTACAAGTATAAGCCATTTACCATTTAATAGTATTTGCACTAGAGTCCTGGAAACCTCCCAGAACTATACTTTTAAATAAACAAAGCCACTGGCAAAAACTAGAAACAAAAACACAAAACCAACCACCAAGCACGTGAGTTTTAAAGTGCAAAAATATTGACATTTATTTATGAAACTATACTACTGAAATACTTTGAGCAAAATACACTATACAGAGTTTTAATCCATAGCAATGTCACCCCCTCCAAACCCGTTTTTAACCCAAGAAAAGGATTCAGAATCCACTACAGGTTTTACCACAGCTTCACCCAATCCTTGCAGCAACCAGGACAACAACTTGGCGTCTCTCAGCAAGCCATATGTTAAAAAAGATTGAGGTACTCATGGATACTGGCTTGTCAGGAATAAAGCACTAAAAAGTGACTGATGATGGCTGATGACAGCAGCTAGAGGAGTATAACCAGGAACATCTCCAGCTGTGTGTTATATTACCATGCAACCCAGACTTTAACAGGTGACTCACCCAGGAAGACACTCTAATGGCGCTGCTAATGCTTTCTAACGCGTCCTGGTTGCTTGTTTGAACTTTGGCCATTTCTTGGTTGGCTGTGCGTGGTGACTGAAGAGATGTAGGAGTTTCTCTGGTTTATGGTTGGGGCGCATTACTAAAATAATTTGTTGAACACCGCCTCCCTGCAAATAGAGCTCTGTCTTTTTTAAGGCAGCTTCTACCATTTTCAAACATATACATAATAGACGTCTTATTTGCAAAATAGCTCAAGCAGAGCTGGAATGAATTTGAAGTGTCTGAACATCATTTTGCACGTCTTGTCACATGAATTATTGTTTTTTTCAATGAAATTCAATTTTATTTATATAGCGGCAATTCACAACACCTCATCTTCAAGGCACATCTCAAGGGGCAGTGGGCTGAGGGTCGCGGACAACAACAGACTTAACAAAATGATCAGGAGGGCCGGTGAGATATATATATATATATATATATATATAAATAAAAATATAAAAATGTTGTTGTATATCTGTAAATCTGGAGCGTGTAGCGAAAATAATTTCCCTCTGGGATTATTAAAGTATTTCTGATTCTGACTTTACAAAGTCAAATTCAATCAAATCATCCAGATAATGGTCCAGTCAGAGTCATTAGCCATTCTGTCTTCTCTAACCCCCAGTCAGTCATGTCAGATGGCCGTTCACACTGAGCCTGGTTCTGGCATTTCGTCTCAGGTTTTTCTCTTCTACCTTTCCGTTTTTGTGTCCATTGAACATGAAAAGGCCCCAGAGTAAAATCTAATAAAGCTTTATGCATATATAAATCAAGGGATTTATATATGCATAAAGCATATATGAGGGATTGCTCCATAGGCAACGACACACTGCCAGCACCTCTCCACTGTGGCTCCGGGCTCATCCAGGAGGAGTGAATGCTGCAAGTCAATGACTCAATGAAATCTGCTAGAGTTTCCTTAGAGAGAAAACTTTTAACCAATTAGAATAACAAACAGAACTTGACCACATTGTTTGATAACTAGGATCAAATTAGAATGTCTGTGTTGAACTGACTTTTTATTGCTAAGTGCCTTGAGACAACGTGTTGTTGATTGCCACTATATACATAAACTGAACTGAATTGCAGTGCTTTGCATGCTGGTCAAAAAGTTGGGCTTTGGTCAATGATGTGTAATAAATCTAAAATCCGTCCCAGTCACTATGAGGAGGTGAAAACACATTTCAGTTTACTCCCACACACTTTGTGATCATAATATTTTAAGCACAGACACATCAAATAGAACACAACAGCAATAATCATTGTTCAGTCAAGTGCTGTTGATGTGCAGCTCTCACCTTCATCTTTTTGGCTATTTCTGTCTTCTGGTGAAGAATGTATTCAAGAATGGCCTGTTTCTCATACAAGTATCCATCTGGGCTGTGGACAGCAACCACAGAAATGATATATTCTGAGAAGTCTACATGGGTGTAAAAAGTTCATGAAGTGTATTGTACCTCACTATATGATGAACAATCACAAACATAGGACATCAAAAATATAATAAGCTTAGCAATTGCATTAAAATGTCAAAGTATGTGACGTTTGCGTTAGCACACTGCAAAAAGGGAACTAAAACTAAATAAAGTTTTCTTGAAATGAATGTATTTGGCCTTGATTTGAGTAGGTAAATAAGATGATCTGCCAATGGAATGAGTTCCCCTAAAATAAGATAATTAGATATACTGCACTTGAAATAAGATGATGGAGATGAGTTTTTCCTATTGTATGTGCCAAGATCGTATTCAATTGACAGATTATTTAAACTTGCCTGCTCAAATCAAGGACAAATACACTGTTTTCAAGAAAATTCTACTTACATTTAGTTCCCTTTTTGCAGTGCACTTTGAGTGGATACTGAGACACAGCAAGGTGAGGGTTATGAAATCTGCAGTTCTACTTGATGCTATGTGTGCTACACTATACAGTTATATAGTCAAAGCATAAGCTCATACTGGTAAACGTCACAAACATAAGTCGAGATTATGTTTCAGTAGTTCTACATTTCCATCATGTGCTCCGATCTAATGGACCTCAGCTGTTTTCTATGTTTCGACTACATTTGATCAAGCTACTAATCATAAACTGTGACAGAGGGAAGCTTAAGGACTGCTGTTGTGTGCGTGTTGTCCGTTAGAGTGAGAAACATACGTCACCACAGGAACCTGGCAGGGCTGCAGGGACAGGCAGCAGCAGTCAAAGTCTTTGATAGCATCTTTGCCCAGGCGGACGCTCTGTGTCCCGTAACCGGACGCCGCTAGACGGGATGAAAATTACACAACATGATCACAAAAAGTGTCCTGAAGACTTAACAGATGATGGTGTTCAACTCCATAAACAGTCCTGGTTAAAGGGGCAGAGTCACGTACCATGACTTTATGAATCTCTGGTTGCATATAAAGGTTTTCCAATTAAATTATCACTTCCTATTGGCTTATTATATTTAATTTCTGTGTTTCACACTTTGTTTTGGCTCTATTTGTTAGTAAACAAAGCACTTTTGTGTATATTTACCATAACAAGACCACGTGACTGGAAGTACAATATTTCACATGTGCGCAGTGAGTAAACAAGGAGAACCAAAGGAGCTGAGCTAGTCAGCAACAGCCAGCAGATGTTTGAAAAGAATGAGGCTAAGCTACCCTAACCCTGGGGTTGGTCTTTGACCATGCTGAGTTGTCACTTTACTGCCAGTCACTGTAAGACAGTCTACGAGCTGTTGCAGGTGCTGTTTCAATTGTCGCCATCTTGCTTTCTGCGGTATTGTCGGCAGATTGCACAGCAATGTTTATGTCTGCTGATAGTTTCCGGTGCAAAGTTCAGGCTCAAAAAGGACAAAGTAAACACTTTTGTATTTCTGTATTAGTGTCACTGTGGGTTAAAAAGTCATTTTGTTTTGGTATTTGCCGTGCCATATAACTTTAAAGAAAAGGTTACATTTAGAACATAGTCATTACACATACAGAAACAGCAATAAAACACAAATTATAACAAATAACTATCTAAAACGTTATCCAATTAGCCGATAAACTGATAATTTACCTTATGAGGCGCTCAGAAACTAAACCCTGCCTCCTGTTGCTTAGTTCTAGTCCAAAGAACACTGAGTAAACACACTGCAAAGGGCCTGAAGGCTCTAGATGTCTTATACTGTGACTGAACCCAAGGCCTTTTTGTGAATTATAGACCAATATCAAGACTTGAATAACTTTCCTTTCTCAAATAGGAAGCCAGGACAGGATACGGTTGGTTTTCCTGGAGTCGGCCAGGTCTACAGCTGCAGCGTTTTGGATGAGCTGCAGTGATCACATTGATATTTTTAATATCTGTAAAAATAATAAAGCAAGCACTGGTTTTCAGACTTGAATTATCTCTTTATTCCCTGAAGGTTTTTAAGATGAGAGTAATCTGGCTTAGTAACAGACTTTAAAACTGAAGTCTAGAAACTGCGCCTAGGTTTCTGGTATGCTCTGTAGTCTCTAGCTTTATTGCAGCAGTCTCAAACTCCAGTCCTGCAGGGCCAGCACCCTGCAACTTTTAGATGTGTCTTTGCTTCAACACACCTGACTCAAAGATGAGCTCATAGACCTAGTTTAGCCATTTGAGTCAGGTGTGCAGGACAAGGGACACATCTAAAAGCTGCAGGACACCAGCCCTGGAGGATCAGAGTTTGAGACTAGCACTTTATAGAGTCTAGTTGAGAGCTGATCCCCGAGGTTGCATTTTGAGACGCCAGACAATTGTCTGCTCTTCATAAGGCAGGATGAAACTTTGATCAACTGTTCAGTAGGGCTGCAACTAACGACTATTTTGATAGTCGACTAGTCAGCGACTATTGAAACGATTAGTCGACTAATCGGATAATTATTACTTTTTTCTTAAATTCAGCATGAAGTTGATTTAATTATGTGGCACATGATAATGAACACAAAAAAGATGGTTACAATGAAAAAAACTTATTTTATTGCACATACTGTGGATTTGTACAAAAATGTAATAAAAATGTCCTAACTTTAATTATGCACAGTGCTCAGTCAACAGAGACGTAAAATTTATAAATAAATAAACCTCTGTCCATTTTTTAGGGACAAGCAAATGAATGATTAATAAATTAAAATTAAATAAAAAAATTTCCCCTGTAAACCAAGAACAGGCTCATTAGCAGCAGCAGAACATAAAATAAAACAAAGATGTGCATTTTGTGAAGTACATTCAGTGGTCAACTGGGGGGGGGGGGTGGAGAGACAAGTTCTGCGCGGAGGGGAGGGGGGAGGAGCGGACCGACTCGCGGAGCGGGGGGGAGGAGACGACAAGTTTTGCGCGGGGGGGGGGGAATCCATGTGTTTTTTTCCCTGCCATTCACGCACGCGCGAAAGCTACAACAAATGTGTTAACGTCACATTAGCATGCAAGCATGAGTTCGTTTTTTTTGGCCGCCTCGCCAAGATAGCGCTGCGGGAAACCCTGAGATGTATGTCATTAAAACTGCTTTGGCTTGAATGTTACTTGCATCTTACCGAGGCGAGTCAGACTCCGTTTCGTTCAACTCCCCGACGTGCTTTCTCTTTAAATGTTCGTGCATCACCGAGGTACTGCCATGATACGCAAGGTCTGCTTTGCAAACCTTGCAAGTAATCTTTTTATTCGCCGTATCCAGGCTAAAATGCTCCCAAACTTTAGAAGTCTTGGTACGCGTACCAGATATTGACGCCGCCATATTTGTATGTTACCGCTCAGAGACAGATGCACTACTGCGCATGAGCGACTCTCGGCAGAGATCATAATCAAGTGAGATGCCTCACTCTGTTTGAAAAACGCGTCTGGCGACAATAGTCGACAATGGAATTCATTGTCGACTATTTCTATCATCGATTTTTGTCGACAACGTCGACTAATCGTTGCAGCCCTACTGTTCAGCCATCAAGAGATTCCTTCTGTCCTAAGAAACCTGGGGTGTTGGACAGGAAGCTCTGACTGACTGTCAAACCTTGGATCCAGGAAAAGCTGTGTGGCTTTCCTCTTTATTGAGGGACAGTGGACCAGAACGTCTGAGGGGATCATGGGAGTTTTCGTCTCTGGCGTACTTGTGTTTTGTGGCTCTGGAGAAAGCTTACGAATCTGAGGGTATCTTGTAGAGGGTGCAGCGGTAACAAAGGGTGCCGGAGATGGTTTTAAGGCCAGTAATAATCACAGGAAGATCTGTGTCTGCATCCTGCTGCAGGGTCAGAGGGCCCGGCGCCGCCGATTGTTTGGCACTCCCACTTCTGTCAGTCTGATTTCAGAGAAGCATTAGAGAAATGATGGATGGAAACTCTGGCCTTCTGAACACACTCGCCCAGTTTTATGCCATAATGTTCCACCTGTTTAGCTCAGGGTGCAGTCGGAGCACAGGCAGCCATCAGTCTGAAGCTCACCTGTGTCCTTCCTCTTCTCATGGTAAGTGTAGACAGCTCCAGCCGTGCAGTTCTTCCCATGTCGAGTCATGTTGCCCTTCCTTTCCGAGGTTTAGCAGCTGTCACCTACCAGGAAACATGTGTGAACATTTAGTAATCGTCAGCTAGCATTAGCTGCTAATGTAAACAGAGAAACTACCCAGCAATGTGCCGCACAGGGCCAGCTTTATACGGACAACCACAGGAAGGCATCCTGCTGCGGTTCTACAGAGGTGCCGTGACCATTATTAAAAATCATTAAACTAGTGTGTTTACTTCTTCTCTTTTCCGTGTTGTTGTCGTTTCTTCTTCGTCGTCGTCTTCTTTGTTTTCTTCTCTCCGTTTGCTAGCGGATTGCAAACACCTTGTAGGCGCCTACCGCCACCTACTGGAGAAAGGTGTAACATCCCCCGGTGTTCAGTAAATCCAGCTCAGCGCAGGCGTTGATCCTTGTCAACATAATAAACGTCGTTCTGTTTAACCCCATGTGAAGATCTATCCTCAGTTTTGTTGATTTAAAGAGGACTTAAAACACAAATCGTTTCGTAATTTCTCACCTTCACTGTCGTGTATTATTTTGGGTATTTGTATGTCTTGTCGTTTCTGTTTTTCTTTCACATAAAATCTCAATAAAACACACTAAAGTTTGTGGCTGACAAATCCTGAAAAAGTTGTAGGTGTATTACATGGGACTACGTGAACCCCGAATAGATTGAAAAGTAATGTTATTGTTGCTGTTTTTTGTGGTTCCAATGAAGGTGTACATGTCACGCATTTCCTCCCCTCCTTTGGAATATTTGATAAAGCACTAAACTTGTGAAGAACAAAACTACTTACTTAAAAATCCCAAAACCCAGATTAATTCTCTTTGTTTTGTCCCAGAGAGATCTGTGCTCACCCCGCTCCCTGCTCCTGCTGGAATCTCTATCATCATCTAAAATCCATCAGCAGAGGTCGCTGTTCCTCACTTGCATCACAGTCTCTCTGTCTCTCTCTAGTACGTACAGTAGTAGTAGTAGTAGTAGTAGTAGTAGTAGTAGTAGTAGTAGTAATGATTGATAAAGGCCTATAGTTGCTGCCTCCTCATAGAATGAGCTCACTTTTTTTTTATCAGTTTGTCTCTAAACAGCTCTCCTGCACAGTTTCACAAAGTTTAACCTCTTTGGGCCTCAGGTGTATAATAAGTGAAATCAAGTGACTTCCAGTGTTCCAGAGCTTTTGGAGCAAATATTTACCAACACGCTAAATTTAAAAGAAGCTGCTTTTTGACAGAGCCCTAATTTCCGACAGCTGACTGTTTGATGGAGAGCATGGCTTATTTTTGCTTGGAATTTGAAGCAAAAGAAAAATCTAACTTTAATATCTATATACAGTACGAACAAATAAGGGACAGTGGCCTTAGAGTGAAATGATTCAAGACTGGAAAATCCACGCTTTAAGCTTATTATGGAGGAGAATAGGAGTTTTTAATTAAAGAAATCTAAATACATATCCCCATTGGAAATAAACGTGTCTTTTGTTATCAAGATTTACATTTTTATTTTCTTGCATTCCATATAGACAACTTTAGAATTGAATTTGTACCTTTTAAGCAGCAGCACATTGTAGAAACAAATAAATTGCTCTAATTCTATAAATCATACAGACTTTTAGAGCTCAGTTTGACAGGCATCAAATAATATTTTTAAACAAGCTAATTTTCAAAGGCTGTTAGTCATAGATGATTTGCTGTAGATTTTATTACATCTGTGCAATCTTGGACATCCCACATGCTGAGACTGAGATTAATATGTGACTGAAGATTTCCTTTCCCCTTTTAACCACCTTCTTCGGTCAGAAAAAATTCTATTCAATGCTTTCCTTTTTATACCAGATCCAAATTAAAAGATTGGAGAAAACAAATTACACTTTACCATGATTAGGTAAAGTAAGCACTGTTGCCCTGAAACAAGAAGGTCCTGGGTTTGAATCCTGACCTGGGATATTTCTCTATGGAGTTTTCATGTGCTCCCTGTGTTTGCGTGGGTTCTCTCTGAATACTCCAGCATCCTCCAGCAGTCCAAGAACAGGAATATTCGGTTAACTGGTCTCTCTAAATCGTCCTTAGGTATGAGTGTGTGTGTATCATTGTTTGTCCCATGTATCTGTGTTGCCCTGTGATGGACTGCTGACCTGGTTAAATCCCTTTTCAGATGTGGATTCACGAGCATTTGTACTGATCGGGTGATGATGGTGGAGCAGGGTTGGTTGGTGGTTCTCCGTGGGCTGAAATTGCAGTGACAGTGACGTTGGGTGCGTGGGGAGGCATGGTAAAGGCCGTTGGCCCCGGGTGTGTGCATCACCTGCATCAGACAGCTTGGTGGGTGAGTTGATCCTGTCTTGTTGTTGGGTAAGGTGGTTTGGTGTGGTTGCTGTGCTTGGTGCAGTCTGCTTTGTCGTGCTCATGTGTGGTGGAGGGGGTAGAATCGTGCAGGGCGGCAGCCTTGTGCTCGTGGCACACTGTGGGAGCGGGATGCAGTGGGGGGTACTGTGTGAATCTGTGTATCTGATCTGTCGGGTTGGGTCTGGGACTTACCCCTCTTATGGATCATCTCAGGTCTCTCACTAAAAACTAAGAGCTGTTTTTGGAAAAGCTGTCCAAAATGATTTTTAGGTCAGAGTTTGGTGACATCACAAATAATAACTAAGTAATTCTTCTAAAAGTAAGAGGAATTAACAACCAAACTATCAAAAAGAAAAACCAACCCCGCCATTCCCCCCAAAAAAACAGGGGTCAAGTTAACCATCTGATTTTAATCATTTGTACTTGTCTGTGCTGTGGAGCTGGAAAGGCAAATGGTTGGAACTCATCTCGGTACAGGCTTTTTAAGTTACTGAACCTGGATTACCCAGCTCTGCAAAAACATAGAATAACCCAGAGAAAGCCTGGAGAATTCAAGAACAGTTTAAAAGATTGCATTAAAATCCAGCTGCTTCGGAGCCAAACTCAAATTAATACAGTACAGGGTATACGGTAAATATCATGCAGCCAGCAGTACGTGCAATCATATACAAACATCCATACAGTTAATGGTAAATCAAGAAAGCGCAAAAATATAAATAAATTATATTTCAGGAAAAAGAGAGTTAAAATAATGTAATGCAATGTGTTAAAACTTATAAAATGTAAAAAGTTCTAAAATCATTTGTAATAATATTCAGATAAACATGAATAAAAACAATTCTACCTATTATTTAGGACAGAATTTTAGATTTCTATATCTGTATATTCTGCATCTAATCAAACTGTATTGTACGTTCTCCCAGATAAGAACATCACGGCAGCATTTAAGGGCTCTCTGCAATTAACACATAAAATAGGTACTTCTCAATCTACATGTTCACGTTTTGATGGTTTCAAGATCTGGGGAGTTTTCTCTGCTAATGGTTTTAAATTATGCTCAGATCTTCAGAATAGAATAGAAATAGAAAATTTTGGGGAAAATCAGGTGTGACAGACTTACAGATTAAATAATTAAAATTAAAAAAGCAAAAATGTAGAGTTAAGCTGTAAAGCAGAAGAGAAAGAACTTATCAGAAAGGGAAAAATACTGCCCAATTATTAATAGATAATACGACATATTCAGGTAAAAATGAAATGTTCAAGTTAAAAGGGAAGAAAAACAGTAGCCGATTACGGAACGATGTAAGAACCTTGCAAAACTATTCACAATCGTTGAACTTTTGAAATTAAATGACACATTGTTTTAAAAAAGTTTTGCTCTGAAACTATTGAATAAAGTCAAGTGCAATCAATATCACAAAGCTGCAGAGAATCTTTTTATTAGACAACGCTAAGTTGTGAACTATACAAATAGGGACTGTATGGAAGAGACACAATGATAAAATCTTTGTGAAGAAATTCATAAGTTTTGTTTGCAGTTTGGTCCAAACCAGGCAGGAGAAAATTGAACTTTTGGCCTTTGTACCAAGTAACTGCTAACCCTGGGAGAAAACTGCACATCAGCCTGAACCCTGTGATTAAAAAACTTCAATACAGTTGCCAAACTTACCCAGAGCCACAGCTCTGTTGATCCAGCCATCCCCTTAGCTCTTAGCAGTAATGATTTTATGGGATTCTTCATAAATAAAATTGATTCCATTAAAAATAAAATAATTGGCATCCTCCCAAACATGATTACCTCGTCCTCAGTAAGTGAGGCAGCATTGGAGGAATCCTTAGAACCTGCGCAGTGTCTGAACTGTTTAAAAGCAGTAGAGCTTTCTGAGCTATCTAGAATATTAGCTTCATCTAAACCTTCTACCTGTATGTTAGACCCAATCCCAACCAAGTTGTTTAAGGAGTTATTCCCTCTGATCAGTGGTCCTATTTTAGACATGATTAATCTATCCTTAGTAAATGGATATGTACCACAGGCTTTTAAAGTAGCTGTTATTAAACCTTTACTTAAGAAACCTTCTCTTGATCAAGATGAGCTAGTAAACTACAGACCTATATCTAATCTTCTTTTCTTATCTAAAATTCTTGAGAAAGTAGTTGCTAATCAATTTTGTGAACATTTACAAAGTAATGACCTACTTGAGGAGTTTCAGTCAGGCTTTAGAGCTCATCATAGCACTGAAACAGCTCTGGTGAAGGTCACCAATGATATTCTCATGGCCTCAGATAATGGACTTGTGTCTATACTTGTCCTGTTAGATCTCAGTGCTGCATTTGATACAGTTGATCACAATATTCTCCTACAAAGACTTGAGCATACTGTAGGGATTAAGGGAAAAGCATTAGGCTGGTTTAAATCTTATCTGTCGGACAGATTCCAGTTTGTTCATGTTAATAATAAATCTTCTTCAAACTCTAGGGTCACCTGTGGAGTACCACAGGGTTCAGTCCTTGGACCAATTCTATTTACTATATATATGCTTCCGGTTGGCAAAATTATCAGACAGCATGGGATTAATTTCCACTGTTATGCTGATGACACTCAGCTATATTTATCCATAAATCCTGATGAATCCAATCAATTACTTCGACTGCAGTCATGTCTTGATGACATCAAAAGCTGGATGACTTTAAATTTCCTGCATTTAAATTCTGACAAGACAGAAGTTGTAATCTTTGGGCCAGAGTCCTCAAAAAATAAACTTCTTAATCAATCACTTAATCTGGATGGCATTAACTTGGCCTCTGGTAATAAAGTTAAAAACCTTGGTGTTGTTTTCGACCAAGACATGTCATTTAAATCCCATATTAAACAGGTTTCCAGGGTTTCCTTTTTTCACCTCAGGAATATCGCCAAAATTAGAAACATTCTGTCCAGGGGTGATGCTGAAAAACTAGTCCATGCATTTGTTACTTCAAGGCTGGACTATTGTAATTCTTTACTATCAGGAAGTCCACAAAATGCAGTTCGAAGTCTTCAGCTGATCCAAAATGCTGCGGCAAGAGTCCTGATGAAAATCAACAAGAGGGATCATATTTCTCCAATTTTAGCTTCCCTTCATTGGCTTCCTGTTAAATCAAGAATAGAATTTAAAATTCTTCTTCTAACGTATAAAGCCCTTAATAACCAAGCTCCATCATATATCAGAGCTCTGATTACCCCGTATGTTCCTAACAGAGCACTTCGCTCTCAGACTGCAGGTCTGCTGGTGGTTCCTAGAGTCTCTAAAAGTAGAATGGGAGGCAGATCCTTTAGCTATCAGGCTCCTCTCCTGTGGAACCAACTCCCAGTTTTGGTCCGTGAGGCAGACACCCTATCTATTTTTAAGACTAATCTTAAAACTTTCCTTTTTGACAAAGCTTATAGTTAGAGTGGCTCATGTTACCCTGAGCTATCTCTATAGTTGTGCTGTGATAGGCCTAGGCTGCTGGAGGACATCAGGGTTTAATTTTCTCACTCTACTGATTTCTACTGTTCTTCATTCTACGGTTCTCCAGTTTTGCATTGTATTACATTGAAATGACTGTCGTCATTTCAGCTTTTAACTTTTTGCTCTCTCTCTTTTTCTTCATAGTAGGTACACCTGGTCTGGCGTTCTGTTAACTTTGACATCATCCAGAGAAGACGGCTCACCCGTTACTACCATCTAATGTAGAACAGATTACTCAATGTGTGCTTCTGTGCTTTTTGTCTCTCTTGTTGTGTCTCTGCTCTGTCTTCTGTAACCCCAGTCGGTCGAGGCAGATGACCGTTCATACTGAGCCCGGTTCTGCCGGAGGTTTTTTTTTCCCCGTTAATGGGTGGTTTTTCTTCCCACTGTCGCTTCATGCTTGCTCAGTATGAGGGATTGCAGCAAAGCCATGTACAATGCAGACGACTCTCCCTGTGGCTCTACGGTTCCCCAGGAGTGAATGCTGCTTGTCGGGACTTTGATGCAATCAACTGGTTTCCTTATATAGGACATTTAGACCAATCTGTATAATCTGACCCAATCTGTATAATATGATTGAACTTGATTTTGTAAAGTGCCTTGAGATGACATGTTTCATGATTTGGCGCTATATAAATAAAATTGAATTGAATTGAATTGGTGGCAGCAACATGCTGTGGAGACGCTGGACTTCATAAATCACATGAATGATGGTCAGAGTTGACAGGAAGTTGGAGCGAAATCAGGGTAATCCTGGAAAAAAACCCAATGGAAGTTACTGAAGGCTTATGATTGGGGTGGAGGTTCCCCCTCTGACTGGACATCAACCCAAACCATACAGCCATAGCTACAATCAACAGAATTAGATTAAAGCATATTCATATCTTTGAATAGTACAGTCAAAGTGCAGATCCAAGTACGGTTTGAAAATTCATGTTCACTGACAGTCTGTCCATTCTGGGTGAACTTGAGCCATACTGAAAAGAAGAATAAGCAAATACTACTCTGCAGACGTACATCACTGGTAGACACATACAGCAAAAGACCCACAGCTGGAACTGCAGCGAAAAGTGTTTCCACATAGCATTGACGTAAGTTGACTGAATACAAATGCGCTCCACACTTTTCTGGCTTTTGTTTGGAAAACATAAAAAATCCTGAAAAGGTTTCTTCCAATTCACAATGGGACTCGACTTTGTGCCGATCTGTCACATAAACTGTAAAAAACTCAAAATTTGTAGTTTGAAAGCAACAACAAGCAAAAAAAATGAAATGGCTATACATTCTTCCACAAGGCTCTGTATTAGCACAGATAATATTAACCCGTCCGTCCGTCTTCTTCCTCTTATCCGGGGTCGGGTCGCGGGGGTAGCAGCTTCAGTAGGGAGGCCCAGACGTCCCTCTCCCCGGCCACTTGGGCCAGCTCCTCAGGAGGAATCCCAAGGCGTTCCCAGGCCAGCCGGGAGACATAGTCCCTCCAGCGTGTCCTGGGTCTTCCCCTGGGTCTCCTCCCGGTGGGACGTGCCTGGAACACCTCACCAGGGAGGCGTCCAGGAGGTATCCTAACCAGATGCCCGAGCCACCTCAACTGGCTCCTCTCGACGTGGAGGAGCAGCGGCTCTACTCTGAGTCCTCCCCGGATGACTGAGCTCCTCACCCTATCTCTAAGGAAGAGCCCAGACACACTACGGAGAAAACTCATTTCAGCCGCTTGTATCCGGGATCTCGTTCTTTCGGTCACGACCCAAAGCTCGTGACCATAGATGAGGGTAGGAACGTAGATCGACCGGTAAATCGAGAGCTTCGCCTTTTGGCTCAGCTCTCTCTTCACCACAACGGATCGGTACAGCGCCCGCTTCACAGCAGACGCTGCACCAATCCGCCTGTCGATCTCCCGCTCCATCTTCCCCTCATTCGTGAACAAGACCCCAAGATACTTGAACTCCTCCACTAGGGGCAGCACATCCTCCCCAACCCGGAGAAGGCACTCTACCCTTTTCCGGTTCAAGACCATGGTCTCGGATTTGGAGGCACTGATTTTCATCCCGGCCGCTTCGCACTCGGCTGTGAACCGCTCCAGTGAGAGTTGTAGATCACGCCCTGATGAAGTCAATAGGACCACGTCATCCGCGAATAGCAGAGACGCAATACTAAGGCCACCGAAACGGATCCCCTCAACACCTCGGCTGCGCCTAGAAATTCTGTCCATGAAAGTTATGAACAGAATCGGTGACAAAGGGCAACCTTGGCGGAGTCCAACTCTCACTGGAAACGAGTCCGACTTACTGCCGGCAATGCGGACCAGACTCTGATATTAACCCAATAAAGATATTTAAGGACACATTTAAAACTGCTTGAATCAGAGGGATTTAAAGATTTGCCTGCTGTGATTTAAATGTCTAACTGTGCATAGGAGATGCTTACCAACAGTAAGTAAAGAACACCTGCTGTAAACCAAAAGTGTGAGTTACAGGTTGGTGGTGGGAAAACCAGCATTGGTCTGAAGCAGCTGTGATAGTAGCAGCCTGACTTTCCCTTATAAGTCTTGTTTTATACAGCAGCATTTCCTGCCTGTCTGACTGAGTTTCCTGTTAGCAGATCCATACAGTCGTTTCAAAGCCGCAGCACTCAATCACTCAGATGGTTGAAACCTGACAGAACCAATATGCAAATAACAGGAAAGCAAGAGCAACTACTTCCACAGCATGAATTGTTGTAAGAGAAGAAACAAAAGAAAGAGTTTTGCTGCTTTTTCAGTTCCAGGCGGAAGGCTGTGTAGAGAAGAGCCAAAAACATGAATATGATAAGAAGAAGATAGACAAGTAGAACTGATGGATCCTAATAAGCTAAATCCAGGAAGAAAGCCATCTTCTCACACAGATAAACTCTCTTTTTGCCCTGGAGCGACCACTGCAGCAGGCCCAGACTGGACCATATAAGGTCTGACACACTAAAACTTTTTCATAGATGTGGAAATGCAGTTTGGAGTTAATGAGGTGGTAACAATTGCAAAGCTGATTCTACACAAGATAATGAGTGGAATCAGACTTCTTACATAAACAGCCATCCCCTATGGACACCCCACCCAGCAGTTAACTCAATACCACTTCTCTTTATCTGCACACTTTGTACTTGAGCACATTATCACTCCACGTACGGTAGATCCTCTTGGTCCTCGGCACAAATATGATTAGCTGACATATGCCAGAAGAAGACACATTGAAAAGAAGTCCTCTGATCTTTTTAAGGTCTGCATTCCTTCTAACGCGTTGATGATCTGTTTGTGACAGACATTTGATTAACCATTAATTGTCTTGGCAGAGTCTGCTTAAAAATGGTTTCACTGTACAGGGTCCTGGGACACTCAGTAGAACTGAGCTCTTATTAACCGTATCAACATGTTGATCATTGGTTGTATGGTAGTTTTTTGTCCACCGCAGGCGAAAACACATCCATGTCAAGTTGGTTCCAAATCATAAACTGACTTCAGTTGCATGTTTCAAATAGAG
This sequence comes from Fundulus diaphanus, assembly GCA_037039145.1. NCBI lineage: Eukaryota > Metazoa > Chordata > Actinopteri > Cyprinodontiformes > Fundulidae > Fundulus > Fundulus diaphanus. The sequence continues at coordinate 4,470,591 of CM073140.1, forward strand.
GTATCCTTTTAATCCTTTCAAACACATTATCAGTCTTTAACTAATAAATGCACACTATACACTCAGTATAAAAACACAGATGGGGAATGAAGCATCGGTTTGCATAGAGGAAAAGACTGCTAAGTCCAAATTGTGTTTAATTGGGTTGACGACTTCACAAAAGGCACAAGAATCGAGCTGATCAGATGATATTAGTAAACCTTATGATACAGAAGCAATTTTAGACAGAATTCAACAGATTCTGAACCATTCAAGGTAGATATGAGTAGCAGAGGGTTGATAGATAACCACGATGGACAGTGCAGTGCATGGAGAAGCTGGAGCAAAGAAAGACAAGGACAATTACTGTTTTCAGAAATGTAACTGGAATGAACACCTGTTTGCATGTTTACGCCCCTTGGATTTTGTGCATCTTCACCACTCGTAAAAATGAGTAGATGCTATATTCTGCTCGCATATCCTTAAATATTTGTGATTTGCCAGTAGAACTGTATTCAATCTGAATTCATTGTACAATTTCTTACACAAACAACGTTCTCTCGGACAAGCGATGGGATCTTTATCTTACTTTTTCATCCTGGTGTTGGTTGTGATAGTGATTGTATTGGCACTGCTGCTAGTACAACAGTGCTGATTAAAAGTCAGTCTGTGTGCCAGGAACTTATGGTAAAAGGACCTGATGAGGCTGTTCTCCAGAAAACACTGCTAGGACTGGAATATAATTATATTTACTCTTCACAAACCTCTTCTGTGCTTTTTATTGAACCTGATTTCTACGAACTATTGTCCAATACTGCTTAAAGAGTTTGCTCCTGTCGTGTAAAGTTTGAGTGTAACGAAGGCCCGGTTCGTTACTGGACAAGTACACACATGCACCTTACTTGAAGCACTTGGGACATACACTTTTTATAGCATACTGTACTTTTATGTTATTGGCTAATTTGCACCACCAAAATTAAAGAATTGTATACAATTGTTTTAAAAAAAAAAAATTATTGAATATTTTGGGTTTCCCATGCATGTCCGGTCGCGGCACATCCCCATGGCTCCGGCTTGCAGAAACAACAATTATAAATGTGCAATCATTTGTGCAACATGTGATTTTAGTAATATCTTTTCAATGTTAGTTTGTAGTGTATGTGTTTTGTTTTAAAATGTTTTAGTGTTGTGTGATGTGTTGTTTTAACTTACCTTCATCTTGTGTCCAGGTGTCTGGCCAAAGAATTCCCTGGGGAACCAGACACCCATTTGAAGCTTACAGGCCGGACCAAGAGTGAAGAAGGGGCGGGGGGAGTACTTTATGGTTTTAGATTGTTTGGGGAATTATTTATAGTTATGGTGTTTGGTTTTAGGATTTTTCCATTTAGTTGGTGAGTTATTTTTACATGGTTTATTGGTGGGTTTTAATGGAGGAATTTTACATTGGTTTTAATAGATCTAATGTCATTGTACATCCCTATTGGTTCTAATGGTTTTAGTTTGTCCAGTTCATTCACTGAGACGTTCTGCTGCTGCTAAAAAACTGTTGCTGCTAGGCCTCCATGCACTTTACGTTACAGTTTTGCACTTGCACGTTCGAATTATTTTTGGAGAAAATAAAAGAAAAAGGAGATTGAGGACTGCCTGGCTGCCATCTTTTTTTGGTACACCACTGTTATTCCCCCCGCTCTTTGCCTAACTGTCTACATTAAGTAAACACATTTGAAGAAGGACTTTGATTAAAAAGTGTGAATAAAAGGAGAATAAAACAACATACAAATGGATCCAATTAAAAGAATGAAATGTTTGTTTGCGTGTTCCTTTTTGAAACACCAGAGGAAGGTGAGGATGGAAGCTTGTTTTTATAGAGTAGATTTTAATCTAATTCTATTCTAAAAGAATTATGATTATTATAAATAATGCTATGCTGTTCTAGTAGCGAGAAACTATCTCTGAAGAGAGTTGCACAAATTTTACACAAATGTCCGGCTAATATCTTTAGGGGAAATCCACCAGTACATAGCCCTATTAGATACAGTTAGAGTGACAAAGTATGTTTATGTCTTAGCATACATACTTTTGATTGCAATGTTTTGACTTCCTATGACAGAATTTCAGAAAGTAAACTTTATCTGTTACTCAACTACATTTTCTTGTATAATATTCCACGACAAAATTTGCTGAACTATTTTTGGAATGCATTTCTGGCAACAACATTGAATGAGAAACAAACGTTATCGTCATAATGATCAAAATATGAGATCAGGAGAGTGCACTGCTCTTGAGGGTTTGGACACACAATATATTTGATTCAAACTATTTAACAAACTCCCAGTTGTGGAATGTATTAACTTTGATCCGTTTCTTACACTTTTAGGAAGGTTTAACATGTTGTTATATGCTTTTATATGCTTTTAAGATAACTGGCAGAAGGTTTCAAAACCGCGCCTGTTGGTAAGAGAAATGGAATGTGCAAGACATGTTGCAGAGCGGGTTAAGGTGCGGTGCACGGCTCGCAGGCGATGACCGGAAGAACCAGTGCAGCGGGCAGCAGAAGAAGAAAGAAGCAACTCCATATAGGGTAGAAGTAGTTGTTGGAGTGTAGAACTGATTGTGCAACGGTGGGCGTCATTTGCTCATGTAACTCTGTAAGACCCTTTCCTTTGAAGTGAATAAAAAGAGCCTGCACAAGGAAGACGGTAGAGTTATTTGCTTGCAGACATTGGCTGGGGCAACTTCTCTCCCTTTGCAAAGGCGAACATGAATTCTGTTTCTTGGCTGAGTTTTGTTGCGCCCTTAGACTGCGTCCTGCACATGACTCAACGGACCCGGGGAAGCAAGACGGCTTCAACACAGTCCACTTCTTTTTTTATCACTAAACATCACATAACTTTGCTTGATGAAAATGAAACATATAACAAACAGCATGGGATTGTGCAAGATAACACTTAGTGTTTTCTGACCTTGAGCCAAGGGGGTTGCAAGACCAAAGCAGACTTCAGCTGTATTAAACGTCAGTTGTTTATTGCATGCATAATAATAGTTTAAAGGTTAATAAAATAGTGTTTGACATTTTTAGAACTACGGTGACCACAATAATTGATATTTCAATATAATCAATTTAAAAAAAAAATTAAACATATTATTTTGCATTAAATTGGATACAAACCGAGCCATTTCATCTGCCAAGGTTGGTACTTAACCTCACACAGCAGCGCTGCGGAGACATAGATGCTAAACACCTCTCTTCCTTGAACAAACATTACTTTTAAGCAGTGAGAGGGTGTGAAGTTTAAAACTCCTTGAACACAGCAAGAATGTCCAGAGAACAGTCTTTAGCGTCAAAAAAGTAAAAGTTGTTCACAGATATTTTCCCATGAGGCATTTAAACATAAAAAGCCAAAAGATGTTGGTAAGACCCTGTGCAAGCTGTGATACAGAGTAGTGACTACAAACTTGGTAACGCTTCCTACTGAACGACACTGATGTTTGAACAGAATTTACCAAGGTCAGTAATGCTGCTGTATCTGCAACAGCAAGGTATCAAGCATACTGGATGGCATTAGCTAATCTTATCTATGTAAATACTAACAATTTACTGACAGCGACATTACAACTTGATCCCTATGTAGGGAGGAAGGGACACATTTAGTGCGAAACTACAAAAAGCAGACGGCTCTGCTGGGCAAGAAAAAACCAAAACTAAAAAGCTATAAAACAGTGAAGGGGTGAAAACACCAGCAGACCTCCAACACATCCCACTTAAAGACTTAGTGGCTCTGGCTAATAGCAACATTAAAGAACATGTTATACCTGGTCAGCATTTTAACATTTTAACATGAACAAAATCTAAACCTGATACTGGTTTTAGATTTTGATTTAATCAGGGTTTATAGAAGGTGTCTGATCAGTATAAAGAGGATACTTTTATGTCTTCTGAGCAGTTAAAAGAATATTTTGATATCCCAACAAAGCATTTTTTTTAAATTACCTTCAATTGAATTTTCATTTTTTATTTTTACTACATAAAACCCCGTTCGAGAGCAACATTACCATCTAAATTTAAAAGTATTATAAGTATTATAAAGCGCTTGAATGGAAAGGCTCAGGTTTCTGTTTGTGGACAAGTCAACTGAAATGACACAATTAATATTGGAGGCATAAAAAAATTACTTATAAGTGGATATATCAGAGAACGACTGGCATTGGACATGCTGTTTTGTTCAAACTCAGACAACAAACACTAAGTTAAAACCTCTGCAATGTAAACGGTTTACTACATAGTACATTAACCAGGGCAAATCACATTGTTTTTATACAAATATTCCAGACACACGCATTAATGTGGAGTTCAGAAGGATTCTCTAAATCATTGTGTCTGGGAGTGTTCCAAAGTCAATAAGTTCAGGAAAGAGGTTGTGAATGTATTGAAGGAGGGTATTGGGGAAATTATACCCATTGATCTTATACTGTGTATTCTGAATGTTTATTCTGATAGGCTTTATTTTTCTAAGAAAGTAAAAATGTTATTAAACATTAGTTTCCTGGAAGCTGAACCTGTATTGCAGAACTGGGAAAGAACAAAATGTTTGTGGATTGTCACAGTGGCTGAGTGGGCTCACAGTGATCAGGGCCTTGGAAAAATATTTCCAAGAACAAAATCAACATGTTTTGAGATATTTGTACAATTTTTCAATTTTTTTCTTGAAACGTATAACTTACCACCAAGATAATGTAAATGTTCAAAATGTATTGTACACATGTTCAAGTTCTGCTGACCACTTAGCTGTTAGTAATCTGCTACTCACTGTTAGAGTTCACAAAATCATCTCCACCTAAGTTCACATCTAAAAATCAACTAGAAGGGCATTTAAGAGTGACCTATCTGTGAACTCTGTAACTGTACTCAGAGCCATCAAACATCAGCATCTCTTCATCTCATTCCCCTCCCCCTCCTCCTGCTTGTGGTCTCTGGGTGTTTGTTGTTAGTTTCCTGTCACAGAGGAAGTGCCTCACCCTGCTGCCTGGCTCCTTATTGGCCACACCTCTAAGGAACAGTGATTTTTTTTTTGCAGGGGAGGCAGATAGATAGAGGGACAAGAGTCTGGGTCTCGGGACAGGAGTGTGAGATGTGGCAGAGGACGGATTGGTGCACAGGAAGGTTCAGCTAAAGATGACTAAGAGCTGGAGAGAGGCAACAAGTTTCTCGCAGGAAGGAAATGGCTTTGTGCAGCACAAGGTAAACCTGCACAAAACAGCTTCACAAAGAACTGAGCTCTGTATGTACCTAACTACAACCGCACATATATGTCATATCTTTAAGATTTTCCTGATATTTTCAAGTGTTTTGTGACTAGTTTTCTCAGCTTTTTCTCATGTATTAAAACTGTAAAATAACTAATGTGATGTATTTCAACAATTCAATTAACTTTTTTTAAGTTTTTTAACTCTAGTATCCTTTAATGGACAGCAGATCAACATTGCAGTGGGATGTGAAGAAGAGGGAGAAAGTTTGCATAAGACCCCACCTAGAACTCAGATCTGAGCATCAACAGAACCTCTCCTCAACCTATTTCAACCTTCAGCATATCTACTCTAATGATAATTGTGAGTGTAGATGTTTCTGTGTTTTGGTCAAAGCTCCTTATTCTTGGTCTGGTCACTCCCAATCCTTGTACCAGTGCCTTGATTTTGTTGACGCTGGACAGGTTTGGGGGATGCTGTGCCAAAGATCGCTTCTTCGTTCTCCTGCATCTTTTCCAGATGAAATCAAGATGTGCATATTTTCACATCAGAACCTTTTTGCTCTGATGAATCTGTGCTGTTTTTATTACTCTTGGACTCCCTCCAGTTTCTCATTTACATACAATTTTGTGATTGCTTCTCATAATTGGATTAAACGTTTTTAAATTCCCTGTTAAAACCATGAGTTCAACATGCATGTGGTGTAGCATGAATTCAACTGAAAAGCATTTAAAAATAGTTTTATCTTGTGTTATTAAAATAACCATCAATGTTGCAGTGATACATATTTTGAGCAGACTTGGTGGCTTGCTACAAGCTGTTTCAAAGGGGTCAGTCTAAGCAAGAATGGAGGGAAATTTTCTTTATGACCTATTTTGATCAAATACTAAAATGAAAATGAATTGGTAAACTGTGTAAGCCTGTTCAATATGATCAGTAAATTGAAGATATAAATAATAAGATCCATCCATCCCTGCATCTGTCTGTCCATCCATTATCAATCGTCAAAACATGGTTGTCTGTGAGAGCCAGGGTATAGCCTGTTCAAGTCACCAGTCTGTCACAGGGCAACACGGAGACTCATAACTAGGGGTAATTTTAGAGACAACAACTAACCTACTTACTCTTTACAAGTACTCTTAAAAGTATATATATTTTTTAAAAACACAGTATTGTGCCAAGAAATCACGTGTTTTTCTTCTTCTTCCAGTTTTAACCAAACATTAGGTCAAAAATGTGATCCAGTTTTTTAAGTGATGGAGTGCATCATTCTGCACAGTTGGGCTGAATCATAATGCTAATGTCCGTGAGTTCATTTAAAGACTTTAACTCCCATTGAATAAAGGTTTGTGTACTTAAGACAGCATTTTACCTGATAAGTAGTTAGCATAGCTTTAGCTACATTCACTATTCACTTCATGTTATTCCATTTCAAATGTTTGTCAATAAAAGTCTCATTATCAAAATAAGTTTGTCCTTATCTTAGTTTTTATTTAATATATATATATATATATATATATATATATATATATATATATATATATATATATATATATATATATATATATATATATATATATGGTTTCTGGTTTCTTCCCAGATTTCAAAAACATACACATTTGTCAGGATTTTTGGAGTTGTTGGCATATGCAGACACGACAAAAGGTTGTGGTATAGATAAAGATTTCATGAACAAACAAAACTGAAGAGGACTTATAAAACAAAGATCTAATGAGATCCAAAAACAGTGATGACATAGGGTAACCCTCAGGTACAAAACAGGGCTTGAAATGGGCTTACCAAAGAACCAGACTGAACAACAGAAAAACCTGGCAAATAGCGAAAGAAGCTGACTGGCCTAAAAAGTCTGGGGAGGTGAATAGTGGAACCACAGCCAGATTACTGTAATCAGCAGGATGAATGGCACTAGTGATAGGAATAACACTAATGAGCTGAGGGAGGGTGACTAATGACAGAGTTATGCTGAAACAACACACAACATAGGGGAATGACTGATACACATGCAATACCAGAACTACAAATGCATGCAAACATAACTAGGCCTACTAAAAACTAGAGCTATTTACCAGAACATAGAAATAATGCAAAATACAAGAACACAGAACTAAGAGAAAACCAATTTAATTCAATTCAATTTTACTTATATAGCCTTTGTTAAATTACCTTTGTTCATTTTGGTCAGCAGTGGAGCTCTACAATGGATGCTATTTTTGTCCAGTTTTGATCTTGTCCAATGCAGGAGAGGCATGTAAAGCTTCCAATATTGTTCTGGGTTCTTGTGTGATCTCCTGGATGAGTTATGGATTAGCTCTTGGAGTAATTCAAGTGGATAGTAGTTATCACTTTGGTTCTCTGAAATCCTAAAGCTGTACAAATAGCTTTGTTACCGATTCTAGGTTGACAGATATCAAGAACTTTCTTTTCTCATGCATTTTTCATTTCTTTAGGCCTGGGCTCAATGTGGTGCTTTTTGATATATTTGAACATGTTTCATGTTATCAGACAAGTTCTGTTTAAGTGATTTTCTTTTGTTCTACGGGTCTGGTAGAAATCAAGGTTTGGCAATTGGAATTGAACCAAAACATGTTTTCTTACAGTTAATTCATCCTTTTAAAAAGGGGCATTTATCTTTTCACATGCAGGTTTAGATAGCTTTTTCCATTTCTAAATTGAAATATCCTTTATAGCAGTTTATAATCAGTTCTATTCAACAGTGAGTCAGCACATTACTGTTGTTTGATTTGTTTTTGTTTTACTGTTGTTAGTTGTACAGTACTGATGCCTTACTATACATTAACTTTAATTCTACTTAAAATGAAATTGTAAACTATATCACAATTGTTGCCAGTGAGATGTTTAACCATAAACAATTTGCAGTGAATGTTTCACTGTTTCTACTGTGTTCTAAAGTGATTGAAATCTAATCTCAATCTTACAAAAATCACACACCAACGAGTTCCACCATGACAGAATTTATTAAAGAGCAACGTTATCCCAAAAACCTAAATATGGAGTTCGTAAACCCAAGAATAGTACTTTCTTGTTACTATTGCTATTGTACGCTTCCTCTTGTGTTAAAGGCTAACGCAGAGACAAATACAACACATGTACATTACATTACATGTTTTTTACATGTGAAAAAACTTCAATTACAGATATATGCTGTCTATAGCACTTGTTTGTACATGTATAATTCCATAGGTTTTACATGAGAACTAAATAGATTTAACAGTATTGCCAACTATGTTCCAAGATCATGTTTGGGATATGATACAAGTTCATGTGGTTCTTCTGTGTGGGTGCAACTACTTCTACTACTACCACCAATAAAGAAAAAAACAAACATAATAATAATAATATTAACAACAACAACAACAATAATAATAATAATAATAATAATAATAATAATAATAATAATAATAATAATAATAATAATAATAATAATAATAATAATAAAGGATGAAAGTGAAAGTAAAAAAAAAAGACAAAGACATACTGCTACACATTTTGAGCCATTTCAGGAGCCGACATCTGATTGGCTCTTGTAGAATAGCCCTTCCTCCTTCTACCGAGCTGTCCAGTGTAGCTGCGCAAACCGACTGCAGGAAAACAACACATTTTAGGTTGGACATTGTTCGACCGCCAGAAAAGTAGGTAAGTTGGATGGTTTCAGCGGAGTCTCCCTTCATTTCGGTCCCAGAATAGTTACTGCAATGTTTTTTTACGAAGCTGCGATCGACACTCTGTATAAAAAAAAGGTTTTGTCCAAAATCGCAGAGATTCTCTGTCCCAAACTAGTAGTTCAGTCCAGCTAAACTCATACATAGGTGCTGTTTTGTTTTCATTAAAAAACGTAACATTCACAAATGCCCTCAGATGTTACAAGAGGAGGTGCTCCGTCCTTCGGGGTAAACGCTGTTTTCTGGTGAGCATTTCCTTGTAGAGTTTCAAGCCGAGTTTCTTTAGTAGCCGGTGTTTAGCCGAAACTGACTCGGCTATTATCGGTCCTTTCCGGGGCCTTCATTGAAATGAGTGGAGGGTCAGATCCCCAAACTCTTATTACTAAACTCTGTTGTACACTAACCAGGCATAACATTATGACCACTGACAGACGAAGTGAAACTCAGTGATTATCATGGCTATCATGTTCATCATGGCTGCTGTTAGTGGTTGGTTTAGATTGGACTGCAAGAGAACATTGTTTCCAGTGTATGCCCGGCTTTAACCAGATTTCTTAGGAGCAGGAAACAGGGACATAAGGATTTGAGCACGTTTTACACCTTTTGATGATGATCCATATTGACTTGACAGCCCCACTCAGTTACCGCAGCTTTATCATGGAGAAATCCCGTTCCACCACACGCCAACAGTCCCTGTGTTGTTTCTCCCAAAGGGTCAAATCCTCAGAAGACTTTAAAGTCAAGTATAGCATTCAAACCTGGACATTTTCAAAGGGATGATACTACACGAGGGTGTAAAATCAATATTTCTATTTAGAATCACATATTAAGTCTTCACCAGCATTTACTGTATAAAGCTTTAAGTTGTCATAAAGGCAGACATGTTAACAAGACAATTTTTCCAAATAAATTGGAAAAATTGGAAAAAAACTTGCCCCTCAAGTTAAGTCTTTGAGGGGCAAGACAAAGTCTAGTCTTTTGCCCCAATTCAGAGTCAAGTCTTTAATGATAAAAGAAAGATGTTCTTATCAAACCCGTGACATCCAGGTCACCTCTAACCCTCTTTGTGCTGACATCCCCACCCACTGCAGGTTCTTCCTGTTCTCCTGAGAGCAACTGGAGACCCAGACAGTACAAGACAACAGGAGGCTCCCTATCACTGACCTGTAGAGGTTTGTGAGCAGCTGGTGAGGGAGGAGAACGTGCTTTAACTTCCCGAGGAAAAAAAGAAGGGCCTGAAGATGAATCGATGCAAGGCTCATGTCTGTACACATCGAATGGTTTAGGAGAGGCGATGATTCGAAAACAGTTGTCGTTTGGGATTTTTAGCTCTGGTTTTTGGAGTATCTCCCTTTGATTTTCTATGGAGGGCGTTCCAGGTGAGGTCAGCAAAGAAGGGGAGACCTAGGAGAGGAGTGTGTGTGGTGGACTAGAGGTCCTCAAGTCTTTAATTACTTCTTTTGTCTGTGAGATGTTCAGGTACGGGTTATTTTTCCAGCACCATGGTGTCAAGTGCTGGAGCATCTTCTCTGTAGGTTGACTCATTATTATCAGAAATCAGACCGACAACTGTGGTGCACTTGACTGCAGTGTTGGGGGAGTGAATGGGGATCAGTCATTAGTTAATGCTGAATAGAGAATGGGGCTGAAAATCCAAAATCCACTTTCACAGTGAACTGCCCAGGACCAGGTTGCTCAGATGATTACCAGTTTATGGGGAATAACACCGGGATTATAGGTGGAACTGAAGGTGTTGTCTGTCTCCAGGTGGATCAGGACTGTGTGGAGACCTGTTATTACAGCATCCTCTGCTAACCTCTTTTCTTTGTATGCTAAGTGACATTGGTCATAGTCAGGAGAAAGAGTGGTTTTATTGTGTGAGTCTTTCAAAGCATTTGGTGATAATTCAGGTGAGAGCAACTGGGCAATAGTCGTTCAGACAGTTAACCGGGCTCTTTTTCTGAGTTATTGCAGCCGACTTCAGGCATGTGGTAACAATGTAGTGAAGTAGGACAAGGTTAAAAATGGCGGTGGATATGACTGTTAGCTGGGATGGGACGTTTCCGAGCTTCCTTCCGCTGAGTCCATCCGGACCAGCAGCCTCCTGGCGTTGATTCTCTGCATGGTGGAAGTGGTCTGGTGTTGGGTCAGCTGTAACAGCTAATCCTCCTCTGTCTCTGCTGGTTGAGAGTGGGTCACCGGCAGGGGCGGACTGGGACAATAATTCAGGCTGGGAATTTCATCCCAGGCCACGCCACCGCCAGCATAACTTTAGTACCTGCAGGTGTGTTTTTTCCTCTTATAAGGTTCCTGCTCTGACTCCTGATTGCTGCTGTTCACCACCTCCATGCCAGCAGGAGCTCTTGTTGCACTACTGCTACTCGCTGAATTGACACTGCTTTCTTGTAAAAATTAATTCAAACCCACATAGTTTTTTAATTTACTATTTTAATTTACTACTCTTTAATGTATTGGCTATATTCTCATAACATCAAATATTTTTTTTCCAACTGAGTGGGATTTTACCAGGTTAAACAAAGTAAAATACAATAACAACAATGATTTCAATATTTTTAGAATTTGGAGTTAATGCAGGGTACACTAAATCTGAATTCAAGGACATTTTAGCATTACATTTCTTTTCCATTGGCTCTTTGTTAACCATATTTTAAAATGTTCAATACCTCTTCCCAATCACATCTTTATTGTTGCAGGTGTTTTAGCTTCGAAGTGTAACTGAAGAGAGTGGGTGTAGTGCTTGTCTCTAGGCAACCGTAAAAGCTGCAGGTGCAGGAATCCTGCTTAAATCCCGCCATGATAATTCTGCTGGCCTTATTTCCTGGGTTTTATTCTGTTCGTATTAGGCTTAATGTTGATATGTGTAACAGACATGCATATCTGACTTTTAAATGTACGCAACGTCAAACAAATAGAGGACGATTCCATATTTTACAGGATGGGTGACAACCCTACAGCTAACTGCACAGACATCACATTAGGGGAAAACTGTTTTGTTGGGAAATTTTCACTTACTTTTAGCTTCTTTCTTGGGAATCTTCTGATTATCTCTGGGGAGGGATCAGGTGTTGCAAATAAACACATGATCCGTGTAGTGGTGAAGTTAAGTAGATTCCTCCAAAAGGTTTATTTGTTCAGCAGTCATTTGTCATAACCCACGGCTCATTTTAAGGCCACGTTAAATTTTTTTTGACCAAAAGCTACTTGAGATGACAGTGAGACTGACGCTACCTCGCCCAATTTTCAGCTACCATTCAGTTTATTTATTTATGCTTGGAGAAAGCGGTAGTGCAGTGAGATGTTGTGGGTAACACTGAGTGGAGTTTTAGAAGTATTGGTATTCTCCTATCAATCAAGTGGAATGGATTCTTTCAGGAAGCAAAAGAAACAAAAGGGTCCAATCGGATAGTTTTCAAAAGTGGCCACCCACTGGGCCACCGGAAAAACTCCCGATTCTCCCGATGGTCAGTCCTCCGCTGGTCACCGGGCCTTCGTGGTTGGAGTAAGAGAAGCAGTAGTTCAGAGTGTCTGGGAGGGTCCTGTCTGTGGTGCTGGTGTCACTTAAACTGGCCTTGCATCGGCAAGAAATTTAATCCCCTGCCACATGCTCTTGGTGTTTGTGGAAACGTGTTCCTTGTACCTGAGTTTGGCTTCTCTTGTTTTCTTCAGCTTCTGCTTGGGTTCTTTGTAGGTAGGCCTATAAATACAATATACAATAACACATTTTGCTGGACGATAAATTTTCCTAAAAATTATCTTGATAAACCATAATATCATCATTTGGAGACATATGGTAAAGAAATAAAAACACAAGTACATCCTCTTGATATAACAGCTCATAACCGCCGTTATGAGCTGTTATATCAACTCCCCCACTGCAGTGGTCGTGTTCGGCTTTGACTCCAGTTCCATTTTCTTTTCAAACTAGCATTTCTCTGGCTCTCTCTCACCAGGCTCTCATGCTAAAGTTTGAGGATGTGCCTACCTGACACAAGATTTAACTCCTCCTACCCCGAGGAAAAGAGAGGGGTGAATAGACACCGATGCACCGTACTGAAACCTTTTGTTATCCAGTCTCAGGAGGTGGAGAGGTTAACACAGGGGGACCATGAATACGCAAATTATCAAGTTTATTTTAATTAATCATGTAATTAAAATTTATTGTGCGATTAACTGAGTTATTGTTTATGGCGACAGGCCTATTTGTACGGCTTTGTTTTAGGGCACAAGACTAAGTTTTGTCGGAAGTCCTATATTTGCGACCGAAGTGCGACGCGAGTCAGAGTGTCAAACTGGAGTCGCCATCTCTGGAAAAATGTAATGATTCCGTTTTCTAAATTTGTCGGCAGAAAATAACAAACTGTCTCTTTATCCACTTAATTAGTTTGAGAAATTAAAGTTATTCTGTTGCAGAAAAACAATAACTATATACTGCAGGTCTGGACATAGTCTGTTTAGGAGTCACACAGCATCAATTTCTCCAGAAGGCCTGGAGAGAAACAAAGGCTTTCCAGAGTCCAGCAGGGACTTTCTTTCTCTTTTCATCTTGTCTTTTCATCTGTCCAGCTTTTAAATTACTCTTGATTTCCTAGAAATTCCTGCCAAATCCAAATCTCTGGCTGGTGAACTATTCTCACACAAAATCTCAAGAAAATCCTCCAGAACACCTTGAATTACACGTGCGCATGATCACTGTGTGCAAGTTATTATAAATCACACTAAGAATGAAATCCACTATCATCTAATGACGGCATAAGAGTTTTATGTTATTGTCTAGATTCTAGTCAGAGTCATAAAGAGAACAAAGACTCTAGCACTCCCTTTATCAGTTCAAGGCCTAAACTAAAGCATTCCCCACGAGCTGGAACAGGAACCTGCTAGTCTGAATTCTCCTGGGGAGAAACCAAAAGTGTCACATTGGACAGTAAAGCTAGTTATTTAAATCAGTATCCCATTGTGACAAAGCAATTTTTAAAAGAAAAAAACAGTATTTTATCTGTAAATGTGCCAAGCTGTTTGTTTCTCATGTACTGAGTAACCTAAAGAGTGCTGCTTTTTATCTGCTCTTATGTTAGGCATGTCAGAGCCTGCAGATCGTAGATGTTCTGTCTCGTCCGTCTCGCTGATAGAGATCAAGGCTGAGACTCATCTAGTCCTCCAGGCTTTCCTTGAACGAGCTCTATCCACGTCTCACAAAGAGAGGCCCGGCAGGATCGCTGGAGCCTATGAGGATTATAACCAGTACAGGTAACGCTGCTCATCCATGTTTTTTTTTTTTTTTTAAATCTAAGCACAGTAAAAGCCCAATCGTTATTTAAGTAATATCTTCTTATTTTAAATCAGTTTTTCTCTTTAATTAGATATTAATATATGTCAATTTTTTTTCTTTTTTATATGTTTACTGTTGAATCTTAATTGTATTATATATATAAAATAGAAAGTAACTTTAGTTACCATGTGCTGGTAATGCTGTTGCTGATCAGCATTGAGGATGAGCTGCAATCATGATGCTTTGTTGAGTCTGTAGTGACTTATTGTGATTAAAAAAATCTCTTGTTTGGGTTTTTCTGATTGAAAGGTAAAATGTTTGTGAATAAAACTTTGGGGTTGTGGTGCTTTTTTGCTCCTTTGGCATCTCAAAGATTGATTTCAGTTTAGAAGCTATGTAAGGGATAATGCCCAACGAGGTGTCCATTATCAGAGAGTAATGAGGCATCCGCGGAGGCGAGGAAGCAACCATCCGACGTAAAGTGGAGGAAGGTTGCTTCTGCGAACTCCATTCATTTCTGATAGTGGACAACTCGAAAGCCATTATCCTGCTTATACCATGGCCACTTACGAATGAAAGAAATATTAAATCAATTATCAGTTATTTAATGCTTTGTTCAATTCATCATCTGAAAAAAAATTGACACAATGAATGATTTAGACCAAAGCATACTGCAGGTAAAATAAGTATTAAACACATCAACTCTTTTCTCAGTTTAACTATTTCTAATGCGGCCATGGAAATAAAATCAACACCAGAAGTCAGTAATAGCCCGAGTAATCCACACATATACCAAAATCAAAGCTAATTAGTCTACAATGGACGTTATGGATAACAAATTGGAGTGACAGAGAATAGGTATTGAACACCTGAAGTAAAGTATGTGCAAAAGCAGAGAAACCAATTTACTGTGAAAAAGTCTTTCTTGGTATTTTTTTTATCTTTGTTTAACCAGGAAGGTCAGCTGAGAACAAATTCTCATTTACAATGACAACCAGGGCAAGAGGTAGCATAAAAGCTAGATACAAATTATGAACAAAAAGAACATAAAACATAGAAATAACATGAAATATATACAGTACGTGGGATGACATATAAAATTGACAAGCAAGTTCAATGGTCTTGTACTGTTGATAATAGTAACTCTCATTTAAGGGTTCCCCCTATATGGAGAAACTAGTCAGAGGCTTTACTCGTGTGATTTCTCGCATTTTTCCTTCTGATCGTGAAGGTTCTGGGGGTCCTTTCTATGCATTCTGAAAGGGCCGATTCTTTGGCCCTATTTGACCAGACTATACTTTCCCACTATTTCACTGGCTTGTCTGAATCTTCTCTGGCAAACTTTAATTGAGGTTCAACATGCTTTTTTCTTCAGCAGAGAGGTTCTGTGCAGTAACTGAGCACATAGACCATTGCGGTTGAGTCCATTATTCCATGTCCATGATTGTTTTCTTGGGAAAAACTCTACCTACTATTTCAATGTCTTTCTGAAGCTCTATGTGAGTACTCCTTGGGTATTGGACAATTCCTTTGATTATTTTCTTGACTGATTTGTCTTGTGAGGGTCACCTGGTTTATGGTGAAATTATTTTCTTTCCACTTCAGGATTATAGATATAATGGAGCTCCATCAAACATTCAGAATCTTTAAACATCCAGCAGTAACCAGACTTTTTATGTAAAGGTTTCTTTGCTTTTACCAATTTTCCAACTCTGTGCAATACTTTGCTAATGAGAGCCCTTTTTCTAGGCCATTGGTATATATTAAACCAGGCGATATTAATTTGCACACACTGTACCTACCAGGATGCTCTCTGCATCCTGACAGATTTCAGCTGGTTTCTTGGTTTTCTTTCCTTTTTTGCAC
Organism: Fundulus diaphanus; assembly: GCA_037039145.1. NCBI lineage: Eukaryota > Metazoa > Chordata > Actinopteri > Cyprinodontiformes > Fundulidae > Fundulus > Fundulus diaphanus. Next base: position 4,486,668 of record CM073140.1, read on the forward strand.
ATGCTTTACTTTAGGGGTTCAATACTTATGCCCTGTGTCATTCCAGTTCTTCCCCTTAACTTAATTTGTAGATTTATCTGCTTTGATTTCTTTGTGAGGATTACTTGGATTGTTAGGGACAGATGCAAATTTTATTTCGATGGCTCCATAAGAAATATTTCAGCTGAGAAAAAAAGTTGACATGATAGGTACTTATCGTACGTGCTGTATTCATGAAGTCTGTACTTATTGCATAACAGCAGTGTACATCAAAACTGCTGTAAAATGTGAACAGATTTTACACTTAATAAGTTGAATAGTGAAGCCCATGCATGTCCTGTGGTTCAGCATCTGTTTTTCATACTAGCTTGACACTACAGTCCAAACAAAAGGATGGATCTGATTCTCAAGCAGAAAAGGAAGATGAGAAGAAGACTGGATTCAAGGACCTCATGAAGAACTTCCCTCGCACTTCAATTATCCGTGGTAAAGGATCACTGGGCAAGAGCGGCAAGGCACAGCAGTCCCACCAAACAGAAGTAAGAAACTGTTGGTTGTATTAGACTCTGTCTGTTTTTATTGTCAGTAAAAGCCATAGACTTAGAAAAGACAATTGAAGCCTTGTTTCTGTAGTACCCTTGGTAAGCAAATGTTTTCTTAAGGCTATGAAGAGGTTTAGTCCCAGCTGCCTGAATCCTGTTTTGAGGGTGTGAAAGTAATTATCACTTGACAAATAACCGTCCTACTCACACTTCTCTTTTGTTTTTATGTAAAAAAAAGGGATCTTAGATTGTGAACCTTTAAACTAATTATAAAACCACAGTTTTACTTGAAGACCATTCTCACTGATGATTTCATCTAGAGCTGCACAATATATTACATCTCAATTGGCTTTGAATTTGCAGTTTGAGCAACACTGCAGTACTGCTTGAAAGATGCTGTTTGAATGCAATATTTGGTATGCCATAATATTTAAAGTGCCCTGCATTCAAAGGAATAATTCAAAACATTCAAAACAATAATGTATTTAGTGAGTTAGGTTGCCTTCCATTACCTTTTATGATAGCTCCTGATATCTGAACTGAAAAGCATACTATGCCCCCTTTAATGTCTTGGGAACCTTCTCACTGTGGAGGACAGAATTAAGAATAAAAGCAGAAATATATAAATGGCCCAATAAATAAACCAATACACTTAAATGTACAAATTATTAAAAAAAGTAGAAATAATATAGGTTCGGGTCACTGTTAATAAAAAATATTGATGCCTTTCATGCGGCTCACTTGGGTATCTGCCTGTAATTCCCCAAACTGCAAACTGCAAACTGCAGGGAAAAGATCCCCGCTCCATCGATTTATTAATAAAAAAACAACAACTTCTTATCCTTTTTCTGTGTTATTGGCGACTTGAGGGAGCCGTGATTCCCTTTCCACCTCTGTAGTCAGCCTCATAGACAGCTGCTGCTGCTTCCTCATGACTGCAAACCCCGCTATGGAGATTCATACCCCCCTGCAGGCGGAGCAAGGAAATCAGAATCTCCACTCCATTTGCACTTTGCAAAAATGTATCAAATACAGTGCAGAGAGATACACAGCTAGTTGCGTACCAGAACCCTTATAGACCATGTAAAATGGAGTGAGAAAGTAAATAAAAGAGAGGGGAGCAGAGAGGGAGAGTCCGAAGAAACAAGCACTGGCCCCTGATTCAGCAATGTGCACTAAACTGATGTTTTTTTTTTCCATAAAGGAACAGATAGGCTAAGATATAAACACTAGAGGTGAACAGTGAAAATTCCAGCAGCCGATCCTGCACAATAGTTTAATAAATAGGTCAGTCTCTCTGTGAACCAAGGGCCAAAACTGATCCAATTAAACAAAGGTTTTAAGGTATTGAATTTTTTTTAAATATGGTTAACAAAGACCCAGTGGAAAAGAACTTTAATGCTAAAATATCATTGAATTCAGTTTACCCTGCATAAACTTAAATTCCAAATTCTAAAAATATTGAAATCATTGTTATATTACTTTGTTTAATCTGGTAAAATCCCATTGAGTTTAAGAATTTTTTTTATTGTTCTGTGAATATAGCCAATGTTTTAAATAGTAAATTAAAAAAATTAGGTGGATTTGAATGAATTTTTTACAAGAAAGCAGTGTCAGTTCAGGGCAGCAGTAGTGCCGCAATAGCTCCTGCTGGCATGGAGGTGGTGAAAGCAGCAATAAGGAGTCAGAGCAGGAACCTTCAGGTACCTTGTAGAGCACAAAACACACCTGCAGCTTCTAAGGTTATGCTGGTGGTGGCATGGCCTGAGATGGTATGAAATTCCTGGCCAGAATTATTGTCCCAGTCTGCCCCTGGTGCAAACTGTCATGCGAAAAATGTCAGCTGTCATTGTGGTCAAAAGAAAGTATAGCTGGACAGACAACAGAGAGAGAGAGAACAGTCTGACTAGGATGAACACAAAGACTGGTTTTGTGATCGCTTGCTTTGAATATTACAAAAAATGTGGTTTTAGTGATGTTTATTATACCACTATGCTTAGCTGTAGGCAAGACACACTTGCCTTTGTACACACCTGGTTGCTGCCACGCATGCTTTGTATGGCATATGGTCTGAGGACTAACAGGCTGGCCCCCACCCCTTCAACCTCTACAACAACGCTAGCAGTTTTCAACTTTCTTGGTGGACCATGGCAGGGCCTGTTCTAATAGCCTCGGCCATCTTTATGAAGAGCAGCTGTTAGTTTTTTTCAGATCTTCTGAGTTCTCTGGCTTGAGGTGTCATGTTGAACTACTAGTGACCAGTCTGAGAGCGATAACACCAGATCTAACGCACCTGCTATCCATTCACACCTGAGACCTTCTAACATTAATGGATCACATGACCTCGTGGAGGGAAAATGATTGGGCACAATTTGGACATTTTCACTTAGGGGTGCACTCACTTTGTTGCCAGCGGTTTAGACATCAGTGGTTCAGTGTATAGTTATTTTGAAGGGACAGCAAATTGACACTGTTTTACAAGCTGAACACTGAATACTTGACATTGGATCAGAGTGTCAAATCTTCAGTGTGTCCCATAAAATGGTACAGTAAAATACTAAGAAAATATGAAGGGTGTACTCAATTAACTGAGATACTGTAAATTATACTTGGTGTAAAGATTCAGTGTTAAAATGAAAAAGTTGTTTTGGCAGGATAGCTTGTCTCCCTCCTCATCGTCAGATGAGGATGAAAGTGAAAAGAAGATGAAGTTAAGACAAGCAAACATTAAAAGAAAGATTGCTTCGTTCTTCAAAAAGAAGGTAAAGGAGATAAAAGAGACGGAAAAAGAGCAGAGTGACCTACCATATGGCAAGAGTGCAACGCATGACCTCGTCTCTCCTGGTAAGTTCCACATTTACACTCATCCCACTGAAAGCTCAAATACAGATTTCACACTATTTAATGTCTTCCTCAGAACCTTAAACTTTGTGATTGTTAAAGAAGCAAATTGTTACCTATTATACCATTGCAGAAGAAGTGTTTTCATCTAAAATGTATTTATGATTTTTATTGAAACAGGTCACTCAGCTGACTACTATGATGAAATAGCACAGAAGCTGGAAAACATTGTAAAGAAGTCCACCAAGATAAAGAGCCCAAGTCCAGGATTAAAGCCTCCGTCTGGTAATCAGACTCCAATTTATTCATGGCTATGTAGCACAAGTGCATCTCAGTAAATTAGATCATAGAGAAGTTCATCTGTTTCAGTCATTCAGTTCGGTTTTAGTTCATTGTATTGTTCATTGCCAATTCACAGCAAACGTTCCCTTAAGGCACTTTACGAAACAGATTCAAACAATAAATCCTATAGATAGATTCCAAGTAAATACATAGATTCTAATTTGAGCCTAGTTCTAAAGTATTGATGTCAAATTCTCTGAGATAAGTAAATTCACTTTTCAACTCAAATTTATTGAGCTGCTCAGAATAAAGGGCCTGACATACTTGCGCAGACGGAGTCAGCCTTGAGTATGCGCGGACTCCGCTGACTACCTGATAACTTCCACCAATCAGATGTCTGTACCATTTGGAATGGTAGGAACCTATTTGAATTGACGGAGAGTAACAAGGCAAGCAAATGTTTGCTGGATTAATCCACCTCATCAGCTCATTTGGTGGATCAGTTCATTGTGAGCAGCTTTGGATACATTTCCAGCTACTATGGCAAGTTGTAGTTGATCTGGTGGATTGATACATGTGGCAGGCTGAAACACATAAAACACTGATGTGTTTCTGCCCCAAACTGCATTGTTATCTTTGGTGATGTATTACTGTTCAAAAAGTGATGTTGTAGACTGTTGATCTACTAACAGCTTTCTGTCTCACTGATATGAACATTTGCAGTTCGAGTCTTAAAATAACAAGTCAGGTAAAACAGGTATAGTAGGTCTGACTACCTGATAGCTTCCACCAATCAGATGTCTGTATTTACTCTTCAACAAGCTCTCTGTGATACATACATTTCTGCTGCAGGTAAAGGAAACTATTACTGATAGTAACTTTACAGAAGCTCAAATCAAAAAATCCAAACTAACCTCTTAATGACCAATGTGATAAAATACTTGTAATACTTCATGTACTAAAATGTTTATACTAAACAATTTAGAATAAGAATATTGACATTTTAGTCTAAATTATTATGTATATGGCCATCTGATACTTTATTTATAGCTTGTTAGACCTAAATGAACCTTTTAAGTTTAGTCATATCTTGAGTCAAAAGACATTGCTCCAGGCAAGTTTATTTGTATAGTACCATTCCTACAAAGGCTAGTTCAAAGGGCTATGTTGAAAAATAAAGCACTGATAAGACATAATAAAAACACCAGATATATAAACACACAAAGCATCATATAAAAAGAAAGATCTGTTAAATAGACAAATTTATACAAATAAAAAGCTGAACATGAATGAAATGAGTTAATAAAGTTAACAATGAGCTTGATGGGGGAGCTTCGGGAAACAGAAATATTTCAGTCCAGATATGAAGGAATAAACAATTTGTGCACATCAAGGATTTTATTCCAGATCTCAGAAGCATAGAAACTAAAGTGCTGCTAACCCTAACCCTGCCTCACCTTGTTCAGTTCTGGTCCAGGGAATACTGCGCAAGAATGATGACATGAGGGATCAGCGTGGTTTATAGAAATTTGCATTGCAGTTTGCTGCAAACCTGTTTTCTGCTGCCATGTTCTTTTTATAGAAAATACATTTCCTCAAGTTTTTTTGGTCATTTTCAGTCTCTGTTTAGCTATACCAAAGCTAAATGGGCTGGATTTATACAGTGCTTCTCTAGTCATACTGAATGCTCAAACCGCTTCACATTGGAACTGCACTCACCCAACCACACAATTCATTCACTCACACTCAGATCAGTAGGCAGCCTGGTGATGAGTGCCTTGCCCTGGGGCACATTCACGTGACGGGAGGAAGCAGGAATCTGAGCAACAGTTGCCCTGAACCATTGCCTGAGATGTAGCTCTCTATCTTTCTCTGAGCATTGCATGTTCTTCCCTGTGGAAAGAAACCAGTACCACCAACAACTGAGACAGAATGTTCCTGCTGCCCTTGTAATGCTCTGAATAGCCGAGGTGAACAAGGGCTGGATTAGGTCATTCTTATTGAATGGAAACAATTGCATTGTCATTCTTTGTCAAGGGCAGTAACAGTGGAGGGAGAAAGGCAGCCATTTTTGGTTGGCCTGAATAATTTATTGCAGACAGAAACCCAGAGCTTTAAGATCCAATCATGGAACTAAACTGATGCCTCTATATTTTTGCAGTGGATGATAACGAAGCACTGGCACAACAACTTGTAAAGCTGCTGTGTTCCGAAGGAGATGTTATGAACACTAAGGTATGTATGATTATGTAATAAGATGTGTAAATGTAGATTATTCATCTGTTGAATATTAAACATTATTTGGTTTAGCTGGAAACAAAACTGAATATATGATATTTTCTGATTTCCATGGATATAATTGTCAAAACTCGTACTTTAATGCAAATTTTTGGTAGGACATTGATAGGTTTAACATGCTGAGTGTGACTGCCTGTCTTCTATTCAGCAAAATAAACTTTGATAATATACCAGGCATGTACTGGACGGTTTAATATACAATACAATAAAGTTTAAGTTTAACAATACCTGCTGCTGTCACTTTGTGTGCAGATCCAGGAGAATCCGGAGCTGATCAACAAATTATCACGGCTTTCCTACAGATCATTCGAGAATATTCTAGACTTCTTTGGCAAAAGTCAGGAATCTGAGGCTCCCCCCTTGAAACCATCTGCTAGTCCAACTCTGCAACGAATAGCTATTTCTATGGAGGTGTACCGGCGAATGGTGACAGCCACAGGAACGCAACGGCTAAATGGCCACGCAGAGCGCTACATGGACAACTTTGTCCCATGGGTCAAAAGTCATGGAGGATGGGTGAGTGATCTTATTACAGGCGCATCTCAGGAAATTAAAATACCATCAAAAAGTTAATTTATGTGATGGTCATATATTTGTTAGTGTTGGAGGGTTTTGCAGAAGAAAATGATTTTATAAAGTCATTAAGTAACTACAACTAAGCTGTTTCTTTGTTAAAAGAGCAGGTGATGTCAGGTGAAACTTTTTCAAGAAAACCATCGTCTTAAGATGGATGTATTTCAATACAGTTATTCGTAAAGCGCCTATTCACAACAAATTGTCTCGGGGCACTTTACTAAGTCGATCCTATCTAATGAAACCCAGCAGATTGCATCAAGTCTTTGACTTGCAGCATTCACTCCTGGATGAGCGTGTAGCCACGGTGGACAGTTGTCTGCATTGGATCTTTGACTTTGCAGCAATTTTTTTTTAAAGTAAAGTTTGGCTTTCATTTGGAAATCAAGTTCGCAGAGTCTGGAGGAAAAGTGGGGAGGAACAGAATCCAAGCTGCTTAAGGTCCGGTGTGAAGTTTCCACAGTCAGTGATGACTTGGGGAGACAAGTCATCTTCTGATGTGGGTCTGTTGGGTTTTGTCAATTCCTAGTGAGAACAGATACCTAGCAGGACATTTTAGAGCGTTCCTTACTTCTCTTTATGATGGCGCTGGTTTCATTTCTCTTCTTGTATCATATTACTGAAAGAAACTTTTTCTGATACTATTTTACTTAGATAAGGCTGTATTACCTTGAAAGCATGATACAAAAGCTTATTTTCTCTCAACTCATAAATGCTTGTGTTTTATCTCCAGGAAAATGTGCTCAATATAGAGAGGACAGAGGAGTGGGATTGACTGGCTGTATGTCTGTTTATTGCAAACAAATGCTGAACTGGATGATGCCTGCCATCTAACAGAGAGACAGAGGAACCCTGCTTCTCTTCAGAAACTGACCAACAGAGTTTTATCTGCTCTGTCACATTACATGGAAAGAGACTCTTTGATTCCTGTTGGATCAGAGGAATCAATCAAAACACTCAATGAGGCAGCTTCTTATTGTCACTGCTGTTACCCAGAGTTTGTTTTTAAGGACCTGTCAGTCAATTTGAAAGTAAGAACTGTTTTCACTTCCAGTAGTGTGTGATTACCATATTGGATCACATCTAAGCCCACTACAACAGGTAAGCTGAACTATGTATTGGAGGAAACAAACAAACAAAAAACTACTCATATGTTACATATTGGATTATGTAGTCCCACAGTGAGACAGAAAGCTCATTGTATATATAATGTTTTATGGCAAGTTTTATTGTCAGGTATGTTCAGTGTGAGTAGCAAAGGCACAGGAGCAGCTTTTTTTAGTATTTTTAAAATTGGAAACGTTCATGGAAGATTGTTTACGATGTTCATTTGCTATGACAAAAAAAATAATATCAGCAAGACGTGGCCAGGTTCGACCTCACGGTGTGATTAAAACTAACAGTGTCACTTTATCACAGTTCTTAAACGTGAATTTAAAATTAAATATGCAGAACATCATCAAATATCTTTTTAAACGGAAACTTTACAATAATTTCTTGTGATGCCAACAATATATGCCGTTGTAATATTGTAATTTATAACATTTATGGATATTTATTTTTATACATAGAGTTAGACAAAAAAATAGAATCTGCTGAAGCTTTTGCTGTTGGTTCCAAGTGAATGTGGTGTTGAAGATTATCCCTTTATCCCTTTTAGCTGTTTTGCTCTTCATTGAGCAACACAAGCACAGCAGCTGATATTTGCTGGGTAATTAGCCCGGCTTGTGCTGCGGCAGAGGAGTGGCTGTACAGTCACCCTACAATTTTCTCAGGCAACTCAGTAAAAACCTCTTTAAACTGTAGGAATGACATGCTAGAAATGTGTGAGGTTAAGAAACTGAAATTCTTCGAAATTCTTATCATCTTTTAACCGGCCCATGGTTCTTAGCAACCATTTCTTCACTAGCCATAGCTGATCATGTATCCTGAACATGTTCTGAAAGACTTTTTAGTTAGAATAGTTCGTTTTACAGAAATGACGAGCATGTCAACATGACTTCCCATTTCGATGCCCCATCTGTCATTGGTTGCATAGATGCATAGAAAAATTAACATTATGTGATTTAGACTGATTATACTATCTCTCCATAGTTTCTCCAGTAATAGCTTTCTAAAAAAAAAAAGAAAAAACGCATAAAATATTTCCCAACATGTGAAAAATGTTTGGGAAAATTCAGTGGTTGCTGAAGTTTATGGGTTTAACTGCAACTGACTGATGGCCAGCTCCTAAATCTGACCATATGTTTTTTAAAGACATAAAAATGTGTTTCCTGTTATTCAAAAGATTGGCATAGGCTACTCATTTTGAGTGGAAGAGTTAAATGTTTCTGATCAGTACATCTAATATGTACTGATCTAAATGGTATGAGTACTGTTAAAAAGCATTTGTTCAAATGTCAGCTGCTACTCCATTACTGTACTATTATCACTACATTATTTGTGGTGGGGTTTTCTAAAAAAAAAAAAAAAAAAAACTTGCTAAATATTTGATAAATACAAAAAGGTTTGGGGATGGTGTTGGATCAGGGGTCCGTTCTTCGTACGTCGCTAACTCAGTTAGCAGGATTTCATTGTTGACGATTTGGCATGATCTTGGATCGTTTGGTTCTTCGAAAGACATCCTGCACTTGTTGTCATAGCAACATGTGCGCCAGCTTAAGCCTGCTCGAGAGCAAGATTAGATCACGGCTGTATAAGCGGAGGAGATGGGGAAGTCTGCCGTAGCCATGTCCATTTTTACGACTGCAACCTGTTGCGGAAGGTGCAAGAATAATTTGCAGAGTTTTTCGAATTAATCGCGTATTGCGCAATAGACAGGATCCTTGAGCGCAGCGCGACAGTGTAATTGTAGAGAGATTTTTCTTGGTGGCTGTTATAAACAGACAAACACATCATTTAACAGTGGCTTTTAAAGAGGAAAAAGTGGTGTTGGAGCCATAAATCTAAAATATTTTAAGTTATTTGTATGATGGTTTGCTTTTTATTTTTATCCTATTCAGTAAGAAGATTTGTTCGGGCCATTTTATTGTGAAGTTTAGTTTACTTTGAAAGGCTTGCTTCCTGTCGAGCCGTATATTGTATTAGAAAAAACTATGGATGGATTATCTAGCCACGGAGCAATACAGTTTTGCCGTGTAAACTGTGGATGACTTGGAAAAGGAAAATTTTCATTTTTTATGGATAAAGATTTTTTTTGTTAAAATTCCCAGTTTGCACATGTCCTTTACTTCCCGTGTCTAAGGAATGACACTGAAATTTGGATCTCTTGACATAACAAGTGCCCTTTTAAAATAAAGTATAATAATTAAAGGCTACCATTTTGTAGAATATTCTTGTATTTCACTTTTACTTGTCCCCATGTTCTAGTGGGTCCCGTGGAGGCTCTGACATAAATGAACAAAGTAAATATGAGATTATTAAAATGCAAAAATTCATACTGTAGAAAGTGATAGAAACATCTACCATGGACAGTATTTACGCATTAATTTGTCCACTGCTTTTTTCCAGCCCTCTCTCCTGGCTTTAACAGATTTTGAGGTGTTTTAATTAATGACTCAAATTCAGCATAACCTTCCATTAAAAGCTCTTGTTCTGCTTGGGAGAAAAACTGTGGGCGTTCTTTGGCCATGCTGAACAGCCAATAGCAGCGTTGCTGATCAATGTTTCTACTATCGATACATTTCCCCTTTTAAACAAACGCATGAACGCGCAGTTGTCTCAGATAACTCAATCCAGCGATACTAATCCTAAACAACAGGTGTGTTCGAAGAACCCAATTAGCCAGATCATGATTAGCCGGATGAAATCATCTTGGATGTGTCATTTGATCTTGGATGTTTTAAGCAACGTACGAAGAACGGACCCTTGGACTTTGTGGAACATGTTTACAATAATCTGCTTGTTGATAGACCAACAGGATGTCAGAGTTCTTTTCGTAATTTTTGTTCACATCTGGTTTGAAAAGAATTTCTGTTAATGTGAAAAAGTGTGTTTATTTCTCCTTTGTGTTTGCTCTCTGACAGGAGATTCCTGATACTACAGTCAGTACTAAGCCTGCTGTGTTCTGTTAGTTTAAGTAGCAGCAGGAGATATGACACAGGTTTAAAGTAGTTTCTAAGCCACCTGGAACACAACCTAAACTTTGCATTGCACAACAGTGAAGAAGGGAAGCTGTGATTTTGCTATTTAAATATTAAGTTATCATCGTATTTTAGATTTTTGCCTAGTCATATAAGGCAGAGTAAAAAGGTTTTATGTCTTTCTTCTGAAAAATTGCTGATGTAAAAAAAATAATGTTCTGTAGTCAGCATCCAATCTCTAACTGACTGTTATATGTTGATATAAGTCCTCCAGAATCTTGTTTTTTTATTAAACTTGAAAGAATATACTAATAACTACACTCTTATGGTTGTTTTCTGTAGTGTACGAGTTAATAATTTTGGAGCTATTGAATCCAGTCTCTCTAGAAAATGTCTGACTGGAATAATTGTCTATAAATGTTTTACATTCCATAACCAGATATTTCAAATGTCCCATTGTCCTTGTGGCATAAAAGAGGACCCTGAACCAAGAACAGTAAATTTGACCTCCTAAATTGAACCCTCTGCAAGCAACCATTCAATACCATATCAACTGCTAGTGATTTTAATAATAAAGTGTAAGCGAATGGCAGAGATGGGGAATCCAGGTTCAGACAGTAAAAAGCCAGTCCAGAGATTAGTTCCAACCATTTGCATCTATAAATACACAGCATAGACAGGGGCTCAATCTGAATACCCTTATAGAGTAAGGGTATTCAGATTGAGCTCTTTAGCCAAAGCAGAAGTGGGTCAGCGGTTGCCATGATAAGTGCTTTCCGAATAGCGCAATCTGTAAGGAAGGAGGTAGGAAAAGAAGCCCGTAAGCTCCCTCTCGTGGCTAGTTTTGCCTAGGAACCCCACAACGTCCGAATCCGATACCGAAACCTGATGGTATCCCACAATTCTTTGCGTGACATGATGTATAAGCACAGCCCACGGAAATCAACGAAAATGTCCGGAGAGAAGAAAATGCGCACTTTGAAGTTCATTTTCGGAAGTCTGTAGGCCCGGATTTGACTTGAATCATCCATGTGAGTTTCCATCATGTAATGACATCGGAGTTAAAGGCTGTCTGAATTCGGCACATCATCCGTAGCTCCTTTCCTACCTTTATGATAGAGTTCTTACTGATGACCCCACGAAAGGTCAAGGAACAGGAGCTAGAAGCTATCATTAAGGGTATTCGGATGAAGCCACGGACTACAATCCCCTGGTTAAGTGAACAGGATGAAGGAAAACTAGGTAGAGTTTTCACTTTCTGAACTAAACAAACATAGCCATTAAGTGCTGGGCCATGTATAATAACAGAGGGGTTAGTGGATGCTGAGGCGCAAAGTACACGGAGGTCACAAACTTTCTGCAGAGTCAATAGCTACAGAGCTCTAAACTTCCTGTGCCTTCAGATTGGCTGAGTAACATAAGAGTGCATAGAACGCTTCATGGAATGGGTTTCCATGGCAGAGCAGCTGCACCTATGCCTTGCATCACCAAGTGCAATGCAAGACCTCTTGATGCAGTGGTGTATAGCACTTTGTAAAGTGTCTTGAGATGATATGTTGTGAATTTGTGCTATATAAATAAACTTGAACTGAAATATTTAAAGAATGTGGAAAGCGGAGAAGTGTTCTATAGAGTAACAAATCATGCCTCTCTGTCTAGTAATCTGATGGGGGAGTCTTTTTTTGGCATTTGTTAGAAGAACACTGCTTTTCTGACTGCTTTTAGTTGTAGTTGGTGGAAGGAGGATTGTGGTGGGGCTGCTTTGAAATTTGGGCTCATCCCCTTAGTTCCAGTGAAAGGAAATCTTGATGATTCAGCATACCAAAGTCTTCAGGACAATTTCACAATCCTTAATTTGAGGTTCCAATTTAATTAAATTTTATTTATATAGCGCCAATTCACAACACATCATCTCAAGCACAAAGTCAAATTCAATCAAATAATACAGACAGATTGGTCAAAATGTTTCCTATCTAAGGAAGCCCAGCAGATTGCATCGAGTCTTGACAAGCAATATTCACTCCTCCTTAAAGAGCGTAGAGCCAATCCTTCATACTGGGCATGCATGATGCAGCAGTGGAAAGGAAAACTCCCCTTTAACAGGAGGGAAAAGCTCAAGCAGAACCAGGCTCAGGGTGAACTGCCATCTGACACGACCGACTGGGGGTTAGAGGAGACAGCTGAGACACAAAAGCACAGAAGCACACATTGATCCAGTCTTATTGTAGGCCATAACATCATTTGTCACTATGGCTGAGTTCATTTCTCCTGTATTGCACAGGATGCCTCTAAGTTCGTAATTACACATGCCAATGGCTGAGTTTGTAGTTGTTCTCCAAGCAGATGTTCTGACTGAAGAATAAATAATATTTGGAAACCAAATGTCTGGTCCCATCAGAATTTATTGTTAATGATACCTGTCAGGATCCTCCCTGCTCTGGAACCAGTTTCTGTTTATTGGACTCACCTGTGTTTAATTATCCCCAGCTGGTATTTAAGCTCCCTCTGTTTGTTTCCCCGTTTTCAGGTCATTCTGCATTCAGCTCCAAGCGTTCCCCTGTGTTCTTCGATCTCCTGTGCTCCCGAGTTTCTTCTAAGTCTCTTCGTTTCATTAAAATATCCTTGTTTAACCCCATGCGCCTGCCTCTGCCTCGTTGCCGCCTAGGTCCTCGCCACCTCAATCCTGACAAAACCCATATATATCTCATAAGATGCTTTTATTTGTCATTATACATACAAGGTACATACGACATTTCGTAGATCAGATGCTGTGATTGAGCACGCCGCCACTAATGGCCGACTTGACTAGGATGTCTTTAGTGGTAGGGGAAACCGGAGTGCCCAGAGGAAACCTATGCAGACACGGGGAGAACATGCAAACTTCACACAGAAAGGCCAAGGACTTAAACCTGGGACCTTCTTGCTTGGAGGCAAGAGTGTTAACCACTCATCCGCCAAAAAATGGTAAATGGCTTGTGCTTGTATAGCGGTTTACACTACAATCAGTCATTCACCCATTCACACACACATTTACACCCTGACGGTGGTGAGCTATGTTAGCAGCCACAGCTGCCCTGGGGCAGGCTGACAGAGGTGAGGCTGCCACACATCAGCACCACTGGACCCTCTGACCACTGCCAGCAGGCAATGCGGGTGAAGTGTCTTGCCCAAAGACACAACGACTGAGACAGTCAGAGCAGGGTATCGAACCTGCAACCTGTCAATTACAGGACAACAACATATTCCAAAGTCCAGTGAACATCACAATGACAGACATCCAACAAAGACTCTGAGGTATGAAGAACTGGATAGCACCTGGCACGGATATGATCCACGCCTACTGGCTGAAGAAGCTGACTTTCCTCCAAGGGATGAAGCGCTCAGTGGATGTCTCAGACAACTGAAGCTGGAAGACAAGGAACCGAAGGAACAATCGTGGGAGGAAAAAACCCTGCATGGGATGTACCACAGACAGATAGCTGAAGTGGCTGATATGACCAAATCCTACCAATGGCTAGAGAACGCTGGACTGAAGGACATCACTGAAGCACTGATCATGGCAGCACAGGAGCAGGTATTAAGCACCAGAGTAATAGAGGCTCAGATACCATACCAAGCAAGATCCCAAGTGCAAAGTATGTAAAGAGGCCCCAGAAATCATCCAGCATCTCAAAGCAGGGTGTAAGATACTAGCAGGGAAGGAATACATGGAACGCCGTAACCAAGTGGATGGTATAGTGTACAGAATCTGAACATCTGTTCATAATACCAACTGGAGACCCCCAGGTCAAAATGGGAGTCACCTCCCAAGGTGGTGGAGAATGACAGAGCTAAGATCCTGCGGGTCTTTTTTACAAACAGACAAAATGGTAATGGCCAACCAACCAGACATTGTGATAACTGATAAGCAGCAGAGGACAGCCATTATGATCGATGTGGCCATCCTGAGTGATGGAAATATCAGGAAAAAAGAGCACGAGAAACTGGAGAAATACCAAGGACTCAAGGAAGAACTAGAAAGAGCCTGGAATGTGAAGACAACAGTAGTGCCCGTGGTCATCAGAGCACTCGGGGCAGTAACCCCCACTCTGGAGAAGCGGCTCCAACAGATACCTGGACAAACTTCAGAAATCTCAGTCCATAAGAGCACAATCTTCGGAACAGCCAAGATCCTAAGAAGAATCCTCAAGCTCCCAGGCCTCTGGTAGAGGACACGAGCTTGAGAAACGGAGAGCCATGGAGAACCCTGCTCAGGAGTATGAGGGGCAGATAATTTTTTTTTTTTTTTTTTTTTTTTTGTATCTATCCTACCCACAGCTACGGCCCTGTTATGATCTTACTTTCACAGCTGCAATCAAGACTCACTGGAACAGGGAAAGTTTTTACAGTTATCAGTTTTTATCAGTTTTTGTCAATTGTTGGTGACCGTGTGCCAATTATAGCCAAAATCTCCTGTTCTTAGCTGGCAATAAAGGCAACTGCTGTGGCCTATCTGCTTCAAAGTAGATTTTTTCTTGCTTTCAGAAATAGTATTCTGTAGACCTTGGCTGTGATGGATGGTTGTTTACGGCATTTTTCTCCACATGGATTCCACACACTGTGAAAATCCCAGTAGATCAGCAGATTCTAAAATCCTTAGACCAGCCTGTCTGGCATCAACAACCATGCCATGTTCAAAGTCACTTAAGGCCCTTTTCTTCTTCATTCTGATGCTCAGTTTAAACTTTAAAATGTTGTCTTCACCACACTGATGTTTGTAGTAGTGAATGTCATAACATGTGCTATTTAAGTTAGTAAGTAGCGGAACAGGCATACCTAATAAAGTGGCCACTGAGTGTATTGTGCATGTGTTGGATGTTGTAGATCCTGGCATTTTTAAAAAAGGAACACAAACCGATGATTGTATAGTTTTATTTACTTTAGTGTGATGATATAACAAGTTTTTACCTCATTAATTTTTTTCTTTTAAAGTCTTTTGACCTACTATGCTCTGACATTGAAAAAAAACTATTTATACACATAATTTTAACATCAACAATTTTTTTTAATTAAAAACATTCTCTTGTCTGCCTATTGAAACATGGAAAAAAAATCTTTCTGTACTCCATGTGTCATTCAGACACACACAGATTCTAGTTAAGCAACACCATAGACCCAATGTTTAAAGACATCTCCTCCTAATTTACTTTAACAAACTGTGTATAACTTCATTTAAATGAAAAGTTTAAATTTACCCTTAATGATGTGACAAAATTAAAGGAGATACTGCATGATAATCTTAACACATTTTTTATGAAGGAATATAATTTACAGAGACTGTCCACAATAATATGAACAAATGCAACATTTACAATCATGTAATTTCAGTTTGAACTTCACAGAAAGGCTGCAGAACCAGTTTGCCCTGTTGGGAACATAGTCTTTGCTTCAAAACATCTTAACCTGCAAATAATCTGAACACACTGCAGAATGATATTGCATTCAGCTATTTGAGATGAGTAGAACAGAAGGCACAGTTGATAGGCATTCATGAAAGCTTATGTGAGGAAATTTGATTATTCAGCATGAGACAGCAGAGACTGAGTAACGACACAGAATCAGCAGAGAATTCAAAAAGACAGTGGGTTTTCCCTCCAGCTAAAACATTGCATCGTACAAACTACAGCACCCTTAATTCGGGATTTGCATAAAAAAGAAGAATGTAACACAGCAATCAAATGTAATTAGGCAGCATTTTATTGTTTATGTATACAGTAAACATGCTGACTAATCAAATTTGTATTTAATTACTTATTTGCTGGATAATAAAAAATACATACCAATGTGATAAATGTGTTCAAGTTGATGCATTTAAAGACAAAAAAATATGTTTTTGGACCAATCTACATCCTTGTAGTAACTGAACATATCCATTAACAGCAAAAGTCAAATTGGAATTATTGGGACCCTGTCACAAGCTTTTTGATTTCTGGGCCATGTCCTAGACCCGTAAAGAAATCGTAAGATTTGAAGTGTCCTTCAGCAACGTAGAAGCCTCTGGAGATTTCCCCCTTGAAGTTTATGCCCAGTCCACGCATGGTACCCTGCTGTTAGTCCAAATTCTTCTCAGCATGAAGAATTTGACAGTACATCTGCATGGAGAACACCAAGGCCAAGATCTGTCAGGAGAAAGGGTCAAATGGGTCACAGAGCACTTGCCATTCACTGAAACTGATTTGATGTTCCAGTTGCTTTAGATGTCAGAACTCAGATTTATGAATGGCATCACACCCAGCTTGACCATGTTCAGAAGAACTTGCAAATTGCTGTTGGTCACAGCTCTGCTTTTGAAGCACTCAAACGATAAAGGGAATATGCTCACAAATAGAAATTGTGCATTACACAAAACCAAAAAAACAAACAAATAAAACACGTGGCGTAAATACTTACATATGTTTTATTTAGGTAAAATTTCATCAAAATTTCCGAGCGGAAATAATTTCAGTGTCACTTCTGACTGTCATGATTCTGACCTGTCTGCTGTTTGCATTCTGCTTCACCTTCCCTGCTCACTGTACTAAGCATAATTCAGCACACCTGCAAGGCTGCCTCTCTACAGGAGCCGAGCCGAGCTCAGCTCACCTGCCCGTTTCCTGTCCTTTAAAAGTCCGCCGCGGACAGTCAGACAGTGGCAGGTTATTGAAAGCTTTTGATGAGGAGATATCTAGTGGTTCATACCTGATTAAAACATCATAGACCTTGTGCATGTCTTTTGAATTTCCCTGCCTGTCCTTGCCCTTGTCAGACATCTATCAGGCTGTTGATTTCTGGACCATGTCCTGGAGTCCATACCACGACTAAGCTTGTTTCCCCAGACCCCATAAAGTGTCAGTCATCCTGCCTTTCTCCTCTGCAGTAAGCCAGGGTTGGGTCTACTGCTTGTTACTGCAGAGGATTTCTGATTGTTCTATTGATCGTAATACAGACAGGTTACTCACATATTTTGATTTCAATCTATTTTTAAAATCCAACACAGGTAAATTAATTCCATTCTAATTATTCTAATCATTAAGAGTATTTTGCAGGGGCGGATCCAGGATTTTTCAAAGGGGGGTGCGCACCTTAGGGTCATGTCAAGACAATGTGAGGCTAAATGACCAAAGAATGCCATCTTTACTCTTTCACACTACCCTATTCATCTAAGGGTTTCCGAATTGATAATCATTTTAATGGATGAACATAAGTGGAATTAGCATGATTACATTATTGTAATTGATGAAGGATTTTTAAGCCAAAATCTCTCGGTTTTTACAGCATGCACAAGGTTAAAAAGTAGTTTGAAGAAAAAATTATACTTATCAACAATTAATCAAACAAAGATGTTCTTTATTTCCAGAAATGATATTTATTTAGTAAAATGAAATAAAAATACTCAAGGACTTAAGAACAGTTTGGTATGGTTCAAGTGATAAAGGATTTTTAATATACATGTATTTTAACAATATATTTTAACTAGATAAACTATATTAAGAAAAAATGACTTAAAAAGACTCAAGGACTTAAGGTTCAAGTGATAAAGGATTTTTGAATATATTTTAACGAGATAAACTATGTTGAGAAAAAAAAACTTTAAAGTAAGTTAAACCAATGAACATGTATGGTGAAGTTAAGCCATAAGCCTATAATAGAACAGTAAGACAAGAATATTGTTCTCTTCAACAACACCTTAAACTTTATGATGACGATGATAATGGGTTTACAAATGTGAGCCTTCAGGGATGCTTCTGGGCAAATATGTCTATGATTTTGTTGATGTTTAAATGAATGTCCTTGTGGAGATACGTAAGTAGCAAAGCCACAAACCTTTCTTGTCCCATAGTCGACCTTAGCAAAGTTTTTACTGCTTTAAGGCCCGAGTTAACACGTTCCACAGAAGCACTCGTAACAGGTATAACTGACAGAAGGTGAAGAATCATAGAAATGTTTGGGTAGCACTTCATATTTGTTATCCTTAGAATTTCAGGGAGAGAGCTGGGTTTTTCCACTGATGATGACCACTTTGTGTGCCACAACTTCATTTCCTGCTTGAATGTTGATCCTGATGGAAGATCATCTTTATATGATGTAAAGATCTCTTTCTCACTCTCATCGTTGCAACTTGCATCATATGCAAGTTGCTTGGCAATAGTTTCAATCGCGTCACGTTGTAATAACGCAAGACCTGAGCTGTGAGCAATTCAAATTCATGCTCGGACAGACCCGGCTGCAGAAACAAATTACAGGGGGGGCATTCCATTTTTTCAGGGGGGCACACTTTTTTTTTTTTTTTTTTTAAAGCATTTTATATGCTTCAGGCTGAACAGTGGCTCTGTGACAACTCCTACAGTGCTAAGAAAGAAACTCTCAATAAAATCCCAAAATCTAAAAAAACGAACAAACAAAAAGCAATAGTGTAGTAAGTGTTACCAAATTAGGCAGGTTTCCACCCAATTAGGCTTCTTTTCAACATACATGTATTGAGCTGGAACAAAAATAGCTTATGGGCAGGTTGTAAAAATGTGGGATGCTTCTCACATTTGTTGGGCTTTTAGAAAGAATTACTAACAAAATATATATCAAAATAGTTGTCTATGTCTGGAAGAAAACTAAAACCCTTTTAATAAAATGCCATCAAACTGAACTCATTTTACTGGTTAATTTATTTTTTAAATGAGTTGAATCTGACATAATCAATGAATAATAGTTATAATGAATAATATTGATTATTATAATAAAACAAGAAAAGAATAATGGTTAATCAAGTGTCACTATGACATTTATTGGTCAGTGTAAATCCCCCAAGAGGGGTTGAGTTCTACTGATCAACTTAAAATTATTTAATGGCTCTGTGAAAGAGAAATGTTTGATTGAGCTATATTCTGTAAGAGAAATTACTTTTATATTAAGGTAGATTTATTACTCATGTTGGGAAGCTATTAATAAAAGTTTTTTTTCCCCGGTTGATATATAATGATTGTTAAAGTGATCTTGTGTGTTATTTGGTTGACTGATTATACATTTTGTGTACATTGTGGCATGTTCTCATGTGTTTAATACTTCTGCGCTTTTAACATGAGAGAGTTTGAGATTTGGGCTTTTTTTTTTTCTTTTCAGTTGGGCAGGTTTTATGCTGGGTTTGGGCTGGAAACTCACAGTGAGATACAGCAACCTGTAGAGCTGTGTCTTGACTCAAAAGTCAAGCATTAGCATACATAAACATGAGCGCTGGTGTCAGGCTGAACAGTGACTGAAATAAAAATTCATACTAGAAGAGGTTCTGTAATTACAGGAGCTAGGAGAACAAGCATCAGAACAAATAAGAGTTCCCTTCAGCCTGCAAGTAACCCAAGTTTCTTCAGTTTGGCAGTTTTCCTGTTTGGTTCTGTTGAAGCCGTCTTGCTTCCCCGGGTCCGTTGAGTCGTGTGCAGGACTTAGTCTAAAAGTGCAACAAAACTCAGCCAAGAAACAGAATTCATGTTCGCCTTTGGCTAGCATGTTGTCTTCAGTTGTTGATTTGATTGGTTGAATTGTATGATTGACACATCAAAGATAGTACTAATAGAACGATGGCCACTCCGAGGTTAAAATATAAAAAAAAAAGTACAGCTTCCCCCCAATGCCCGCCCATGCCGCCGGGTCTGTGCTCGGATATCAGGAGTCTCGACCGCCGCGCCGGCGTCAGCGTGTTATAGATGACAGGTACTGGTTATTAATCTTAATTCTATGAAGGAAGGCAGACACCCTGTCTACTAGGCAGACACCCTGTCTACTTTTAAGACTAATCTTAAAACTTTCCTTTTTGACAAAGCTTATAGTTAGAGTGGCTCATGTTACCCTGAGCTACCTCTATAGTTATGCTGCTTTAGGCTTAGGCTACTGGAGGACAACAGGGCCTATTTTTCTCACTCTACTGATTTCTACTGTTCTCCAGTCTACTGTCTCCAGTTTTGCATTGCATTACATTGAAATGACTGTTGTCATTTCAGCTTTTAACTTTTTGCTCTCTCTCTTTTTTCTTCATAGTAGGTACACCTGGTCTGGCGTTCTGTTAGCTGTGACATCATCCAGGGAAGACAGATCACCCGCTATTACCATCTAATGTAGAACAGATTACTGGATCAATGTGTGCTTCTGTGCTTTTTTGTCTCTCTTGTTGTGTCTCTGCTCTGTCTTCTGTAACCCCAGTCGGTCGAGGCAGATGACCGTTTATACTGAGCCCGGTTCTGCTGGAGGTTTTTCCTTCCCGCTAATGGGTGGTTTTTCTTTCCACTGTCGCTTCATGCTTGCTCAGTATGAGGGATTGCTGCAAAGCCATGGACAATGCAGACGACTCTCCCTGTAGCTCTACGCTTCTGCAGGAGTGAATGCTGCTTGTCGGGACTTTGAAGCAATCAACTGGTTCCCTTATATAGGACATTTTTGACCAATCTGTATAATATGATTGATTTGACTTTGTAAAGTACCTCGAGATGACATGCTTCATGAATTGGAGCTATATAAATAAAATTGAATTGAATTGAATTTATGTTTAAAATTTTGGGCTCTAAAAAAAAAAATTTTGGTCTCAAAAAGGGGGTGCGCACGCCACCCGCGCCCCCGCCTGTATCTAGATGCCCACTGTTTTGGGCATCTAGGTTTTCCTAGGTTAATCGTTGTATCCTTGGCCAAGACACTTAACCTGCTTTGCCTGCCGTCGGTGATCAAAGGACCCGGTGGCACCAATTGTCTGGCAGCCTCACTTCTGTCAGACTGCCCCAGTCTGACAGAAGTGAGGCTGTGGCTACAATGTAGCTTGCCACCGTCAGTGTGTGAATGGGTGTTACCAAATGTTGTTCGAATTTTTACATTTTTAAACTAAAATGCTTCAAACTAACCTTCATAAAATCCTTCTTATAGTGTGAGTTTTTCCCCAAGTCACAAGTTTGATTTCAGGGACTGCTGTAGGTGGTTTTACTAACTTGTAAGTGGAAAATGTTCTGAATAAATGATTAAAATTATTAAAATCAGACACAGGAAAAAATATTATACACTTTTCTGCTAGAAATATGAATTTGAAATTAAATAACAGTGGACCACAGTATGTAAATCTTTATCTGCTGATGTTAAGTTTTGCTTGGGTTAACAGAGATTAGATTATTAAATTCTTCTCATATTTTAGCTTCCCTTCATTAGCTTCCTGTTAAATCAAGAATAGAATTTAAAACTCTCCTTCTCACGTATAAAACCTTTAATAATCAAGCTCCATCACATATCAGAGATCTGATTACCCCATATGTTCCTAACAGTGAGGCAGACACCTGTCTACTTTTAAGACTGGGTTTAAAACATTGTTTTTTTGGACAAAGTTAGACTGGCTTAGGTTACCCTGAGCTATCTCTGTAGTTATGGTGCTATAGGCCTAGGCTGTTGGAGGATATTAAGACCTATTTTTCTCACTCTGCTGATTCTCTGACTGTTCTACAATTAGCATTATTTATTATTTAAACTTTTAACTTTATGTTTTCTCTGTCATTTTTTTTCCTTCATAGTAGGTACACCTGGTCTGGCATTCTGTTAGCTGTGGCACCATCCGGGGGTGGGGTGGGGGGGCAGATCATCTTCCATTACCATATAACATAGAAAGGATTCTTGGATCAACGAGTGCTGTTTTGTGCTGTATATAAATACATCAGAATTAAGTTGAATTGTATTGATACAAGGTGTACAACTGAGTTGTTCAAATGAAAAGCAATTAATACATATAAGAGACAAAGTACCTGTACAATACCGATGCACACACCAACGGGGATGGGGTGGATGTGTTTTCCCAGCAGGGTTTTGGCCCTCTCATAGCACCCCTGCTTCAGACAATCCCACAAAAAAATGTAGGAGAGATTCTGATGAGTAATACAGCAAAGGTGTTCATCAGATGTAGAAGACTGGTGTCAGCAAATGGATGAAGAAGAGGAGCTTATCTTAGAAACAATTTACAATGGTTTTCCATTTTAGTGAGAAAATTATTTTTTAGCATAAAACAACAAAGGTTGCCTGTACAGCTTTGGTAATTAAAAAATTAGAATAAGTTGTGTGTGACCCATCTCTTCATCAACTTACCTAGACAATACTACCATAGAAGGAAGATGTATCTAGTTTAATATTGATTTATTTGTTAGTGAGTTTATATCCTAAAAAAGGCCTGGATACTTTTAACAGTATATATCAAGAAGTTACACTATCTAAACACATTACATTTAAAAATACTTTCATAACTCCAAAAGAACAGTGAATGTTGTAGCTCATATTATACAGGTTTCTTCAAACAGTTGTTTTAGGGGCTGATGGCTTTGGGCAAGAAGGCTGTAATAAGACCCTGTACTGTTCATGAGCAGCTTACTAATCTCTACAAATGTTAAAATTGTGAACTTCTCACCTTCAACATCAGTGAGACAAATCTGCGCTCTGGTCAAATTAAGGCAATTCTGGATTGACTCTAAATAACTGCAGTCTCAGCAACTCGGCATCTAATCTTGTCCTGTGCATGGTTATTGCTAGCAAATATTTGTGGCACTCATGCATCTGTAAAACATTTAGCGTCCATTACAGAGTACCAACCCAAAAATGTGCTTTGGGAATTGAAATGTCACCCCGTCCTGTTGTTCCTAAGGTTTTCCATAGAACTGAGTGACAGACACACCTCATTCCATACTTTACACATCTCCTTCTCTGCTCCAATGCAGCAGGATAAGGGCAACGTTCCGTTCAGCACTTCATACCAGTCTGTTTTGTTGTTCACTCCACAGCATTTGAACTGTACATAGAAACAAAAAGAAGAGTCCATTCTGCAGCTGTACACAAATTCAGCATATATGTTTTTTTTCCCCCTGTTAGGTAATAAATAAATTTCTGTGGTCATCAAATCCAAAGCACGGCTGGTCGTAATTATCTTTAAAAAAAGTTTTCAAGCATACAAATTTTAAGGTACGTTTTTACCCAAGTATTAGCATAATTTGAGATATAGAAAATAATTTTTCAGGTCAATATACAAC
The DNA here is from genome assembly GCA_037039145.1 of Fundulus diaphanus. Lineage (NCBI taxonomy): Eukaryota > Metazoa > Chordata > Actinopteri > Cyprinodontiformes > Fundulidae > Fundulus > Fundulus diaphanus. The sequence continues at coordinate 4,510,308 of CM073140.1, forward strand.
ACTTGGCACGTATCAATACTTCGTGTGGTCTGCCCTTCTCAAAAACTCGTCTATGTAACTTGAGAGGGTCGGATCCATTGCTGAATAGGTCATGTGACGTAGATCGGCGCTCTTAGTCACATGACCCATTCTAGGTTACAGGAGTCTGAGCTCAGACTGCTGTAACAACAAACTAAAACAGATATGACACTTACCTGCTCTGACATATTTTTGGTTCTCTGATGTAGGATTTAGTCTAGAGGGGTGAATGTGGTCTAGTTTTTACATGTAACTCCATGACTTCTCAGTTTGCTGGTCCAAAGTGGTCTGCTATCAGATTCCAAAACATGGAGGGAGACTGTTTAATTTTGTAACAGTGCAGTATTGCCAGTTACCTTCAGGGGTACCAAATCTGGTTACAGGTATAGAGCCCCTAGTGACTGAAAGCTACATGGTGGTGCTTTAAAGTTATCAATGATAATAATAATCTTTATTGTCATTGGAACATGCATTCAAACGAAATGTGTCCTCTGCATTTAACCCATATCTTAGGAAGCAGTAGGCTACCACTGTACTTGGGGAGCATTCTGGGGCTAAGGGGCTTACTCAGGGACCCAGAGTGGCAGTCTGTGGGAGTTGAAGGCAAGGCAAGGCAAATTTATATAGCACAATTCAGTACAGAGACAATGCAAAGTGCTTTACATGATTAAAATATAGGAAAATAAAATAGAATAAAAGTAAGTAGGAATAAAATGTAGAAACAAAATAGAACATTAAAAACGGTTGGACTAAAAAAGTTGAACTAATGATGTTTCAGTAGAACAGTTTAACTAGAACAGTCAAAGGCAATCCTAAACAAATGTGTTTTTAATCTTGATTTAAAAGAACTCAGGCTTTCCGCACTTTTACAGTTTTCTGGAAGTTTGTTCCAGATAAGTGGAGCATAGGAACTAAATGCTGCTTCTCCGTGTTTAGTTCGTGTTCTAGGTATGCAGAGTAGGCTGGAGCCAGAAGACCTTAGTGGTCTGGAGGGTTGATACACTGATAACAAGTCTGTGATGTATTTAGGTACTAAGTCATTCAGGGATTTATAGACTAACAGAAGTATTTTAAAGTCTATTCTCTGAGATACAGGGAGCCAGTGTAAGGACTTTAGAACTGGGGTGATGTGCTCTACTTTCTTAGTCTTAGTGAGGACGCGGGCAGCAGCGTTCTGGATCAGCTGCAGCTGTCTGATCCACTTTTTAGGCAGACCTGTAAAAACACTGTTGCAGTAATCTATTCGACTAAAAATGAATGCATGGATTAGTTTTTCCAGATCCTTCTGAGACATTTGTCCTTTAATCCTGGAAATGTTCTTCAGGTGATAGAAAGCCGACCTTGTAATTGTCTTTAGATGCTTTTGGAGGTTCAGGTCTGAGTCCATCACTACACCCAGGTTTCGGGCCTGATCAGTGGTTTCTAGCTGAAGCGACTGAAGCTGTGTGCTAACTTTTGATCTCTCCTCTATTGGTCCAAATATTATTACTTCTGTTTTGAACCAGGAACCTTGCTGTCTCACCAGAATGGAAGCACACCTGCTCTTTAACCACTACTCTACCACTCCCCTAAAGTCAGAAAGCTAAATGCACCTACAGATGCTTCAATATCAGCGATACCCTGAAAAACTTAGCATGCACAGTTTTCAGTGATTCGTGTACCATTCATACCATTTTCTGCACATTGTCCCAGGATTTTTGCAGTTCGCGTTCTGAATAGTATTTCTTCATACCATCCTTTAAATCACCCTTGGCATGTAACTCCACCTATGATAAAGAAAGATGAATAGTTACTTTTCAGACAATAACTCACTATTTCATTGCAAGATAGTTTAGGAAAGTGTACTGCAGAACAGATTACTGTATTGGTCTAGCTATACTCACACAGCCATTCACACTCATTTTTGTCTTGTTATATTTTTTTTCATATTCCGTTCTCTTACTAGTTAAATTGTGAATTAGATTAACAAAGCAAGTTAGAGTTTCATTGACAATCAATCATCAGTCATTGATGACTGACTTGAAAAAGTATTCACACCCCTTCAACATTTTCACAAAGACGTACAACTTCATAGTTCACCAAGTTGTGCATAATTGTGAGAAGGACAATGTTTTCAAACATTTTTACACATAAACCTTTGATATATATTCAGGCCACATAAGTCTAAATGCAAATGCTGCTTTCACCACCATGCTAAAGCGCAGTATGATTAAATGGATGACCTCTGTGAACATTCATTTTCTTGTTGGTCTGAACTTTGACAGGGCCTTATCCAATTGATGAATATCTGTTGAATTAAGATCAGCAGTCCTCCGAGAGTGCCTTACTTATTTTCCCTTCTTCCAATGAGCATGACAAAGTAGTGCATATTGGTTCGTGATGAATGTGTGTGCGTTACTGAGTGTGGCTGGGTGAAGCACAAAACACTTTGTGAAGCATATGGACATTATGGTATTTATCAATAATCTGTCCCAGTCAGTGAATAGATAGCTACAACTATTGTGGGCCCAAAAGAGAGCCTTGAGCCATAACGGTTTTTTCCATGAATGTTTTTAATAGAAGTATGCAGGGCCAGAAGGCTCCTGTCAATGATGGGCTCACTGTAGATTTTTATAAAGCCTACTGGAACATCCTAGCAGAATGTCTGGCCACTGGTTTACTTCCGCTTTCGGGCCGCAGGGTGGCCATCATTCTACTGGCAAAAAAAGGAAATCTGTAGGAAATTAAGAACTAGCACCCTTTGTCTCTCCTGTGCACCAATTACAAAATCCTTTCCAAACCCCTAGCGACTTGTCTGAGCGAAGCTATGAAACAGGTCATCCACTGTGAGCAACATCTACCTAATTAGGGATGTTTTGGAAGTCTCTGGTTCACTGGGTCTAAAAACAGTCTTGATTGTATTAAATCAAGAAAAGGCATTTGACTGCTCTGGACACGGTTAATTGTGGAGAAAACCTCTCCATTGTTTTCTTCTGGAATTTGGAATTTCTCATTCCAAATTCTTTAAGATGAACTTTGGTTCTCTTGGTGAATTCTAAGAAATTATTCAATTATTCTTATGGTTATGGTTTTCAATATTTTTTATTTGTACTTTTGTTCTTTTTGTGTGTACATAGTCCTTAGTTTCTTTGACCTTGATTTTACTTAGTAGTTTTGGTAAAGTTTCATTAGCCTTTAATTTTACTGCTTTTATCTTTCTATTGTCTACTTCATCTTTTGTTGTCTTTTTATTGTGTTATATATTTAGCGTGTTTTATTTTGTTGTACAGCACTTTGTAAACCTTGTGTTTGTTAAAATTGTGCTATATAAATAAAGTGGATTGGATTGAATAGCCTAGTAAAGAAGTTGAATGGAATATGTTTGACTTGAAATTTAATTATTTCTATTAATAAATTCTTCTACTTGAAGAAAAGTTGTCACTTGTTATGGTCCATATTATCATTTATGTGTGCGGAGTTGTTTTTAGATTGCTGTTAGAGAATCTAGTTTGAATCCCTCTTTAATTTATTGTCCTAATCCCAAAGCAAACTGGACTGATATATTCACAGGATAATACCTGACTGACTGAGGGTTATTTGATTAAGTGTTAAATAACTTACAAGCGTTTAATTGCACAATACATCCTTGATGAAGGACAGTGAGATGGCTGGTGTAACATGTTGTGCAATTAAACAATGGTTGTTGAATCCATTAACCTTCTCTAGGGTATTTTTCTTTATTTCCTGTCCAGCAGCTCCATCTCCAACATCCTCTTTCCATTGTATTATCTTTTCTCAAAACTTGTCCAAACCATTTGAACCTTGCTTCTCTAACTCTCTCTCCAAACTGCCCAACTTTAGCTGTTCCTCTGAGTTGTTCATCTCTAATCCAGTCCATCTCAGCCTCTACAACTCCTCCTGTCTTTTACACAGGATCACTGTCTTCAAACTGTACATTATAGCAGGTCTCACTACAGTCCTATGTTGAGAAAGTTAAGTTTTACAGAAGAGTGTTTATTGATAACATAAAGGAGGTGAAACCAGTAAAATGGGAGTGTTGCTTACTACAGATACATACTGTTTTAATGACGGTTAAGAGAAGATGTAGCTGCAATAAGGAGAGAATTTAGGCATAAAACAGCAAGAACCGAAGTAGAATAGACCGGATGAGATGTCCTTGACCAGAGGCCAGAGGGGGAAAACCGAAACTGCAGGATGTAGGCAGGCTCTGGGGCTGGTCCCATCTTCAGGGCTTAGATAATTCCACAGAAATTCTGTGTAACATTGTGTAAAGATAAATCACAATCTTCTTTCGCTCGAGGCTCCAGTTGTTGGTTGAAGCGAGGAAAATCCTTGTATCAATACATGCTTTGTACTATTTAACTTTTTTAATACATTTTGATTAACTTGGAATTCTGTCTGTGGTTCATTAATGTCAGTATGTGTCCTTAATTTCCATAATAAACGAACATGCAGTTTGATGGAAATATTACTTGACAAAACCTGGTGATTTCAGCAGAAACATTTCTAAATTCTGCTGATTGTAATGTAGGAAGACTAAATTGATATGAGTTTTGTAAAGGTAAGAGGTTCCACATAAATTAAGTTACTGTAAAAATGAAGAAATGTTACAATACTTGTTGGAAAAATAAGAGTTACATAGTACATATTGGTTACTGGTTAAAATGATGAAAGGAGAATTGAATGGCATACATGAGCTGAGTTAAACGCTATTGATAAGGAAAAAGTGTGGATAATGTGTGTTGAGTAGCATAGTAAAGTGTGCCACTAACAGACCTAACTGTCCTCATTTCCGCTGTAAGGCATGTTGTGGGGGATTTAAGGAAATAGTTTCCATCATCTTTTCTTAAATTTTTCCTTTTGACTTAAAGATAATTTGTTTTCTGACTTTACTTTATCCCATTTCATATATTTTTTCACTATACTCTCTTAAACAGAAATAATAATGCATCTTATTTCTTTCTTTGATTTCTTTGTTTTAAAACATGGGGAATGCAGTCTTATGTGGCATTCTACTCAGGTTCTTTTATCCTCATTCCCTTTAATTTTTAATTTTATTTTTATTTATCCTTAGTTTTACGCATTTTTAAAATGTCCATTTCTCTTGGATTACACTAAAAGGAATCTAATCGTTTAGATTTTACTTATCTCATTTCTGTTTTACACTCACCTACTGATTTGCCTTTGCTAATATTTGATTTCATCATATATCAGAGCTCTGATTACCCCGTATGTTCCTAACAGAGCACTTCAATTCAATTCACTTCGCTCTCAGACTGCAGGTCTGCTGGTGGTTCCTAGAGTCTCTAAAAGTAGAATGGGAGGCAGATCCTTTAGCTATCAGGCTCCTCTCCTGTGGAACCAACTCCCAGTTTTGGTCCGTGAGGCAGACACCCTGTCTACTTTTAAGACTAATCTTAAAACCTTCCTTTTTGACAAAGCTTATAACTAGAGTGGCTTATGTTGCCCTGACCTACCTATGGGGATGTGCTTCTATGAGCTTAGGCTGCTGGAGGACATCAGGATCTATTTTTCTCACTCTATCGAGTTCTACTGTTCTTCAATTATGTATTGCTTGTCATCATTTCTGCTTATAACTTTTTGTTCTCTCTCTTTTTTCTTCATAGTAGGTGCACCTGGTCTGGCGTTCTGTTATCTGAGACATCATCCACAGAAGACAGCTCACCCGCTATTATCATCTAATATAGAACAGATTACTGGATCAATGTGTGCTTCTGTGCTTTTTTGTCTCTCTTGTTGTGTCTCTGCTCTGTCTTCTGTAACCCCAGTCGGTTGAGGCAGATGACCGTTCATACTGAGCCCGGTTCTGCTGGAAGTTTTTCCTTCCCGCTAATGGGTGGTTTTTCTTTCCACTGTTGCTTCATGCTTGCTCAGTATGAGGGATTGCTGCAAAGCCATGGACAATGCAGACGACTCTCCCTGTAGCTCTACGCTTCTCCAGGAGTGAATGCTGCTTGTCGGGACTTTGAAGCAATCAACTTGTTCCCTTATATAGGAAATTTTTGACCAATCTGTATAATATGCTTGATTTTGACTTTGTAAAGTGCCTCGAGATGACATGTTTCATGAATTGGCGCTATATAAATAAAATTGAATTGAATTGAATTGAATTTCTTAAATTCTGCCCTTTGATTTATAGTATTTTTCAGCTTTTTTTGTTTAAGTTCTAATCCATTAAGAACTTAGATTTTACTTTTTATTTGATTCAGTAAATAAATTTTTTGATTTATAAACTAATTTTATTTATTGGTGTTATTTGGGTTCTTATCCATAAAGAACTTATTTCAGCATTTGTTTTTATTTCTTCTATTTTTTTTAATGGAAGGAAATGCAGTTTTAGTGCATTCTACTGTGCTTCCTTTAGTCTCATGTATTTCTTTAATTTCTAGTTTCTCTTAGATTCCATTGAAAGGAATCTAATTGTTTGAATTTCTTTTATTATCACAATGTTTACTCTCCTAGACCTTTTTCTTTAGCTAAAGCCTGGTTTCGTTTTTTTTCTCTTTCGTATTTCTGAGGTTTTTATGAGTATTATTTTATCTGTTTTCCTTACTTCTAAGGTTCTCATAGACCCCTTTCTTGGTAAAGCATAGTTTATGAGTTTTATTATGACTTTCTCTAAATTTCTAAGGTTTTTATATTTTGCTTTGAGTCTTCTTTATTCTAAATAAGGACAATTTACTTTATTGAATTTGGTGTATTTCTTTTCTTTTTCTTTTTTCTTCCAAAGGTTTTGGCTATTGGTTGCAACTGTAAAAAAGGGAGTGAAAATGAACGAAGGACATAAGAAATGTGCCAAAAACAGAACTAGACAGAACTGAAAGAATGGATATTGAGTCAAGTTTTGAAGTGTGCTGGCTCAAAAGATATGCAGAAAGTTAAAAAGAGGGCTGACAAGGTATGGGGACAGATGGGTCAAGCAAGGCGAATTGGAAGCTGATCTAGAAGGCTCTCTTCCCCCGTGTCAATGTTAGCCATTTTAAAAGCAGTCTGATATTGAACTGAAAGAAAAGCAAATAAATCAGAAAACTCTGGGAAGAAGTCATGGGGCACTCTGGCCGTGCAATATTCTTTTGTTTCCTACAGCATCCAGACTGTCAACACATTTTTGTCACATATCAGGGGTGTCAATATACTTCCTGGCATCTTCAATCATGTCCTGAAACAACATCTGTCAGAACTACAGTTACCTAACAATGTCACCCTCCTCCAATATGTTGATGACCTCATCCTAGCTGCACCAACTGCAGAGGCCTGACAGCAAAGTACTCACTTGCTGCTGTCTCTATTAGTAGAAAAAGGCTACAAGATAAAGCGAGAAAAAATACATGTTTGCAGAACCTCTGTTACTTTCCTAGTTATCTCCACAGCCACACGCTCAACACCTCACATAGAAATGCCGTTCTGTGTAATCCCGAACTTGAAACAGTGCAACAAATGTTAGACTTTCTTGGACTAACCGGATACAGCAGAAATCATGTCCCAGAGTCATCCACTGAACAAATTGAACAGAGGAAAGCTTTTACAAAAAAAAAAGGCCCTTGCCACTGCTGCTACTGTCTCTACCCCAGACTACAACCTTCAATTTCATCTGGATGTTTCTGAAGCAATGGTTTCTGCTGCTCTTTTTCAGAAAAAAGAGGGAGAAAGAAAAGTATTAAAGTACCTCACCAGTAAACTGGACAATGTTGAAACAGGACACACAGGCTGTGCAAAAACTTAGCAGCACTGTCAAAGGCCATCCAAAAAAGTGCACACATGGTAATGTGCCATGACATTGAGAAATGAGAAATTCTCACATCAGCTAGCACCTTGGTAAGACAGAATAACACCGATGTCCTGAGTAAGACTGGGATCACTGCTGGCACAGTTTGACGAAGGGAAGTAACAAGTTGAGGGAGAAGCCAACATTAACGCTCCTTTGTGATTGTGGAGATTTTGAAGCATTTGTCAGTCGCTCTGTCATGTCATCACCAGGGATAGATAAGTGGTTTGAGGGATTCAGGTGAGGTTGAGTAGGGAGGGGTCAACACGAAGTGCTCTCCTCTGGTCACAGATTACCTCTTCTGTCCTCTTCTGAGGGCTTTGCAATGGGGCTTGATCAATGTAGCTTTCTTGAGGGCCACAGTAAAACTGTATCTTCAAGAATAATGTTCTGGTTGTGTCAAAAATCTGGATAGCTGGGGAAAGGTGCATTTAAAAAATACACCAGTGTGTCTCATTTCTGCAGTTCCTGTGAGGTTTGTTGTATATCCTACTTAAACTTTTTGTTTGCCTTAAAAAACACGTCCTTGTCATTGTGGGGAAGGAGCAATTTGAAGTCTGATACCAAAGCCAGTCCCCTCAGACCATAAAACACATCAAAACAATCAAAATAAGACTCAGGGAAATCTAACTGTGACAAAATGAGTCAAAGTTTAATAGAATTAAGTATATAATTAAAGCATAAAATAAAAACTATGTAGAGGGCTGAGCAGGTATGTCAGCTCTTCCCTGTTATCATTGCAGCACTTATTGGGTTAAAACCAAGAGGTACCGTGCTCTCAGCCCAGCTGCTTAGAAGTTTATTTGTCTTTCTATCCACATTATGGGTTGAGTAAATTGTATTTTTCTGTTTATTTGTTTGAAATTGTTGTTTTTCTCCTGTTTGGTGCAGATCAGAGACTGTGTGGACAGTGAGCTCACCTGGTCATGGAGGTAATATAAAATCAGCACCAAGGTGATCTCTGTCAGGATCAGAATCACCAGGATTACAAAGAACTGCAAAACAGAGAAGATCAGCTGAAGAATGACATGTGCCTTTCAAAGGTTAGAATGAGAATTTCAAGTGTAACACGGTGTCTCTATCTCCTGTTATTAGTAACCTTTTTTGTAATAATGATCCCCAAATTTTCTCTGAATAAAAAAAGTTTTTATATAACCGTATGACATCATATTCTTACAGTGAACAAAAGACAGCGCTGCTCCTTTAGAGCTCCGAGGCAACCCAGGAATCCTGTGACCATCGTGATACCACCAGCAACCAGCAACACATTGGCAGCTGAAAGTGATGGGAAGGACAAGGGAAGAGAAGAAAAATCTGCCTGTTTGAAGGAAAGCCAGACCCCGACGCCGAATAAGCCACATCCTCCAAGCTGAAAAGGAAATATAATGTCAGAGCAGGATTAAAACCCCCGAAAGGAAAAATAAGTGTTTGATAAGGCTGTCATAGTTTTGAGTTCTGTTTTAGTTTAGGTTCTTTCTTAGTTTGGTTTGTGCCATAGTGTGGGTTTTGGGTTGATTTTGTACTTTTATTCTGTTTATGTAATAAGTTTTACTTGCGATCTGCCACGGTTTAGTTTTCTCTGTTTTGAGGTTTCTTTTGCAGTTATTGTTTTAGGTTTGGTTTCTGATCTGTTCTTGTTTTGAGCCTCAGCACTGATGTCTGGTGTAATTACTTACTCTGCACACCTGCCTAACTCCACCCCTCTTGCAATCGCCTCTCACCAGTTTCACCTGCTTCCACCTCCATATAAACTGTTGAGACCAGTCATCAGTGCCAGGTCGTCTTATTGAGTTTACGGGTGAGTCTTCTCCTACAATATTCAGTGTATGTTTTGCTTTTGGATTTTTGACCCCGTTGTCTCCAGAAACCTGAGCCATCCTGGGTCCGTTCTTCGTACGTCGCTAACTCAGTTAGCAGGATTTCATTGTTGACGATTTGGCATGATCTTGGATCGTTTGGTTCTTCGAAAGACATCCTGCACTTGTCATAGCAACATGTGCGCCAGCTTAAGCCTGCTCGAGAGCAGGCTTATTTCATGTAAACAAGATTAGATCACGGCTGTATAAGCGGAGGAGATAGGGAAGTCTGCCGTAGCCATGTCCATTTTTACGACTGCAACCTGTTGCGGAAGGTGCAAGAATAATTTGCAGAGTTTTTCGAATTAATCGCGTATTGCGCAATAGACAGGATCCTTGAGCGCAGCGCGACAGTGTAATTGTAGAGAGATTTTCTTGGTGGCTGTTATAAACAGACAAACACATCATTTAACAGTGGCTTTTAAAGAGGAAAAAGTGGTGTTGGAGCCATAAATCTAAAATATTTAAGTTATTTGTATGATGGTTTGCTTTTTATTTTTATCCTATTCAGTAAGAAGATTTGTTCGGGCCATTTTATTGTGAAGTTTAGTTTACTTTGAAAGGCTTGCTTCCTGTCGAGCCGTATATTGTATTAGAAAAAACTATGGATGGATTATCTAGCCACGGAGCAATACAGTTTTGCCGTGTAAACTGTGGATGACTTGGAAAAGGAAAATTTTCATTTTTTATGGATAAAGATTTTTTTTTTTTTAATTCCCAGTTTGCACATGTCCTTTACTTCCCGTGTCTAAGGAATGACACTGAAATTTGGATCTCTTGACATAACAAGTGCCCTTTTAAAATAAAGTATAATAATTAAAGGCTACCATTTTGTAGAATATTCTTGTATTTCACTTTTACTTGTCCCCATGTTCTAGTGGGTCCCGTGGAGGCTCTGACATAAAAGAACAAAGTAAATATGAAATTATTAAAATGCAAAAAATTCATACTGTAGAAAGTGATAGAAACATCTACCATGGACAGTATTTATGCATTAATTTGTCCACTGCTTTTTGCCAGCCCTCTCTCCTGGCTTTAACAGATTTTGAGGTGTTTTAATTAATGACTCAAATTCGGCATAACCTTCCAGCTCTTGTTCTGCTTGGGAGAAAAACTGTGGGCGTTCTCTGGCCATGCTGAACAGCCAATAGCAGCGTTGCTGATCAATGTTTCTACTATCGATACATTTCCCCTTTTAAACAAACGCATGAACGCCCAGTTATCTCACATAACTCAATCCAGCGATACTAATCCTAAACAACAGGTGTGTTCGAAGAACCCAATTAGCCAGATCATGATTAGCCGGATGAAATCATCTTGGATGTGTCATTTGATCTTGGATGTTTTAAGCAACGTACGAAGAACGGACCCCTGTTCTGTCTGTTCCTGTATTTACCTGCCCTGCTGGACTGTTTGTTTTTCTGCTGTCTTTTGGTTCGACGGTCGTTTTGGCTTTTTCCCCTGTTTTTTTTAATTTTTGTTAAAGAACCTGATCTGAACCTCTGCTGGTCTGGTTGAATTCTGGGTCCCCTGCCTCTGATCATTACAAAGGCACTTTTTTAAGAGTCAATACAAAACATTTCAGAAACAACAATCGACACAGAGCCCAGATGCTACTCTAACGTTTTAGCGATATTATTATTGTAACTTTTTCTGTTAAATATAAAAATACAACTGGCAGCTTGTGACTGATTAGTGAAAATACTTACCCAGAAAATAAGATTGAAGACAAACATCAAGTATTTAACGCAGCACAAGCACCTCCGAGACACAGACATCCTGCAAGAAAGGGGGACAGAAAAGAGCAGAAGACCTCAATTTAAACAGTTTCACTGTACTATGTGCTTTTCAAGGGTCATAAAGGATTGTATCTGTCGTGGCCTGTTTAGCACAATTTTAAAGAGATCCAAAAGTTTCTGGCACAACTTCTAAGGTGCACGAAGAGGGTCAATGAACTGATAGATGAAAACTTCAACACTTGGGGGTTAAGGAGCAGACTTTATTAACAGACCAATGCTTTTCGACTTGTGTCCTTCTTTAGTGGAGGGAGATGGAGGATGAAATATGAATGACACTGAAAAACTAGTCCATGCATTTCTCCTATTTTAGCTTCCCTTCATTGGGTTCCTGTCAAATCCAGAATAGAATTTTAAATTCTCCTTCTCACATATAAAGCTCTTAATAATCAAGCTTCATCATCCATCAGAGATCTGATTGCTCCAAATGCTCCTAACAGCACTTCGCTGTCTACTGGTGGTTCCTAGAGTCTCTAACAGTAGAATGGGAGACAGAGCCTTTAGTTATCAGGCTCCTCCCCTGTGGAACCAACTCCCACTTTTAGTCTGTGAGGTACACACCCTGTCTACTTTTAAGACACTTAAAACTTTCCTTTTTGGCTAAGCTTATAGTTAGAGTAGCCTATGCTACCCTGAGCTATCTCTGTAGTTATGCTGCTATAGGCTTAGGCTACTGGAGGACATCAAGATCTATTTCTCTCACTTGCTGAGTTCTCGAATTTTGCATAAATTGTCATTTCAACTTTTAACTGTAGGTTCTCTCTGTCTTTTTTCCTCTTCATAGTAGCTACACCTGGTCTGGCATTCTGTTAGCTGTGACCCCATTCGGGGGGTGGGGGTGGGGTAGATCATCTTCCATTACCCTATATAACAAAGGATTCTTGGAGCAATGTCTGCTCTGTCTTCTCTAACCCCCAGTCAGTCATTGGAGATGGCCGTTCACACTGAGCCTGGTTCTGCTGGAGGTTTTTCCTTCCTGTTAAAGGGGAGTTTTCTTCTGCACAATTGCTTCATGTATGCTGAGTATGAAGGAATGCTGCAAAGCCATTTATAATGCAGACAACGGTCCACTGTGGCTTTACAGTCTTTAAGGAGGAGTGAATGCAGCTTGTCAACAATACAATCTGCTGGGTATCCTTAAATAGGAAACATTTTGACCAGTCTATGTCATGATTTGGGCCTGTTAAAATCTGTTGGGCTCTTTTTGGCATTAAGACAACAATTCTTATTGCCACATTGCCAGCCAGGACACAGAAAAATACCCCAAAAAGTTATCACCTAGAGTTTTGTATGCAGTGAAAGCTTTTTTTGGTAACTGTTTGGATTTATGCTCGCTCTTCCCTTGTTGGGAACTCATCAGCTGATTCGCTCTGGTCACGACCTGGACTGTCTTTGACTACGGATTCTGCCAAGCCCCCTGGACTGCTCACTCCAGCTCACTCATCTGATTTCTGCCATTTTCTCCTGGTCACCCTGGTTCAATCATTCTTCACCTGGTCTACTCCTGCCATCTACGTATCATCCGCCTTTACAAACATTTCCTGTCCTGTCAGCCACCACCTTCACTCCAGACAATAAACTTTTAAGTAAACATACCCTCTTGTCGGCTCGAATATCACGTTATCTGCGTACAAGCCTTACAATCTGTCTGTATGATCTGATTGAATCTGACTTTGTAAATTGCCTTGAGATAATGTGTTGTGAATTGTTGCTATATAAATAAAAAGGGCGATAACAGGATAATAGTACCTCAGGTGAAAAACACACATTTTTATTGGTATATTTCTCTTTGCAAAACCACAACACAGTTCTGTGTAAAAAGTCCCTTTAAATTCCCCTCACCATCACTCCATGATCTAATGACCTTTAAACAGAAAATGCAGAGAAGATATTTTGGAATTCTTGTTGAACTTTAAACATTGAGTATGCATATGTAATGATGTATTTGTGTGCAAGAGCACGTTTACACTGGAAGTCTAATCTGAATTGTTCTTCCAGCTACCCTACACAGGAAGTCTAACTGCTGACAGGAAGGAAGCTCCCTCCCCAGCTCAATAGCCCTAATTATACTGCTGAAGGCATTTCCCATGTCTACTATGACTTACAGCATCTTCCTCAGGCACAGATCATTTCTCCAACAAAACAAAACCCATACTTTAAAAATTCTTTTGACACAGAGATTGGAAAGCCAGAATAACATCCTGTAAGTTTAGTATACCATATGAAATATAGTTGGAGTAGGTTTGAGACTTCAACCTGGGTCATAAACAGGAAAATCCAAAATGGCTCCAGTGATGAGTGCTTATGATTTTTATCAGAACCACTTCACAAGAAAGAACCAGGACAACTGACTGCAGTATACCTAATCTGATAAATAAAATGAAGACAAATTTAAACTAACGTTTTCTTTCAGTATTTATTTTCAAATGTTGTAAAACAGATTATATTTGTTTTTATTTAGGTATTCCTCACTCTATGCTTTTTCATATGCTACATGATTTTCCATTTTTTGCAAATAAAAATCTGAAAAGTGTGTTGGGCATCTTTATTCAGCCCTTTTTAGTCTCAAACTCTAAATAAATTCCATAGTTATCAATAGCTTTCTGTTGTCACCATATTAATAGACACAACACCCTGGTGTATAATTCAATATCAGTAAAAATCCTGCTGTTTCTGGATGCAGAGGTTTAGAGAACACACTGCTTCGTGTAGACCAAGGAACCCAGCAGACATGTCAGGGTGAAGGTTCTGGTCCTATTTGAAGCAGGGTTAGGTTCTACAACAATAGCCCAAGCTTTGAAGATCTCCCTGAACTCTTATCAATCCATCATCTGAGCATGGAGAGAGAATGGACCAACTGCAGAGCTACCAAGACATGGGTGTCCACCTAAACTGACAGGTCAAGCAGCCAAGAGGTCCATGGTGACTCTAGAGGATCTGCAGAGATCTACAACTCAGATGGGAGTATCTGTTGAGAATACTAGTATAGCTATGCTTTCCATAAATCAGATGATTATGGAAGAGTGGTAAGAACAAAGCCATTGTTAAAAGGACTCCTGTATGGACTATAAGCCATTCGGGGGATACAGCAAATGTATGGACAAAAACTACCCCTGGGCATCATTCTGAAGACTCTCTTTTCATGGTAAAGTATGGTGTTGACACTTTCATGTTGTGGGGAGGCTGTTCTTCAGGTATGTGGGTCAGATTGATGGGGAAATGGGTCAAGCCAAATATGGAACAACCCTGTATTTAGAATCTTCTAAAGGCTGGGGTGGAGGTTTACCTTCCAGCAGAACATCCAATGATTCAATGAAATGCTGGTAAAGATTCTTAGTCATGCAGAGCATGGTAAATCCCAAATAAGTGAAAATAACGGAACAGGGCTTCAGCTCTTGTAGATGGAAACATTTCACTCTTCATTTGAATCCTCAAAAAATAAAGTTCTTAATCAATCACTTAATCTGGATGGCATTAACTTGGCCTCTGGTAATAAAGTAAAAAACCTTGGTGTTATTTTTGACCAAGACATGTCATTTAAATCCCATATTAAACAGGTTTCTAGAGTTTCCTTTTTTCACCTCCGGAATATTGCAAAAATTAGAAACATCCTGTCCAGGAGCGACGCTGAAAAACTGGTCCATGCATTTGTTAATTCAAGGCAGGACTATAGTAATTCTTTACTATCAGGAAGTCCACAAAATGCAGTTCAAAGTCTTCAGCTGATCCAAAATGCTGCAGCAAGAGTTCTGATGAAAATCAACAAAAGGGATCATATTTCTCCAATTTTAGCTTCCCTTCATTGGCTTCCTGTTAAATCAAGAATAGAGTTTAAAATTCTTCTAACGTATAAAGCCCTTAATAATCAAGCTCCATCATATATCAGAGCTCTGATTACCCCGTATGTTCCTAACAGAGCACTTCGCTCTCACACTGCAGGTCTGCTGGAGGTTCCTAGAGTCTCTAAAAGTAGAATGGGAGGCAGATCCTTTAGCTATCAGGCTCCTCTCCTGTGGAACCAACTCCCAGTTTTGGTCCGTGAGGCAGACACCCTGTCTACTTTTAAGACTAATCTTAAAACTTTCCTTTTTGACAAAGCTTATAACTAGAGTGGCTCATGTTACCCTGAGCTACCTCTATAGTTATGCTGCTATAGGCTTAGGCTACTGGAGGACATGAGGATGTATTTTTCTCACTCTATCGAGTTCTACTGTTCTTCAATTATGTATTGCTTGTCATCATTTCTGCTTATAACTTTTTGTTCTCTCTCTTTTTTCTTCATAGTAGGTACATCTGGTCTGGCGTTCTGTTATCTGAGACATCATCCACAGAAGACAGCTCACCCGCTATTATCATCTAATATAGAACAGATTACTGGATCAATGTTTGCTTCTGTGCTTTTTTGTCTGTCTTGTTGTGTCTCTGCTCTGTCTTCTGTAACCACCAGTCGGTCAAGGCAGATGACCGTTCATACTGAGCCCGGTTCTGCTGGAGGTTTTTCCTTTCCGCTAATGGGGAGTTTTTCTTTCCACTGTCGCTTCATGCTTGCTCTGTATGAGGGATTGCTGCAAAGCCATGGACAATGCAGACGACTCTCCCTGTAGCTCTACGCTTCTCCAGGAGTGAATGCTGCTTGTCGGGACTTTGAAGCAATCAACTGGTTCCCTTATATAGGAAATTCTTGACCAATCTGTATAATATGCTTGATTTTGACTTTGTAAAGTGCCTCGAGATGAAATGTTTCATGAATTGGCGCTATATAAATAAAATTGAATTGAACTGAATCTTAAGGGCTTTTTCAATTCAAAGCAAATGAGGGAGAAGTTCCAAGCTTTTAAGCTGTTTTGGATGTGTAGTTCTGCAGATCTAAATCCACATGCAGACTAGACTCCCCTAACAGTAGGGCATTGTTAGTGCAATTGTTAGCCTGGCTCTCTGAGAGATGTATGGTCACATGAAAAAGGTGTGAATTGTATGTTTTTGAAAGCTGGAATCTGAGGCCTAATTTAGAGTTGATTTGTCTCATTTGATGTAAAGTGCTGCCTTCAACCCTCTCTCAAACCATCTTCTCCATCCAAATTATGAATATTTTGGTTCTCAACAGAGTGTCCCTTATGCAGGTAGGTGGACAACTGAGTCTTGTCCTGAGGAGCTGGCTCTCCTGTGTTGAGCCATATGTCTGTAGAGAAGTTTACTTTCTACAAAATGGAGGTCTGGAATTGCTCACTGTACTGAATTGCATATACTACACCACTAAGTTTGTTTGGGAATTTTGTCCTTGTGGCCTGATGAAGCCCACAGGCAACACCATGTTAGTCAGCAAATAAAGTTGTTTCTCAGTATTGCAAGTGTTGCTGGAGTCTTCACTTCATCAGATCTTTATACTTGCACAATGTACCTTAAGAGTCAGTGAAGTTGTGTCTGAAACGGTTTGATCTCCATAATAAGAGATATGCTGTCTATAGGCCTGTATTCATCTATTTATCAAAGTAAATCTTTTACGGTAACTTGTTATAGGATTAAAAAAGTCCCTGACATAATGCACCGATGCAAACAACTTCTGGCCTTCATATGGGCATTACCATCTAGTTTAAGAAACACTACAATGACCTCGGAGTTTAGTCGTAGCCTCAACACCCCCACTTACCAATGTGATTGAGTATCTGGGGAATGACCCCATTGCAACCTTCACTGGGCCACCAGCTGCTAATATCTTTGTAACAGACCTCACCAGAGGTCCTGTAACCATACCCTACTGAGTCTGTGCTATATAGCTTCATTAGGGAGCCCACAATATGTTAAACATCTGAGATGATCAGTACTTGGATCTTATAAATATAAGAAACAAAAATTAAACAGCGAGTGTTAACTGAGCATGTAATTACTTCATTGGGAATACATTTAAAATCCTTAGCTTGGATGATAGTGATTAATAAAAGAGGAGTTTATGATGACAGTTTTTCTTTATCTGTAAAGTAAAATCTGAAGTTAAACTTTACCTGAAGATGACTTTTATTTCTTTCAGTTCTTGTCACACTCCTCTTAAAGCCAAGCTCCCTTAACGCTTTGTTAGGTTGGCAAATGTCCTAGAATTGGTCTTTGAACAGGCCAGGCCCCTGAATCAGTTTTTCCTCCTTCCTGAGTGAACTAACACGCGTTCTTTTTACAGCTTAACTCGTTTTTCCACAGGCTTGAAATGTAAACATAATTTCTATCTTGAACACTTCAACCTATGTTTAATGCCTTTCTTCTCACAGAATTCTGCCTTTGTCAGTCCCGTCTCGTCCACACTGTCTCTCTCCTCAATGTTTTCCAGATGTGTGAGTTGTGGCCCGTCCCCTTCAGGATCCCTCCCCCGCCTGTTTTTTCACACTACTGGTCCCTCCTTGGGCAGCAGATTCTAGTTCTTAACATGTCTTTCAAATCACAGTTTTTACTTCTTTGTTCCAGAAATCTGAAGTCAGCCTCCTGTTTCCTCCATTTCAGTGATATGACTCAGCATACAGCAGAAGTTCAAGTACATTCTGATGCTACGGAACTTAAAGGCTGGTGTACTTCATGCCCTAATATTGCTCAAATAAAATGGTTGTGTTTATAGGATCCCAGGTTTTTGAGCCACTTATTACTATTCCTTTCACAACCATAACTTTTTATTTTGTCTGAACACATTTTGTTGTTGATTCATTTAAATGCAGCTTTATTGAATTTTAGTGTACTGCTACTGGTTAGATTCTGATAATAACTGAGACACTTGCTTCATGTAGTGGGAGAAGGAATAACCAAATCCAAAGGGGCAGTATCACCGGTTTAATGTAAAGCAAGTCTAATTATATCCAACTGGAAAGGGGAAGATGACTCTGGGGTCAGATTTTGAACAAGTTAGTTTAAAGTATGACATGTGTCAAGATGATGCTATGTCTCACTCAGCTACTGTTCTGCATAATTCACAGATTGGCACACTGGTTAGAGTTGCTGTGCTTTCCAGCAGGATTCCTGTGATTTAAACTCAGCATAGACCAAGCTCCATGGAAAAACATACAGAGGCATGAAAATGTATTAACACATTTTGTCATGTTACATCACAAATATCAATGTTTTTTAATAACGTTTTTTTTTGTGATAGACCAGTACAAAGTGGTTCGTCATTTTTGAAGTAAGAGAAAATACAGGATTTTTCACAATTTAGGAGCAAATTTAGGATCACAGTCCTGCTGGAATATGGTCCTCCACCCCTAACTAGCTTTCTTCCAGGATTGACCTATATTTAACTTCATCCATCTACTGTCACCACCATGTTTCCACACCATGGGATGTTGTTCAGAGTCAGTTTTCTGGGACACAGTGTTTTGCATGTAGGTCAAAAAGGTCAATTTTGGTCATATTCAATAAATTAGAATTTTACTGAAAAGTTAATTTATTTCAGTAACTCAATTCACTAAGGGAAACACATTATATAGATTAACACAGACTGGTGATGTTTTAAAGCCTTTATTTTATGTTTTTTTCCACCTCCAGTAAAAACACAGTACTTAGGATGACTATTGTATCAGTGTCAGGTGCACAGATCAGTGTACAAAGTTGTGTGGTGGCATTGTGTTGATTCTCTCTTTCTACCAGCAAGGTGCAGGTGGAAGGCTGCAGCAACAGGTGTACCTAATTATCTGCAATTAACAAGAGCATAAATGGGAGCAGGAGTCAGTTGGAAGGCGTCAGAGCGTTTGCTCACCAAGAGTGGTTATCTGACCAAGAGCCTGTCTCTAAAATGTGCCTTTACACCTAATATTATTCTCATGACTCATCCATGCTTCTCTTGCAGAAACTTTTTGATTGGTTGTTGGATCTTCACTTTGCTTCGGCTCTGTTCCTGCATTCTCGAGAGGATCCAAGTAAGCCGCCGAAGCCATTTATTCAATTCAATTCCTGGAATTTCCGTTAACCCCCGCTCCAGTATGGAAAAAGACTCTCCTTGCTCTCCTGCTGAACCATGTGTTCCACCAGCAACAACTAACCAAGAAACTTTACACAAGCCACCACTCAGACTGTCAGCCACAGCCCTCTGTGCACCGACTCATTACTCCCCTGGCCCGATCCACAAATCCACTCAGTAAAGCTTGCTTTGTGATTGACACATGTATGCTCCACACGGAAATGAGACGTGCGGACACAACATCTGCAGCATTTATGCTCCTTGCGGCTTTTCCTCTGAAGTAGCCCTATTCTCCTAGACTATTAGAGGCCAACGTTGTACTACACCCCACTATACGAGGAAGTAGAAAACCATTGGTGTTTCAAACATTTTAAAGCCTCTTTCTTTCTTCCAAGAATGACAGCGATTACTGGCCAGGAATTGTTAACAATGTGTTGATCACAGTGATGTTTTTGGGCCAAATCTGTCACCAACTGCACCAGCAATGCAAGATTGAGGAATAATGGTCTCTGGATCACGGGTGTCTTCCTCAGAGGAGAACTGCCTGGATAATGCATCTGGTTTTATATTCTTGGAACCAGGGTAGTAAGTTATAGTAAAATGAAATCGGGTGAAAAAGTGACCACCGTGACTGGGGAAGATTATGGTGTTTGGCGTAATGAAGGTACGAGAGGTTCTTTTGATCAGTCAAGATGATTATGGGTAACTTAGTACCTTCCAACCAGTGCCAACCAGTTCTCTAGGACGAACTTAATTCAATTCAATTAAATTTTATTTATATAGCGCCAATTCATGAAACATGTCATCTCAAGGCACTTTACAAAGTCAAGTTCAATCATATAATACAGATTGGGTCAGATTATACAGATTGGTCAAAGATTTCCTATATAAGGGAACAAGTTGATTGCATCAAAGTCCCTACAAGCAGCATTCACTCCTGGAGAAGCGTAGAGCCACAGGGAGAGTCGTCTGCATTGTCCATGGCTTTGCAGCAATCCCTCATACTGAGCAAGCATGAAGCGACAGCGGAAAGAAAAACTCCCCATTAACGGGAAGGAAAAACCTCCAGCAGAACCAGGCTCAGTATGAACGGTCATCTGCCTCGACCGACTGGGGGTTACAGAAGACAGAGCAGAGACACAACAAGACAGACAAAAAAGCACAGAAGCACACATTGATCCAGTAATCTGTTCTACATTAGATGGTAATAGCGGGTGATCTGTCTTCCCTGGATGATGTCACAGCTAACAGAACGTCAGACCAGGTGTACCTACTATGAAGAAAAAAGAGAGAGAGCAAAAAGTTAAAAGCTGAAATGACAACAGTCATTTCAATGTAATGCAATGCAAAACTGGAGAACAGTAGACTGGAGAACAGTAGAAATCAGTAGAGTGAGAAAAATAGGCCCTGTTGTCCTCCAGTAGCCTAAGCCTAAAGCAGCATAACTATAGAGGTAGCTCAGGGTAACATGAGCCACTCTAACTATAAGCTTTGTCAAAAAGGAAAGTTTTAAGATTAGTCTTAAAAGTAGACAGGGTGTCTGCCTCACGGACCAAAACTGGGAGTTGGTTCCACAGGAGAGGAGCCTGATAGCTAAAGGATCTGCCTCCCATTCTACTTTTAGAGACTCTAGGAACCACCAGCCGACCTGCAGTCTGAGAGCAAAGTGCTCTGTTAGGAACATACGAGGTAATCAGAGCTCTGATATATGATGGAGCTTGATTATTAAGGGCTTTATACGTTAGAAGAAGAATTTTAAATTATATTCTTGATTTAACAGGTAGCCACTGAAGGGAAGCTAAAATTAGAGAAATATGATCCCTCTTGTTGATTTTCATCAGAACTCTTGCTGCAGCATTTTGGATCAGCTGAAGACTTTGAACTGCATTTTGTGGACTTCCTGATATTAAAGAATTACAATAGTCCAGCCTTGAAGTAACAAATGCATGGACTAGTTTTTCAGCATCACCCCTGGACAGAATGTTTCTAATTTTGGCGATATTCCTGAGGTGTAAAAAGGAAACTCTGGAAACCTGTTTAATATGGGATTTAAATGACATGTCTTGGTCAAAAATAACACCAAGATTTTTTGCTTTATTACCAGAGGCCAAGTTAATGCCATCCAGATTAAGTGATTGATTAAGAAGTTTATTTTTTGAGGACTCTGGTCCAAAGATTACAACTTCTGTCTTGTCAGAATTTAAGTGCAGGAAATTTAAAGTCATCCAGCTTTTGATGTCATCAAGACATGACTGCAGTCGAAGTAATTGATTCGATTCATCAGGATTTATGGATAAATATTGCTGAGTGTCATCAGCATAACAGTGGAAATTAATCCCATGCTGTCTGATAATTTTGCCAATCGGAAGCATATATATAGTAAACAGAATTGGTCCAAGGACTGAACCCTGTGGTACTCCACATGTGACCCTAGAGTTTGAAGAAGATTTATTATTAACATGTACAAACTGGAATCTGTCCGATAGATAAGATTTAAACCAGCCTAATGCTTTCCCCTTAATCCCTACAGTATGCTCAAGTCTTTGTAGGAGAATATTGTGATCAACTGTGTCAAATGCAGCACTGAGATCTAATAGGACAAGTATAGACACAAGTCCATTATCTGAGGCCATGAGAATATCATTGGTGACCTTCACCAGAGCTTTTTCAGTGCTATGATGAGCTCTGAAGCCTGACTGAAACTCCTCAAGTAGGTCATTACTTTGTAAATGTTCACAAAGTTGATTAGCAACTACTTTCTCAAGAATTTTAGATACGAAAACAAGATTAGATATAGGTCTGTAATTTACTAACTCATCTTGATTAAGAGATGGTTTCTTAAGTAAAGGTTTAATAACAGCTACTTTAAAAGCCTGTGGTACATATCCATTTACTAAGGATAGATTAATCATGTCTAAAATAGGACCACTGATCAAAGGGAATATCTCTTTAAACACACTTGGTTGGGATTGGGTCTAACATACAGGTAGAAGGTTTAGATGAAGCTAGAATTTTAGATAGCTCAGAAAGCTGTACTGCTTCTAAACAGTTCAGACACTGTGCAGGTTCTAAAGATTCCTCCAACGCTGCCTCACTTACTGAGGACGAGGTAATCATGTTTGGGAGGATGCAAATTATTTTATTTTAAATGGAATCAATTTTATTTATGAAGAATCCCATAAAATCATTACTGCTAAGAGCTAAGGGAATGGATGGATCAACAGAGCTGTGACTCTGAGTAAGTTTAATGGCTAGAAGCTCCCAATCACCCACATCATAATTCCTTTCGGGAGGTGTGAAACATCTGGAATAGAAGGCACAAGGGTGGAGGTTTCTATCAGAGAGAGATATCTGGGAAAGGACAGCACCCACCCCTGTCTCTGAGACACCAGCCTCCAAAGTGAACTTGATAGGGGCCATTGAGAACCTCTCCTTCAAAAGGAGGAAGGCTTGGTTGGCATCAAGGATCCAAGAAAAGGGCTTATTGGTGGAGGTAAGATGTGTGAGAGGAGAGGTGACAGGGCTGAAATTCTTAACGAAGACCCGATGAAGATGGTCAAAACCCAGAAACCATTATAACTGTTTTCTGGAGGCTGGGACAGGTCACTCTAGGACTGCTTCGACTTTGCCAGGATCTGTCTTCACCTGCCCACTCTCAAAGATGAATCCAAGGTTTTTAGGTGTTTGGCCCACATGCAGACACAGACGGAAACAGAAACAGTTTTAAGATTTTTATTTTAGGCTCAACAAAGGATAAGCACACGCTGTGTGCAACAGGCGACGTCGGAACGACATTGCTGGAACGAAAGGAGATATATTAATGAGAATCGAACCAGGGGAAAATCTCCAGAAGCTGCGCCGCTTACCGTTTGGATGGAAAGACCTGTCCGGGGGGAATGAGTGAAAAAGGGACTCTGTGACCGTAACTCACTGATGGGAGGTGTCTGAGTGACAGGAGGGCTGGCAGATGTAATACAAGTGGGGGGCCCGAACAG
Source organism: Fundulus diaphanus (assembly GCA_037039145.1). NCBI lineage: Eukaryota > Metazoa > Chordata > Actinopteri > Cyprinodontiformes > Fundulidae > Fundulus > Fundulus diaphanus. The sequence goes on from CM073140.1 coordinate 4,533,686, forward strand.
CACCACTGCGGCGGCAGGCAGGAGGAGCAGCTGGAAGAACCGGAGTGTGACTGACGAACCAGGTGAATCCAGGAAGGGGGTTCTCACGGCCGGCTTGGTACCACCAAGGGGGTATGAGTGGAGATGCCAGAGCAACATCTGAGCGGCGGGGATTCGGATGACTGGTCCTCAGAGCACGGAGCCAACACAGGTGAGTAAATCCAAACACGACAAACTGGAGAAGACAGGAGACAGGATTAGTCCAAAAACAGGGTTTCCAAAAACTCACAGGTACGAAGCTCAGAAGACAGATCTGTGGCCTAGGCATATCACGACGGGGTAACACTCTGGCATCTTCCAGCTGTCTGTGCACTCCTGTTAAGCCAGAGACGAAGGTTCCCAATGAGCCGCAGGTGCGGGCCACGCCCACCCATCAACTGCAGCCACCTGTGGAGCAGAGTTAGAGAGCACGGATACACAGAACCCTGACAAAAGGTAATTTAGTCGGTGTGAAACTCAAATTTTTTTACCTTGACAAAGAGATAATTGTCTAGGAGATGTTACAGCACAAGGTGGACATGTTGCTGGTGTTATTTAAGCTCATACGGAAAAAAAACAGGATGTCATCTAAGTAGACAAATACAAATGCATTAATGAAATCTCACAGGACGTCATTTATGAGTGCTTGAAAAACATCTGGAGTGTTCATGAGCCCGAATGTTCACAATACTGAATGCAGTTTCCCATTCACTGCTCATTTAAAAAAATAAGTAGATGTGTTTGTGTGATGACCAAAACCATGGCCACACCTGAAAGTCTTACCATCCATTATTCCTGGGAGTGTGCCCTGACAAAGATCGCCCTGAAAGAGGGCTAATTGGACTGCACCACCAGGTCGTGCTGTAAAGGGGCAACTTATATTCTCTTTTGTTTAACTAGTTTTTGCATTGAGTTAAAGTTTAGTAATTTAGTAATTACGTTTAGTAATTTTGATTTTCTTTCTTGTAGGTTATTCTTTTATTCTTTTAATGAGGGGAAGATGGAGGGGGAGGTCGATAGGCGGATTTGTGCTGCGTCTGCTGTGACGCAGGCGCTGCACCGGTCCATTGTGGTAAAGAGAGAGCTGAGCCAAAAGGCAAAGCTCTCGATTTACCGGTCAATCTACGTTCCTACCCTCATCTATGATCGAAAGAAAGAAATAAGATCCCGGATACAAACGGGTGAGATTTAACTCAGAATTCTGAGAAAAAAGTCAGAAAGAACATGGAGCTTCTATCTTGTGGCATGAGATCTCTATAGAATTTACTAGTAAAAGAAAATAAATAATAAGAATAATAGATTTTTTTTTTAGATTTTAACAAAACATTTATTCATACAATAAGTTAACAAAACACTTTTAAAAACATGATCAGAACCTTAAAAATAAATATTTACATCAGGTGCTTGCTGTATTTTAGTTCATTCTGATCACAAACTGTACATAAACCCCCCTTAAAACCCCACAATTGGACAAAGTCATTCAAGTTTCCAGTGGCTCTGTGGAAGTGAAACTCCAGTCTAATCCTGGTCTTTACATTGCACTTCCACAGAGCCACGGGATCAAAATGAGGTCCAGTCTGCAACTTGTCTCTTCGAGATATGCAGATAGCTATCTTGGCTTCTGAAATTAAAAAAAATTTTAATTGGAGATTTGCCCTTAGTGGCTCTACTGTAATGCATACCGTTAATAAAAACAGCATTGGTAAAAACCACGGCAAAAAGGCTAAAAATTCTAATCTAAAGACATAAGGTCACCAGTCCGCTTCCTCACCGGAGGCTTGTAAAGAGTCCTCCACTGGGGCCTCTGTCCTCCCCACATGCTGACAGGTCTGTCTCTCAAGGTCTGTTTATTCATTACTTTTACGTTGATCTTGTACAGCACCCTTGGGCTCATGCTGCACAAGATCATCTTGGGGGCCATTTTACATAGCAGAGGACCACTGTCCTCTGCAAAATCAGGACTCGTGGACATCTAGGAACGGGTCTGTCGGGTCGGGCTCACCTTTTCCTGTTGAATGCAGCTGCAGGAGATGTCTTTCCTCAGCTGTCATCCTCTCCTTCAGCTGATTGAGGAAGCGCTGTACCAGCCTAGCAGACCGGACCCCCAGCAGCGAACCCACTGCCTGGATGTTGTCGAAATACGGTCCGGCCACCTCCTCCAGCTTTCTCCCGGTCACCATGCCAGACCTGGATAACGCCTCCGACAGCCGCTTTATGCCCCTAGTAGGGTCACCCAAGGCAGATAGGTCCTAGGTGAGGGACCAGACAAAGAGCAGCCCAAAGCCCCCTGATGATGAATACAATAAATAGACGTAGTGTTCCCTCGCCCGGACGCGGGTCACCGGGCCCCACTCTGGAGCCAGGCCTGGAGATGGGGCACGTTGGCGAGCGCCTGGTGGCCGGGCTTTTACCCATGGAGCCCGGCCGGGCACAGCCCGAAGAGGAAACATGGGTCCCCCTTCCAATGGGTTCACCACCTGTCGGAGGGGCCAAAGGGGTCGGGTGCATTGTGCAATGGGTGGCAGTCAAGGGCGAGGACCTTGGCGTTCTGATCCTCGGCTGAAGGAACTGGCTCTTGGAACGTAGAATGTCACCTCTCTGGTGGGGAAGGAGCCTGAGCTAGTGCGTGAGGTTGAGAGGTTCCAGCTAGAGATAGTCAGACTTACCTCGACGCATGGCTCTGGCACCAGTCTCCTTGAGAGGGGTTGGACATTCTTCCACTCTGGAGTTGCCCCTGGTTAGAGGCGCCAAGCAGGAGTGGCCATACTTGTTGCCCCTCATCTTGGTGCCTGCACGATGGGGTTTACCCTGGTGAACGTGAGGGTGGCCTTCCTCCGCATACGTGTGGGGGGCGGGTTCTGACAGTCGTTTGTACTTATGCGCCAAACAGCAGTTCAGATTACCCACCCTCTTTGGAGTACTTAGAGGGGGTACTGGAGAATGCCCCTCCTGGGGAGTCCCTTGTTCTTCTGGGGGACTTCAACACTCACATGGGCATTGACAGTGAGACCTGGAGGGGCTTAATTAGGAGGAATGGTCCACCTGATCTGAACTCGAGTGGTGTTCTGTTGTTGGACTTCTGTGCTCATCATGGATTGTCCATAACGAACACCATGTTCAAGCATAAGGGTGTCCATATGGGCTCTTGGCACCAGGACACCCTAGGCCGTAGTTCAATGATCGACTTTGTTGTTGTTTCATCTGACCTGCGGCTGCATGTCTTGGACACTTGGGTGAAGAGAGGGGCGGAGCTCTCCACCGACCACTACCTGGTGGTGAGCTGGCTCTGATGGCGAGGGAGGAAGCCGGTCAGACCTGGTAGGCCCAAACGTATTTTGAGGGTTTACTGGGAACGTCTGGCAGAGTCCCCTGTGAGACGGACCTTTAACTCCCTTCTCTGGGAGAGCTCTGAACACGTTCCAAGGGAGGTGGGGGACATTGAGTCTGAGTGGACCATGTTCAGTGCCTCTATTGTTGAGGCGGCTAGTCGGAGCTGTGGCCGCAAGATTGTCGGTGCATGTTGCGGCGGCAACCTTCGAACACGCTGGTGGTCACTAGTGGTGAGGGAAGCTGTCAAGCTGAAGAAGGAGTCCTATTGGACTTTATTGTCTGTGGGACTCCGGAAGCAGCTGATGTGTACCGGCAGTCAAAGTGGCAGGCGGCTCGGCTGGTTGCTGAGGCAAAAACTCGGGCGTGGGAAGAGTTTGGAGAGGCCATGGAGAAAGACTTCCGTACGGCTTTGAAGTGATTCTGGTCCGCTATCCGACATCTCAGAAGGGGGAAGCGGTGCAATACCAACACTGTTTATAGTGGGGGTTGTTGTGTTGCTGACCTCGACTCGGGACGTCGTGTGTCGGTGGACGGAATACTTCGAAGACCTCCCTAATCCCACGTCTTCCATTGAGGAAACAGAGCCTGGGGACTCCGGGTCAGGTTTTCCCATTTCTGGTGGTGAGGTCACTGAGGTGGTTAAAAAGCTCCTTGGTGGCAAGGATGAGATATGCCCTGAGTAACTTAGGGCTCTGGATGTTGTGGGGCTGTGTTGGTCAATGCGACTCTGCAACATTACGTGGACATCGGTGGCAGTTCCCCTGGATTAGCAGACAGGGGTGGTGTTCCCCCTATTTAAAAAGGGGGACCAGAGGGTGTGTTCCAACTACAGAGGCATCAAGGCAAGGCAAGGCAAATTTATTTATATAGCACAATTCAGTACAGAGACAATGCAAAGTGCTTTACATGATTAAAATATAGGAATAAAAGCAAGTAGGGATAGAATGTAGGAGAAAAAAAAGTAATTTTAAAACAGTTTAACTTGAACATTGAACATTTTAAAACAGTTTAACTTGAACATTCAAAGGCAATTTTAAACAAATGTGTTTTTAATCTCGATTTAAAGGAACTCAGGCTTTCAGCACTTTTACAGTTTTCTGGAAGTTTGTTCCAGATAAGTGGAGCATAGGAACTAAATACTGCTTCTCCGTGTTTGGTTTGTGTTCTAGGTATGCAGAGAAGGCTGGAGCCAGAAGACCTGAGTGGTCTGGAGGGTTTATACGCTGATAACAAGTCTGTGATGTATTTAGGTGCTAAGCCATTTAGGGATTTATAGACTAACAGGAGTATTTTAAAGTCTATTCTCTGAGATACAAGGAGCCAGTGTAATGACTTTAGAACTGGGGTTATGTGTTCTACTTTCTTAGTCTTAGTGAGGACCCGGGCAGCAGCGTTCTGGATCAGCTGCAGCTGTCTGATCCACTTTTTAGGCAGACCTGTGAAAACACCGTTGCAGTAATCAATTCTACTAAAAATAAACGCATGGATTAGTTTTTCCAGATCCTGCTGAGACATTAGTCCTTTAATCCTGGAAATGTTCCTCAGGTGATAAAAAGCCGACCTTGTAATTGTCTTTAGATGCTTTTGAAGGTTCAGGTCTGAGTCCATCACTATACCCAGGTTTCGGGCCTGATCAGTGGTTCCTAACTGAAGCAGCTGAAGCTGTGTGCTAACTTTTGATCTCTCCTCTATTGGTCCAAAAATTATTACTTCTGTTTTTTTTTCAACTGAAGAAAATTTTGGCACATCCACGTATTGATTTCTTCTAGGCATTTACTGAGTGCCTGAACTGGTTCATAGTCATAGACATGGTGATGTAAAGCTGTGTGTCGTCTGCATAGTTATGGTAGCTGATGTTGTTATTTTTTATTATCTGAGCTAGGGGGAGCATGTAGATATTGAAGAGGAGGGGACCCAGGATGGACCCTTGGGGAACCCCACATGTGATTTTTGTCGTCTGGGATGTAAAGTTACCTACTGACACAAAAAAGTCCCTGTCCTTTAAGTAGGATTTAAACCAGTGGAGAGCTGTACCAGAGAGGCCGACCCAGTTTTCCAGACGGTCTAACAGAATGGAGTGATCGACAGTATCAAATGCTGCACTGAGGTCCAACAGAACCAGCACGGTGGTTCTTCCACAGTCTGTATTTATATGGATGTCATTAAACACCTTGATAAGGGCGGTCTCTGCACTGTGGTGAGCACGGAAGCCAGACTGGAATACGTCAAAGCGGCTGGTCGTTGTTAAGAAGGTGTTTAATTGTTGAAATACAGCTTTTTCAATAATCTTACTGATAAAGGGGAGGTTTGAGATGGGCCTGTAGTTGTAGTTTGTCTAAACTGTTTTTTTTTCAGCAGCGGTTTGATAATTGCTGTTTTTAGGGACTGGGGGAAAACACCTGACAGAAGGGACGTGTTTATTATCTGGGTCAAATCAGACGCTATGCCAGGTAAAACTTTTTTAAAGAAAGCTGTGGGGAGAACATCAAGGCTGCATGAAGAGGAACTTAGCTGCTGAATGATCTGCTCTAAGCTTTTGTGGTTTATTTGGCTGAAATGGGACATTTTGTCAGAAATAGTTCCTGCTGAATACAGCTTTGGTTCTGGAGTTGATATGGTAGTACAAAATGATCCTCTAATTTTTAGGATTTTCTCAGTAAAGAAGTTAGCAAATTCATTGCAGGCCCTGGTGGAGTGGAGTTCGAAAGTCACGGACACAGGAGGATTTGTTAGCCTGTCGACTGTGGAAAATAAAACACAAGCATTATTAATGTTTTTCTTGATGATCTCAGAGAAGAAAGATTCTCTTGCATTTTTCAATTGTAAGTTATATCTGTAAAGTCTCTCTTTATAGATGTCATAGTGAACCTGGAGTCTGTTCTTTCTCCACCTGCGTTCAGCTTTCCGACATTCCCTTTTTTCACCTCTAACTGCTGGAGCATTTCTCCAAGGAGATTTATTCTTCCCGGAAAGAACTTTCACTTTAACTGGAGCAATGCAGTCAATGATATCTGAGACTTTGGACTGAAAGTTAGCTACTAGCTCATCTACTGAGTTGCAGCCCAAGGTTGAAGTATCAGAGTAAGCTTGAATAAAAGTTTCCGTGGCATTGTCCTTAATGGTGCGTTTTCTTACGATGTCCCTTTGGCTAAATGAGTCACTGGAAATGATGCTTTCAAAGGTAACAGAAAAGTGATCAGATAGGGCAACATCAGTTACATTGACCTGTGAAATTTTTAGACCTTTAGTGATGATCAAGTCTAAAATATGTCCCTGTTTGTGTGTTGGCTGTTTAACATGTTGACTTAAACCAAAGTTTCTAAGTGTGTCACACAGTTCTTTTGCACTTCTGTCTTCAGGGTTGTCAACGTGAAAATTAAAGTCTCCCACAATAATTAAACAGTCATAATCAACACATATCACAGACAGCAGGTCACTAAAATCCTTTAAAAAGTTTGATGTGGACTTAGGAGGCCTGTAAACATTCAGAAACATAGTTCGTACCGGGCTCTTTACCTGGAGAGCCAAATGTTCAAAAGAGTCAAATTTTCCCCAAAACACCTTTTTACATTTTAGTGAATCATTAAACAATGTTGCTACTCCTCCACCTTTCCTTTGCTGTCTGCTCTCACAAAGAAAATTGTAGTTTGGAGGAGTCGTCTCTAATAGCATAGCTGCTTCATTAGATTCATGTAACCATGTTTCTGTTAAAAACATTACATCAAGATTATTGTCAATAATGAAGTCATTAATTAAAAGGGATTTTCCTGACAGAGATCTAATATTTAATAAACCCAGTTTATATGACTTAGTGGTTGATGATGTATCTGTGACAGGTTGCATCTGACAGTTTATGATTTTTAAGTATTTGTTCCTGTTTATCCTTTTGTTTTTCTTTTTTCTGCCACGTATTATCACAGATATTCCATAATCTCCGGCGAAAGGCCCCGGCTAATGCTGGGAACTGTCATGTCTGATAAACGTGTGGCCAGGGGCCAATCTGTATCACAGCGAAGTAATTTGGAGTTCCTCAGTACCAGAGAGTTCTGTGATACGTGGAGGAGGAGGATCTGAGGCTCTGAGGCCTTTGGAGAATCCTGGTTTATTCACAGCAGAATGGCTATGTGGAGAGGATGTCATCTGTAGGCCAATCTTAGATACTTTGTTCATGTTATGAGAAAATTCCAGAAAAGGAACTTCTGGGCTTTGTGGAGAAGAAGGGGAGGCGGGTGCAGTTTTGATCGGTGATCGTGACGATGGAGGTTTTTGGTCCTTTCGTTGTCCTGCTGAGATCTGGGATGAATCCTCCTGTAGCTCTGACGAAGCCTCTTTCTGTGTCATCTTTCTGGCCATCTTTATCTTGGCTTGTTCGGGCTGTACTGGGCTTATCTTTTGTTTAGGCACTGGATGTACTTTGTTTTGGAACAAAGCTGATGACGTATGGTTCACAGAATAGAAGATGTTTGAAGTCAGCCGTTTTGCACCTGACCTATTTAGAGAGAAACGATCTCTGTTGAACAGATGTCTTCTTTCCCTAAAGATGTTAAAGTTGTCTATGAAGGTTACAGTTGTTTCTTTGCATGTTTTTTCCAGCCATTTGTTTAGCATCAGAATTCTGGAAAAAATCTCATCTCCACAGTTAACCGGGGCAAGTGGGCCACTAAGAAACACCTTGACATTCAGGCCATCAACAATGTTCAACAAACGAATGTAATCCTCTTTTAATACTTCTGATTTTCTTATCCGGTTGACGTCCTTCAGGGCTTCAGCTTGTATTATGAGTTTTTCCAAGGTCGGACGTTCTTTCAAGACCCTTGGAAGGTCTGTCTGAAGGATGTCTGTTAGATCAGACACCAGGCCACTGTTCAGATCGTTATAAATCAACATCTCTGTGTTTTTCTTGTTACAGAAATGTTTAATCCCCCTTACAGAACCATTGCATAATATCAGGGTCCTTGGCCCTGTGGCATGTCTTTTCTCTGATGTCTTAGAACGAAAATCGTTGACATACCTCTGATTTTTGTCCTCCTGGGTCACATCTTGGAGCGGAGCGAATCTGTTTAGTAACGGAATTCCAGCATTTCCAGCAGGTTTACTCCTATCATTTGTTTTGAGAACAGCCCGCTGTTGTTTCCCTTGTCCTGGGACATCTCTCTGTAGGCTCGGCCAGTTTTCTTTGTCTAGGCGTGGGGTTCGTGGATCCTTTGGTCTTGCACCCAGAGTGGTCCAGGGATTCTCATTTTCCTCAGGGAACTGTTTGTTCGCTGAGTCGCTGGGCTGGTGGTCACCGCTCGGAATCACAGGCAGGGTTGTTTCATTTCCATGCGTGGTGTTTACATCATAATTCACTTCAAGTCGACAGATTTTCAGTTCCATAACAGCTATCTTCTGTAAAAGCTTGTCAAAGTCCATTGTGTTGAAGGAAGGCATCTTTTCAAAATCAAAATAAAAAAAAATAAGTAAAAGAAAATAAATAAATAAAAACTAAATCCAACTTTCTGTGGTTTAGGTTAAGAGATAAAAAGGAGATAAAAAGTAAAAGGCAGGAAAATGCAAGCAAGCAGAGAAAAAAGCGTCCGAACAGCAGAGAGGAGGAGTTCACACTCTTAAGCCTCCCTGGTAAGGTATAAGCTTTCCGGGGGTCTGGAAAGGAGGGTCCATTGGATAGTCGAATCTCGGATTCAGGAAGATCAGCATGGTTTTCGTCCTGGCCGTGGAACACTGGATCAGCTCTACACCCTCAGCAGAATCCTGGAGGGTGCATGGGAGTTTGCCCAACCAGTCTACATGTGTTTTGTGGATCTGGACAAGGCATTCGACCGTGTCCCTCGGGGGTTCCTGTGTGGGATACTCCGGGAGTATGGAGTACCGGGTCTTTTAATAAGGGCTGTTAGGTCTCTGTATGACCGGTGTCAGAGCTTGGTCCGCATTGCCGGCAGCAAGTCGGACTCGTTTCCAGTGAGAGTTGGACTCTGCCAAGATAACCCTTTGTCACCCATTCTGTTCATAACTTTTATGGACAGAATTTCTAGGCGCAGCCAAGGTGCTGAGAGGATCCATTTTGGTGACCGTAGGATCGCGTTTCTGCTATTCGCAAAAGACGTGGTTCTATTGGGTTCATCAGGGTGTGATCTACAGCTCTCACTGGAGCAGTTTGCAGCCAAGTGTGAAGTGGCCGGGATGAGGATCAATGCCTCCAAATCCGAGACCATGGTCTTGAGTGTCTTGAGGTCTTGTTCACGAATGAGGGGAAGATGGAGTGGGAGACTGACAGGTGGATTGGTGCGGCGTCTGCTGTGAAGTGGCCGCTGTACCGGTCCGTTGTGGTGAAGAGAGAGCTGAGCCAAAAGGCAAAGCTCTCGCTTTACCGGTCGATCTACGTTCCTACCTTCATCTATGCTCATGAGCTTTGGGTCATGACCGAAAGAACGAGATCCTGGATACAAGCGGCCGAAATTAGTTTTATCCGCAGCGTATCTGGGCTCTCCCTCAGAGATAGAGTGAGGAGCTCAGTCATCCGGGGAGGACTCAGAGTAGAGCCGCTGCTCCTCCACGTCAAGAGGAGCCAGTTGAGGTGGCTCGGGCATCTGGTTAGGATGCCTCCTGGACGCCTCCCTGGTGAGGTGTTCCGGGCACATCCCACCGGGAGGAGACCCAGAGGGAGACCCAGGACACGCTGGAAGGACTATAGGCCCGTTTACACTACACCTAAAAACCGAGCCATGCCGAGACCAGTCCGAGCTCGGATCAGTTACCCAAGCCAAGCCGACCCGTTTACACACAAAGCTTATCTCGGTTCCTTGGTTGCTTCTCGCCTCCTAGTGGCGATCTGCGGTACTACCGCTCTCTGGGATTGAAGGCGGAACCAGCAAAACAAAACAGCGGCGCCCGTAACATTCAGGAAGTTATGCTTGATATTGTGATATTTCGGTGTTTGCGGAGAGTCAGGGGAAGAAGGCAACCATTGGTGAATTTACTTGAGAAAGTTGGCTTTTGGGAAGTGGATGAGACAAAAGAACGTCTAATAAGGATTTACAGACGCCGGAAACAACGACAGACACTGAGGTTCATCACACTGCTAAGCAGAATCATCTCTGGAAACCGTGTGGCACGGTAAGGAAGCTAGTGTTATTATGAATGTCTGAAATTTGTCTGATTGGAGTGTGAATCGGGACGTGCAGCCAGACATGCCGGAAAACCCGCTGACAGTCAGCTGACTGTAAGAGGATGACGCGGTCTGCTCATGCGCTCTTTATCTGATAACTGGGCCAAAAAAAAAACAGGCCGAGACCTACTCAGGAACTGGTCTGCAGTTAGCGCGGTCCGGTTATGTTTAGCGCGGTCCGGTTCAGTCTGCTGACCATTTACACACAAGAGTTATCTCGGTTACCGAGCTCGGACTGGTCTCGGCTCGGTTAAAAAGTGTAGTGTAAACGGGCCTTTTGTCTCTCGGCTGGCCTGGGAACGCCTTGGGATTCTCCCGGAGAAGCTGGCCCAAGTGGCTGGGGAGAGGCATGTCTGGGCCTCCCTACTGAAGCTGCTATCCCTGCGACTCGACCCCGGATAAGTGGAAGAGGATGGATAGATGGATGGATGGATGGATGGAACTTGCCTCTGTTAAGACAGCTGAGAATGTATACATCTCCACTTAGCCAGTTTGTTCTTAATTTTTTGCTTGACATTTTCCCAGTTCTTTTGTACCATAGTTTTATGCCCTAAAAAGACGCCAAGATACTTAAAACCATCCCTCCTCCATGGAAAATTTAGAAGGAGAACCAGGGGCTGGCCAAGCCATTCACCCTTGGCGAAAGCTTTGCTCTTTCCCCAGTTCACCCTCACGGGAGACAGAACACATAACTTTTCGGTGACATTACGTAGCATGTCAACATCCTTTTGGTCTTTTATAAAAACAACGACATTGTTGGCATAAAACCATACCATGAACACTTGAGCGTATTTTCCGGAGGAGAGTTCCAGCGAGAGCGCATAGAGCATCCCAGAGAGCGCACAGCCCTGCCGAACGCCTCTACACACTCTAAAAGGAGCACACAGGCTACCATTGATCTTCAGCACACTTTCAATGTTACTGTACAACACCTGAATATTGGCTATAAAACCAGCGCCGAACCCAAACTTTTGCATGGTTTCCCAGAGAAAGCTGTGTGCGACACGGTCAAAAGTCTGTCTTGGTCCAGTGAGACCAAGGCTGTCTACAAACCCAATGAACTGGAGACTTCCAAAACATCCCGAATAATTGACCTGCTGGGGACCCAGTAGGTTTGGTCTCGGTGGATGACCTGTTCCATTGCTCCTCTCATCCTGGTTGCTAGGGCCTTGGAGAGAATCTTATAATCGGTGCACAGAAGGGACACAGGGCGCCAGCTTTTGATCTCCTGCAGATTCCCTTTTTTTGGAAGGAGAGTTAATACCGCCCTGCGGCAAGACATCGGGAGTGAACCAGTCGTCAGGCTCTCGTTAAAGACATCTAACAGGTCCCCCTGCTAAGATGTCCCAATAGGCCTTGTAGAATTCTACAGTGAGACCTGAGGCCGTCTGCTGCAGAACTCCCCGAACAGCTCATCATTTTCTTGATATTCGCTCTGGAATAACGAAGAGTAAAACTCCACAGCCCTCTTCCTGATCTGGCCCGGTTCACTCAACTGCCACCCTGTGTCCGACAGCAGAGAATGAATCAACTTCCTCTGCCCGGACTTCTTCTCCAAGTTAAAGAAAAACCTGGACAACGTATCCATATCTGCCATGTTCTGCATCTGAGACCTAACCAACACGCCTTGAACTCGCCTTTTCGATTTGAGAGCTTCAAAACGCTATCTATTTCCAGTGGACTCACACAATGGTTCTAATTCTACAATGTTCATCTTCAGATTCTTAATAGATCCGGTGAGGTCACGAGTAACATTGAAAGTGTGCTGTGTGCTGCAATAAAACCGGTCAAGACGAGCTAAAGAAATGTGGTTTTCTTTCATGTGAACCCATGTGTACTGCCTGCAGCCTGCGTGCATCCTCCTCCATATGTCCACCAGGCCAGACGAGACCAGCTGCCACAGAGCGCGCCAGGCCACTATGTGCGGCTCTGCATGATTGCGGTCTAAAAGTTAATCTTCGGTACAGTTAAAATCTCCTCCTATAAAAACAAAATCCTCAGACCCACTTTCTCCCAGCCTTTCTCCAATTTCTTCTAAAAAAACATGTTTCTCTGCATTGGGACATGGAGCATAAATATTAATAAAAACCACATTAAAATGTTCCAAACCAGCTCGGACTAAAAGACATCAACCCTTAACAATGTGCTGTACTTCAATTAAATTAGGAGTAAAAGCTCTCGAAAAGAGGAAGCCAAACCATTTCTCGTTTAACAGCCTCTCTAGCCCCATTCAGGTTCAGGGATGCTATTTTAAAAGTATCCATGGTGGGTAAAAAGTTATAAGCAACACTCCCAACGACTATAAATAATAATAATAAGTTAGTGCGTATCATTGGTTCAAAATTGCTTTCTCACTTTACCCATTATTTTCTTCAGTCTGAAAATCTATTGATCGGTGAACCCTGATTCTTCCTTTTTCCTGATATAGTATCTGGCTGAGGAATAAAACAGTTTCAAGTTTGGAAAATAGGTTTCCACTTTGAGTCCTCTCAGCCCTTTGGTTTGCTGAATAAAAGACAAGAAGGATTCGATGGGATATCGGGGTTCGTTACCACCAACCTGTGAAAGCGATATCTCACTGGAGTCGGATAACCCGTCCTCGCTCTCACTACTGTCTATCTGTTCCTTCCTATCAGATACCATCTTGCTCGTTTGTTTGCTTGCGTGCTCAACAGCCACAACATTTTTTCTTTTGCTTCGCCTCTTCATTATGGGTGAAGCTTCCTGCTCCATCACTTCTTCTGCTTCCCCCATCCTTTCTTTTACGCCTGCTCCCAACAACGCCCCTTCACTCTCAACCTCTGCACCTCCATCGTCCTCCCGCACTTCCTGTTTCCTGGCCCGATCTCCACACGCTAAGTGCTCTTCATCAGCCACCTCACCCCTCCGCTCATCTCCCTCCACCAACCGTGGTCTGATCCCCCCCCACCACCACACACCTCACGCACCCCTCAGTCAGAATCTTCCCTCCATCAATGCCCAGCAACTTCACAATATTGAGAGGACAGCCGACAATGTCAGCAGTTATGGGCTGTCCTTTGGCAGCAGCAGAATCTCCTTCGACCGCAGCAGGTTCCTCCGCATCAGCGGCGGGCGCTCCCGCTACCCCACTCCCCATCTGAACGGCAGCTGCAGTGCGCTGCTCCTCTGACTGAGATGGGGCCGGTCCAGCCCTGTTTGGGTATATTTTAATGATATGCCCCTCTTGGCCACATCCAAAACACTTCATGTTGGAAGAGGTGGCAAACAAAACATATTCAAAATCATCCAACTTGATGTGAAACCTTACACTAAACTCCTCATCCTTCTTATTAAGGATCATGTAAAATTGTCTCCTATGAGAGACAACATGTTTTAGTAATGGTGACTTGCACCCAGACAACACTTTTTTAATTGGGGACACCACCTTCCCATGTCTGGACAACTCTCTGACCAAAATTTATCACTGATAAATGATGGCACGTTGGACAGCATGATTTTGGTTGCTGGCAACGTTAGTGACACCTGCAAAACAAGCCATTAACGGAAATCCTGGCCTCAACCAACTGTTGAGTCTGCTCCACCTTCTCGACAAACAATACCACAGCCGGGCTGCATACTTGATGGACCTATGTCCAATGACCTCCCATACCGCTAAACAAACTTCCTCCATGCTGCGCGGAGAGCCAGCACCCACCTTGATGCCATTTCTCCATGTCAGCGTGGACAAACCTCCCACACACACCACCATGCTGCTAGCAGCTGCTAGACAGCCAAGCAGGCCTGACAGCCTCGCCCCAAACAAAAACCCGTGAACACTCCAACCAAGTAATTCCAAAAACCAAACAAACCAATAATATAAACAGCACACTCAGTGAAACAGCAAAGAAAACCAAAAGATATGAAAAAAGACACTTTCACTCTCGCGCTCTCTCCCATTTTTTATGAGATGAACTCAAAGATCTAAAAGTTTTTCCACATACACAATATCACCATTTCCCTCACAAACCAGTCTAAATCTGTGATAGTGAGCATTTCTCCTTTGCTGACATCAGGAATGGACAGTGTTTCTAATACAAGTATTTGAAATACGTACTTCAAATACAAAATACTATTTTATAATTTGTATTTTATTGAGATGATGAAAATGCCTTTGTATTTTGTATCAAAATACTTCAGTATTGTGTATTTTTGTATTTTCAAAATACTGTAAAATACTTTCTGTGAGACACAGTCTGTGATGACATCTAACTATCTATAAAGCATGAAATAGTGTCTGTGGCACCTTCGCAGTCAAGTCCCTGTGATACCACTCTCGGTATTTTGGCACTGTTTCACACTTGCTATGGGCACATTGCTCGATCAACACAAAATGCACCGTGCTGCATATTAGATTGAGTCAGGTATCTTCTACTTGGTGCTTTGTCCAGACCAGTCAAGGAAGTCGTTTCAAAGCAAGGTGAGCAACCAAATTTACCTAGTTTATTTCAGTAACTCATTCTCAACCATGAATCACTCTTTTTATCGCATGTTCCTGTTCAGTGTAACGTTCAGTGTTCGTAAGGCTAGGCTATTTAACTTTTGAATGTTAGCTGCTAACTAACTCTCTGTGTTAGTTTCATTGTTGTTGATTTCACCATTTATTTATTATTTATGTGACCTCTTGGACCGGAGCGCTACAGTTTACATTTTTTTATCGGCTTAAACTTATTAATGTGCAAGTGAAAACGTGGGAAATTGGTGCTTTGAGATCACTGCTATGTGTAGCAACTGATCCAAGTGAAAGAAAGTTGCCCCCTGACAGTTCATACGAAACGTCACCCTACAGATTCTGGCCCACGGCCTATTTGGATTGTTTGTCTTTGAGTTATTGTCACTGATTCATAGTGGGCAATCTATTCCACCAATAGAGTAAATAAGTATACTTAAGGAAGGGCTTCTTGAGTTACAGAACATTTCTCAGGGTAGAGGTTTATATTCAATTTCAATTCAATTCAATTTTATTTATATAGCGCCAATTCATGAAACATGTCATCTCAAGGCACTTTACAAAGTCAAGTTCAATCATATTATACAGATTGGGTCAGATTATACAGATTGGTCAAAAATGTTCCTATATAAGAAAACCAGTTGATTGCATCAAAGTCCCGACAAGCAGCATTCACTCCTGGGGAAGCGTAGAGCTACAGGGAGAGTCGTCTGCATTGTACATGGCTTTGCAGCGATCCCTCATACTGAGCAAGCATGAAGCGACAGTGGGAAGAAAAACTCCCCATTAACGGGAAGGAAAACCTCCGGCAGAACCGGGCTCAGTATGAACGGTCATCTGCCTCGACCGACTGGGGGTTACAGAAGACAGAGCAGAGACACAACAAGAGAGACAAACAAGCACAGAAGCACACATTGATCCAGTAATCTGTTCTACATTAGATGGTAATAGCGGGTGAGCCGTCTTCACTGGATGATGTCACAGTTAATAGAACGCCAGACCAGGTGTACCTACTATGAAGATAAAAGAGAGAGAACAGAAAGCTAAACCAGAAATGACAACACGTAATGCATAATTGAAGAACAGTAGAACTCTATAGAGTGAGAAAATTAGATCCTGATGTCCTCCAGTAGCCTAAGCCTATATAGGTAGCTCAGAGTAACATGAGCCACTCTAGTTATAAGCTTTGTCAAAAAGGAAGGTTTTAAGATTAGTCTTAAAAGTAGACAGGGTGTCTTGCTTCACGGACCAAAACTGGGAGTTGGTTCCACAGGAAAGGAGCCTGATAACTAAAGGATCTGCCTCCCATTCTACTTTTAGAGACTCTAGGATCCACCAGCAGACCTGCAGTCTGAGAGCGAAGTGCTCTGTTAGGAACATACGGGGTAATCAGAGCTCTGATATATGATGGAGCTTGATTATTAAGGGCTTTATATGTTAGAAGAAGAATTTTAAATTATATTCTTGATTTAACAGGAAGCCAATGAAGGGAAGCTAAAATTGGAGAAATATGATCCCTCTTGTTGATTTTCATCAGAACTCTTGCTGCAGCATTTTGGATCAGCTGAAGACTTTGAACTGTATTTTGTGGACTTCCTGATAGTAAAGAATTACTATAGTCCAGCCTTGAAGTAACAAATGCATGGACTAGTTTTTCAGCATCACTCCTGGACAGAATGTTTCTAATTTTGGCGATATTCCGGAGGTGAAAAAAGGAAACTCTGGAAACCTGTTTAATATGGGATTTAAATGACATGTCTTGGTCAAAAATAACACCAAGATTTTTTACTTTATTACCAGAGGCCAAGTTAATGCCACCCAGATTAAGTGATTGGTTAAGAAGTTTATTTTTTGAGGACTCTGGCCCAAAGATTACAACTTCGGTCTTGTCAGAATTTAGATGCAGGAAATTTAAAGTCATCCAGCTTTTGATGTCATCAAGACATGACTGCAGTCGAAGTAATTGATTGGATTCATCAGGATTTATGGATAAATATAGCTGAGTGTCATCAGCATAACAGTAGAAATTAATCCCATGCTGTCTGATAATTTTGCCGATCGGAAGCATATATATAGTAAAGAGAATTGGTCCAAGGACTGAAACCTGTGGTACTCCACAGGTGACCCTAGAGTTTGAGGAAGATTTATTATTAACATGAACAAACTGGAATCTGTCAGACAGATAAGATTTAAACCAGCCTAATGCTTTCCCCTTAATCCCTACAGTATGTTCAAGTCTTTGTAGGAGAATATTGTGATCAACTGTATCAAATGCAGCACTGAGATCTAACAGGACAAGTACAGACACAAGTCCATTATCTGAGGCCATGAGAATATCATTAGTGACCTTCACCAGAGCTGTTTCAGTGCTATGATGAGCTCTGAAGCCTGACTGAAACTCCTCAAGTAGGTCATTGCTTTGTAAATGTTCACAAAGTTGATTAGCAACTACTTTCTCAAGAATTTTAGATAAGAAAAGAAGATTAGATATAGGTCTGTAGTTTACTAGCTTATCTTGATCAAGGTTTCTTAAGTAAAGGTTTAATAACAGCTACTTTAAAAACCTGTGGTACATATCCATTTACTAAGGATAGATTAATCATGTCTAAAATAGGACCACTGATCAAAGGGAATACCTCCTTAAACAACTTGGTTGGGATTGGGTCTAACATACAGGTAGAAGGTTTAGATGAAGCTAAGATTTTAGATAGCTCAGAAAGCTCTACTGCTTCTAAACAGTTCAAACACTGTGCAGGTTCTAAAGATTCCTCCAATGCTGCCTTACTTACTGGGGATGAGGTAATCATGTTTGGGAGGATGCCAATTATTTTATTTTTAATGGCATCAATTTTATTTATGAAGAATCCCATAAAATCATTACTACTAAGAGCTAAGGGAATGGATGGATCAACAGAGCTGCAGCTCTGAGTAAGTTTGGCAACTGTACTAAAGAGAAATCTAGGATTGTTTTTATTCTCTTCAATTAATGATGAAAAATATGCTGCTCTAATTCTGCGAAGGGTCTTGTTATACAACAATAGACTGTCCCTCCAGATTAAGTAGGATTCCTCTTGGTGTGTAGAGCGCCATTTTCTCTCCAATTTCCTAACATTGTGCTTCAAGGAACGCAGCTCTGAATTAAACCAGGGAGCCAGCTTCCTGTGAATTATCACCTTCTTTTTCAAGGGAGCTACATTGTCTAATGCAGAACGCAATGAGGAAGTCACACTGTTAGCAAAGGTATCGATTTGTGAATGGGAAGAAACAGCATTGCTGCCATCTACAGGGCATTTCTGCAATACTGAGGATATTAAAAGGGGGACAGACTCTTTAAGTTTTGATACAGCATTATCCGATAGAGATCTACTATAATGGAACCCTCTTTTGGGGGTGGAGAACTCAGTTAAATTAAACTCAAATGTTATTAAAAAATGATCAGATAGGACAGGGTTGTGAGAGAATACTGTTAATTCTTCACAATCAATGCCATATGTCAGCACAAGGTCCAAAGTATGGAGCCGAGAGTGCGTTGGCTTATGCACATTTTGAGCAAAACCAATTGAATCTAGGATAGTTTTAAAGGCTACACTAAGGTTATCACATTCAGTGTCAACATGGATGTTAAAATCACCCACTATAATAACCTTGTCAGTATTTAACACCAAATCAGATAAGAAATCTGACAACTGATCCAAAAACTGAGAGTAAGGGCCTGGTGGATGATACAAAACCATAAACAGAAGAGGTTTTATTGCTTTGCAGTTTGGATGAGGGAAACTGAGGGTTAAATGTTCAAAAGAACTGTAATTATCAATCGGCCTGGGACTAATTAATAAACCAGACTGAAAGATAGCCGCCACTCCTCCTCCTCTTCCCACAGATCTGGGAATGTGGAAATTTGAATAACTGGAGGGAGATGACTCATTTATACTAACGTAGTCCTCTTGTAGCCAGGTTTCTGTGAGACAAAACAAATCAATCTGATTATCAGAAATCAATTCATTAACTAACAAAGTCTTTGGAGGGAGAGACCTTATATTTAATAGACCACATTTGATTCTTTTATTTTTTGGTTCAAAGTGATCCGTATGGATTTTTATTAGATTTCTATGATTTGTTCCCTTTAGATCAGAGGTGTGTTAAACTACGGCTCTGCTTCCTGGTCTGACGAATGCACGCGTGGCCAATAGAAACCGGGCCATCGGCTGGAAAGACCAGGAAGCAAAATGGGGGAAGAGCTTATACTGAATTCCCCGAACTATATGACACAGGCTGAAAAAAACCCTGATGTGTGGGCGGGAGAAAGACATGACTAGCGGGACTCCAGCAAAACAGGCTATAAAATGAAAAGTAGCCTAGATTTATTTTATTACATATTATTTTAATGTAAATCACCTACCTCAGACAAATTGCCAGACGCTGCCTAGACGAAATTGGCTCCCGGTAATTTGTATGGATCCTTGAGATCCTTGGTCCGACTCTCCCCAGCAAACTCTCAAACTGCTCCATACTGAGCCGAAAGTAGACCTGGAACCGGTCGCTGTGAAAACGGAGCTCTTTCACAAGCCGGAACTCCCCAAGCTGCTCTCTGGACCTGAGGGTTTCGTGCACCCACAGCCTCTTCTTCCTTGCTGCTCTTTTTCTTCGAACTAGCAGGGCTAGTGCTAGCGCTTGCTTCTTAGCACGGGTCAGATACATATTTGCTGCTGACCAAAAGCTGGAACAACAAACAAATGACTAGACCCGGCAACCCAGAAGTACTCCAAAATATACTTAAGTACAGTAGTGAAGTATTTTTACTTCGTTACTATACAAAACTGGATTGCACAGCACTGTACCAGCCACGCAGGAACACCCAACTTCGGCGATCTCTACCGGGAGGCAGTCTCCAAATGTAATCTAAATAAAAAACAAACTGTCAAACTATGCAATGGTTATGTCATAATTTTTAAGCAAGTGCCAACAAGTGGAAAAAAGACTGGAAGAAAGTGCAGGACAAAAATGTGCTTATTTTTTTAAACCTTAGCCGATTTATGCTCACGTCTGTTCTTAATAAAGATGAATGAATGCACTTTGGGTTGACATCCCAATTCTTTTTTTTATAACTATTTGCAAAGATACAAATGAAAGTTTGCAGTTGTCTACAGAGTAAGAACTATCTCTGCAGCACAATGCGCTTTTGGTGATCAGTTTTTAACTAATTTCAAGCTTTTTTTATGCATCACAAAGCGTCTAAAACTACAACTTTGAGCAGGCTTATACGAGCAAATGTGAAATCATCACGTCAGTGACTTTGGTATGCACCATGCATATTTTTAATAAGTAATAGTACTATGAAGAAACTTTGTTTACAAAAATTAATGCTTCCCTGACGTCATAACTTAAATAAGATGCACATTTCTGAACATATTTCCCAACCAAACACACGTAACGTAAACAACAACAGAGGTCGCTCCCATAGGAAACTGCACTGTGTTCCAATCTTTAAATGAAGTAAAAAGAAGCAAAAGAGCAGAATGAACAGGCCTAGGAATTGGCCTTAGCATTAACAGAGTCAAATATTTTTGAACTTACAATGAAAATCTGTAGTCATTACAGACTAGCTTCGGGGGCTCTTGTGTAGCTAAGCTAATGCTAAAGTTAGTTAACTTATTTGTGCGCTACTACTCCAACACACAACAGCTAGAAATCCTTACAACTTACGCTGGACACGAGCTACATAAGACCCCCAAAATATAGTCCTCTTTGCATAGAACAGATCATCATTTTATGTGATTTCACCCTACTCTGAGTTCATGAGGCTTATCATTTTTGCGCATGGATCTGTAACAGACCGCCCTGACCCTCGCTCTTCCTGACGAGTCTTTGTTGGACACTATGGTTAAAACATTGAAACAGGATCTGAAACAATGGCTTTGAAGATATGTTAAAACAAATATATTATAAGTGAAAACGAGACAGTATATGTATGTACAGTATAAAAAAACTACCTAGGTAGTTAACATTAGCTCAGCAGTGACCGACTGGTACATTACTTACCTTCAAAGTTGTCAATGTAATTCGACACGTAAAACTTGAAGCTTTTCTATTTTTCCTCCGTGGAGCAGATGATAAGGTTCGTATAAACCGGAGGACGTCGTTAATTGTTATTTTTGGAAGGTCCTGCAGGCAGCGTGTAGAACGCCATTGCTTGCCGTGGGTGAACAGCCTAACCGGAAGTATGCTCCCTTACCCCTTTCAGTTAGCGGAAGTTGCGTAGCAACATCGTGCACATAGCCCATTGTGGTCTGTGGAATGTTGGTCCACTCCTCTTCAATGGCTGTGTGAAGTTGCTGGATATTGGCAGGAACTGGTACATACGTTGTATACGCTGATCCAGAGCATTCCAAACATGCTCAATGGGTGACATGTCCGGTGAGTATGCCGGCCATGCAACAACTGGGACGTTTTCAGCTTCCAAGAATTGTATACAGATCCTTGCAACATGGGGCCGTGCATTATCTTGCTGCAACATGAGGTGATGTTCTTGGATGTATATCACAACAATGGGCCTCAGGATCTTGTTACGGTATTTCTGTGCATTCAAAATTCCATCAATAAAATGCACTTGTGTTCTTCGTCCATAACAGACGCCTGCCCATACCATAGCCCCACCGCCACCATGAGCCACTCGATCCACAACATTGACATCAGAAAACCGCTCAACCACACATGCCATCTGCCCTGAACAGTGTAAACCGGGATTCATCCATGAAGAAAACACTTCTCCAGCGTGCCAGACGCCAGCAAATGTGAGCATTTGCCCACTCAAGTTGGTTACGACGATGAAGTGGAGTCAGGTGGAGACCACGATGAGGACGACGGGCATGCAGATGAGCTTCCCTGACATGGTTTCTGACAGTTTGTGCAGAAATTCTTTGGTTATGTAAACCGATTGTTTCAGCAGCTGTCCGAGTGGCTGGTCTCAGACGTTCTTGGAGGTGAACATGCTGGATGTGGAGGTCCTGGGCTGGTGTGGTTACACGTGGTCTGCGGTTGTGAGGCTGGTTGGATGTTGTCATGATGCAGTTTTGTCCTGCCTGCTTTCCCATGAATTCTCAACATTTTCACCTCTCAGGTAGCCCAGCTCTCACTCAACCTCCTCGTTAGTGCCACCTGTCAGCTCCTAACCAGCCTGGACTCTTTCCACCTGCGAGCCTCTCTATAAAAGCCTCCCTCAGTCTGTTCTTCGTCTTCATTCTCCACCCAACCCTCTTCTGTCAGTCTCTTCCCACGTCTGTTCTGTCAGAAGTTCCTCACATCGGCTGTCAGAGATTTTCCCACGTCTACAGCCCCTGCGTTCTAAGGACTCTCTCTCTCCTGCGCTGCTGGATCTATTGCAGCCCCTGCACGCTCCAAGTAAGCTCTCAGATGTGCTGCTGATTCTCCCGCTACCCCCGCGCTCCTACGCTCCACGTAAGCTCTCTGCTGTGCTGCTGATTCTCCTGCTACCCTAGTGCTCCAAGTTCTGCTCGGGTCCCGTCCCGAAGTCCTCCAGCTCAGTCATCTTCATCCTCCGGCTCCTGCTCTGTCAAGACTGGTTTGTTCTCTGTCCACAACTCATCCTTACTTTAATAAAACTCTTAAAGACTAAGCTCTGTGTGCGGCTGAATTCCAGGTTCATCCGGAAAATCCTGACAGATGTACTGCCAAATTCTCTGAAACGCCTCTGGAGACGGCTTAGGGTAGAGAAATAAACATTCAATACATGAGCAACAGTTCTGGTTGACATTCCTGCTGTCAGCATTGCCAATTGCATGTTCCCTCAAATCTTGCGACATCTGTGGCATTGTGCTGTGTGATAAAACTGCACGTTTCAGAGTGGCCTTTTATTGTGGGCAGTCTAAGGCACACCTGTGCACTAATAATGGTGTCTAATCAGCATCTTGATATGGCACACCTGTGAGGTGGGATGGATTATCTCAGCAAAGGAGAAGTGCTCACTATCACAGATTTAGACTGGTTTGTAAACAATATTTGAGGGAAATGGTGATATTGTGTATGTGGAAAAAGTTCTAGATCTTTGAGTTCATCTCATAAAAAATGGGAGCAAAACCAAAAGTGTTGAGTTTATATTTTTGTTGAGTGTACTTTTTCACATAGGGCCAGATAAATTTCAGCAGTTTTTTTTCCTTTAATTAATAAAATCTTCATTTGAAAATGGAACTTTGTTCTCAGGTCTGATGTTGGATGGTCTGAAATTTAAACGAAATTTAAATCTAACCAAAAAAAATAAAGAGGGCAGATACCTTTACACATTTATATAATTTGGATGTGTCCTTGAAGATCTTTTGCTCATGTACAGATACTGTTTGAATGAGGGCAGCCTTAATTTAAAGCCAGGCTAAAATGGTTCATGTAACGAGAGCCTTATAATTTAGAAATGCCAGTCGTCATGAATATCTTTTCTATTTTCGTCTTTGTCATCCTCTGGTTCACTTAGATACTTATCTTTATTGTAGCCTGACAGTTTCTTGAGGCTGACTATCTCAAATGTGTTATTCACAATTTTGAACTACATTAACTTTACGTGTAAGAACAGATCGTTTTGCATTTAGCAAAATCAGAGAATGCAGTTCAACATAATTCCTACTACTCAGCAAAAACCGTAGTTTCAAACTTGACCTCATTATGGATGTGTGACAAAATGCAAAATTTTTGTTTAGTAGTAATGAGCAGGATAATATAAACTGTTATCATGTCCCCTCAGGTCACTACTATAAGAACTGATTGAAAATGAAACAGTGAGGTAATGATTCTTAACAAACAGATCAAATTTCAGTTAGTTCCCTGTTTGAGCCAATGATGTGAAGTCGTGTTTGTAAAATGGTGCCAAGGGTCCATAAATAGATCATGACAGAGGCTCCTTGCAATATCAAGAGCTTCGCACAAACACATGCAGACACCAAGGGGGAATGTCAGCAATTGAGTGAGTCAGTTCATCCTTATGAGAAAGAGTGATGACAACGTAAACCGGAACACTGCTGCCTTTGTTTACACTGCTGTCCTGCCAGCACTGTCTGTATAGCTGCTGAAGACAAGTCTCTGCTGTCAAATTAAACATGATCATAATGTTTACATACATAGCAAAGTGTATTAAATTCATTTATTTCTTTTATTTTTTTTATTTTTATTTTTTTACAAAAGCCATATCATTACAGTTGTTTACAAAGATTTTTTTTCAAGCACACTAGACACTCAGTTCTGGACCTCTTGATCTTGACTCAAGCAAGGAGGGACAATGACGTCTACCCAATCTTGCTTTATGGGATGAGGACAACCTTCAGAAATTTGAGGCATCAGCCCATACCAGCATGTGAGATTGGAGCTTGTTATGATCTGAAAGCAGTTGGGACTACAGTCACACAGTTGCTAACATGATAAACTGTAACAGATTAAAATTTGGCAGCTTGTGCTACAGAAGTTCAACCTGGTGGCTTTGGATGGACCTAAACATGATGTCCCAGAGATTTTCTATTGGATTTAGGTCAGGGGAGTGTGGAGGCCTGTCAGTGGTATCAATTCCTTCATTCTCATTCCTTCACCCAGATTTCCCCATTGCAGGACAGTAAAGGAATCCTTATTCTTATCCTCCAGGAACTGCCTACATACTGTTGTGGGAGGAACCGGGGACCAACTGTGCTGGTAAAGAGTCTAACAATGGTTTTGATCTTGATGCCTAATGGCAGTCAGGGGGCCATATTTTATCCTGTATAGGTCTGTGCGTCCCTCCATAGAATTGCCTCCTAGACCAATACTGACCCACACCAAGCTGATCATGCTGAACAATGTTGCAGCATAACGTGCACCAGAACCTTTCATGTCTATCACATGGGCTTAGAGAGAACCTGCTTTCATCTGCAAAAAGAACTTCACGCCAGGGCCAAACCTGCAATTTCCAGCAATCTCTGGGAAATGCCAATTGAGCTCCACGTGCCAGTCAGTGAGGACAGGGCCTACTAGAGGACATTGGGCCCTTAGGCCACTGTGATAAACCGTGTTTCTCGTGATTGATTAATGCCTGTGACCTGCTGGAGGTCACTTTGTAGGGCTCTGGCAAAATTCGTCCTGACCGTCCTTAAGCTATTCTTTTTTTTTTCTTTCTTTATTATGATTCCTGCAGGGAGAATTTCAAATTATATGGACACTACAATGGGAGAGTAAAGGAGGAACAAGAAGAGAGAGAAAAAAAAGAAAGAGAAGAGGTGAAAGAAAGAAGAGATAAAAGGGAGAGAATGATAAAACGTTCTCCGTCTGCTCCATCACCTGGAAAGAGAGATGCAAAAAGAACAGCACAACCAACAGACATAAAGCAACAGATACAATCGATTAACACCTAGATGACATTGCTAAATCACATGTACTATTATTTAAGCTGTAAAGTGAAACCTGAAAAAAGAAAGTGAAAGAACATAAATAAATCAATAAATTACAGGCTTTCTGTATATAAGTGAACACGTAATACCTGGAACCCTGCACCTGTGGGAGTTTTTGAGAGTGCACTAGTTTAGGTGAAAATTATCCAGAAGGAAATAGCTCGATAGTGGTTGTGGAGAACCAAAGGCCCGCCTTCCCCGAGCACAGAGGCAGAGGTCAGGGGACCCATCGCCCCGGACTCCCAAACGGGCCCCCAAAGCAGGGTGCCCAGGAGGGGCAGACGCAGGATATCTGCAACCCCCCATCCCCCCCCCCAAGGAAAGAGGAGAGACGACCCCGAGGAAACCCCCCAGCCACCGCAATGCCGACGCCCCCAAGAGCCGCGGGGACGAGCCCGTGGGCCCCGCCGGCAGCCAGCCCCGCTGAAGTGGTCCCGGCCATGGGCCCTGAGGGCCAGAGGCCCCAGGGGCGCCCCGCCCCCATGGCGGGGGTCCCGGCCGCCCCCTGGGGGGCCAAGCCCCGCGAAGCAGCCACCGGGAATGGGCCGGCACGCACCCGGGAACCCGCCCCAAACCCGAGGCCCACCAATGCGCCAGAGCAGCGGAGGAGGGCAGGACGTGGGGGGATGGGCTCCGCACCTAGCGGAGACTTGAGATGTTCTTGGGAGAGGGAGCGGACCGGACCCATACCTGGAGAAAAAAAAAAAAAAAAACTCTTTCATACCATCCCTCCCTAGTGCCCCACTCACCACACACAGACTTACAAAAAAAAAAGGACGCTGTACACACATTCCCACATAACACTTGCATCCAACACTCACAAGAGGAGGGGGTCACCACAATTCAACTATACGACTGCCTGTGCCCAACCCCCGGCCCCGCCCCCAGACCAGACGCCCCCCGGACCAGGCCCCCCAAAGAGGGGGGGGCAACACGACCCGTACGGGCCACCCAGCCAGAACCCCCCTCACCCCCTAAATACCTAATAAACCCCCTACCTCGCCCACCTTACCCTAGCCACCCCTGCCCCCCACCCCTCCTGGGGGGAGCAGAGGCGTCAGCCCCAGACCTGGCAAGCCGCTGACTACCCACAGCAGTCCCCCGCCAAGACCCCGGACACAGTGGCCCGCATCTCCTCCAGGCCCCAGACTCCTTCCCGCCATCGGAGAACGGGGGTGTGCAAAAGACCCGGATCCTCCCTACGCCCGCTCAGATGTTGTGTTATTGCATGTTGTTCTCAAGTGTGTTTAAAACAAGGAGCGCCAAAGAGGGTGCACGGCACAGCCCACCCCCCCTCCGGAAGGAAGCTGGTGCCAGCGCACCCCCTCCAAGCAACTGCCCAGAACCCTCAATGTCTAAGTGCGAGAGGAGGTGAAGGGAGCCGTCCGAGGCGAGGCTCACACAACATAAGCCCCCCCCAGACGTCTTCCCCCCCACCCCCCATACCATGGCCTACATGAATGTGCGTTGTGAAAATGTTTGGAGTGAAAGTGTCTAAAATGCATGATAAAATTGGGGAGAGGGACGACACCAGAAAGTGGCAACCTCCAGTAACGCCCCCTCCCCAAGGACCTACATGTGTGGCGGTGTGATGGAGCAGGCAGAAGGAGGAGTCCGGGGATGGGGAGCAATGGACTGGGGAGCCATCCCAGGGAGCCAGCTCCCCTACTGACTCCAATAGGCACCGCCAGCCAACCACCCACCAGGACCAACACCTCCACCCCCCAACCCACCCACTAAGCCTACTGGCTTTACCCCCCCCCCCCATAATGTTGTGCAATTATACACTGTTTAAAGTTATTTAATGTTTCATAAATAACTCTCTGTCTGTTAAGTGTTGTCTGGTGATGATCAGCTCTTAAGCTGATATCAAGACAATGGTTGAAAGGGATGAATTCGAGCACTAGCGATCTTTTAACAGGAAAACCTGCACACACATAGAATAAAGGAGTGACAACTTCTTTTCAAGTCCAAGAATTTAATAACAGAAATAAGATGAACATCCAGAGAACATCACTATGTAATGCTGTTTACCTGAATTAACACAATATTTCGATTAATAAATCCTCTCTACTAGACTAGTGAAACTTAACTAAACTACTAAGCAAAAGGAAGATAAAAAGGAAGCTAAGCTAAGGAACTATTTACATGCAAAACAAACAAAAGACAAAACAAAAGTGGTTGGTCATAATCAGAATACTTCAGTGAATCCTGGTTCACTGCAGATCTGATTAACAAAAACATGGGATGGAGTTAAAACATTTGCCATGTATTTCAATCCATTCACAATGCAAAGCCCAAGTTCAACAAAATATTATTTGTTGAAATAATATTCTGAGGACTGTTTGTCCTGTAAAATCATTTAAACCCTTACGACCGAGTTTGTTAATGCGATTCTCCCTCCAGGCGCATGGGGTCGCTGCAGCAACTCGGTGGCTAAGAGGTTACAACATAAAGTTCCCAAAATAGGGGGTTTTCAGTGACGTCACTGGCCAGCTTCCGGTCCGCCATCTTGGGTGGCATATTATCATATCATATCGCGAATGGATAAGTACGCCAGCATGCTAGAGCCACCAGATAAGGACGTATATCTGAGGAAATGTTCCGTGATCGACCATATGGACCCCTATGCCCTCCACGGTGCCTTGTTTAGCACTAATCCAAATGATTGGCCAAATGTAGAGCACGGCGACATGGTGCATTACCTGGTGTTCAGTGAAAACCCTCTGCACAGTCTTGAGGAAATGAGAGCTTACAAGGGTCTAGAGGCTCACAACCAGTTCACATCTGGTTGGGTACGAGATGTAGAAGTTATGTACATGAAGGAAATCGCCATCATACGTTGACGGGTGAGTTTTAATAAGATGGTAAAAATGTAAACAATCCGACGAAGCTCTGAAGCTACAAGTCCTTGGAGTCTCATGTGCAGTTTACGAATGGATGGGTTCAGGAGCTGCAGATCATAAAGCCAGCAAACAGTGGGAACACAGTAACTCGTACAAAGGTAAGCTGCGCTCAGACGGGCTCTGGCACCTGCTAACCGTTAGTGCTAACAACCACTCGCGCATGTAATATACTTTTAACTAGCTGCTATGTGTTTCAAAGGTTAAGAACACACTCTCATTGACATCGGGATACTGTGGAAAGTTATGTTCGGTCGTCTTACAGCCGCGATCCAAGCGAGCCGACCACTATTCGTTATCGCTGACACTTGTTCTCCGTGGTTGCGCCTCCAGGCAGGAAAGTGGTCGAACATTAACCCATTTCTATGTTTTTCCCATGGCGATCGTGTGTTTTGCTGTTACAGCCCACAATACAGCAACGGTTAACCTAATTAAAACACAACTGAGAGTGAGTACAGTACGCGGTAGTCATAGGCAGTAGTCTGAGTAGCGGCGGCGGAGGCAGTCAACATGGCGGCCACGGAAAGTAATACGTCATGACGCCCAAGCCCTATTATTAATATATTCTTACATGTTTTAAATGCTTAACAGTGACAAAGTGAGCACCGCAGACTCTGGCGTATTCCAGCTTAACACCGTCCAAATCGGACCTGGATATCCGTGTCAGCCATAGGTGACGGCGTTGTTCAGATAGCTGTTTTGTTTCTTCACATTGATTCACGATTACGGCTGGTAGGTGATAGAAAGAGCGTTTTTCTCCACCTCCACGGGCCGTGCAACCAACCATTAAACACGTTTTCCACATTGTTCACTTTCAATACTGCCTAAGGCGTCATACAATGCAGGGTCAACGGTGCGAAACGACTGCCACCCAATATGGCGGACGCGCTGAGTAGTCACGTGAGTGTGACGTCACCTGAAAACCCCCTATTGCCTTGAAAACCGGCATTAATATACCATATTGATGCGGGAATAAGGCAGATAACACCATCGGAGGATGGCGGAGCAGAACAGTTACGCTTTATGCTTTAAAACGAACTCTCTTTTCAAATGTCCGAAACCGGATGTTAGCAAGGCTAATAGCATGTTTGGCTAGCGCGACCTACCGGTTAGCCCTTTGTTCTAAACACCACGGTTTACAAACATTTCCCAATAACCCTTTTTCTTCACCCTCAGACCGCTGCCCAACCTGTTGATGCCTCATGTGTGAGTTCTGTCCACTTTGGCCGTTCCAGGAAGAAGCGTTGAAGGAGGAAATGGTTGGCTAGCGCTAGCGGGCTAGCGCTCGGTTCTTGGCAGGCTAGCGTTAGCCTTGCAGCAGCATGTGGCTAATGGCGTGGTCTGGGTTGGAGGCCTGGTCCTTCAGGCAGACTCTGACCCCGGTTGCAGTCACAATTTAAGCAGATCTCTCCTCGGCATGGGGACGTTGCTTCTGTGCCGGCTTTTCAGCTCTGCGTTGCCTGGAACCAGCTCCGTCTGTGGTGCGCTGAGAAAGCAGAACAAAGCTGGCATAGACGGATTCCTTCACTTCGGCATCTGTTTTAAGCAGAAGTGAGACTTATCTTTGAATCGGCTGGCAGTTTCTCCCTATGCCAGGGAGGAACTGAGTTTCAGAAAGGCTCATTCCCTTCTGCTCGCGGCCTCTTCCAGGCCCCATCGATGGTTCCCGGAGGCCTTCAGTCACATGGCTCCCCCCTCTCCTTGAGTGCTGGTCCTCAGAGGGTTTGGAGGTGTGTGTCTCAGCAGCTTGGAGTCAGGAGAAGAGAGTGAGCAGAGGTGTGCTGTGGCTTTTGTCTGCAGGGAGGTGGTCACAGCTGACCTGCTGGGAAAAAGGACCCTCAGGAGGGGAGAGAGAGAGGATAGAGGCCGTCCTTCCGGCCATGTCTGCAGCAGGACAGAATTCTTTTGTCACCTCTTCCTTACTGTTCAGGATCCAATTATCATGGCATGTTATGGCATAACAATAAAAAAATAAATAAGAGGGGGGGACCCTGGCCAGCCAGCCCGCACGAGCCATCTCAAACCCCACCGCCCAAGCGAAACCCACACCGGGAGACGACACGGACCAGGACAGGACACAAGCCCACCAGAACATCCATTCCACCCCCCCCCCCCCCACCCGTAGATTTAATCCCTCCCCAACACTAACATTCAAACAACTCACCATACATTCGACAGTAGACATCCAGGCTGGGTAAGTCCCTACTCCCCCTCCTTCCCCTCCCCCCACTAGCAGAATGCCGATCCAATGAAGGGGAAGAGCATCTGCCCTGAGATGTTAATGTCCATGCCCCCCTACCAGCTCAACAGGCCCAGAGGCCCCCCAGCGCACCAGAGGCCCCGTGCAGGGGCGGACACCCGGGCGCGCACCGGCCCACACCCCAAGCGGCACAACCCCCAGGAACCGGAACCCCCGAGGCCCCGCCGGGGCCCCCGCCCGAGGGCAGCGCGCCCCAGGGACCCCAGGCCCCCAGACCCACCCCGGCCCCACCCAGCGGCAGCACAGCTACCAGGTCAGTAACCCACCTCCGTCACCACGCAGCTCCCCAAGAGCGCCGCAAGCGGCCGCTGTAGGCCGCCCGTAGGCCGCCCGTAGGCCTCCCAAGCCCTTCCCAGATGGGGGCAACAGATCCTGGAGTCAGACCCACCAGGCGCCCCACTCCGAGTGCCCCCAGAGCCCCAGGAACCCCTCCATCCAGCCACTGCGCCCTGCAGGAAGCAACCCACCGCCCCCTATTCTACTAAGTGATGGTGTTGATCAAAGGAGCCCAAAGAGATCGATCAGATGTGGATGCAGATGCTGTCTCAAGATTAATATGATCCAACAAAAGATCTCTATACTGATTGATACTGAGATTTTCTTTACTTTTCCAATTCATGAGGATAATTTTCTTTGTGATACATAATGCAGTGAAAACCATGTAAACTATTTCTTTTTCCAGAGGGCTTTCCTCAAAATTACCGAGCAAGCAAACTGATGGGGAAGGTGTAATTTTACAGCTCAGGCACTTTGATAAGTCCTTACATATCTGTGTCCAGAACCTCTGGACTGGTGTCCATAACCATAACGCATGAATATAATTATCAGGATGATTGCCTATGCAGTGTGAACAGATATTAGATTGTGCCAAACCCATCTTGAATAATCTTTGTCCCGTGTAGTGTACTCTGTGAAGGATTTTGTATTGTATTAGTTGTAAGTTGGTGTTTCTAGTCAATTTGAAAGTTCTTAGACATATCTGAGCCCAGAAGTTTTGTTCAAAGCTGACTGATAAATCCTCTTCCGATTTCATAATAGGAAGAGATATTGAATCATCTATTTTAGTCAGTGTCCTGTATGATTTAGACAGTAGTTTGGGGGGGGGGGGGTTAAATCTAGGAACTCTAATATATTAGTTGGGATTTGTAAACCACCATTAATATGCTTACATTTATTTCTAATTATAGATTTAAGTTGTTCATATTCCAAGAATTTATTTTTACTAATGCCATATTGCATATTTAATTTAGCAAAATTGATGAACACGGTTCCGTCAAGTAGATGTTCCAGATATTTAATACCTTTATTCTTCCAGTATGTAAAGTTTATCATTTTATTATTTTGTATGATATCAAGGTTATTCCAGATAGGTGTACGACTGCATGGGACAAGGGATGACTTTGTCATTTTAAGGAACTCCCACCATGCTGTCAGAGTAAAACTAATGTTGATATTTTTGAAGCATGTATGGCGTTTTATATTTGAGCTAATAAACGGCAGATCTGAAATCATGATATTATTGCACATTTCCTGTTCTATATCTAACCAAGGCTCATCTAGATGATTATTTTTTATCCATTTAGAGATGTATTGTAGTCTATTTGCTAAGTAATAGTTACGGAAGTTAGGCAAATCTAATCCTCCTCTGTCTTTAGTCTTCTGTATTGTCTTTAAGCTAATACGTGGGGGTTTATCTTTCCAAAGAAATTTAGAAATGGCAGAGTCTAGAGATTTAAACCAGTCGGATGATGGTTTATTGGGGATCATTGAAAATAAATAATTAATTCTAGGTAGGACCATCATTTTTATTGAAGCTACCCTACCCATAAGTGAAATTGGAAGCGATTTCCATCTTTTAAGGTCCTCTTCTATCCTGTTTAAAAGTGGGGTGTAGTTAAGTTTTAGTAAATCCGTTAATTTAGACGACACAGTAATACCTAAAAATTTAATATTT
The DNA here is from genome assembly GCA_037039145.1 of Fundulus diaphanus. NCBI lineage: Eukaryota > Metazoa > Chordata > Actinopteri > Cyprinodontiformes > Fundulidae > Fundulus > Fundulus diaphanus. The sequence continues at coordinate 4,566,199 of CM073140.1, forward strand.
CCTGATTGCATTTGTAAATCTAGGGAGTTTTCGAGAGAGCAATTAATTGACAGTACCGTAGATTTAGACCAGTTTAAAGAGTAATCTGATACTTTAGAGAAAGATTCTAGTATTCTAATTACTTGTGAAAGAGAATTATTTGAATGCTGGAGATAAAGTAATACATCATCCGCGTATAGACTAATCTTATGCTCTATTTTCATGCATTTTATACCTTTTACAGCTTTTGTTTGTCTGATTGTTGCTGCTAGAGGTTCTATAAAGATGTCAAAAAGTGATGGAGAAAGAGGGCATCCTTTCCTGGTGCCCCTCTGTAGACAAAAACTGGAAGATATTTGATTATTTGTCCTGACACAGGCTGTTGGAGAACTGTATAAAAATGTTAATCAATTTATGAAAAAATTGCCAAAACCGAATTTATGTAGAGTAGCGAATAAAAATTTCCAGTTTACTCTATCAAATGCTTTTTCTGCGTCTAAAGACAATATATTGGTTTTAATGTTTTTACTGTAGGAATAATCAATTAAATTAAGTAATCTGCGTGTATTTGTGGATGACTGCCTTCCTCTGATGAAACCAGTTTGATCTGGATGGATTATGAGAGGAGTTACTTTGTCTAATCTTTTTGCAAAAGCTTTACAGATTATCTTAATATCCACAAGGATATGGGACGATAACTGATGGGCAACATAGGATCTTTGTCTGGCTTAAGCAGAAGGCTGATGGTGGCAGAATTCATATTAGCTGGAAATCTGCCTTTCTCCTGTATTTCCTGCAACATACTGTGGAACATTGGTGCCAGAATATTCCAGAACTCTTTGTAAAACTCAGTGGGGAATCACTCCTGGACAAACATTTTGTCCAGGAGTGATGCTGAAAAACTAGTCCATGCATTTGTTACTTCAAGGCTGGACTATTGTAATTCTTTACTATCAGGAAGTCCACAAAATGCAGTTCAAAGCCTTCAGCTGATTCAAAATGCTGCTGCAAGAGTTCTGATGAAAATCAACAAGCGGGATCATATTTCTCCAATTTTAGCTTCCCTTCATTGGCTTCCTGTTAAATCAAGAATAGAATTTAAAATTCTTCTTCTAACGTATAAAGCCCTTAATAATCAAGCTCCATCATATATCAGAGCTCTGATTACCCTGTATGTTCCTAACAGAGCACTTCGCTCTCAGACTGCAGGTCAGCTGGTGGTTCCTAGAGTCTCTAAAAGTAGAATGGGAGGCAGATCCTTTAGCTATCAGGCTCCTCTCCTGTGGAACCAACTCCCAGTTTTGGTCCGTGAAGCAGACACCCTGTCTACTTTTAAGACTAATCTTAAAACCTTCCTTTTTGACAAAGCTTATAACTAGAGTGGCTCATGTTACTCTGAGCTGCCTTTATAGTTTTGCTGCTATGGGCTTGGGCTACTGGAGGACATCAGGATCTAATTTTCTCACTCTATAGAGTTCTACTGTTCTTCAATTATGCATTACGTTTTGTCATTTCTGCTTTAACTTTCTGTTCTCTCTCTTTTATCTTCATAGTAGGTACACCTGGTCTGGCGCTCTGTTAAATGTCATCCAAAGAAGACGGCTCACCCGCTATTATCATCTAATGTAGAACAGATTACTGGATCAATGTGTGTTTCTGTGCTTTTTTGTCTCTCTTGTTGTGTCTCTGCTCTGTCTTCTGTAACCCCCAGTCAGTCGAGGCAGATGACCGTTCATACTGAGCCCGGTTCTGCCGGAGGTTTTCCTTCCCGTTAATGGGGAGTTTTTCTTCCCATGTCGCTTCATGCTTGCTCAGTATGAGGGATTGCAGCAAAGCCATGTACAATGCAGACGACTCTCCCTGTGGCTCTACGCTTCTCCAGGAGTGAATGCTGATTGTCGGGACTTTGATGCAATCAACTGGTTTCCTTATATAGGAACATTTTTGACCAATCTGTATAATCTGACCCAATCTGTATAATATGATTGAACTTAACTGTAAAGTGCCTTGAGATGACATGTTTAATGAATTGGCGCTATATAAATAAAATTGAATTGAATTGAATTGAATTAGTGAACAATCCCCGTGTTTTGAAAGTGCAAGGAAGAATTGGTGGAAAAACGAGGGGTCATCAACATTTGGACCATATATACTGACAATACATAGCTTCTGGTTATGGATAGCTATTTTAATTATTATGTATCTACCTTCAGGATCTATAGTTTTGTCTAATATTTTAAAACTAACGTTTTTGTGGATTAAGATTACTACACCTCTCTGTCTAGAGTTATAGCAGGCCGCAAACACATCAGGTGAACTAAGCTCACGTGCATTTGTAGCTGATTTGTGGGTTTCTTGCAATAAGACAACATCTGCCTTTAATCTAGTAGGATGGTTAATGATCTTCAATTTTTTCTCTCTGGTGCCAGCCCCGTGCACATTCCATGTCACAAACTTTACATTCGCCATAGGTGTGAGCATGGGCGTAGGTTTGTATAGGGACCATAGGGACATGTCCCTACCAAAATTTTGGACCGACCTAATTGTCCCTACCAATAATTCGATGTGAATAACATGTTTATAATTTACAATACAGCGTTGTTACAGCAGTCGCTTATTTTCCTCTCTCAGCTCCGCTGCTTGGCGGCGGCTGCTGCTGCAGCTCCGTCTGCCAGCCTGCGTGTCCAGTCGGTCTTTCCTGTCACTTTAATTTAGCAGCGCACGTAACTGTGTTGTGTACTGTTTAACTCCACTCTCATTGGTTGTTCTGCCTTAAGTCCCGCCTTCTCTCTCCCTGGTTGGCTGTTTTCTAGTGCGTGCATGTGCGTGCATGCTTGTAGCGCGAAATTTAAATTTAATTCACGCTAGAATACTGCGGTTACTACAACGAATATTAGACTACGAAACTAGTCCCAATTAAAAATTTTATATTATCTATGCTATAACAGGCGATAGAAGAAGCAGGAGAGAGTAGTTTTGATTTGTGGAACTTAAGAAATGTAAGTAACCAACGTTAGCATCTTAAAATAATATTTAATTCTGAAGTATAATACATTTTATCAACAAAAAACTTTTTATTTTATAAAACTAAATATTCTGTGTCAGGCAGGAGTTCTGAAGACTGCTGGAAAAATCGACAAGCAAAGAATGTAAGCTTCCAAAAAGTCCCTTTAAGGCGGTTCAGATATAAATAGCAGGTGCTATTCATTTTATAGAGTATAACAACACGAGATGGTGCCTAAACATTGCTATTTTTTGTTTAGAAAGCATAATTAGGGTTCCACATAATAATAGTGCTATTTAATTGACTATTTCTACTTTTAGAAATAGGATAAAGTACAAACAGAGGAACACATTGGTTTGATTTTCCATAGATTTCCACACAGTCAATAAGTAAATTAGTACAAACATTAGTGTCTGGTAAAAATGCTTGAATCTGGCAGTTTATTTTGGATATTATTACATTACGGATAAGATAGTGTTATATTTTCTGTTAATAATTGTTAAACGCGATTTTATATTTGAATAAACTTAGGCTCATGCTTAGTGTTGTGATTGTAGATGATGCCACCAAAAAAGAAAAGAGACATAAGGAGCTATTTCAACACTCAGACAGTAAGTATCATAGGATGATATAAAAGGTTGTGTTACATTTAATCCTTTAATACTAAAAACACACTTGTATAATAGTAACATTATATGATTAAAGGAAACACAGATATCCAGTAATAATGATGCAGGGCAGCTTGGAGGTGAAGCAGCTGGGCCTTCAGTGCTTCTGGTGATGTCTAATTGATTTTAATTACAAATTAAGGAGCAGCTTTTTATTTATATACAATATATATAGTGCTTATAAAATTTATTTTAATGTAGCAGAAAATGCTGCTTTTCTCTTTAAACGAAATGTCCCCTGATGCTCACGTCAAGTATAAAAAAATAGGGGCATGCATATTGCGTAGGACCAATGACATCAAACCAATGAAACTTGAGACCAGTAGTGTCCCTACCAAAGTTGAAATCAAACCTACGCCCATGGGTGTGAGTAAGAAGTTAGAAGGTGCATACCCTCGAGAAAATAGTCATACATAGACCCAGGTAGCATCATATGATGTGCTTGTGATTGTCTGATGAACAGGAAAGAAGCAGACAAATAAGATAGAAATACACAAAGAAATAAGAAAGTGCAAAGAGTAAGAGAATGTGAAAAAGGATAAACCATAGCCCGTGCCTCGTGTACCCAACCGTGGACAACAACCATACCAACGTGCTCTTGAGCTGTGCGTGTATTTCATTTATCACCGTGTACCGATCTGTGCACCTTTTTTATTTATTTATTTTATTTTTATTTTTTTTTTAAATCGGTGAAACATGCTTTAAATCCACCTGTGGTGTAACTAATAAAGCCAAGGGGTGATCTTCTGATCCCTGAACAACTGTCCATTGATATAAAGTCTGTCAACCGATATGGTTGCTTTAACGCCGTCCATCATGTATTTCTTCCTGATTGGGAACAGTACTCGCCTGCGATCTAGGATTTCTTTAGGAAACTGATCATTAACACTAAAGTCTGTCCCTCTCAGTTCCCTGCCGCAACTTCTAACAAATTCTTTTTGTTTATAATGCTCAAATTTGGCTACAATCGTGCGAGGACGGGTTTTGTCGGGTTTCTTACCTCCGAGCCGGTGGACTCGATGAAAGGTGATGTTTTTTACCTGTTCCGCCAGGATTTTCAGCTTCTGCTGGAGAAACTCACGGATTGTTTCCTCGGCTACCTCTCCCTGCTGCTCCTGGATGCCTGCAAAGACGAGATTATTTCTCATACTTAAGCTATTCTACTGAGGGGCAAAACAATCCGCTGTATACTACTCCTCTTCTTACCTTTGCCCCCCGAATAATGCCTTTTCCTTCTTAGATTGTCTGCTTACTGTTATTTGTCTGCCTGTTTCTTTACTTGATGCAAGCATTAGAATCCGAAGTCAAGCTCCTTGTTTGTACCCTCCGACTTGGCAAAATAAAGTTGAATCTTATTCTTATAAAGGAGCTGATACCAGTTCTGCTGTTGGGAATCTCCTCCACACTCTTAAGACTGTGCTGGGAGACACAGCAAACCTCCTGGAAATGGTACACATTGATGTGCCAACCTGGTGAAGTCAGACTTCAGTAGAGTCCCTACTGTATGCTACTAGCAGTCACTAACCCAAAAACGAAAGCATTCCACAAAAAATAAAATAAAATAAAACAAAGTAAAAATGAGGAGGGAAAAAACTTCTGTGGCCTCCACCTGCAGAACCATTCCTGTTTTTCTGGGGTCTTCTCATTGGTGCCCCTTTAGTTCACCTGCTGTTAATTTCATTACCACCAAAACAGTGGACAAAAAAAAAACAGCTTTTAGACTTCAGCAGAGTTTATTGAGAGTTTAAAAGTGCAAGCACGTGGTATTTAACTGTTTACATTTTTCCTTAATACCACTTAGTAAACACACATGTATGCATTATGCTTGAATCATATGGATATCCTTCAACATGCCTGCTTGATCGAAGCAATAATAAGAACAGTTTAGCTACAGCCTTTCACAAGGCATCCACCTGTCCGTCCGTCCGTTCTGTGACTCTGGCTCAGTGGGTAGAGTAGTTGCCTGTCAATCAAAAGATTGTGGGTCCAACCCCAGCTTTCCCTTGTCACCTGCTGATGTGCTGGTAGGCTAGACACCTTACCCCAAGTTGCCTACTAATCTGCATATCTGTGTATGAATGTGTACCAGTCCCTTTAATTTGACAATATTCAGTTTAATTATAATGAAAACTTGTTTATGAAGTATTGTATGGGCTTAAGTTGTTATTTATGTGTAAATATACAATGTAAAAAATGTAAACAATATTCAATGTCAAAAAGGACAATCATTTGTAAAAACAAATATGGACACTGGTAATTTGGACATTCGATTAATTTTCAATGCTTGGTCTGTCTTTCAAGTCAACTACAGCAGTTGTGTCACTTCTTAGGAATGAAAGAAAACAGGTGTATAATAGCCAGCAGCTGAGGGGATCCCCCATAAATAGTAAATCTTCTTTTCACAGCCACATACACACCAACAGATGATAACCATGAGCTGTCTTTAGCTTTTTGATGAGTAGCAGGGCATTCCTGACCTGGCTGCCTCAAGCTGACAAACTGAGCTCATGGGGCTTAAATAGCACAGTGGGAAGGCCACAGCTCCGAGCCTGGGGTATATAAGGGATCTAAGACCAGGACAGCTAAGGGGTGTGAAATATCTACTTGGAGCAAACAAAAAACATTTTTTCTTTAAAACTGAAATCTGGAACTGTTTTGGAGCGCGGTTATGATGTCCCAGTATACAGCTTTGAGCAGCCTGTTAGCTAACGATCCTTTCCTCAGTCAGGAGGGGATCCTTTGGCCACTGCACCATGAAGCTCTTTCCTCTCTGCAGCAGAACTTCTTCAGTCGGAGAGCCAAGATGGCTGAAAGCCTCCTCAGGGAGCTCCATGACGGACCACAGCTTCTCAAACTAGCCCAGTTTCCTGTCATTTCCTCCACATTGACAAGGTAGGCACAAGATTTAATTCAATTCAGTTCAATTAAATTTTATTTATATAGCGCCAATTCATGAAATATGTCATTTTAAGGAACTTTCCAAAGTCAAATTCAATCAGATTATACAGATTGGGTCAGATTATACAAATTGGTCAAAACATTTCCTATCTAAGGGAACCCAGTTGATTGCATCAAGTTTTGACAAGCAGCATTCACTCCTCCTGAAGAATCATAGAGCCACAGTGACAATCGTCTGCATTGTCCATGGCTTTTCAGCAATCCCTCATACTGAGCAAGCAAGAAGCGACAGTGGCATGAAAAACTTTCCTTTAACGGGAAGGAAAACCTCCAGCAGAACCAGGCTCAGTGTGACGGCCATCTGGCTTGACCGACTGGGGGTTAGAGAAGACAGCAGAGACACAACAAGAGAGACAAAAAAAACACAGAAGCACACATTAAACGCACAGAAGCACACATTTAAGACCCTCAGTGGCGGATTCACCTTATCTGTTAAGTTTTCAGACCTGTAGATTTTTGATTGGGGTGAATCTAATCTAATGGTTCTTTTAGGGTAAATGAAGACAGAGAGCAGAAGACAGAGGCAATCAGCAAAGAGCTGCACAGAGGCACTGAAAAGACTAGCGACAACAGGGATCTTCTTGTGACCTTAGATGCCAGGGGTTACGCTCCGGGGGACATCACGGTCAAACTGGAAGGGCGAAGTCTGGCAGTTGTGGCTATGAAGCAGGCCGGAGCAGAGGAAAGTCAGTGCTGCTCCTCCTCTTCCTCCTCCTCCTGTGCCTCCTTCTCCTCCTCAGCATCGTCCCAGATGGGTTTTATGCAGAGAATAGATCTGCCTGCTCACCTGGACCTATCTGGCCTCTCTTGCTCTTTGATGGATAATGGCCAGCTTCGCATCCACGCCCCAGTGGCCAAGCAGCCAATCAATGATGAGGACCAGGTGCCCATCCGGTACAGGACATCGCTGGAATTTCCTGTTAAAAATGACAACACAGAAGAAGAACATAAAGACTGAAGCTGCAGACTCAGTCTCAAAGTGAGACACATTTCAAAAGAATACATCCACACTTCCACAGAAAGACTGTATGATAAGTAAAGTTTACATTAATATCTTAAAAGCTTATTTTGAATATATTTTGTAACATTTTGAAAGTGTATAAATTATTAAAATAAACAACGAAAAGCAAACAAGTTTAAAAAATTACTTTTGTTAAGACGTTTGTTGGCCACATGGTGGCGCCAACACTTCACCTGAATTGAAAATGGAGCATGAAGGGAAGGTAGATTGAGTCCTAATCGCTAAAATCACCCCTAGCTACCCTCAAGTGACTGAATTAGTACCTTTAAAAGGTTGTAGTGACATTTGCTTTGCTGATGAAACATTTGTTTGCCGCTTGGAGCTGGTAGTGGCAGATTTATGTCCTGCCCTGAGGAGCTGAGGAGAAGGAGGTGAAGTCATAACATGAAGAGAAGGAGAGCAGAGGGGAAGAGAGTAAACAGCAACACACTTTAAAGGATTAGTTTGGTTGAATTCCCCAAATATATCCATGCTTCCACTCTCCTCTAATGGTATTTAGTCATGAATATATTTTAGATTTTATTTTAGAAACTGCTTGCATCCCACAGGGGCTGAGTGAAAGGCTGTGGCCATAAACGTACCGATTGAATAAATGAAAATGATTTAGAAGCTGTAGTATCTGTTATGCTTCTGTTAGCCATTACAAAGAGATGCTCAAAGTTTGCAGTATGCTAAAAGGTAATTCTTTTATAAACAGTAATGGTGATGAGGCATGGGTCAGCATAAATTCTCTTAATATGATTAATTATGTACAATCATACCCATATAGCCACTAACACATGAAACATGGTCATTTGAAATCAAAATATATTTTTTTAAATAAAGAGCAACAGTTATTCTAGATTATTGCCATAATTATAATTTTGTTTGTAATAGTGAGTTCAAACTTTATTGACTATGATACATAGTCTTCAGCAAAAAAGAATAAACACTTAGGGATTGATCCTCAAAAGCTTTGCATGTTTTAAAACAGGTGCAAACTAATTACCATGTACAGAGCTGATCTACATAGCAGGAGCATAGCAATCTGCGTGTGTAAAATGAGCAGAACAGCGGGTGCACACTTTTTTTTACGTGTATGCCTTCATGAATACGCATCTCGCATACTAATAATCTTCATGCAATTAAAATGCCATACCTGACCCAAACATTGTGGCATGCTTGTAAACAAACAAAACTGAATATTAACCCCCACCTGAGAACAACCATCAGACTGAATAGACTGTTGAATCCTGGGATAAAACTATTTTACCCTGCTAGATAGTAGTGACTGGAATGGGGTCAGTCTGAGAGGAGAGAAGGGGGGATGAAGGGAGGACTCTGTGCAGGTCTGACGGTGTGCCTGTGTGTGTGCGTGAGTGTAAGTGTGTGTGTGTATGTGTTGCCGTTGACCGCAGTCTCCTTTTCTCCTGTCTGGCGCTGATGTCACTGACAAGCTCCCATTACAACTGTCGTTGTGCAACTTCCGGCCTAGCTCTCATTCATGAAACGGTGAAATTGCAGACACACCTGGGTACATTTTAAACGGGATCGATGTTTAAAACATCACTGATACATTAACCGATATATCCGATTTATCAGCTGTGATATCTTCTTATTAAACTGAGACATAACATTAAAGTTTTTTCTTCTGTTCAACAGAACGTCTGCTGACAAAGCAACCTTTTTTGTCTATTTTTTAATAGTAATTAATATTGTCTCTAAAAAAAGTTAAATAGCAGGATAGAATAGAAGTTCTCCATTGATTAAAAATAGTTTTGTGCGTCCTGGGTGTCTGGAGAGATTATGTGAAGGATTTGATCTACCTCTTTTTTGACAGCAGCTCCAAACTGCCTGTAGTACATTTCCACGGTGCACCATTTAAATGGTTTGGCCCAGGGAGTAAGGGGGGTGGCGGAAACCTGTGGATGCTGGTGTGGAGTGGCATCCCACAGGGAAACTGCCCTGGAGAAATGATTCTGCTTACCACAATGCTGGTATCTCTGTCCCAGGGCCGGCCAGCCACAGTTGATGTCCACAGTGTAGACATCATTCATCAAATGACAAGGAAAGGAGTCGTGGAACGCGGAGATGGTATATTGCTGGGTTTATAATATTACTGGACTTTGTGAAAGTAAATGCCCATGTTGTCTTCCAGAAGTGCACTGGCAGCAAGATCCTGCAACGGATGTTTGCAGAAGCTGGGAGAGGAGCTTCGAGCTCAGTTTGGGGAGACAGCCATCAAGGCTGACTCCCCAAACAAGAACAAGGGGGTCATCTAAGCCACCAGGACTCAAGTGTAGGGCTGGACGATAATTCAAAGAAGCAGAGAAGCTGCAATAATACCTCAGACCCATGCAGTAGACGGGCAAAGTTATGTGTGGGAATTCTGCCAGGTGAAGAGGAGATCTGCTCTCGTTGTGAGTTTTAAATGTTTAACTGTCTCTTTGTCAGGACACTCTTGTAAAAGAGAATCACTCTTTCAACTACTATAAGAGAGATAAGCTGATTGGGCTGATATTCACCGGACAATACCAAACAGACCAAGAGTTATTTTATAAACATTAAAAAACTGAAAAACATGTGTAATTGCACAACAGAGGCAATAATATATAGGCAGAAACACAAGTGATCAATAAACAGGATCAGTGCAGGTGTATTTGCTCTCACTAATTGGCATTGGCATCTCTGGCATGATAAGTTAAGTGGGGCACAAAAACTCAACACCTGGGCGTCACGTGGTGCGCTTGGCTTGAGAGGATCACTTTTGCCGCTCCCCGTTCCCTGTCCACTGATAAATCAATTTTTTTTTACCATTAAATCTGGATTACTCCTGTCACACCTAGCGGTGAAAATGTCCGGAACAAAAGGAAATATTGATTCGCGAGAAACGCCTCGTAAAAAACTCGGCAAGAAGGGAAGAAAATGCAGGCTGCTAGCACGGAAGCCACCAGGAAACCAGGTGACATGTCTTTTGAGGAAAGCGTTGCTAACACAGTCTCTAAAACTATCACTGAAAAGATTGGGGATCTCCTGGTGCAGAAATGTACAGTACTACACTCTCTTCTGGACAGGCTGAGCAGCCGTGTAACGGATAATACAAAAAGAATAACTTAAACTAAGAATTGCATTTCAGATGGGGAGGATCACACAACCTCCCTGGAGAATAGGTTAGCGGATCTGGAAAAAAAGGTGAAGATTCTAACTGACCAAGCTGAGGACCATGAAAACAGGAGCCGCAGAGATAATATACGAATCATCTGCCTTAAAGCAGGTGCGGAGTGGAACCAAGCTGTCGAGTTTTTGGAGACATGGCTCCCAGAAGTGCTAGAGCTGGAGACCAAACCAGGCTCAATTAAAATTGATCGGGCATACAGAACCTCGGGCCCGCCGAAGAAAGATTATAATTGGCCACTTATCATCAAGCTACACAACTTTCACGACAAACAAAGAATTCTCACTGCGGCTTGGGAGAAAGGGGAGATCATCTATCAAGGCAGCAAGATTTACATCCGTCAGGACCTGCCAGCTCAGGTGAGGGAAGCCCGATGGCAGTTCAACACGGTTTGTGGATACCTTATTCAGAAAGGACTGCGGTTACAGATGCATTACCCAGCCAGGCTGTACTTGTTTTTCAATGGGGAAGAACGCTCCTTTGACAGCCCACGGGAAGCAGAGGATTTTTTGAGCAAGAACTGTGAGGAATGCCGAACAGAGACTACATGGTTTACAAGTGGATTTATTCTCTAAACTTTTACTCATGGGGAAAGCTCGGAGTTTAGATGGGAAGCCTGCATGAGAAGGACACCAGATTGTCAAAGGTATCAGTCGTTGAATGTTTATATTTGACTGTTACTATTATTGGTAATTTATTTTATATTTTTTCCCCGACTTCTCCTAATTCTAACTTTAATGTTTACCTAGGAATTGCCTTAGCACTAGAACCATTGGCAGAAACTATCCAACAGCGTAAGGATGTAAAGGGTATAAGATAGGACACTTAGAACACAAGATCGCCTTATATGCCAATGATATACTTATATTCCTGTCATCCCCTATCAATTCCTGCTATTATGGACATTTTTCATGATTTCATCTCTGGATACCAGATAAACTTCAATAAATCTGAAGCCATGCCATTAGGAGCTCTAAATCCCACAGATCCCCAGGAGAAATTCACATTTAGATGGTCAAGTTTTGGTTTTGGAATATGCAAAAATTAAACTTTGCTACAATTTGTGCCTTTGTCAAAAGAGATCTGGAGCGTTGGCAGGACCTATGGGCGGGATTGGCCGAATCAGTCTTATTAAGATGAATGTGCTCCCTTGACTCTTATATCTGCTATAGATGCTTCCTTTATATTTATCAAAGAACGCTAACTTAGATCTAGAAAGGGTATTTTCTAAATTTGTTTGGCGAGGAAGGAAACCTAGGTTAAAGTTTAAGATATTACAATTATCTACAGATATGAGTGGTCTTTCCATGCCCAATATTTTGTTTTATAACTGGTCCTGTCACGCATGTCACCTCTGGCTTTGGCTTCACTCGTACATTAAAAAGGAGGTCTGCATTGATTCCTGGGCTTGTCACCCTTATTCCCCATGGAGCTGGACTTCTCCCCTGCAAATCTCAAAATTAAGGTCACAGAATATCTGAACTACAGAAGACTGGTTATCTTTAACTCTTGAATACCTCTGGTGGACTGGAAACACATGTATATTTTATTTATCTAATATTTTTGTTTCTATATCTCTGTATTACATGTGCTGTCTGGCAGGTTGGGTGGGCTGTGTTTTTTTTTGTCTTGTACTGTTCCTGTGTTCTAAAAAATGTTAAATAATGAAAACTCAACACCTATTAGCAGCAACTATTTTTTTTGTAATGCATACAACCTGACTGATAAATTTTAAATGAAACAGATAAATTAGCATAAACCAACACACTAGAAATGCCATTTTATGTAAGCTAAATGTAATTTCATTTTTATACATAAAATTATAAATAAAGGCTCACTAATAATGTTAATTTATTAAACAGAAAAGATTCACATCAATCCTTCAATGAGCCAGCAAAGCTAACCGACACTAGATTGTCGGACACTTTCTGGCAGAACATAAACACATGTGCAATTCCAGTATTTGTATTGGACAATCCGAGGTTGGGGTCATAGGATCTGTGCCCTAAGGCTGTCTGCAGAGAGTGTGTTGGGCATGCGCACTGAGATTTCTGGTGTTCATTATTTAAACAAACGTTGGTGGACCGTCCCCAATATCAAGGTGCCTCAAGTGGATTTAGCCTCAGTAGCTTGCAAGTTTTCTGGCAGACTTAAATATATAGTGTTACGTAACAATAGACACAATTCACACTTTGTCCTTTGTTTTTATAACAGAATTTTATTGGTAAGGGAATCGTTTTTAATTTTTTTTTTTACAATATTGCTCTATAAAGAACGATCCTGCACCACTGACTGTTGTGAACATAGCTCCACAGGGACATCTCGTGGGGCCAGACTCCACTGGCCCCAAATGCAGAGACGCCACAACTAATTAGTGGAGCAGAGTTGACCTGATGAACATGCTTTCCATCTGTCTCTCTGCCCCCCAACCTGTAGAAATCCTTCTCCCACTCATTACTATCCTACTATCCTTCAGTGACCTTATCAGGTCACTGACCGCCCTTTGTTTGGCCTTAGCTGAATCTACCTTCACTTTACGCTGCATCTCTCTGTACTCCTGGCAACTTCTTGCCAGGAGTACAGGCCCAGGCTTTTGTAAACCCAGGCCCAGGTGACGGCTAGCGCTTCTTTTTCAACCTGGGCATACCGTTGCTCTGTTTCAGAGAGGCTTCGGGAAATGTAGGCAACTGGACACCACTGCATATTTTCCTCTCTCTGCATTAAGACTGCCCCAAGGCCAAAAGACGAGGCGTCCGCTGACACCTTTGTTTTGGCTTGTGGTCTGTATTGAGCCAAGACTGTTGGTGATGCCAGCTCATTCTTGAGCTTGTCAAAGGCTGTCTGCTGCATATGACTCCAGGTCCAGTCATTGTCTTTTACCAGCAGATCTCTGAGTGGTTTGGTAGAATCTGCAAAGTGAGGGAGGAATTTTGCAACATACGTCACCATCCCCAAAAAACGCCTAACATCTGCTGCGTTCTGTGGGACAGGCATGTCTGTAATCGCTCTGATTTTCTCAGGGTCTGGTTCAATGCCTGCTGCACTGACTTTATGTCCTACAAACAGAACTTCCGACTGTGCAAAGGTGCATTTCTCATTTAGTGTTAGTCCTGCCTCTTGGAGTCGCGTCAGGACAGCTGTGAGCCGCTCATCATGCTCTGCTTCATTCTTTCCTGACACAAGGACATCATCTGCATGGCATATAACACCTTCAAGGCTGGTTAAGAGCTGGGACATGCGTCTTTGAAAATGTTCTGGGCCCGAATTTACCCCAAAGGGTAGCACATTGAAGCAGAAACGGCCAAAGGGAGTAATAAATGTTGTTAGTTCCCTACTTTCTTGTGCTAATGGAATCTGCCAAAAGCCACTCCGTGCGTCCAATTTTGTGAAATATTTTGCACCATTCAGCTGTGCTAATGACTGGTCCACGGAGGGCAAGATATGTCTTGCTCTGCACACACTTTCATTAAGCTTGGTAAGGTCGACACAAAGTCTAATTTTGCCATTGGGTTTTGGGACTACCACTATCCCCGCACACCACTCAGTAGGTTTCTCTATCCTGGAGATGACCCCCATTTCCTCCATTCTTTTTAGTTCCTCCTTGACTTTTTCAGTTGAGGGTATTGGCACACGCCGAGGAGTACGATACGATATTCACCTTCCAGTCTCCCTAATCCTGTAAACACCTTTAGGAATCTCTTTTTGATTTTTTTTCCGGGTCCCCCTTCTCTTTCAGTGTATCAAGTTTTTCCATTTGTTCCACAAGATGTAGTTCTGTAAGTGCCGGTAAACCCAGCAGTGGCCTAGCCAAGCTATCAATGACAAACCCTGACTGAATGGACTTTCTGTCCTTGATTTCAAGGCTGCATTGAAGCTGACCTACCACCGATAGTCTGGTATTATTTGGGCCATCCAACTTTTTGTGGGTGTGCAATAGAGGGCCGTCTCTTCTGTAGCTATACAGACTGGTAGGAATGGCGGTCACTGGTGCCCCTGTATCTAGTTTAAAGGAAACTACTGCCCCATTTAGTTTGATGTCTGAGTACCAGCCATTTCTGTATAACTTCACCTCACCTAAGAACAGACTGTCCTGATAGAGTCCCTCTTCCTCTGTCATCTCGTGTACAGGCTTCTTAGACTTGCAGACATTTTCACTCTGTCTGACTCGTGTTACGGCTGTAGTCAGGGTCAGTTGTGCATCCATCTGCAACTTCTCGGAGAGCGTGGCATCTCTTATGCCGACAACAATGCGATCGCGGATCAGTTCATCTCTGAGAGCCCCGAATTTGCAATAATCCGCCTGTTTGTGAACCGCGGTGATAAAGCTCTCGGCCGTTTCGCCCAGTTCTTGTTTACCCATGTTAAACTTCGCCCTTTCAAAAATTATATTGTGTTATCCAATAAAATGTTCATCAAAGCACTCTTTTACTTTTTTGAAGTTGAACTTTTCTGCAGACGTTAGCGCTGACGCATTAAGGATATCCTCAGATTCATCGCCCATTGAATATATCAACATATTCACTTGAGAAACCTCTTCCCTTTTGTACTGCCCCGATATGATCCTGTACCTCTCGAACCGTCGGATCCATTTGGGCCAGTTCTGGACATCTCTGCAGTCAAACTTTTCTGGCGGGGTTAGGCGAAACTCCTCTCCAACGTTGCTAGCAGCGGAGTTAGCACGTTCCCTCTCAGCATTGGACATTGCGAATACGACTCAATGATAATCTCCTCTGCGCAGTTATCTTGATGTTAGTTGCGAGTGCATGGGAAATGCAGCATACGTTGAAGAGATCCCACTTCTGACACCATGTAGTAATTTGTAGACCATTAATTAAGGACTCCGACAACAGCTTGTCTTTAGCCGGCAGGCATATTTACTGAAGTGTCCTTTACCGGTAGCCATACATGTACATAACCCACCTCAGGTACCGAACGGCACAAAGACCATAAGACACCACAGTTGCTAGCTTGTTGAAGTCAGCTAATGTCCAGCAACAGGTTGGAAACGGAACCTGATCCGGACATTGAACCAGATTTAATTGGATAAACTGTATGATTTTTTTGCCCTTTTTGGGCCGATTCTTCAGTGATGCGAGAATTTTTTGGATTGGGCCGAGTTTCAGCGGCATCACGCATTCTGCGTTGTGTAGTATACAGGAGGTAAGGAGGGGCGATTTGCATGTCACGACAACCTCCCGATCAGCAATCGAATGGTCGGATGAAACTCAAATATGTTTGAAATTCATGAAGTTGTGAGTGATCGTGAGCGCATCCTGCTGTTGAAGCGGAGCTACGAGCGTCTACGAGCCGGTTTACCCCCAACCTCGCGCACTACGCATTTGCAAACAAGGGAATTCTTCTTCTTCTTCTCAGATGAAAACATAGGAGTGGAGAGAAGCATGGTGGCTGTACGTGTGACATGGAGTCAAACTACAGAGAAGCAACTCATAGAATTGCCAAGGCAGCACGTTTCGTTCTAGTGAGCCTCAAATTTAACCCGTCTTTTTCTTCTTCTACTGTTTACATTGGGCTTCCGGATAGACGAGTCCGAGTAGCGCCATCTCCCTACGGGGATGAGTCCGACATGGTGTAACAGTGATCCAGAATGTTCTCCTGTCTGGTCGGGCATTTAATAAACTGTCTATATTTAGGAAGTTTAAGAGTGAGGTTTCCTTTGTTAAAGTCACCAAAGGCAATAACTAAGGATTCTGGATTGCTCCGCACCACACTCAGTATCTGGTCTGCAAGCGTGCGCTGTGCAACCTGCACGTTTGCATGTGGCGCTATATAAACACCGACCAGAATGAGTGAAGCAAACCCACGGGGTGAATAAAAAGGCTTACAGTTTATGATGAAGGATTCCAGGTCAGGAGAACAGTGCTGCTGAATCACTGCAGATTCCTCCACCTTTCGCTTTGCCGGAAAGTTCTGTGTCTCTGTCCGCTCTGTGGAGTTGGAAACCTGCCAGCTGCAGCGCAGAGACTGGTATTAATCCACACAGCCACGTCTCTGTGAAGCACAAAACAGCAGACGAAGAGAAGTCCCTGTTTTTTCCCAGCAGTAGTTGTAGTTCGTCCAGTTTGTTGGGCAGGGAACACACGTTAGACAGGATTATGCCCGGTAACGGTGAGCAGAATCCGTGCTGGGGAAGACGCACGAGCACACCGGCGCGTTTCCCTCTCCTCCGGCGTTTCGCTGCGTGAACAAAGGTGAGCACACTTTTGACCAGAATGTCCAAAATTTCCAGTGTAGGGAGAAGAAAAGTGGGGAATAAATCCTCTGGCGATGTTGCCCTGATGTTCATGAGCTCTTCTCTGGTGAAAGAGCTCTGGGTATCATCGCAAAAACCAGAGTTAAGTTGTAAAACAAAACAAAAAAGTGTGCACCAACACCCCCGAGGCTGCCGTCCTCCTCATCATTAATAGAGGAGAATAAAAGTTATTCTCAGTTTCTCTTTAGTACAGTTGCCAAACTTACACAGACTCAGAGCTCTGTTGATCCATCCATTCCCTTAGCTCTCAGCAGAAATTACTTTATGGGATTCTTCATAAATAAAATTGATTCTATTAAAAATTAACTCATTGGCATTCTCCCAAACATGATTACCTCATCCTCAGTAAGTGAGGCAGCGTTCTAGGCATCTTTAGAACCTGATCAGTGTTTGGTCTGTTTAGACATAGAAGAGCTTTCTGAGTTATCTAAAATTTTAGCTTCATCTAAACCTCTAGATCCAATCCCAGTCAAGCTATTTAAGGAAGTGTTCCCTTTAATAAATGCCCCCATTTTAGATATTATTTATCTATCCTTAGTAAATGGATATGCACAGGCCCTTAAAGTAGCTGTCTCTCTCCGAGGTCGGTCGTGTCTTTTCTCTCTCTTCAGCTTTTACCCCCCCCCCCCCCATCCTGCTTTGCTTTGCTATGTCTTGTCTTCTGAGCACTTTCTTCATATCAACCGAACTCTGAAAAACATGGATCTGGTAAGCTGGTCTCTCAATACTATTGATAAATTTTTTTCGACGGGTAGGCAACGGAAGGGGGACCCGTCCGGTCCTGATTTGACTTATTTTGTGAGATACACCCTAAATTCCTGGAGGAAAACGGTGTGTCTTTCGACCTTGTCATTCCTGGACGTTTGAAATTTTCACATTGGATTAAGGATACTGGGATCTCTACTTATTGGTTTTTGTGGATTTTTGAAGTATCGGCAAATACAGCGGATGTCGGAGCCATTTGGCCTTGATCAGGCTGCCGGCTGCATGACGCGCTCACTCTGGCTGTGAACGGACAAACCTGGCAGGTGAATGGAGCGAAGCCGAAAAGCTGCCTGTGTTGGAACGCAGACTGACTTTGGGGTTGAACTCAAGGGGAGATGGGATAAAATCTGGGAGTGAAGCGCGAAAAAGCCCAATAATTTGGAAAATTGGATTTATGTGGAGCCAGCAAAAGACTTAAAAGCTGACAGGAAAGGCAGTGCAGCTTGTCTCATAACAAATAACATATCTGGATTCCCTCCCTATCTCTACTCCTGGATTGTTATGACGGAGAGTGCCCAGAAAAGCCCCCAGCTACCCCCCTCCCCCCGCTGACACCTGAGGTTCTCTGAACTGTGGGCCGGCTGATAACATCAAGGACAATGGCCTCTGGAGAGTGTTCACGGAGAAAAACACTTTCGCCCATACACACACGCATAACTGATACTCATAAAAACTGATGAATTACACACACGCGACAGGTCTCAAATGTTTACCTTCTGCATACATGTTGTCTTGTGTTTATTTGTGCTTTTGTGCTATGAGGGTTTTTTTGTGTTGGTTGTTTGTCTCTTTATAGGTGAGAGCATAAATAGGCAAACATCTGTCTCTTTTTTTTCTCCCTCCCCTCTTTCCCCCATGTTGTTGCTCTTCCTTCGAGAGTTTCAAGGCAGCGCCTGTAAACTCCGTTTAGGCGGGGTCTGGGCAGTTTGGAGGAATGTGGCCTTGACAGCTGCGCTTTTTAGCAGCGGCTGGCTGGCTGCGTTCCTTGGCAACGCAAGGCCTCAGTCAATCGTTCCCCCCAAATGTTTGTTTGTTAAGTGTATGTGATGGACGGTTGTACTGAAACTGACGTTTCGATTGCAATGCAAATTGTAATTGACAAATAAAATTTGATTGATTGATTGATTGATTGATATTAAACCTTTACTTACGAAACCCTCCCTTGATCAAGATGACTTAAGAAATTACAGACCTATATCTAATCTTTTCTTATCTAAAATTTTTGACAAAGGAGTTGCTAATCAAGTAAGTGAACATTTACAGAGTAATGACATCTTTGAAGAGTTTTAGTCAGGCTTCAGAGCTCATCATAGTATTGGAACAGCTTTGGTGAAAGTCACTTATGATATTCTCACAGCCTTAGACAATGGACTTGTGTCTATACCTGTGCTGTTAGATCTCTGTACTGCATTTGCTACAGTTGATCACAATATTCTCCTAGAAAGATTAGGATGTGCAGTTGGGATTAAGGGAAAAGCATTAGACTGCTTTAAATCTTATCTGTCTGACCGATTCCAGTTTTTTCATGTAATAATAAATCTTCTTAAAACTCAAGGGTTACTTGTGGGGTACCACAGGGTTCAGTCTTTGGTCAAATGTTCTTTACTATATATATTGGTATTGAGCCAATACCAAGTAAATACATGGTCAGTATTGCCGATATCGATACCGATACTTTTTTCTATAGTTAAGCTTGATGAATCATGAAACTGTTGACTTTTGGTGTTTTTGTGATTTTTACATTAATCTAATATATTTCTACCTCTTTTATGTTATAGGCAGGGCAAGACAAATTTATTTATTGAGCACGTTTCATACACAAGGCAATTCAAAGTGCTTCACAATTCCAAATAATTACAAGAAACAGATAAAATCATAAATCAATAAAACATAAATACAATCACTTACAAATTACATTACAAGTTATATGTCTCTATACATTTCATACTTGTATGGCTTTGTAAATATTCCGTCCGTCCGTCTGTTTTGTTCTGCTTATCCGGGGTCGGGTCGCGGGGGTAGCTGCTTCAGTAGGGAGGCCCAGACGTCCCTCTCCCCGGCCGCTTGGGCCAGCTCCTCCGGGGGAATCCCAAGGTGTTCCCAGGCCAGCCGAGAGACATAGTCCCTCCAGCGTGTCCCGGGTGTCCCTACGTAACAGTGCATGGAGGGGGAGCAGCAAAGTGCTGTGACACAGACAGGGAGACTTTGGTGAATCTGCTGCAGTCAGTGCGTGCAGGAGAGAAAAAAAGTATCTTTTTACACGAGTATTGCTCAACATCAGTACCAGCATTTACATCAATATTATTGATACTAGGATCGATCCGCCCACCTCTAATACATATGCTTCCAATTGGTAAAATCATCAGACAGCATGGGATTAATATCTACTATTATGCCGATGACATAAATCCAATCAATTACTTAACTACAGGCAATGTCTTGATGACATCAAAATCTGGATGATTTTTCTGCTTTTAAATTCTTACAAGACAGACATTTTCTTCTTTAGACCAGAATTCCCCCAAAAATAAACTTCTTAATCAATCACATAATCTGGATGGTGTTGTGGAAAATCTTATTGATGTAACTCGGATCATATCTCAGGATGAACCTGCATAACTTTTCCGTGTGAAAGAAGCTCACATGCTTACAGATTTACTATTGTGTTTCCACATTCAAGGACACAGAGAGGAGTTGAGTTATAGGAACTGGATCGTACCAGTGACTGCACTCCTCTGAAGATTACTCCCACTTTCTATGTTAACCCAGAATGTATAAAAGTTTAGTGTGCCCTTTTCCTCTCGCTTTCCTGACTGCGTTGGGGGACAGAGACATTCAAACTTTCTCGCAGTCACGATTTGGGTTTGGTGTTAGTTCAGTTTTGCACTTTTCTTTATTTTACTTGTTTATCAGTCAGGGTTCTGCAAGCTTTTAGTTCAGTTCTGTTTACCTGCCAGCCCACTTATCTGTCTTCACCATTCAGTTTGTGTCAGTCCCCTGTCAGTAGTCACCAGCCAGTCAGAGCTATTCATCTGTCAGTCACTTCCCTTCCTTTGATTAGTTCCACCTGTTTTCTGTAATTAGTCTCTACTCCGTTCACCTGCTCACTCCCCTATTTATAGCTGCTTCACTCCTCCGTTCTCTGCCAGATCAATTCGAGCCTTTTGGTGAGTCTTATCCAGCGTTCTTTTCTGATTGCCTGTTGATGCCGATCCGATTGCCTCTAGTTATCTGAGCCAGCCTGATCCCTGTATCTGACTTTCCTGCCCGTTTCTGCCTGCTGACTTGTGTACTGGACTTAGCCTGTTTCTGGATTATCCGAGTTTGCCTTGACCCCCATCTGTTCTTCCTGCTTGCCTGTGTACTGATCTGGATTATTTGTCTGACCACCGAGCCTGCCTGTTTGTGTACCGACCTGGAATTTGCTATCTGACCACCGAGCCTGCCTAATCCCGTCTAGCCAGACTACTTATCCGTCAACCTGTTTTCACCCACATTCTGTCTTTAATAAACCTTCTTTAATCACATCCACTTGTCTGGTTCGAATACTGGGTCCGTCTGTCCCCGTTCATGACACTCGCCTTTGTAATAAAACTTACAAAGACGCATCTTTTTTCTTTCTCATGAGTGGTGTGCTCGCTTAATTGATAATTGTTAATATCCACTACAATGGCATTAAATTGGCCTCTTGTAGTAAAGTCAAAAACCTTGGTGTTAGCCACTAACCTTAATTGAATCCGTAACCAGCGTTGAATCCAATGAGAAAACCTCTCCTGAAAGGGTCAGGCGATAAGGGAGAATACAGAGTCAGTCCAAGGTCATACACAGAAGGTCAGGGAAAGGCAGAGGCACAAAGGAGAAATCCAGCAGGCTGAGTCCAAGGTCTGATTCCAAATCCGAAATCCAGATATCCACAAGCAGAGGTACAGTCGGGCTGGGCTGAGAGGCAGAACAGGCAGTGTTGTATAAAGTACTGAAATGTCGGAGTCAAGTAAAAGTATAAGTACCTCTCCAAAATATGACTTTGGTAAAAGTCCAAGTCACTTACTGAAATGTTACTTGAGTAAAAGTCTTAAAGTATCTGAAATGTCTTGTACTTAAAGTCTAACTCTTGGACTGAATGTATTTTTTGCCAGATGCATTCAAATAGTCACCAGAGTAAAGAAATGTATATTATATGTGAATTAGGTGCGCCGTTTGGAAGTAATTTCGATAAAACTTGCTGTATAAGCGAAAGTGCCCGAACATTTTGCATTCGGGCAGTTCCGGAATGCGACGTCACAAACAGAACTAGTACCGTGCATCAGTCTGCAAATACTACGTCTTTCGCTACCGATTTGTTCAATTTTATTAATAACTCTTACTCTACGTACAAAAAAATAAATAAAAAAAATGTCTGATACATCTTCAAACTCCCCCTCAAGCATCGGCGACTCCGATACCGAATATATATACGAAGAAACAGAGTTTGAACAAGGTGAACCTGAGGAGACTATATCTAACGCTGCCCAAGACATAGAGCCCATGCTCCATTGTAAGTACCCCTCACAATCCTCGCTCGTGAAGTGTGAATTGCATAAAACACTTTTGTCACTGCCGGCAATCCAGTCCGTTCGCGTTTCTTTCACAAATTTATCCCATTTCTTTCGGACCTTTTGATCCACCGGCCAAGTATGTAGCGCTATTTTCTGTCCCGCACTAGACCGCGGTGAAGTTGGTTTGACATGGACATTCAACCTCCGCGGAGTCAGCGGAGCACTCTTGAGAAACAAAAATCAAATCAGATTTGTTGACGGTCCCACCGCGTATGGGAGAAGGGAGCAGCTGAGAGACGCTGGCCTGTAGCTCCCGGTGGTCGACGTTGGGGCCCAGGAAAATGTCTTCCGGTCTCCAACTTGTAAGGAGTGTATCCTGTGGTGGAATTAACTGAAGACCTGATTGACATCAGAGCGAGAAGCAAGGCATCAACCCATGATAATTTGGTCTGTGCACAGATTTTAGCCAATTTGATTTTCAGGTTTTGATTCATCCTTTCCACCTTTCCTTCTGACTGAGGATGATAGACGGTACCAAATCTGTGTGTGAGTCCTAAACTGGACTCCACTTGTTGCAGGTCCTGGTTCTTGAAGTGGGTTCCATTATCAGTCCTTATCTTTTCAGGGAACCCGTGCCTGGGAATGTAATGGTTAATAAGGCATTTTATCACAGTTTTGCTGTCCTCTCTTTTAGCAGGCCAGGCCTCTGGCCACCCTGTAAAAGCGTCCACACAAACCAACAAATACTTGAAGCCTCCAACAGAGGTCACCATGTCTGTGTAATCAAGAATAACTTCCTTCCCAGGGATTGTGATCAAAGGAAAATTTCCCTGCAAAGGTTTCAAAGTCTTCTTTGGATTAAATTGACCACACACTACAACTTTTTACAAAATATTTCATCATGTCTGACATGAATGGATGCCACCACTCCTTCAAGTTTTCCATCATCTGTCTTACACCCACATGTCCTACTCCGTGTGCTTCAGAAAAAAGCTCCTGTTTCAGTCCTGGAGGAAACAGCAGTCTTCCATCTGGCCCTCTCCAACATCCTTCCTGCTCTGACGCTCCTCTGAGCCTACACATATTTTTCTCCTCTGGGGCTGCTCTGCTCTGCAACTGTTTGATCTTTGCCATGCTCAATTCTTCTCTCAGCTCCTCTTCCACAGTCACCATCATCATCTGAGGCGCATATCCAGCGGCTGCTTTGGCAGCCTGGTCTGCAGCCTGATTCCCAAATGCAATGTCTGAATTACTGTTATCATGTCCTCTACACTTTATCACAGCAATTCTAGCCGGCAACAACAAGGCTTCTGCAAGTTCTCTCATCTCCATCTCGTGTTTTATCGGTTTTCCTCCTGCTGTCAAAAATCCTGCTCTCAACCATTGACATAATTCCACATGAACTGCTCCTGGCGCATATGCTGAATCCGTATATACATTCACTTCTTGTCGTTCTGCCAGCTTCAATGCCTCAACCAGTGCTATTAGTTCTGCTCTCTGTGCTGACTGAGGTCCTTGTAACCTTTCTGCCTTCCTTGTTACAAATCCTGTGTCTGTTTGTTCCACTACAGCATATGCCGCTTTTAGTCCTTCACTTTCATGTCTGAAACAACACCCATCTGTGAACAGCTGTCTCACCTTTGGGCCTTCAATAGGACTAGCTTCCAAATCTGGTCTCACCTTTTCCATCCTGGACACCAGTTCCTCACATTGATGGGGTTCACCATCCGTCATGCCATCTGCCATGTTTATGCCTTCGTGTGTGAATGTAATGTTAGGTGCTTCCAAGATTTTGGACAGCCTATGTTGTCTGAGTGCAGTCATAGTAAAGCTTTGTGAATTTACATAAGCCACAACACTATGGGTTGTCAAAATATTTAAAGTATGTCCCATGACTAAATGTGCAGTCTTTTGAATCAATCTGGCTATTCCTGCTGCATATTGTGTGCATTGGGGGTGACGTTTTTCCATGTTGTCCAACATTACTGATATGTACATTAGTACTTTCCTCTCTCCCCCTTTCTGGAACAACACTCCATTAAGTGCTAGTTTTTTTGCAGAAACATCAAGAAAAAATGGTAAAGAGTAGTCAGGGAGAGTAAATTCAGCAGCAGATGCAAGTCTTTGTTTAAGCAAAACAAATGCTTCTTCCGCTTCCTGAGTCCAAATCAAAACATTATTCAGTTTTCTCATACTTTGCGTCTTCACGAGGTCCTTCAAAGGTTGCGTCAGATCAGTGTACCCGGGAATGTAGTTACGACTGTAACCAGTTAATCCCAGAAAAGACAGCATGTCTTTAGGATGAGTTAAAATGCTCTGCTTATAAGTGGAAGACATACTGGCAGTTCCTGTGGAGATAACACGGCCCAGGAAAGAAACCTGTTTCCTGGCAATTTGCAATTAATCCTTACTGACCTTAAAACCATGTTGATGAAGGTGTCTCAAAACTAGCTGGCCTGAAGACAGATCTCTGCAGTAGGGGAAGCCAGCAGCAGGTCACCCACATACTGAATAAGAGTGGTGTTTCTCGGCAGAGGATATGTCTATAAAACATCTTTCAAAACCTGATTAAAGATACCTGGTGATAGGGCAAATCCATGTGGCAGTCTGGTGTAACGTAGCTGGCGACCTCTAAGTGAATGAAAAAATATCTCTGCATTCTTCAGCCAAAGGAAGACAGAAAAATGCGTTTGCCAAGTCGATACATGTGTACCACTGATGGGAGGGCTCCAAACTGGAAATGGCCACATATGGGTTAGGCACAGAGATTGTAGGTGTTTTTAAAACAGAATTTATTGCTCTAAGATCATGTGCCATGCAATATTTACCCGTTTTTTTATTTTCCACTGGAAGAATGGATTGTTCCAGGCTGAGACAGAGGGTTCTAATACTCCAGCTGCCAAAAGGTCTGCAATGGTGTCAGCGATGCCTTCCTCTGCTTGAGGTTTATGTGGATACTGATTCACCCAAACAGGAGAGTCAGTTGTAACCTGAAATGAAACTGGAGCACATGAAACTAATCCCACATCCGTGGGACTGGTTGCCCAGAGTTGTAATGGGAGAGCATCCAACATCTCCGCTGCTTTATGGTGGTCAGTACGCTCCCTGCCATGATATCGAGTTAAAAGCTCATGTTTCAAAAAAACCTTGTCAGTTACATCACAGACAATTCGATAAGTATTAGTAGAGTTTGAAAACAACAAACCTGCAACGCTGGTAGGTGCCCAATCAGTGGCCTGGAGTGAACGTTTAACCATACCTCCTAACTCCTTTGCCTGATGCTCAGCATGGAGAGAAAGAGAGATATGAGGAAACGCTTCATCTGACATCATATACCATTGCTGTTGTTCAGGAGTTAGCATCACTGCAGCTGCCACACACTCTGGGGCCACATATATGTTCTTAGAAGTGACTGTCCATGTTTTACCTTGAAGTTCTGCTGCAAAAGATTCTTGATATCAGTCTGTGTGGTTCCTGCCGTAGAACAGAGTGGCATGTGGCGGATCAGGTGGTGTCAGATAGGAACTTAGGCTTTGAATCCAAGGCTTCCAGAGCTGAAACACTGAGAGAACACCAGTTTCAGCAGGTTCTGTTAACAGTCCCCAATAAATGTCAGCAAACTTTTACCCCACAGGTTGAACCAGATATTGTCCATCCTGGAAAGTGTGACCACACGCTAGGGAAGACCCATCCGGAAAGGTAACAGTCAAACCTTGAGGACCACAAAGCACCGCGGCTCCCAGTTTAACCAACAAGTCTCTTCCTAATAAATTGACAGGCGTAGAAGGAGACCATACAAATGAATGATGTATTTTCTGGTTACCCACTTCTACCGGACGTGGTAAAGTCAACGGCAGACGCTGTTCTTTCCCTGAGAAACCCATTAGTGACACAGTCTTAGTCGACAGCACAGAGGCAGATGGTTGGTTGATAATAGTGGAATATGTGGCTCCAGTGTCGACTAAAAAGTTCATGTAGTCCTCTCTGATTTTCACTGGCAGCATGGGGTCTTCGGTGCTCATGCTGCTGGAGTCATCCTCAGAGGTGTGTCAAAATTGTCCATAGGAAGAGTTATCCCCGTGCTGGGGGTACCGACCTTGTGGAGATGGGGCCATGTTAGGATTTGGTGGCACCATGCCAGGCTGACCTGCCGGTGGAGCTTCACAGTCCCGTGCCCAATGTCTAGGGTAACCACAGTTGTAGCAGATGTCGATAGGTGTTCTCAAATGTCCGCTATATCCGCCTCGTCCTCTCAGACCTTGGCCCCAACCCGCACGTCCACGCTGACTAGCAAACTGCCACATGTTTCCACGTCCAGGACCAGCAGACCTGTAATTATATATAGAATAAAAAACAGGAGGCGGCAAGCCTCCCCCTTGGATTGGATTAAACTGAGGTGTCACCGTCGGGGATGGAGCCCCAGGAGATGCAACTGGCGATACCATCACATGTTCAGCCTTTCCCTTTTTTTGTTTACTTATTTTCTGTTTTGCGTCCAATAACTGCTATTTCACTAATTGGTCCTGTAATTCCTCTTTCTCTTGTTTCCTCTTCCTCTCCTCATCCTGAGCAACATGCAAATGATGTACTAAATGTTTTTCCCAGCAAGCATATTCACACCCAGGCATGTCAGGATTTTGTTTCATCAGCTGTGACACTAAAGAAGGTACCCCTTTTAACACTGCTTCTCTAAATAATTCACCTAGGTTGGATCTATCCCCTTTTGGATTTACACCTGTGTGTTTTATCCATTTTTCTTCAACTTGAGTTATGTATTCTTTTGGATGCTGTTGTGGGTCCCAATCAAACTTGGGAACCGCTGCTGGGGTAGATAAGGGAAAATGTTCTCTAATTGCATTTCCCAAATGAGTAATTACTAAAGACAACGAAGTTTCATCCTTGATGCGGGACGTTTGAGCTCATATTCAATGTTATCTGCAGTCGAAGCGGGCACCCAGGGCCAGTTTTGTGCCTTTTGTCAAATTATCTAATTCAGCTAGCCACAGTCTTCCACCAGCTGCAATGCTGGGCAATTTATCCACCAGAGCTTGCACATCACGAAATGAGTACGGGACATACTTCTCTGTCCCCAAATTATTTTGTAACAAGGGCACCTGCACTCTAGTTGAGAACGTGTTGTCATTGGATGCATGCTGTGGAATCTCTCCTTTAAATTTCTCCTCATACCTTCTTTTCTTGCTGCTCTTTGCCGCCCTGCAAATTCAGCTTCTGCAGTAGAATGATATACAGGTCCTTCTCAAAACATTAGCATATTGTGATAAAGTTCATTATTTTCCATAATGTAATGATAAAACTTGAACATTCATATATTTTAGATTCATTGCACACTAACTGAAATTTTTCAGGTCTTTTATTGTCTTAATACGGATGATTTTGGCATACAGCTCATGAAAACCCAAAATTCCTATCTCTCAAAATTAGCATATTTCATCCGACCAATAAAAGGAAAGTGTTCTTAATACAAAAAAGTCAACTTTCAAATAATTATATACAGTTATGCACTCAATACTTGGTCGGGAATCCTTTTGCAAAAATGACTGCTTCAATGCGGCGTGGCATGGAGGCAATCAGCCTGTGGCACTGCTGAGGTGTTATGGAGGCCCAGGATGCTTCGATAGCAGCCTTTAGCTCATCCAGAGTGTTGGGTCTTGCGTCTCTCAACTTTCTCTTCACAATATCCCACAGATTCTCTATGGGGTTCAGGTCAGGAGAGTTGGCAGGCCAATTGAGCACAGTGATACCATGGTCAGTCTTACCACGGCCCGTCTCACCCATCCGGTTCGATGATTTGGCAGCAAGGGAAGAGACAATTATCAGAGACTAAACACTTAAAAACATACATATATTTATTACAATTCAGAATTCCAAAATTGGGAGACAACACTTACAAACTTATAAGCGACGCGCATAGCCTATTTTATCCCGACGTGCCTTCCACGGAATTGCAAGTTGTTGTCTCATCGTACAAACCCAAAACATGTCTTTTTAACCCCTCCAGGACTCCTGAGGGGGTTGGGCTAACCCCCCCTCTGGAGACATCCAGTCTCCAGCAGATATGCGCTTCCTGACAGCGCGGCCGTTAGTTGTAAATAATGGCCTTACCCTGTTCCTGGGAGTTGACGAAGATAACATTAAAAACCCATGAG